>OZ014498.1:7837700-8524655 GCA_963966045.1 Xestobium rufovillosum | reverse complement strand
ATGCCTAGGAAATACACGAAGAAATCTAATGTAGCCCCTCGTGCATCCTGGTCTGAGGATGATCTTCGAATTACTGTCGAAAGGATTATACTTGGGCCGCTGAACAGACGGAGTGATCACCCTGCAAGAATGTGCTCTAGCGAGTCTAATATTAATTTATGACGACCGAATTGGAGTGATGCGACTTTGTTGGGTCTAAAGAAAGCGCATCCCTGCGGTTCTGTCGTCCTAAAATGATAGTGGTCCCGTCTAGAGCTCATGCTTGCAGGGTGATCATTCCGTCTGTTGGGCGGCCCAAGTATAGTGCAAATGTTATTGGAATCAATGAAGCAAGTAGGCTGTTTAAAATATGTACCGTCAAGAACGAATAAAAACTAAAAATTTACAAAAGTGCATCTTGGGTAATCCCCCAGCTTTAGGCGTTGAAAATGAACGTTGGTGAAGCATATTAAAAAGCTACAGGGTTGAGGATTTGCACCTACAACAGCTGCAGTTAGGGAAACGGCTTACAGTTCTATTTTGTATTTGTTATTACTTTAAATTTTAAGAATTAAAGTTTTATTTTCGTGTTCACTGCAAAACTTCTAGCATTTTAATATCTCGGGGCGCATATCCCACAGTGGGGCAAATATCCCTGAAGCGTTTTATTTTAAGGGGTAAAAATTACTTCGGTTCTTGAAATCTTATGTTTTTAAATGGATTACCGATGTCATAATTGACAATTTAAAGGCTAATACCACGCATTTTAATTAAGGTGGGGCATATATCCCACATTTACCCTACACCAACAATTATTACAGATTTGTAGTTCTTTAACAAATCAATTGGGTATTAACTATTAGCTTAACGATAAATCCAGCTTCACAAAATTTTCGAGACAATTTAGAAATTAAACAGGCCTTGTTTTTATCATCTGAAAGAAACTTTTCCCGTGACACTGTTGATGATATTGATTCATTAAAATTTAATTCGGGTCCTGATTGTCTTGATGTTCTTCTGGTACGTTCGGCACTTTTTGTACCCGTGAAAGCAGCTTTAACGGAATACCCGTCAAATACAACGCTGCTGTTTAGTGTGTAATACTTTTGTACATATGCAACGTACTGTGACAAGATCTCTGCAAATGTCTGTTGTTGGAGCCACAACACTCGATGAAGTAGGAATCTGCCGTCTACTACATGAATATGATTTCCAAATCGTGGATCTTCTGATAGGGGGAAAATTAATCGAAAAGTTTGGATTTTTGTGCCTTTCGCATGCCTAATTCGTCGAACAGTGACAGAGGAAATTGAAGTATAATTCTGCAGTTGCTCGCCGGATTTTTTGCTAGCGAAATGCGCTGAAATAGTGTAGCAGGATCGATGGGAACTTCTTTGCATATTTTGATAGATGATGTTAAAGCACGAAGAGGGATGACACGATTCTTTCTTTGGAACCTCACGTTCTTGAAAGTGTTTCCAATAGGCATTTACGAAAATTAAACCGGTGAGAATCTACCATTTATAGGCCGGTAATCAGCTGGTTTAAAGGTGAATGATACTGGTGCAGTAATTTCCAAACGCATCTTACCAATCCCGATAGAAAAACATAACCTCAAACTAGTGTGAATTTTTTTTTTTATAAAAATAAAAAAAATAAAAAATTGTAAACAAGAAAAGGATTGCAATTGCAATAACATAGTGTTAGAAGAAAGTGGAGATAGTAATTATGTGGATATGCAAATTTTAAATTATAGCTATTACAATAGACTAAAGAATAAAAAAAAACATTTGCTCAGCACAACTTAATTCATTTTGAACTTTGTAGTAGGTACTCAAAAACAAAACCTACAATCGACCACCCAAAAATTTTTGAGGTTATATTTTATGATCATGTTCGATGGTTCGTCTTCTACCGGCAATTTATCTCGGTCCACCGATCATCAACACGGTAGAGGCACCGGGTAAGTTCGGTTCATTTTTCAAACGCGAGACAGAACAACCGGTAGCGTTTTCGAACGCATTTGGTAGAAGCGGTATATACCGGTTTAATTTTCGTAAATGCCTAATGAGAGCTTCCATTGAAGATAACCCTACTTCTAAAACGCTGTGACAATTTATTGTCTCATCTCCTATTAATTCTGTGCTTATCGACATTATGTTATCTTTAAGTGGAAACGGAGTATGCAATGAAAACTATTAATCGTAGGGTAATAATTCGGAAATCTGTTTGTAGGTAATTCAGTAGGCTTCCACAGAGTAGTGGTGTATGTTTCGCTTAGAATGAACTAAAAAGGAGTTATTCGCAAGAATGCCTTCTCGGCAGCTTCTTGTCTAAATGGCGGCCACTTCCGGTCCTCGCTCAAGGTAGAAAACTTAGGATATTGTTATTCCAGCTTTGCCCAAGTTATTTCTGTATTTCGACTGGACTATTACGATTTTCAAATAATACACGCAAATCTCAAGAGCTTAGAGTAATTGGATCTCTTACAGTACAAGAATTAGTCACTCGGCGCTATGAACATGGCAAAAATACTGTTAGAAATTGTGTAAAGTGTTTTAAATGTAACCTGAAACCTGTTACCACCTTCATGGGTGATTTTTCGACATCACGAGTTAGTGAATTAACTCCATTTAGTGTCACCGGCGTTGATTATGCTGGTCCATTCTTTATAAATGACCGAAAGGGTCGCGGATCAAAGAAGTCCAAGGCTTATGTATGCCTTTTTATTTGTTTTGCAGTGAACGCTCTGCACTTATAAATAGTTAGTGATCTTACTGCTTAAGGCTTTTTTGCTCGCGTAGGGGTTAACCTAGAAAGATTTGGTCTGACAAAGCAACAAATTTTGTTGATGCCACACGATGTTTAAATGAATTAAACGGATTTTTTAAAATTCCAGAGATAAAATAATCAAAGAATGTACTAACTTTAATTGTCAGTGGAAATTTATTCCTCCATCATCTCCGCATTTTGGCGGTTTCTGGCAGGCAAACATTAAATCTGTCAAAGGACATTTGTTCAGAGTAATTGGCGCACAGTATTAACATTTGAAGAATTTCAGTGTTTGAAGGTGCACTTAATTCCCGCCCTCTATATCCTCTCTCCTCATATCCAAATGATTTATTCTCACTCACACCAGCACATTTTATAATTGGCAAGCAATTGATGATCGGAAGAATTATTCAGACACACCCAGGGCAAGACGGAATCACGAGAGTTGTAAGTGTCAAAACTTCCCGTGGCATCTTTAAACGGGCTTGCACAAAGATATGCCTTCTACCACTCCTCAGCAATAATAGTGATTGACATGTACAATAAAATCTCAGTTCGTGAGTGTTTGTGCAAATTAATAATAATGAGTGGTTTATGTGTTTTTATTCGTTTTAATAACTATTTACCGTTATTTCTTTGTTCTTTTTGTTTATGATTATTTCTATGTTACCAGATGTATTTTCTTGCATCATTACCATTTTAAGCTTTTTTAAAGACTTCAGTCTTTCAAGGCTGGTGGCATGTTATGAATAAACCGATGATTTTTGTTTTTTTGTATTATAATTAAATAGGTTAGCTTTAGTTAAAATGTTCTGTAGTTGCACCAACAGTATATTTTTGTAACCGTAGTTAGTATCCCTTTAGTACTGCACTTGCTGTAAATACCTGCCCTTTGTAAATATCTGCCTCTTTCTGTGTTGTAAGTGTTTCAAGTAACATTAAATATTTCTATTTTAAAATTAAAATGCCAATGATACAGTCCGCTATATCGTATAAAAGCAATCTTCATCACAGTAAAATTTATATTTTCAGGAAGAACAGATTGTTTTTAGTATCGAAGAGATGTTTGTTATTTTTATATAATACTAGCGGATACCCGGCGTGTGCTACTACGCTAAAAAATAAATACATTTTGTTTATTTATGAGAATGACAGATCAGTGTTTTTGTGTTGGCAGTCTGTATTATGCGCCAACTTCACACTTCACCCTTTGATGAGGTTAAAAAATTTTGAATGGGGAAAGTCGAAAATCGACTTCATGAATGGACCGAATGCATTGTTTTAGTGGTCTAAAACCATCTTCGCATTATTGCCTTTCAAATGAAACCGGTTTGGGGCACATCGGTTGGATGGTTTGAAAGTCTATAACGGACATAGAAACATTTTTTGTGTTTTATAGATTAAGATTTTACCATCTCTTTATAACTGTATAACTATGTTTTAACATAACTATGCAGAACTGTTAATAAACGCCTATTAGGGTGAAACGGAGGGTGAAACTATTTTTAGTTTTTTATGAAATATTAAAATGATTTTCTGTTTTATATCAAAATGCAAGTATTATGAGTTCTCTTAAAGAGCATTAGGGGATGTGGGATTACTACTCAGAATTACCTGAATAATAAATTATGGCAGATGAAATTTCTTTGTGGCAGCATAAAGATTCATTGTGACCTATTATAAAAGTAATGTGTTATCAAAACAATGCAAGTTTCTTTCAATAGTCAAAAAGATAATTTGAGAAATTGATTAC
Organism: Xestobium rufovillosum; assembly: GCA_963966045.1. Taxonomy (NCBI): domain Eukaryota; kingdom Metazoa; phylum Arthropoda; class Insecta; order Coleoptera; family Ptinidae; genus Xestobium; species Xestobium rufovillosum. The sequence continues at coordinate 8,520,151 of OZ014498.1, read as the reverse complement.
ATAGACTCAAGAATTTTATTCAGTTGTTTATTGGATCACGAACATTAAAAAAATAAATGATGTCAAAGTTTCAATACAAATATTTTCAATTGTAAATAAATAAAATATTCGAATAAAATGCATAAGGCACGCTTAGCGCGCGTGATTGATCTAGTTTTATTAAAATGTTCAACTGTCCATAAGCGCCTAATAAGGTACTGTAAAAAACTGCCAACAGGCGAAGGCGGGGGGTTAGGAAAAGCGATGCAAGCGCATCGATGAAATTACTTTTTTCTCTTATTGGTTGCAAGACGGTAAAACAAAATTTACTTAGTTTTTCAAACTAAATAAGATGCGCTGGATCATTAAAAATGATTAAAAATTATCATGACGCACTACGGCAACTTACTTTGTTCATCATTAGTGCATTATCTAGTTTTTCGTTACTTATTGTCGTTACAGACAGAATTTGTCTTAGAGTTTGTTATTTAAAATAGCCCGCCCATCGCTTTACATTGCAGATTATCCTCACTATAGTTGTCTAAATAGGCCTAGAATATTATCGATCCCTTTAGGAACTTATAACTCCCAGAGGCTACATTTTAGATAAAGTGTTTATATAAACATTTTCTTATTTTGAAGAGTACTACAAGTTGTAGAAATTTTCGACAGTATTTCTTAACACTCTGTATGTGAGGTTTGAATCACAACATCGGTTACCAAAAATGCCAACGTGGTTGCATCAAGGGTAGATAATGCTCAACTTAAATTATACAGATATGTAACTGATACTGGACCAAAACATAATGAAAAAATGAGTTGATACTCTTATGAGAACAGAGTCGCAGCAGAAATACAACAGTTTTGCAATTAACCCTTCCCATTGAAGGAAGACGAGGCATTTGATAAATGTGTTGGTAGAGCACGAAAGCGATGAATTCAAAGATTCACTTGCAAATTCAAATTCATGATGTAACTCAGCAGTCAGTATGTTTTATTATCATTCTAAATAAAGTCATTGTCCTTCGAAGCATCTGCAAATTATAAGGAAGCTGTGAGAAGAATAATGGCTTCAGTCATGGAAGAGAAAGCATCAGCCGACTCCAAGCTGCTGATCAACATTTGCTGCTCTAAATCTAAGCAGTATTGCAGTACTTAATAAACGAAGATCGGGTGAGATATCTAGAATTAAATTATAGCAATATTCTATGAAACCTCTATGGTCAAAACAAATCACAGAAGAATCTAAGAATGCGATTACACAATTCGCATGGCAATAGCTGAACATTTTGCAGTGGTGGAAGTTCCAGACAAACGAAGTAGAAAGGTGCCTATACTACTATCACATGATATGAAAAGTGGAATTGATCCATTACTGAAGACTAGGATTTTAACCGACATTTCTAAAGATAACCCATATGTTTTTGCCAGAAATGGAAACTCATTGGAATATATAATTGTCCACGTAAATTTAGTTAGAATTGCACAGTTGGACTCGGCTATCAAAGGCATGAAGCTAAGAAAATATAATATAGATAAAACGATGGAGCTTGAATTTCCGGATCAAACTTTAAGGTTTCAATCATTAGACTAGCACAACATTTTTTAGCTCATGTATATATTGCAACTGTCGCCCAACAATCAATGTCACAGAAAGCGAAACGGATCCGTTTAAGAAACGAAATGTCCAGTTGCTTAGCTTTACAGAGCATGTTTAAATTGAACACATATGCATTTACCCTATGAGGTGGACAAACATTTCACTATTATACAAAATAAGTGTAGAATTACTTTCTAAAATTTCTTATCGGAATAACAATAGGGTACATGACATCAATTATAAAATTCAATGTATAACCAGGCACATAATACTATAGGACATACTAATTAAAAAAATCAATTTTGTACAATCCTGCCATAGAAACATGTTGTTTCACCCTTAGATACTATGCGAGAAAGCATTATTTTTGTTCACTCACTTCGTTTCTTTGGCAACGGATGGGCGAAAGCAGTGAGCGAAAGTACTTTCGTTCACTCTTATTACTTTCACCCACTCCATTTCTTAATAAAATGACAAATATATTCAAAATTAATCATTCAAATTGACATGGCAATTTATGATGATTTCTGTAAATAATAAACTAGCTCAATTGTTGTCAAAAAATTTTATTTGTGTGCGTTTTAATAAATTTGGGCATACATTCAAAATTAATTAGATATTTATTTAATATTAAGTAGGTACTGCCGACATTTCTATTAGGTAATATGAAAATTTTTATAGAGTTAAAGCCAATATGTACTTTTAAACTATGAAACTTACTTGCTATGTAATATCTACTTTTTCAAAAACAAATAAAAATGTCTTCAACATAGAATAAATATGTGGACCACAAAGAAGATGGCTCGTAATTTTCTACCAATCCATTAAAATAGGCTAAGATCACTTCCTCCGTTATAAGATGAACTTTCTTTGTATGCATCGAATCACGGAATTTTGTCAGCTCGTTCATATACCTTCCTTTAGACTTCTGAGGCAATTGTATGCAGCGGCATCAGCTTCTTTTAATATCCTCCGGTAAAAATAAGTCGTAATTTTTCCCATATTTTCTCAGTAAAATCTTATTTTAGGTACACATTTAGCTGAAACGTACAAAAATTGACTTCTTCTGGCTTGTTTATTATTTATAGTAACGGTAACCATAACAATTATGAAACACGCTCTCTATGTTATTATGTATACCTGCCCAATTGTCAGATCAATTTGAATGATTAATTTTGAATATTCTTGAAATAATATTTAGTTCAGTGGCAGGATTGAACAAAACGTTATACAGCACTTGTGGAGAAACCGTTTCGCTCACTTATTTGCCTTTGCACACTCGCCTGGCGGCTCGTGTGCAAATCTGGCAAATTGCGTGAGCGAAATTTTCAGTTTCTCCACTTGTACTGTAATACACTATATAATTTAGCAACGTCTCTTTAAATTACACGTGACTGAAAACGCTGCTCTGACGTCATTCATCATATTCAAAATGACTGCCAAACTTATCAAATATAGCTGCATATGTCACTGCAAAATACATAAATGCAGAGATAAATGTAAACAATCACAAGTTTCTACAAAATTTTACGACTTGTGTTTGGAATCCCAAGAAGTTTTATCAGTATCTAGATTGCACAAAACATGGAATCAAGCTTTACGAAAGCCTATAACAAATAAGCTGTTTGCCGCTTGTCGATGCGGTAATGGTCGCATTATTTTTCCAAGAAAACCAGGACTTTTGTTCTGCTGAATTACAAAATGTGAAAATGTCAACGTAAGTAGAAAGAAGTGTGTTAAATATTATTTTCATAACAATTGACGTAACTATTTGTTTATAGTGTATTAAGACACTTATGGAGACGACGCCGTAGGCTATGTGCAATATAAAAGAGACTCACATAAGTGCATTTAATATGTAAGATATGCCCTGAATATAAACTAAGATGTAAATCTTACGTCACCATGGAAGTGAACGAAAAATATAATGCGACTGAGAAGCTAGCATACCATGATTGCGCGACATCTGAAGGTGGTTGCAAGCATGCGGTATCTTTTTTGATGTGGGTACATAGAAGATCTGAAGAACCAGCTTGTACCTCCATAGAGTGGTACTGGAAGAAGTCAAACTTATCGAAGGTTGGAGCATCTATTCGGTTTATCACATCCAAAAAGCTTTCAGCGAAAAAGTTGATCGGGTTTAGTTCATTGAGTGATACAAATGGCGCTGTGCGAATGGTGTATGAGGAATTTATGAAGGAAGGTCTAAAGAAGCAATTAAATTGCCAAGTACTAAAACATCACCAGCAGTATGAAGTAAAAGGAGCGGTGGTTGCATAAATACATCTTTTGATGTTAAATTTTATTGAAGAAGGAAATGGTGATAGAAAAAGAATGAGAATTTTTTGAACATAGGTGTAACTCCTTCATTGTTTGAAGTTGTTAAAAAATTGGTTCCTGGTACGATAGAATTACTGCATCAAAAGCGTACCAGGCTTCCCGATGTAAAACTCCCCAAGAAACGTTGGTTGCAGCAATAACAGGAACTAAATTTTCTGATGCAGCTGCTATGAAGCGAGGTCGAGACTTGGAAAAAGCTGTAGGATAAGTGTTGCAAAAGCAATGCAATAATATATAGGCTGTTCCAGTTAAAATAACGAATATCCTCTGGAGAATATCTTACTGCGCGTTACTGCGTGCTGCGCAAGGTGCTGCGGTAGCTACAGTTCTCGCTACAGTTACTACTGAAACCTCGACATGACCTCAACTGAAACGCTTCAAAAATCTGAAATGATGAACGATCATGGTTCGATAAGACCGAGGGTAAGACTCTTACCGAGACTGTTACGATCTCTAAGCTTGTCACTGTAGGCAATTTAGATGGCAATTATTTTTCTTTGTTAAATACAGATCGAGATACAGATCAAATAATAATCACTTCGAGAATCACTGTAGGTCTCGTGGTAGGTATATCTCAATTAGCAAATAATGCCCTTCGTACGTAAAATTTGAGGTAAATTCTCGGGTAAAACTGTATTAATACCTATTGTAACGTTAATTTCCGCTATTAGAACATTCTCTCTATTTTTAACGTTTTATTATAGACTAGTACTTACATCATGCTCATATTAACTACTTGTATTCCTATTTTAGGTCTTTCACTTATATTTAGTTTCTTATTTGCTTTAATTGTCACTGTTCCTATTTCTTGCCTCGCTCTCCGATTATGCCTCCGTCTATAGTCTGTTTGAGTTTCCATCGATTTGGTTGAGGGTAGAACTGTCTTAAAATTATTAATTCTAGTTAGCTTTTCTATTCTAATAGGGTTTGTCTCACTTACCTGCTATCGTTGTCCTCTTATTGTCTCTGTATTTGGTAGTTTAGTTTGCTGGATGTCGCTGCATACGTTGAGTCTTGAAATTGTTCATCTTTCATATTTATCATTTGCTGAGCCTACCTTAGGAGGAATGTCGTTCCCTTTTCACGATTTGATCGTATAATTATTCATTTAATAGCCTCCAATTTGTTGTTCTTCTGTTGTCAAATTTATGAGGTTAAATTTCGTCGTGATAGTTACTTTCGGTTCTGCCAACTTGTGCAGGACATTTTCCCATTTAGATGCTCAGTGGCGCGCCCTCTCATTTTCATTTTGCCTGTCTCATCTTTCGGTTCTTTATGCATTGTCTTATCTATTCCTTTGTCCCTTGAGACCTTTTTATGACTTTTCTTATTGCCATCTTTCTTTATTTTGGGTTTGCAAGTCGTTTTAAGCTTTCTTTTCTTTAGTTACCTATTCCATTACCGGTGACGCCTCTGGAAGATTTGGTGATCTAGGGTATTTCTGGTTACTTGTGTAGTTTTAAATGTGGCTACCTTGTATTTTATTAGTCGGCGGTTTTTTTGGAATTTCCGTTTTCCGATTCGCTTCGGCATTTTTCACTCTTCCTGTTGATCTTCTCGTGAGTGGGCGGTGTTTCCAAGTTTTGTGGAATTAAGTTTTCTAGCCAGTTATGGGATTTTCGTGGTACACCTCTTGAAGATGTCGGTTTATTGTAGTTGTAGAAATCGTCATCTGCTCCATTTTTTGGGATTTAGATTCACGTTTGAGGTTCAGCAGGATTTGTCAAGGAGAAACCCCACGTGGTGAGTGTCTTATTTTTCATCTTTTATTTAAATCTATCCCAAAGGACTTGTACCTTGACGCAGTTCTAGTAATACTGGGACGGGTGGGATGGCTTGCGCGCTTCAATGATATAAAGAGCCGAACCATAGGTTTAACCATATTGGAGGGGTTTTTATTTGAGAAGCCAGACTAAATCAAGTCCCTGGAAGGGGGCAGCAGCTCTTTCAGTAATCATAGTGGCAGAGATCGTGAGGGTTGGTATGGCACTGTGATACACACTACTGCGATGTGGAAGGCAACGGGAAACCACCACATTATTTTATCCCTAGTACAGCGTACTTTAATTTATGATGATGGCACCTTCTGGAGTAAAATATTCCGGAGGTAAAATAGTCCCACATTCGGATCTCCGGGCGGGGACTGCTTCGGGGGGAGTCATCAGAAATGATAAGTGTAACATCTCACGAGTCGGAGCGTGGAATGTTAGAAGCATGAAACAAGTAGGGAAGTTAGAGAATTTGAAAATTGAGATGGATAGGTTAGCATTAGACGTAGTAGGTATCAGTGAAGTGCGATGGCCAGAAGCTGGAGACTTCTGGAGCGGAGATTTTAGAGTAATACACACAGGATCTGTAGGAGGAAATTCGGGAGTAGGAATTGTTATGCGGAAAAAAGTAGGACAGAGTGTAGAAAATTTCTTACAGCAAAGTGACAGGGTAGTTATGGTTAGGTTAGATTCGAAACCTGTAAAAACAGTAATAATACAGGTATATATGCCCACTTCTAACTACAGTGATGAGGCCGTAGAGGCAGTTTATAGTGATATTGAATATGTGCTAGATTTTGTGAGAGGGCACGAAAATTTAATAATTACAGGAGATTTCAATGCAGTCGTAGGCACAGGGCGAGAGGGCGGAATAGTTGGCCCCTTTGGATTAGGCAATAGGAACGATAGGGGAGTTAGACTGATAGAGTTCTGCGATAAACATAACTTAACGGTCGCGAACACTCTATTTCACCATCATGTTAGGAGATGCTATACGTGGAAGATGCCAGGAGACTTAGGGAGATATCAAATAGATTACATTCTCGTTAGGCAAAGATTTAGAAATCAAGTTAGGGATTGTAGAAGTTATCCAGGAGCAGATATAGATAGTGATCACAACATAGTCGTTATGAAAGCCAATCTTAAATTTAAGATTTTGAAAAAAAGAAGCGGAAGAAGGTATCTTGACCCAGAGAAACTAATGCGCAATAAGTTCGAGAAAAAGACAAATGAAGCACTAAAGGGCACGGGTGGAAATATTGTTAGGGACATAGAGGCAGAATGGAATTGCATTAAAAATAGTTTAGTTTCCTCAGCTAGGGATATTTTGGGTCATAAACAGAATGAAAGTAGGAAACCCTGGATAACAAAACATATTGTGAGTCTAATAGAGGAAAGGCGAAAATATAAAAATAGGTTAGATGAAACAGGGAAACAAAGATATAAGGCGATCAAGTGGGAAATTATTCGGGAATGTAGGAAAGCGAAAGAGCAATGGATCGACAATAAATGCAAAGAAGTGGAAGATAAATTCGAAGTAGGAAAGACTGATGAAGCATATAAAATAATTAGGAGAAATTTTAGAGAAATTGGATCTAGTACCAAAAACATTAGAAATGAGGCAGGAGATATCCTAATCGGAAGTGGGGAGAAGGCAGATAGGTGGAAAGAATATTTAGGAAACTTATATGCGGGGCAGGAAGTGCAAGATATATTAGAAAGCGAAAGCAGTGTAGAGGGGGATAACCTAGGGAGTCCTATAATGAGAGAAGAGTTTGAGATAGCACTAAAAAGTTTAAGGAATAATAAAGCACCAGGTATAGATGGTTTGCAGGCAGAAATCTTAAAGTGCGCAGGTCAAGAGGTAATAGATCGTTTATTTAAACTAGTTAGTCGCATATACCTGACAGGCGAGATTCCAGAAGATTACAAACGGAACATCATAGTAGCTTTGCCAAAAAGAAAAGGCGCGGATAGATGCGAAAATTTTAGAACTATCAGTTTAACTTCCCATGCGTCAAAAATTTTAACTAGAATTGTGCAAAGAAGGATGGAGAAAAAGGCGGAAGAAATATTAGGAGAAGATCAGTTCGGATTTAGACGAAATAGAGGAACGCGCGAGGCCATTCTAGCTTTACGAGTAATTATAGAAAAAACGATAGAAAAGAGAAAGAGCGTCTATATAGGATTTGTAGATTTAGAAAAAGCCGTCGACAACGTAAAATGGGGGAAGATGTTCGAAGTGCTGAGAAAGGTAGGGATGAAATACAGGGACAGAAGAATAATACATAATCTCTACAAAAAGCAAAAGGCAGTTATAGAATGTGAGCAGGAACAAAGGGAAGTAGATATCCGGAAGGGAGTGAGACAGGGATGTGCATTGTCACCTCTAGTTTTCAACTTATATATCGAAGATGCGATTAATATTGTTAAGGAAAGAACAGCCTCAGGGATCAATGTACAGGGCCAAACTATTAACATGCTCAGATTTGCGGATGATATAGCAGTGTTAGCATCTAGCAAAGAAGAATTAGGAGCGGCTCTGAATGAAATGGAAGCAGTTTTGACACAGGGCTTCGGCATGAAAATCAATAAAAAGAAAACTAAAATTTTGGTATGTAGGGGATGTGAAAATAGAACTAAAATGGAAATACAAATTGGAAATGAGAAGATAGAGGAGGTCGCGGATTTCTGCTACTTAGGAAGTAAAATAACTCAAGACGGTAGGAGCACTAAAGATATAAAACAAAGAATGGCGCAGGGCCGAGTTGCGTTTAACAAAAAGAAACAACTGTTATGCTCGAGAACGGTTAATATAGAGACTAGGAAGAGACTCTTAACGTCGTATGTATGGAGTACGGCATTATACGGGTGCGAAACTTGGACAATAGGAGAAGCGGATAGAAAAAGAGTAGAAGCGTTTGAAATGTGGTGCTACAGACGCATGATGAAGATACCGTGGATAGATAAGGTTAGCAATAGGGAAGTATTAGAAAGAGTTGGGGAAAAGCGAAAGGTATGGAAAACAATAAAGAGTAGGAGAGATAGGATGGTAGGACACCTTCTAAGACACGAAGGAATAGTTCGTGACATACTAGAGTCAGAGATAGGAATAAAAAGAGGTAGGGGTAGGCCTAGATTAGACTACTGCTCTCAAATAGTTAGGGATGTAGGATGTTCTACTTTTAGGGAAATGCGTAGGTTAGCTCAGGATAGAAAAGAATGGAGGTACGCGTCCAACCAGTCTTCGGACTGAGAACCTTATGATGATGATTTAAATCTTCAGTCATCAGTGTTGTTTCCTTTCCTTTTTCTTATTTTCTCTTCTAATTTGTCTTTTCGGCATTTTAGGGTTTTTCCAGGGGAACGATTTTTCCAGGGGAACGATTTTTTTTCGAGGGAGCAATTTTTTCGTGCAAACTTTGGTCCTGATGCACTCTCCGACTCTCCCCATGTTTCAAGCGCCGATCACCTGGTGCTGAACTGCGTAAGTCGGATTTGTTGTAGCAGCTGACCTGCTTATCATCTGGAAGGTCAGATATAAAGTTTGATTATTACGTCGCCTGTCCGTCTGGAACATCGCGACCAACGGCTGGTTTTTAGGTAGCGCCCGTCACAGCTTTTTGTGCCAATTTTGTGTTCGTTTTTTTGTGACTTCGCGTCGCCCGTCCGTTCGAACTTTCGCCTCGTTCGGCTATTGTTAATGTAGTTGCCTGGCCACGGCGCGGCGTGTTGTGGTCATCTGTTTGTTTATTTTTGAACAAAATCTGTAAAGTACTTTTTAAAAATTTAATTTGTTTGCCATAGTATAATTTCCGTAGTTAAGTAGTTTATCTTGTTTAAAATTCATTTACTCAGTACTTAATAATTTTGGTTAATTTTGTTTATAGTCACTTCAATAATTTTGCTTAGTTTTAAATTTCATTTTGATTAATAGTAATATCTATTTTTTTGTCAAGATTTAGTAACAGTCGATACTCCCGTTTGCGTCTGACTTCATTGTTGTAGTTAGCGTGCGTGCGATTGACCCGTCGGTGCGCTGCGCGTGCGGAGCTCCATTCGTGTAGTGTATTTACCGCGTCATCCGCGCCTATTTTTGATTTTCTCTTTTTTAGCGCAACGTTAGTACCAGGTGTCTAAATTTCACCCAGGTTTATGTTCATTTTTTTTTTATATTTATATTATATATATTCATTGATAATTAATTTGTTGATATCATTGGTGCTTTTTGGTATTGCTATTAGGTATATATATATATATATATATATTGTCAGATATCGCCATATCTGGTTTACATACCTATTTTGTTTTTTTATTATATGATGTACTACGTTTTTTCTTTTTGTTATTTTATTGTGCCCTATTGTGTACCAGCGGCTTTTAGGAGTTGTAGTCGTTGTGTGTTGGCTACAGAGGATCAGCCAACAACTCCTTGGCGCCCTTTTTCAGTTTTGCCCACCCCCATCTTCGGCTCGAGCTTAGCTGCGGCGGAATCCTCCTTTGCGGCGTTCGCCATTTGGGTGACGTCACACTATTACGAGACCTATTAGTACGTAGTGCAAGGGTTTTTAGCCCGGCTTTCAGCTTACTTGTAGATACATCGAATATGCAATTTCTAAAAATGCAAGGGAAAAATGTTTCTGTTTTTTACGAGGATTTTAACATACTAAGCATATTATAAGAGATGTATTGCTTGCGCAATTGCTTGAAAATGTTTGTTCGACGTTTTGTTTATGACAGATAACGTTGGCATTTTTTTCAGGGAGATGTTCGTGGATATAACGATCCTCGTAACGATTTATCGAGCGATTTATGGAAATATCTCGACACGGCTCTGAATTGTTTGATTCCAGAGTCTCTAAAAAATTTGCTAATTTTCATGAGCTTTGACAAAGAAATTTCGTTGACTGGCTTAACTGACTCTCATTTTGAAGTTATTGAAGAACAGGCAAAATCGACAATGTCAAAAGTAATAACGGAAGACAGACAAAAATACTTCGGAATGTTTTATAAAAATCCCGTTCGTTACTGTGCCTGGCCAAAAATTATTTTATTATCAATTGCTAAACAGTGCAAGGAAAAACTAAAAAAAATGCTGCAGCCCTCGCAAGAATCTGAGCAATAATCTCAGGTTAGATCAAATACATAAAATAGAAATGACGAACTCAAGAAATCTGAAACTTTTGTTTACTTAATTAATGATTACATTTTTCTTCTTCAAATTTTACTTTCATTCTAACGCCAGTCCAAATTTTGTCTAGTATTTACATTCGCCACAGAAACGTAATAACTAATGTTGAATTAATTTAATTTTCATTTATTCATTCATTATTTTTGTTCAATGACTAAAAAGTATGTAAAACACATTTCAATAAACGTGAAATGGAAAGTCGGGTGATCCTCCACACTCTGTATTTGAAATGGTGACCGGTTTCGGGGTCTTTAGCTAACACCCCATCTTCAGACCTACATAAAACATGCTAATTATAAATACGAACTATTCATATACTAAGACTATTCTTGCTTACATCAACAAGTTAATTCCATTTCAAATTTTCTGCTAGTAAGCGTTTAGTGTTCAGAAAAAAACAAATGCTCCACGAGAAATATTAGTAACAGGAGAAGTAAATTACAAATCTGATATGGGATGCTTTAGATCTCTATTTAAAAAAGGAAAAGTCTTGCTTCTCTCAACCCCAAACCTTGCCCAAATAAGGTAACTGTTAAGGCAGCAAACCTAAAAGACGTAGATGCCTTACTGAAAAAACATTTTGGCGAAAGAGGGGAAAGCTTTGGATGTTTTAAAATTTTATAGATACTTTGACAGACAATAATGAAGAACTCGAAGAAGAGCAACCGAACGAGGAGGTAGAAAACTTGCCAGTTGCAGACGGCGAAAATTTCACAATTTAAGGGTTCAGCAAAAAAAAGTTTTATTACCTTTTCAAATATCAGAAATTGTTTTTGTTTAGAAATTTACTATTAATTAAAGCACCAAAAGCGTCTACATCACCACACAAAGTTTCCAAAACTATCTACATCCAATGCGAGGTACCATAACTCTCTACATCAATTTTTTACTTTCGATTTTCTATCAAGTGCTTGGGTAAATACATTTCTTGCTTTAACAATAGTTTTGTTTTCGGTGTTGGTACAGTTTATAAGTGGTATATTCTTTATTTAGCTCTCCTAAACATAAAAATCAGTTTTTCGTGTTTTACCAAAAGTTAGATATTTTGGACGTAGGTAATTTTGGAATGCGGCTGAAACCACTGATACAGTAGGGTGTGGCGATGAGGTCCTGTACGACATGCAGGATGATGACAATCAATTTGTTTAATTCTTTGGTAATAAGGACATTCATTGTACTTCAGCGTTACATTTTAAGATCAACAGCTGTAAACGAATATTGATTTTTAAAAACGACAATAACAATGTTATAGTTCAAGGCGAGCTAAATTAAAAGCACGAGTTAAACGTTCCTAAATCCATTTGCAGAAAAAGGAAAAAACAGATGCAGATTAGCGCTGATCGGGTTCCTATTGGAGTGAAAGTGTAACCTCAGAAACTTAAAGACGTTAGTGAGCTTTTAACCAGCCACTTTGGAGAATTGAGGAAAGAAACAGCAGAGGAATATGGGTTGCAATTTTTCAAGGATATGCTTGAGGACCGGGAGCAATTAGATGAAACCACTGATACAGTAGGGTGTGACGATGAGGTCCTGTGCAACATGCCGGATGATCACAATCAATTTGTTTAATTCTTTGGACGAAGCAGATATTTATGCCCAAGTTTTGTTGAGAGGTATTATGTACTTTATGCATTTTCGAATGATAAATTTCATGTTTTATACTAGCTAGAGAAAAAATTAGCTTTGATGGAAGTATTTCCGGCACTGTTATACATGATAATGACTGTCTTAAATCATTAAGCAATGAGACGCTAATTCTTTTACAAAATACCGATATATGGTTGTCCCAATAAATAAGTTTTGATAATTCTAGTTCCGGAAGTACCGTGACCCCGACGGAAAATATTGAGTCGGTTCAAATCTAGGTACTTGTCAAAATTCATCTTCATAACTGAATGCACTGCAGTAGTCTTGTTTAGAGCTACCATCCACCTTTAACATCTGTTGAAAAAATTAAAGAGCGAATAAAATATTTAAATAGATCGCATAAGAGAAGTACTAGTTTAGCAAAAATTGTTATGTTAAACCAACAACGAAATCGGCTTAGTTGCTAAGTGGGTTGTTGAATAAGACGCTAATGCTTTTACAAAAAAGCGATATATTATCCCAACAAATAAGTACCGTGACCCGGACGGAAAATAATAATGAGCCGGTTCAAATAAACATATAAAAAACTGTGAAACTATGAGTCTACCAGTAGTTACGGGTTATTAATACTAGTCTTCCATACACAGTATTCAAAAGAATAGCACACAAAATAGCTGAACAATATCCTAACGGCTTTCTTTATACCAATGATGACGAAGTTATCGTGGGTGATGGCACTTTCACCTTGGTAAAAAATTGTAGATAGAAGCAATTATCTCAATAAGCCCCAATTGGAAACAGCTTTACTATCCTTAGGTTCTCCGGGTGCTCCCTCAATTAGTAAAAGAAGAAATGGCGTTCTTGGCGGGAACCAGAACGTAGTAAGGAATCTTTAGAAACTATCGAGAAGAAAATTAAAATACTGAACAAATTAGACATTATTAGTACTATCTTTTTTAAGATATTATTAAGATATTCTGCACAAATATTTTTGAATAAAATTGAGCCTCCAACTATTGTATAAGTAAAGCAGATAAATGAACGAAGACGGCGTAACACTCGGTGACTGTTCACGTACTGTATTTTGAAAAATGAAAGAGCACATAAAATATTTAAATATACCGCATAGGAGAAGTACTAGTTTAGCAAAAATTGTAATGTTAAAGGTTAAACCAATAATGAAATCGGCTTAATTACTAAGCAGGTTGTTCAAATTGGCAGCCTAAAGGGAATATTAATAATCTCCAGATTTTAAATTTAAGTCCAAAGAAGTTGAAGAAATAACTGAGGAAATAAACGAAGCGCTTCAACAAACGTATGCTTTACGAAGATAATATTTAAGTAATCCAGATGCGCCCTCTATTGAAAAGATTAAAGAAGAATGGCCGATTCTATTGGAGAAGGATACAATAATTTACCGGCATTGAAAAATTATAGCGCACGACGTTAACAATTTAAGCAAAAATATTCTTAACAAAATTTGAGAAACTGGTTAATTTTGGAGTACAAACACAATTGGTCAACAATTTCAAGTTTTCAAATCATCACGTCATATTTTAAAGACTTTTGACTGCATCTTTTCTGAAATCACTACTAAATAATTTTGAAAAGTTTTCGCAGTTTCAGTAAAATTTGCAGGATGAACCAAAAATAAAAAAACTGGCCGCAAATAGCCCCTGCGTTATAGCTGTAACCAAACTTTCGTAAAGTTTGTTATAGAAAGGTACTTCGAGTGCAACCCGGAGGAAGGAGCATAATAGACATTTTTGTTTTAAATTCTACCTTTTAGTGAACATGTGGGAGTTTATATATAAAGCCTCCTTAAAATTAGTTCTTAAAGAAACAATACAGATGTGTTACAGAGAGCAATTCGAATAAAGCGCCTTAGGGTGGCGGTTATTTTCATTAATGCTAATTTCTCTGTAGTAACTTCTTTGTTTCAATTCTGAATATAGAATTTTATTCTTCGTTTATTTCAGTTTAATTTTAGTGCTGAGTTTATATTTATTAAACTGCATTGTGTATTTCAGGGATTTTAGAGGTTAATAATTTTTGTTTGAAACACATCGAAAGAAAAAATAAGCAACTTCAGCCTACAATATTTACTTTTAATAAATAGCAGCGACCCTTATGACATAAAAATTAAGTGAGATAATTTAAGTGGGCACTTGTACTTTATGTATAATTTGGTACAGCCCCTAATACGGACACAAAACTGCCAACAGCTGTGGTAACCAAACAAATTGATACCACCATCTGCAAAACATCCCCTAAAAATAACTTCCGAAATTTGATGAACTAAGGTTGCCACTTATATTATTGTGAGGAAGTTTATTAGAGGGTATTAGTAGAGTTTAAACTCGAAGATATTCCTTCTAGAAAAGATTTTCGATTGCACTTTATTGCTAAAATGTAAAACCTCTTTTATATCATTCCTTACGCCTTAAGAAAGCAAAATCGCCTGGTCGTCAAAAAATCGTGGTGTGCAGGGGGTAGTTAGGGATGGTTTTCCAAAAAATGGCAAAAATTATTTTTTGCTTAATTTACATTTACGCAACATGTTTAATCATTTGCAAAAGTTTCGTTTCAAAATTCCAAGAAGAAGTATTTTATTTTTAATTTTATTTTTATCTGTGCAACACGCTCTTATATCGAATTCCTTAATATAAAACGGCTCGCGCTGAAACATCAAAATTGCAATTTCATTTATTCCGAGATAACTCAAGAATGCTCATTCTAATCAAAAAAACATCTTCTATAAACGCTGTAGACCAACGATCAAGGATTAAAATGCTTTTTTATAATCAAAAATCCGGTAAGTAGTTTAGTCAAAAAACTGAAAAATGTAAAAGCATGTCGTGACGACCGAGCTTTGACGCGGAGATGCGGTGATGGTTGAAATTCGCTTGGCGCGCGGTTGTATCTGCATGGTAAAGCCGTCCGTACGTATTTTCGAGCCTAGATGGTCGCTTTTCGTTTACGCTCCATTACAGTTTGTATGTTCAATAGCCAGACAGCACCTTGTTAGAAATGAATAAAGGGTTGTATTGGTGTTTCTGTGTTTTTAACATAATTTTATTGTTATTTTACGTTACTGAGGTTTTTGGAACTCAACTTTTAGTTACAATAAGTGTAAGTGTTAACTGCTTTGCAGGATTATTCGAACATATTATAATATTTAAGCTGCTTTGTGATATTTCTCTAATGCTACATTCTTTTTCGTACCAAATTTTGTAAATTTTCGCTTATTATACAATAAATATATTATGTAAATGTTTTTATGTAGGTACCTTTTTAATACACCCCATTTTTGATGAAGAGGGGTAAATTTACATGTAATATTTTTCTACAGGCAAGACACGATGGATTTTATAAGCAGTACTAGTTCCCACAGTGAACTAGAGTCGAAAATGAAATTAAAACCTTTTAAAAAAGAAATTGTCAGAAATATTAACTAGGTACCAGCTGTGTGTTTTTTGTCAAAAAGGCGGTATATTTTTAGAATCTCAACAAAAATCCCAACAGAAATTCATTGAATGGACGAAGGTCCGTATGAACATTAGTCAAAGCAACGACCCTGTATTGAAGCATATATTTTTAAATTTGAATGATTTAAAGGAGCAAGAAAGCTTAAAATGGCACAAAAATTGCTACAAATCTTTTACAAGCTCCCAAAATATTGCATCATCCAAATTAAAGTTTGCAAAGTTAGTTACCAATATACTACCAGTAGATACACCTCAAAAACCTAATTTGCGGACAGATCCATTTGACGTACAGAAGTGCATCTTTTGTCAAAGACGTCTAAGGAACCCAAAATTATGTCAAGGTATGACCACTAACATGGAACAGAAGATTAAAAATATATCGCGAAGAAATTCGTTATTTTATGCCAGGATCGGTGAAAATGATTTAATTGCATCTGAAATTAAATGTCACGCCTCCTACGTTTCTACAGAATTACGAAATACAGAGAAAAAGTCTGACAAAAGCAGCGCAAGTGGAAAACGAAAATTCGACGAAGAAAACGAACCTTTACAACATATATTTCACGAAGTGGAGCGAGGATTTGACAGAGAAAAATGATATTCGACAACTACAGTGAGCCAAAGATATCTAGAAATTGATCTTGGCAATGATATAGAATTAGTTTCGTCTCCAAGAAAAAATGAACCAAGGATGTTTATAAAAAGATATTCTAAAGAACAAGTCATTGAGACAATAGCCCATCACACTGAAACCGAATCATCAAAAATATCTTGTGGTACATCTGAAATACAAACTAACTAAAATCTGCCAAAATATAAAAATAGAAATACATAAATAACATACCTACCAAAAAATGCAGATTTCAAAAACTTAAAAATTAGCGACTGCAAAAAGCATATTCCACAAAATTTGTATTTTCTTATTAGTCTTCTTGTGTGCAACGATTCTAGCGGTGATACGAAAGAAACTAATGCGCTTAATATTTGAAGGGTGACGACGAAAAACGATCAGGGTCCATTTCTTGTCGAAAATGAGTTCATGGTGCCTTATGATAGTTTACTACAAACAGAATTAAAGCATGGCTCGCTTCGGCAAAGAAAGATCATAGCACTCTATAAAATAGCAGTGAAAGATATGAGGTTTCGCCTAAGAATGATCAAAGTCTGCACGCGCGGGTAAAAACGATCAGAGTCCAAAAACACTCCCCCTAAATTCTTATTTTTGCGGTTTGTTGTTAATCACCATTTAGCGAACTGTTGTTAGTCGTTGATCATATTAAGTACTTGCCTAACGTTATATTTCATCTTTTGCTGTGTTTCTGTACAGTCTATCATGTCGAGTGATTTTAATGATACGGATAGTGCAGGGGGAACTAGCATGCAGAGATGTGTTAAGAAGAGGAAAAAGACTGGTAAGATGACTGATGTTATGAAAAAGTTACATGCGAGCAGTCATGAAAGTAGAGACGACTGCAAATGCACTAGGTTAAAGTGTTTTCAAACCATCATTCCCGGCGAACGACAACGCATAATATCCCATTTTAATCAGTTGGAAGATTACAATGCACAGAGTAAATATTTAAGTGGACTAATTGCCGTTGTACCTGTTCAGCAGCGGCACAACAGGAAGGATGAATCTGAGACAAGTTTTCATACCTCATCTTACTGCTACAGAGTTTGTGCTCGTGTAGATGGCAAACTACAAGACGTAAGTGTTTGCTATAAGGCTTTTTTGTCACTACACGGCATCTTGAATCGTCGTGTACAAACTATTAAGAAACATTTGACCGAATTCGGTGATGCTAGGACGGATGGCCGAGGAAAACACGGCAACAGGCCTCATAAGTTATCTGATGAAACCAAATCAAAAGTTATGTGTTTCATAAAGTCTCTCAAGGGTAGAAAATCTAATTATTCCTTGAAAGATACGTTTAAAATATATTTGCCGGAGGAACTTAATGTATCCAAACTTCACAAAATGTATAACGAATCCCATAGCGACAACCAACTCGGGTATACTACATTTCGTGAAATTTTTGAAGGAAATTTTAACATCTCCTTTGGTTTTCCTCGTAAAGATACGTGTAGCACTTGTGACACATTTAAAGCTGAGATTTCGGTTGTAGAAGAGAAAATAGCCAAATGTGGGGACGAAGAAACCAAGAAGTCCTTGAACAAAATGCTAAAGAAGAAAGAGGTTGAGAAGAAAGTCCATTTATCAAAGGCTGCTAGATTTTATTCTTTGAAAAAAATTACAGAAAACGGTCACGAAAGAATGCGGAGATTGAAGCTATTGCAATGGACTTCCAAAAGAATCTTCCAACACCAAATATAACAACATCCGATGTTTACTACCGTCACCAACTCAATTTCATATCGTTCAATGTCCATGTGTTGTCTGACTCAACGTCGGTGTTTTACACATATGATGAAAGTGTTGCTCGAAAGGGGGCTGATGATGTTTGTTCGATGCTGGATCATTTTTTTTCTAATGTATTAGGGCCAGATGTAAGACATCTAATCATTTTTTGTGACTCCTGCGCGGGTCAGAATAAAAATTACACTGT
This sequence comes from Xestobium rufovillosum, assembly GCA_963966045.1. Classification (NCBI taxonomy): domain Eukaryota; kingdom Metazoa; phylum Arthropoda; class Insecta; order Coleoptera; family Ptinidae; genus Xestobium; species Xestobium rufovillosum. Next base: position 8,501,630 of record OZ014498.1, on the reverse strand, counting down.
AATTCACTTCCTGCATTACATGGTGAATAAGGTGGACCGTTTGGAATGTGACAAGGATATGAGCCTTGTTAATTCAAAATTTTATACTGAGACGGCAGACGATTGGAGGGATGTTCTGAGAAATAGCAGAATCAAGCCATCGCCTTTTAAAGTGATAAACTGTGCTGTTGAAGTCAACTTTCAAACTTGGACAGGGTTTCTTTCAGGGTCATACACACCGAAATGTCCCATGCCAACAAGACCAATGAGGGTGATGAAAATTGTCAAAAATGAGCCGAGGTTCATTTTACACAAGGATGCTTACTTTGGGAATCACTTGAAAGCTGTTGTGGTTCCTTTACAAAATCGAAAAAATAAGCGAAAAGGGAAAACTATGGATCCCACCGCACTGAAAAAGCTCTACAATGGACCACTATCTATCAAATCTGCAAAGTTGAACGACCTGTTACACCTGACTCAGTTCTTGTCCAAACCTGATGCCCAGTCTTTCTATCGAGCATTGGGAAGAAGTTAGAGACATCGAGTTTGCAAACGATCCACCTATTGATGAAGGTCTTTAACAGAAAAGAACGATCAATGTCCGCACTTTTACTGAAATTTTTTTTTTTTAATTTCAAGAATATTAAAATTGTTTGTTCTTAGATTTTTGATAATAAAAGTGTTTCTACCACAAAGTGAACACAGGTACTTATTTTTTTCCTTATCTGAATTCTGCTTTATAGACTTTACACCTTAAAATTGAAATTCTGTGCAATCTGGAAAAATTGACCCTGATCATTTTTCGCCGCCGCCCTTCATTTGTCAAGACATTATTTTTGCAAATTCCGATGGAAAATAATATACACCCAAACATATTGGTCTGGGATTATTAGTTCACCAGGGAACAAGGAGAAAAACAAACTTGTCCTTAGACGCTTTGACAAAGATGCACTTCTGTACATCAAATGGATCTGTCCGCAAATTAGGTTTTTGAGGTGTATCTACTGGTAGTATATTGGTAACTAACTTTGCAAAGTTTAATTTGTATGATGCAATATTTTGGGAGCTTGTAAAAGATTTGTAGCAATTTTTGTGCCATTTTAAGCTTTCTTGCTCCTTTAAATCATTCAAATTTAAAAATATATGCTTCAATACAGGGTCGTTGCTTTGACTAATGTTCATACGGACCTTCGTACATTCAATGAATTTCTTGGAATTTCTGTTGGGATTTTTGTTGAGATTCAAACAATATTCCGCCTTTTTGACAAAAAAATACACAGCTGGTACCTAATTAATATTTCTGACAATTTCTTTTTTAAAAGGTTTTAATTTCATTTTCGACTCTAGTTCACTGTGGGAACTAGTACTGCTTATAAAATCCATCGTGTCTTGCCTGTAGAAAAATATTACATGTAAATTTACCCCTCTTCATCAATAATGGGGTGTATTAAAAAGGTACCTACATAAAAACATTTACATAATATATTTATTGTATAATAAGCCAAAATTTACAAAATTTGGTACGAAAAAGAATGTAGCATTAGAGAAATATCACAAACAAAGTACCTACCTGTATATTTATCAATAAAATGCCCTCTTGCAGCAGCTTAAATATTATAATATATTCGAATAATCCTGCAAAACAGTTAACACTTACACTTATTGTAACTAAAAGTTGAGTTCCAAAAACCTTAGTAACGTAAAATAACAATAAAATTATGTTAAAAACACAGAAACACCAATACAACCCTTTATTCATTTCAAACAAGGTGCTGCCTGGCAATTGAACATACAAACTGTAATGGAGCGCAAACGAAAAGCGACCATCTAGGCTCGAAAATACGTACGGACGGCTTTACCATGCAGATACAACCGCGCGCCAAGCGAATTTCAACCATCACCGCATCTCCGCGTCAAAGCTCTGTCGTCACGACATGCTTTTACATTTTTCAGTTTTTTGACTAAACTACTTACCGGATTTTTGATTATAAAAAAGCATTTTAATCCTTGATCTTTGGTCTACAGCGTTTATAGAAGATGTTTTTTTGATTAGAATGAGCATTGTTGAGTTATCTCGGAGTAAATGAAATTGCAATTTTGATGTTTCAGCGCGAGCCGAAGACCGCCACCGCTGCTCTTGGCTTCACCAGATGGCAGCACCGTCAAAAAAACAAGGAATTTTTAAGGACAGAAATGTATTTAACAGTGTGAGATTCTGTATTTTTGTTGATTTGGTACGAAAATGAATTCCGTAATTTAGGTACTGGCAAAATTACATCCAAGTACAGTATTAAATGACTCAGAAACAAGCATAGTAAAATGAGTGATTTCGCGAAAATTTTTGTGATAGAATTTTAATATTAGCATTTCATTACCTCAATTAAGTGATTCTAAAATACCGCGTACAATATTAGAGCAAACAGTTGTGTAATAACTGTTATTTCTAGTTTTTAAACAATATGTTTCAAGGTTATGGTCAATGACAGCTAAATTTTCCCTATTTTAGTTCGGCCATTGTGGAAAAGATGGCGCTAATGGGGTTGGTAATTATACAAGTTGAAACGTACTATAAAATGGGCGCCAAAATTGAATATCAATTTCAGTTTGTTCCACTGAACTTCTACTGTTAAACAAAATAAAATAACAGTGCATATTTTTCCGTTGTTATATGGCAACTAATGAAAAACTAATTTCTTCCGACTTCAAATAGGCCATTCCTGCACTCGTTACGTTATGAAAATTTAACATAACCTAAATTTTAACCAAATTTGCAAGAAACCCAATAGGTAAGGAATTATTTGAAAAAATATACCATAACTAAACTCGTGAATAAGAATACCATTAATAATAATCACCTTTATTGAATGCGACATTTACTGGTGTCCAGTGGGCAAAATTTAGATTCTACCACTTTACCCTCCAATCACCAACCAAAACTGCATGAACAGAATGATTCCAAAAAACATTACAGAAAGAATACAAAAATATATTGAACACTACAAGAAAGTCACTATGAATTCTTAATAAGTTAGCCCCGCACGTCAAAAGCCTGTGACACAGTAATTAAACTCGACACGTGTTTCGCTGACAACATCAGATTAATCTTCAACTCCTGAGGGTGTCAGTGAAACAACTGTCGAGTAATTACTGTGTCACTGCCTTTTGGCGTGTGGGGTTCACTTATTAAGAATTCATAGTGAATTTACGTCAAAGTTCTTGATCCATCCACTGTGTGTACTACAAGAAAGAAATAAGTGCGGTGAAGAGCCGTTTATTAAACTTTTATTTAGTTCTTTAGCTATAAATACAGGAAAACATAATAGAACACAGCAAACTAAGTAACATTTTGTTTAACATGATGTGATAAAGGTAGTCTTATGAATAAACTTATTACAAATTTTAATTTCAAATGGTAAATTATTTAATTATTGTACATTTGAAACCTCTTATAAAACAAGATTTTTCTCCAAGGTTACAACATTTATTGAAGTGAAACTTCTTTTGTCTCGGTAGAGTAAGTTCCTGTGTTGGCAAATGCGAGCGTCCGTCCGTCAGTCACGAAAAGTGAAACGAATGGAGGGGAGCAGAGGAGAAAAGGGAATATGGAACGCTCCACTCTTTAGCCACGCTCTCTCTCTCGTGCATCGTGCTCTTTCACTCAGGCAAGCGTCAGTAAAGCGAGAACACAGCGTTTACTTTCTCGTGACGCCGCCCCACTCTAATAACGTTGAAGTTTCATTTCTATCGCGTGTGGCGACCACGCACCTGGTTTCTTTATAATAATTCTACATTTTTTGTGGTGTGGCCACAGCGATATTTGAAATTAATTATTTCGACATATTTCATAAAAAATATAATTTACTTATATGTAGTTACCTAGTTTTTCAGCGTTTATATTGAAGACTTCAAAATTGATAATGATAAATTTCAATGTACTTAGCCGAAACAGACTGAAAAATGCAGAAAATGCAATAAATTGCAGTATGATAAACCAATGCAACTAAACAAAAATCTTCAGAAATAATGCGGTAAGGAATTTTATTGCAGCACTAAAAACAGTGCTATAATAAGTTTCTTACAGCACTGTAGATATAGTACGGTCGCTTACGAAAGTACATGTCCAAAGTGCACTTGAACCCTGCACCACTGATCTGTTTTGTACAGCTGGTCCTCTTTCCAGGTAAGCGCCACTGCAGGTGTCTAAAAGCGGCTAGCGCCTGCGAATCCACTTTCCCTTCCAGACTGCCGTTCCGTTGTAAATATTACGCACACGGCGTATTTTCTACTTATATACTATTTTCGTAAACTATCTTGCCACTACACCTTTGTGGCTCAGTGGTCGATGTGTCCTTCCCCCAAGCCGCAACGTTGGGGGCTCGCACCTCGCAGTAGCCTTTTCTGTTGTAATGATTTCTCTTTTGTCTTTTGAACAAAAAATTGGTCAGGTCCAAAAGGACAGATAGGGGATTGCCATCACGCGAGATAGACATCTACTCATTTGATATTCGATGTTTAGCGCATGCGGAAGTCTAGAACGCAAAGTGGATTCGCAGGCACTAGCTACTTGTCAGGCGTCTCACTTCTGCGCAAAGCGTCGACAAGTCACTGCACACTTACTTGCTCCGTATGTACTTTCGTTCGCGTCCGGACTTTAGCTGGTTATACTGGTTATACAATATACTATTTTTCAGAAATTTTAAAGTTGATAGCAAGCTTGAGGTTGCCGGGTAAAGAAGTGTAAACACCAACATCGTTATACATATAAGTGTGTTTTCACCTTAGAGGAGGGAAGAAGAGGAGGAATAACAAAGCAGGTGTTCCCGTTACCATTCGGCACCAAAAAAAGGGGAGTAACCTAAACTTCTTAGTCCCTTTACGCCGAGAATTGAACGAAAAATCTTAAAATGACATGACTAATTGCGCTATTTCAAACGCTGCTTTCGTTATTTTGAGTTAAATTACATGAATTCTAAACAGTATCCTAGTTTCATCACTTTGTTTGGCACCAAACATGCTCAAATTTTGGTAACACTCACGTGCACGGCAAAGGTCGGGCGTTACGAATCCATACTCTTCCCTCATCTAAGGTTGTCACACTATGCGTTATTACCGCTCCTGCTAAAACGCTCCTGTTTGACGGGATGGTAATATCACACGGTATTAAATGAGAGCAGTCACATAGGTGCGGTGTCGCCGCACCAACCGGATGCAACCGCATCATGCTGCGGCAGCGAGGGATAACAGGACAACCGGATTGAAACGAAAACACACGTAGTTGCACGTTGGCCATCACAGTGAGCGTTGGAAACGCAGCGGTTTTAAATTTCCTACCATGTTTGATGTAGATTTATTAATCGAGTGCGTCCATGGGAAACAAGCACTGGACATTCGGTAATATCCGAAAAACTTTTTGTCTCGCATTCGAATATTTTCATAAAACTTCGCAAACCTATTACTGGATTCTCGTTTCGAATTGAAAGGATCAATCCAATATTGACGATCTATCTGCTTTCGCAATAACCCCTCCGCTTCAAGCGCACAAACAATCTTTAAAAATTGTGACATGACAAAACCACTTCATAAACTCCATTGACAAAACATCCCGTTGGCCGGGAAATGTGAGAACTGACTAGAGGTCGTCCTGTCAAACCGCATGCATTTTAGCAGGAGCGGTAATAACGCATAGTGTGACAACAGACTACAACTACTAAATATTCATTTTAATTTTAATTTCTCCTGATGCAGTTTTATTGCCTCTGCTATGTAAGGTGGATCAACACACTTCTTTTTCTTTTTCAAATTTCCTCTTACAATTTCTGGAGCGATACATTCTTTGTAAAACTGTATAAGGAAAGGCAACATTTTTTCTTCCCAATATTTTGTATCCCGAACAATTTTCTCTATGAATATAGGAATATTGTCATTGACATAAACTACTAGGTAACATTCTTGCAGCTTGGTAATATTTAGTTGACCCTGGATCTGAAATAAAATTGATGATAAATATAATATGTATAAGAAAATGCCTTTTAATCTGGTGGTACATACCTGATGATAGTAAGAATGGCGTCGATTGAGTTTGATGGCTCCATCTTGTACCTTCAGGAAACTCTTAGTTTTCAGTATTCTTATTAGCTCCTCTAAATTCTGAAATTTTTTATCAGGTGCATACATGCATTTCACCTCAACTAGAGCATCATTTCCAACAAGTCCTGGAAAAACAATTATTTTAACAACTTACACAAACAACACAACTTAAACATACCATCAGGTGAAGCTCCCAAAAACCCGTATTTTTCGTCAATCCACAGACCAGATGGTTGAACATTAACTTTCATTATGCTTTCAAAAAGTTTTATTGCAACTGGTTCTTTCATTATACCATAATCCATAGCTTCTGAATGAAATGCGGTTGGCTGTAGACATGATTTTACTATGTTGTGGCAAGGAGTGTATAATTTGCGTTTGATGACTCGTCCAAATAATGAAGCAGTAAGCCTCTTGCTTCTTTGACTCTCATACGTTTCATTACCAAACTGTCCGACTGATTGTTTTTGGATCATGTCCCTTTCTTCTGTGGTTACCTGTATAAAATTTATGAAGGTTCGAATGTATGAAATATATGAAAGCCATTGCTTACTTGTAATTGTTGCATAAGCAGTTGAACTTCCATGTTAATAAAATCAATGTCGATCTGTTCTTCAGGCTCTTCGGCGTTAACACCATAGTCTGTGTTTTTCAGTTTTGTGGTCATTTTCTTCCTTCTATTATTATCCTGGTTTTCCGAAAACAATTTCTGTCGACAAGCCATTTCTTTCTTAGATGAGTACTTCCTCATAAACTTTTTGAAGTGGACCCCAGGACTTCTACCGGTAGTCTTTTTCCAGGGACTTGAATGCCACTCAAATGATTTATTATATCTTAGGCCAGACACATGAACACGTCTTTCATAAGAGCCACGTTGTATTAAATTTAACCTTTTGCCCATATTCAATCGAGCCACAATATTCATCAATCGTTCCGAGGCATTGTTAGTTTCATTCTCAATAAGGAGATGTGCTTTCCTCAGCAATAAATTAAGAGCACCTATAAAAAAAATGTTTAGAATTTTTCAATATTTTGTGATAAATATTTTGTAAGAATTACCATATAAATGATCATACATATGTGTGGCTATGAGCTCGGGAACTTTGTTTTGACTAATGTCTCCAGGTGTTTTACAAATTTCATCCCTGCATTGAGAATGATCACCAAAAACATGATGCACATTGTTTCTCAAGTCCTTCTTGAACAGTTCTATATCTCGGTTTTCTTTTTTGGAGTGCTCAAAAATGGAACATTTCGCCCTTTTCGTCAATAATTTAATTTTCTGCAGAGTTAACAGCTTTCTGCCTTTTATCTCAATGTGCGTGTCTGCTTTTACTTTCCTTAAGTTTTTCCCATAATTTTTTAGAGCATGGTTTGTGCACTCTATTTTTCTCACATCTTGTCCATATGGCACACGTTCTTTAATTTTTGCGTACACACTTGAATCTCCATCAACGATGAACTGGATGTAACGAATATCGTGCATCATTTCACTTGCAGTGAAGCCTTCCACTGCCATATCTGATTCCATCGCTGGGGATGACTCTGACCAATTCTTGTAGCAGATATGGTCTTTAGCATCTTCGTTTCTATTTTCAGCGCGAGTACAAATTGAACAAAATTTGTTCCGCACACTAATAAAAAGCAATTCCCCGGTAAAGCGTCCTATGATTCCTATCATTCCTGACAACGAATTGAAGTTGGTTCCATATGAACGTTTGCTCCATGACCCATCGACATATACTGTTATCCAAGGCACACCATCAGGACACAATTGCCCTTTTTCAATGGCATTCTGCCTTTCTCGCTGGCCGGCACTCTTCATGGACTTCCAGAGTGACAATCTCCATTCCTGCGTATAAAATATATTACTATATCTCTATGCTTCTGGGTAATACTAAGTGGTCAATCAGATTTTTTAGGCATTATACAGTGTGTTAAATTTTAATGGCTCACCATTGCCATCTTATGGAAGATAGAGAGAAGGTTAAATGAGGAAAGTATGTCATATTTGATGCTCTTCACTAATGATTTAAATCTTATCCACCCTGAATAGTTTCTGAAATATCTTGGAAAAAAAAAAAAAAAAAAAAAAAAAAAAAAAAAAAAAAAAAATATCAACATCAATTGAAGTATTTTTCTGAACTAACCATATGATTTTGAATTGAGGATAATAAGATACATCAGAAAGTTTATAAATCCAATATGGTGCCCATAATAAAAAACTTCACTATCGTTTTTCTTTTGTTTTTCACCGCAGAGCAATTCTGATGTCACCTACCAATAAAATTTAACACCATGTGCATCAAAAAATTTCACTCACTTTTCCTATATTATTTTCAATTTCATAAAACATGTTGTCTGGCATGCACGGAATATCCATGCAGCTCAAAAATTCTTCCATATGAGTGTAGCTACTTCCACTTGCTAATTTTCCCCAAACGGCACCACAGTTGATATCAGAAATAGTTTTCTTAGGATTTTCTGTGTCATATTCATAAACAGCTTCACACCCCTTACATTTGAAAACTATCGTACTAACTAAGCCTTTAGTTCTTCTCTTCTCTGAGGCTACATACAACCTTCCACTAGTACAAACCTTTGAGTGATTATATTGAAGATCCATTGACCAATTCAACACGTAACCGAGTTCAACAATTCGATTTCCTAATATTGGAGACGTTTTAGGGGTACTTTCACAATGTAAAGGATAATTCATAATCCTGGAAATATACAGGTGAGTAACCCATTAGACATACTACGTAAAACTACAAATAGATTGGGGGGATAAAAATTACTAAAAGATCCGGGCCACAAGTTGTATTGAATGAGACAATCCAACGAGAAAATTTCGCTTTTTTCAGAATGTTGACTATCAAAACATTAAAATCAGGTTTGCTTTGTGTTATTTCCTAGGATACCGTATTAAACCTGCCAGATTGACAATTCACCGCTTTTTACAGCTACAATATAGCATCTTGCTTTTCTTTTAACTACAACTATTTCTCTTATTGATTTGGATTGTTTGTAGCAATTCAATAAGTGGCCTGGAATTGCCGGAAATTTAAGAAAGCTGTTGCTTAGTAACCACGAGTGTCAATTTAATAATAATAATAATAATAATAATACATTTATTAACACCAAAAATACAGAAAATAAAGATACACAAATTGAAAAAATTAATTTTGGTGCTAAAAGGCCAGCATTCAGACATCTGCATCCGCAAAGAGTATGCAAAGTCTGATCTCCCATACAGGCCTAACTAAATTATACTACACTTATTAGCAGGTAGGTAATTTTACAAAATATTTGAAATATATGAATGAGATGAAATGAAAAGACAAGCTGAATAAGTATAACAACAGAAAAAGAAAGGGAAGGAAGAGCAGTAGAAATTGCCAAGAAGACGACGAAGGAGAAAAGAAGAAGAAGAAAGAGAGTGGAGCACAAACCCATAAGTCAAACACATCAATAGCATATATTATGCAGAAACACCATAATGGTCTACTGATGATCAAGCAAGATCCGATGAAAGTTTTTCCTGAAGACATGGCAAGGAAGAGACAAATTCAAGCGGTTCACCTTATTCATGCAGGCAGCTATGTTGTAGGAAAAAGATCTCTTAAATATTTCCTTGCGATGCCTGGGAATTGTGAGCATAAGAGACTTTCGCCGCGTGGCAACACTATGGACATCCGCACGGAAAACAAGTCTCCGATATAAATATATGGGTATTTTGTATTTAATAATCCGGAGAAAGAAACAGACCATATGAAGGCGACGCCTGTTGTACATATTCAACCATCCAGCATCCTTCAGCTTGTGAGAGATATGAGAACGTGCTCTAATACCGAATATTAGACGCAAACACGAATTCTGAACCTTTTGGACACGAAACACATCAACACTATTTAAACAAGGACCATATACACTGTCACAAAAATTAAAATGTGACAGGACTAATGAATCACAGAGCATTTTCTTGGTATTCAGGTCTAAATAATGTCTTTGACTGTAGATAAGTTTGAGTGCCGAATAAGTTCTTCTCAATAGGAGGTTCACATGCTGAGTAAAACGCAGGTTGCAGTCCATATACAAACCCAAATTCCTAACACAATCCTTAAAAGGTATGATCTCTTTGTCAATTTTTAAGACCAACTGGTTTATAGTACTAGTTCTAAATGAATCACTACCAAATAAAATCGCGCATGACTTTTTGGGGTTTATTTTTAAAAGGTGTTGTTTAGAAATAAAAGCTAGTTTATCTAGATCACTATTTATAAGAACACGGGCATGCATAACATCAGACGGTTCAAAAGAATGATAAACTTGAATATCATCAGCATAGAAATGATATTTGCAATGTGAAAGCGACCTATGAAATGACGATGTATATATAGTGTATAGAACAGGACCAAGGATGCTACCCTGAGGCACACCCGATATGAGGTTACAAGGTAGAGACACGTTTTTATTGTATTTTACACACTGAACCCGATCGGACAGAAAAGAACACAGCAGACCGATCGCATCAGGAGCAAGACCAACATAATGTAACATGGATATAAGAATATTGTGATTTAAGGTATCAAACGCTTTCGAATAATCAATTAAAATGAGAACGGTAACTTTATTACTATCACAAGCTCGAAAAATATCATCTGTTACCTCAGTTAAAGCAGTAGCACAACCATGTCCTCTCCTAAAACCTGATTGCGCTGAGGGCAGTACGCCACAAGCATCCAGGTGCACGCGAAGCTGGAGCTCCAGAATCTTTTCGAGAATTTTTGAGAATACAGGTAGTATACTTATCGATCTGAGATCACTAAACTCTGAGGGTGCAGCAACTTTTGACAACTTTTGACACGAAGATCACGAGCGTTGTACGCGAGTGATCTTATGTCAAATTTCACGGGTCCCAAATGAATTTTGTTTCAATTGACTAATTTGACGATGTAAAAATAATCAGTAGTATAATAATCCCTTTGGGTTTCCATGTACGTCTGATAGGCTACTTATAATGACCCTTTCATTTGGTAACCTGAAACTGCAACTTACTCATTATACTCATCAGACGAAATTATTCCACTGCTATAAAATGACCCAGTAGAATTATCTTTCTGTGGAAATCGTGCACTATATGTTCTTGAACACCAATTCGGCTTTCTGGAAGAACAAAAAAATACATAACTTTTCTCAAGTAAATTTTTGACAGATTAAGTACATTAAAATTATGGTTACCTTTTTTCTAAGCATTCCACTTCCATTGTTTCATACCCAGTGAAACTGATGGACTGATCTTCACTACAAAACCAATTATATTCATATTGTTTTATAAGACTTTATAATTTACTTACGTTTGCTGACATGGCTCTAAATCCTGGACGTGACTGGAAAAAGAAGAAATGTGCTGCATATATTTGAATGAAAGGAATCTTTACCTTGCATTTTGAACACTATTGTTTGTGTTTATATTACTTGTACCATCAGCGATGCCCTCATTACTGTATTCCAGGTTCTCAAAAATACTTGGGCTACAACAGAATTTCTTTATTTATTATACACTATTAAGTTCAACGATAAAAATGGAAACCAGCAACTTTGTAAGTTTTAAAATTGTAGGACATGAAACACTGCTTCAAAATTTATTTTTGAAATAAATATTCTAGTACGCTTATACCTTTGTAAAGAAGGCTGGAAGGTTTGTCGAGATTTCCAGGTCTTTCTCATGCTTTTTGCCCTTTTGTTCCGTTTAGGTCGTTTTCCTAAGCTTCTACCCATTTTACTTTCAGCTGTAAATTAATATTAGTTAATATTAAGCAGTTTAAATGAATTACTTAATCGGCCTGAAAATGCATTTTACATTTTTTATTGTACCGGGTGCCCACTACAAAATGTAAATGCTGCCCGGGTGAGAATTTTTTTTAAATTTTGAAAAATTATGACTTCTTTATTAGGGGTAGTGTCATTTACATATTTTGGTACTGGCTTCCTATTCATCACCGAAATAAGATCCACCCATCAGATTCGTTTGCCTAACCGTCCCGGACGGGGGAGAATTTTTTAAAAACTTCGAATAATTGTAACTTCTTTAAAAGGGGTAGTGCCATTTACGTACATATTTGGCTACAGGCTTCCTATGCACCACCAAAAGAAGATCCACCCATCAGATTTGTTCGCCTAACCGTCGGGGCCGGAGAATTTCTCAAAAATTCAGAAAAATTTTAACTTCTTTGTTAGGGGAAGTGTCACTTACGTATTTGAGTACGAGCTTCCTATGCACCACGGAAATAAAACCCACTCCTCAGAATCGTTTACCGAACCGTCAGGGCCGGGGGAGAATTTTTTAATTTTCGAAAAATTTTAACTTCTTCATTGGGAATTCTTAATAAGTTAACCCCACACGGCAAAAGACATTGACACAGTAATTAAATTCGACACGTGTTTCGCTGACAACATCAGCATCCTCAGGAGTTGAAGATTAATCTTCATAGTGAATTTACGTCAAAGTTCTTGATCCAACTACTGTGTGTTCTTAATTAGGGGTAGTGGCACTTACATATTTTGGTACGGGATTCCTATGCACTACCGAAATAGGACCCACCCATCAGATCGTTTGCCTAACTGTAAGGGCCGGGGGAGAATTGTTCGAAAATTTGAAAATTTGAAATTTGAAAACGAATCTGACGGATGGGTCCTATTTCGTTAGTGTATTGGTAGCCCATACGGTATGGGTCATACCAAAATATGTAAGTGGCACTACTCCTAACGAAGAAGTTAGAATGTTCAGAAATTTTTGAAAAATTCTCCCCCAGCCCTTGACGATTAAGCAAACGAATCTGAGGAGTAGATTTTATTCCGTGGTGCATAGGAAGCTCGTATCTAAATACGTGACACTAACCATAACAAAGAAGTTGAAATTTTTCGGAATTTTTGAAAAATTCCCTCCGGGCCTGACGGCTAGGCAAATCAATCCGAGGGTTGGGTATCGTTTCTGTAATGGATAGGAAGCCCCTACAACAATATGGAAGTGGCGCAACTCATAATAAAAAATGCAATTTTTCGGAAATTTAAAGAACTCACCCACGCCGAACTCGTAGGTAAACGAATCTGAGGGGTAGGTTTCGCATTTCTTTGATGCATGAGGTATCTCTGTCAAGTTTCTACAAGGCACACTGCATAATGAAATTTCTCGAATCTACATTCCTGCGCCAATCAGATATTGGTGGGTTGAATATTGCTGGAGTAGGTACCTCGACTGAATTTCAGTGCAAAATTTTTCTAATTTTTTATTTTAAACTTCAGTGTAAATCGAAAGTATAAAATTTCTTGCTCATACATAAAAATTGTTTAGTTTCTCCGTTTTCTAAATATTGCTTTCAAATATTTTGCGAATGCAATTTTTTTAATTTTTGCACCCCTCTACACCTGAAATTTGGCGGCCAAAAGAAGTTTTCCAGGCAACAACTTTTTACAATACATATACTCGTATTTTTTTTTTGATAAATTTATAATAAAAAAATCATATGTTGCAAAAAATCATGTTTAGCATCACTAGTTCAGTAGTTCTCCCCATTTAAACTTCTCCCTGTTCCTATTTTCAATAATACCGGAGATAGCAGTGGCGAGTCAATTCAAAATTCACCACCTTGTATACCTAGTCACTAGCTTCGGTATCTGCATCAGCTTGTTTGTATTTTTTCCTCTGTAATGGAGTAAATCCAGGCCGCTAACTAAAATCATAACTATGACTCATAGGTCAATAATTATTTCTCCAAAAATTTTTTACAACCTTTCTCTTCATTTCATTCGCAGCATATACAGACATATTTTCAAAAATAAAAAAGTTTGTCGCATGTCGAAATTTATCACGCGTAAGCGATGTAAAATGAAGTTTCTAATTATTTTCCGCTAAAAATTTTAAAAATATTTTAGTACTCTTGGGGCGCTCATGTTTCTACTTTAATTTAAAAAAATTCAAATCGGTATCTCAAATATTTACTGAGATATAACGTGGTATTTGTTACAAACCATCCGTTTCATTTATATGCAAAATTTTATATTTTTCAAAGATAAAAAAGTTCTGTACGGGTCCGCAATGTCGTAAACTATCATTGTTAGTGGAAAATTATGTAAGAAACACAACTATGTAGGTTTCATTTAGTTCTACGCTAGAAAATATTTTCATCGCAATTGAAGGCTGATTTTACTCGACTGCTGCGGGCGAATGAAATTTATGTCCTGGCGTATTTTTTTACTTGGCTAGACAGACAGACTGTAGCCAGCAATGCACGATTCATATCACGTGTTTCTATGCACATAGTCTCGCAAGGCTAAGACATCCGGCCGAAAAGTTGCTAATGAGTTGAACAAAGATACAAAACATTTGGCGTTATAGCTAGTCTGCTTTGCGTATTCTGGAGTAAAGTGTTGGCCTATTTGACGTTTACGGATAGGTACAAAATTATTAGAATAAAATTGGGAGGCATACCTACGCAAATATGTAAACTTTTGTGAACTGTCTTACATTTAATTATTTTTATGAACAAATTTTAGTTATTGGCAGCATTTCAGGGAATGACAAAATGTTAGTCAATGAAAAGCGGGATTATTACTTATTTTTTTATAATACCTTTGTTTTACAAAGATAATTGCACCGGCATAGTAAATTCAGAGTAAGTAATAGGTAAATTTCTTGTATTTTTTGTTTCTATGGCGTTGTCACAGAAAACCAAAACCAATCTTCAAAATTGTGATGAAATGCACTATAACCCTTTGCGATGAGGATATTTTGTAATGAAAATAAGTTTTAAAAGTGATTAGGTACTTACAGATAGGTAACACTCCTCAAAAATTGGAAACGTTTTTGTTGTCCGCCACTGTTCACTTGTTCACTACCACAAAAATGTCGAAAAATATCCAATCTGGCACACGCTAACCAGTAAGTAGCTACGTTTACATTCACTTCTGAAATAAACTGATTTTCCGAAACGAAGGAGCACAAAATGTATGCAATGAACTAAAATATTCGCATATTCACTCCCATCGTACGCAAAAGACCATGTAAAAGCCTAAAGCGCGCGAAATTGTGTTCTTTCTGTGAGATGTCAAAATTGTCATTTGCCAATGAAATGAACGAAGAACGAGTGCGTATGCAGCTGCCTACTACGCCGGCCAGGGCAAACCACCGCGACCCCTACGGTTTAGTAACTCGAATAATTTTCAGTAGTGCCAAACTCTTACAAGCGCATGTCCCCGCCATCTATCCTGTCATTCTAGTATTTCGATGCATTCGTGCCATCCCCACTCCAGCGGTGGCGGTCTTAAGGAATTCCATATAAGAGCGTGTTGCACAGATAAAAATAAAATTAAAAATAAAATACTTCTTCTTGGAATTTTGAAACGAAACTTTTGCAAATGATTAAACATGTTGTGTAAATGTAAATTAAGCAAAAAAAAATGTTTGCCATTTTTTGGAAAATCACCCCTAACTACCCCCTGCACACCACGATTTTTTGACGACCAGGCGATTTTACTTCCTTAAGGCGTGAGGAATGATATAAGATAAGTGTTACATTTTAGCAATCAAGTGCAGACGGAATGACACGATAGAAGCATTTTTAAACTCCACTATATACTGACAAACAAAATCTGAAGGTGCTCATTCGTTCCAAAAATGTATTTATGGCCACTTACACACTAAGATTTTCGAACCAAGCTGATTAGATTAATTTGCAACCGCAGACTATCTAAGGCGTTAATACTGTAAGAAAAATCACGGAGCAATCGATTGATCATGTCACGGTTGAAAAAAAAGTTGGTTATTGTGACAGTTTGTCATAAGTAATATGCTCTTGAGTTTCATTCCTGTATTTTTGATGAATTCAATGAAAATGAAAATGTACAAAAAATTCTGAGCAGTGTACAAGATAAAAAAGAAAATATTTTACATAAGCAAAGCATCCGAGGAGAAGTGACCACGACACCACCGAGCGCGCATTAACGTGGACCATCACGCATGGATCATATCCCGACGTCCATCCAGTAGGAGCCGTTTCAGTCGCTCAGAAAAAGATGAAAATGTTTGTTTCATTTTAGTTTATTTACCTTCTGTGACGGCGTTATATGTGCATACTCCTTTTCCATTTCGCTTTCACTTTGTTATATATTTTTTTCTGTATTTTTCGGGTTAAGTGGAAGACCAGCTGCTATGCACTTAATTCTAAGTGCATGGTGAGCTGAACTTCGCCCTTTTGTCCAGGTGATATACTTCTTTTAATATAATGTTCATACTTATTATTGTTACCTACCTGAACATAAAGATTTATTATTATTCTTCTTATTATTATTAAGAGCATCGGAACGTGACGAGTGTAAAGAGGTACTGTAAATTTTTAACGCAAAAATGAATTAAGCTCTTAAGAAATCGTACCGTGCACAATTAACGAAACTTGTCAATCAATCCAACGATCTTCTAGAAACAGCGCCGGTTGAGGCAGCGATATTAATTTCGCGAATAAAATCAATAAACAATACTCTGAATAATGTGAACAAAGAAGCGGCCAGTGAAATACCCGCGGAATAAATTGAGTACGAGTGTGAAAAAATAATCGAGCATGAAAATAAAGCAGTGGCTGCAATCGCCAGGCTGGAGTACGAAATCTCGCATGGTTGTGGGGACGGTGACGGAGAGCTTAACGTTGGCGTTGTTAGCGAGGTGGGGTACGCGGCGTCCGAAACAGGTGGACAGGAGCGTTTTCATGGTACTCCAGTGGCGGAGAATAAAAGTACTTCAATGGCGGAGAATAAAAGGCAGGTGAGATTACCCAAGTTGGAACTAGTAAAATTTAATGGCGATTATCAAACGTGGCCTGCCTTTTGGGAACAGTTTAACGCTGCCATTCACAACGACAATGATGATGGTTCTAAATTTACGTATTTAAAGTCTATTTTAACTGAAAATGCTGCAGTAAAAATTCAGGGCTTAACGTCGAGCCGGTTAAGCTACAACGATGCGATTGAGCTTTTGAAGGAGCAGTACGGAATTAACGAAATAATTGCTGACAGTTACACTCAGCAGCTATTAGCTTTAGAGTCAGTTAAAAATATAAATGATGTTGCTTCTTTGAGGAAGTTGTATAATACTGCTTCATGATGTTAATGAGTCAGTTGCTAGAAGTGTTTTAAATAAAGAAATGTCTTACGAGAAACAAATTTCTCACCTTCTAAATTATACCAAATTAGAGGTTGAGTCGTTTGAACTAGTTAAAGTTTTACAGGGTGAAGCGAAGACAAATGATAAGAGTTCAGATTCAAGACATAGATTTCAGAGAAAAAGTTCTGATAATTCATGCACAGCAGCTGGATAGTTTACATCTCATGATCATAGCACGATGAACTGTACCAGTAAAATTCCCCTGGATCAGAAAAAGATTTTAAAATCAAAAAGGCGTTGTTATCGATGCACTAAAGCTAATCATAATTCGACATTTTGTCGAGTAAATGTATCTTGCTCAAAGTGTAAGGGAAAAGCACGCTACAGCGATGTGTGATCCTGATTAAAATTAATACTTGACAATGGCTGCAGCCTGGAGCGAAACGCAGAATTGATGTCCAAAGAAGTGTTTTTATTGGCACACTCTCACAAACTGATTAAAATCAGCATATTATTAAAAGCATTCCATCAAGCAAATTTATAAATGAAAAGATAATATAAATAAATAGATACAATTTAGACAAATTTTAGCCAAGTAGATAGAACGCAATCCTGTTTACTGGAGCAAGTCGATACCCCTACTATTAGTCGTACCGATTAAAAGGCGCACTAAGACATGTCTTTTAAGTATTTAATAAATAAAATGGCGTCATCGTCGCGTTGGAGCGAAAACACCACGTTGAAATTTGTACAAGAGTGAGAGAATGTTTGTGGAACACAAAGAGTGCTATTTACAAAAACAGGAATACCCGCGAAGCAACTTTCCAAGAAATTCAAGAAATAATGAGAGTAGGCGGATTTGAAGTGGCAGAAATAAAACATAAATCCAAGGTCACTACGTTCAGCTTATTCACAGGAATTAAATAAAATCAAAGATTCCGAAAAATCGGGAGCTGGGACAGACAGCGTGTATGTGACGCATGTAAAGTGGTTCCAAGAAATGCAAGCACTTCTGCATTGTTTGGATAATAAAAGAGCTACACAGGATAATTTAACGGTGAGTTTATTTAATATTTTATGTTGGGGTTGTCATATTTATAAACTTAATTAATATATCATTCTGTCCTGCCACGGTACGACTCCTTCTCATAAAATACTGACAAGGGGTGCCTCTGAGTTGTCTTGCGTACCTTGAAGCATGATTACTTGCATCGCCAGGGATGGACCGAGGAAAATTTGTAATTTCATTTCTCTAGGATCTATTATCAATATCTTCTTCATCTACAGATCCTCTTAGCATACAGGGTCCTGCATCTTACCTCCCATCTTCTACTACACCTAAACGATTTACTTTAGAAGAATGATTCAAACGGGACAATAGACTGTTTGTTAGAGAGCACATTTTAAAAATATTTTTGAATATACAGAGTGTCCCGAAAATTGATGGTGCATCAGAGTTGTATTTTTTAAATGGAATAACCTGTAGTCTTGATTTTTGATACCTTTTCGAGCTACTGTACATATCCCTAGAATATTATCAAATTCGATTTGATAGTTCCAGAGGAATAAATTAAAATCGTAAAAAAAATGTTTCGTCATGTTTTAAAAAATTATAAAAAATAGAAGAAGCATCTTCAAACCAAAACTAAGCAGCAAGTTGCTTATAATAAAAGGTCAGTTTATCCTACTATGAATATCGTAAAAATAACTTATACAGGATGTTCAAAATTCAATGCCAAACTTTTCAAAATGTAATGCTAGTTTTCTCCATTTCTTCAAATGGAACACCCTGTATATTTTTATCCCATCGGATGCAGAATGAAAAAAATTAACATATTTTTTTAATCACAATTATCTCAACATTCTTAAAGGTTTCACAGATATTCGTCAAAAACTATTATTACACATCGTTATTCAATATTCATAATTTTATGTAGGTACACACTATAATTTTTAAATGTATAAGATTTATTTATAATTCGACTGGTATCGTTTTATCATTTAGTTCCTCTAATGTTATGTGTGGGCGGGAATTATTGGTGAACACATTATTGGTCCTCACTTTTTTAACGGACATTTGAATGGTGCTACGTATCTTGATTTTTTGCAAAATCATTAGCCAAATTTATGTCAAAATTTACCAGTAGCTTTGGGAGATGCAATGTGGCTGCAACACGACGGAGCCCCAGCACATTATTCGTTACGCGTCAGGGACCATCTCAATACAAACTTTCCAAACCAGTGGATTGGAAGAGGAGGGCCATGTAATTGGCCGCCCCGATCACCAGACTTAACTAAATTGGATTTCTTTTTGTGGGGCTACGTTAAGGAAATCGTTTATCGGGAACCTCCAACCACACCAGAAAACATGCAGCAAAGAATCAGAAACGCGTTTCAAAACATTACACCCGATCTATTAGGAAGAGTAGCAAGTTCATTTCATACCCGCGTCCGTTTGTGCCTCCAAGAGAACGGAAGACATATTGAACATATGTTCTAGTTATTGATTTGAAAACTGTTAAGTGAAGCTATTAGATAATAATTTTACGATTTGTAGTAGTTTTTGACAAAAATCTCTAAAACCTTTGAGAATGTCCAGATAAATGTAAATAAAAACCATGTTCATTGTTTCATTCTGCATCCGATGGGATAAAAATAAACTACTCAAAATAATTAAAGGGTCAAGTTTTCTTTCGTCTGATAAATTTAAACACATTGCATGACAATCTTGGACAGCTGGTCAATTATTATTATGACTCATCATCATAAGGTTCTCAGTCCGAAGACTGGTTGGACGCGTACCTCCATTCTTTTCTATCCTGAGCTAACCTACGCATTTCCCTAAAAGTAGAACATCCTACATCCCTAACTATTTGAGAGCAGTAGTCTAATCTAGGCCTACCCCTACCTCTTTTTATTCCTATCTCTGACTCCAGTATGTCGCGAACTATTCCTTCGTGTCTTAGAAGGTGTCCTACCATCCTATCTCTCCTACACTTTATTGTTTTCCATACCTTTCGCCTTTCCCCAACTCTTTCTAATACTTCCCTATTGCTAACCTTATCTATCCACGGTATCTTCATCATGCGTCTGTAACACCACAGTTCAAACGCTTCTACTCTTTTCCTATCCGCTTCTCCTATTGTCCAAGTTTCGCACCCGTATAATGCCGTACTCCATACATACGACTTTAAGAGTCTCTTCCTAGTCTCTATATTAACCGTTCTCGAACATAACAGTTGTTTCTTTTTGTTAAACGCAACTCGGCCCTGCGCCATTCTTTGTTTTATATCTTTAGTGCTCCTACCGTCTTGGGTTATTTTACTTCCTAAGTAGCAGAAATCCGCGACCTCCTCTATCTTCTCATTTCCTATTTGTATTTCAATTTTAGTTCTATTTTCACTCCATCTACATACCAAAATTTTAGTTTTCTTTTTATTGATTTTCATGCCGTAGCCCTGTGTCAAAACTGCTTCCATTTCATTCAAAGCCGCTCCTAATTCTTCTTTGCTAGATGCTAACACTGCTATATCATCCGCAAATCTGAGCATATTAATAGTTTGGCCCTGTACATTGATCCCTGAGGCTGTTCTTTCCTTAACAATATTAATCGCATCTTCGATATATAAGTTGAAAACTAGAGGTGACAATGCACATCCCTGTCTCACTCCCTTCCGGATATCTACTTCCCTTCGTTCCTGCTCACATTCTATAACTGCCTTTTGCTCTTTGTAGAGATTATGTATTATTCTTCTGTCCCTGTATTTCATCCCTACCTTTCTCAGCACTTCGAACATCTTCCCCCATTATTATGACTGTCTTTTGTTAATTAGAAAAATTGCAGCTGTCAGATAAGCTTCTCATTTTGAAAGAAGGTTGCTTAAAGTGCATAGTAACGAAAATAAAGTGATTTTGATAACTGGTTGAAGTAAGTCGCAAGTGAAAAACAAGAGATCTTGCTATTCTCCTATCATCATGCAACGTCATGTTAGGGTTGAACAAGGATTACGACACTTGACGCCAATAGAAGGTACTCAGGCTGTTGAAGGCAGAACACAGCGATACGCTGCCGATCAGCTCGGTATAAGACAATCAGTGATATGGAGGTTGTGGAAATGTTACTCGGCGTCGTGGACAAGGCCGTCACATAGCCACAACATTAAGGGACGACCGTTTTTTACATTTACAAGCTCTTCGGAAATGTACCAATACTGCGCGCGCCTTACAAAATGACCTACTACGGGCTACAGGCCGACAAATTTCTGATCAAACAGTGAGCAATAGACTCCGGGAAGCCGGCCTACGATCCAGGTGTCCAGCCAAAGTAATGCGTTTAACAAGAAATCAGCGGCGCGCTCGATTGCTATTCGCACAAGAACATCGCAACTGGCAAATTCGTCACTGGAGGAAGGTTCTGTTTACCGACGAGTCTAGATTTGCGTTGTTCTCGAATGATGGACGACTTAGAGTATGGCGACGGGTTGGGGAAAGATTTTTACCTAACACGGTCCAAGAAAAAGTTCCGTTTGGAGGTGGTTCCGTCATGGTTTGGGGGGAACTTCTCTTGAAGACAAAACTGACCTTTTGATCATAAGAAACGGTGCTTTAACTGCACAATGATACATTGATGAAGTGCTGCTAACTCAGGTACAACCCCGTGCACGTGCTGGCGGTGAGATTTTTATCCTAATGCAGGAAATGCCCGCCCACATGTTGCGAGAGTCGTTAATGAGTACATTCAGGAGCAAGATATCACCACTTTGCCGTGGCCAGCGTGCAGCCCTGACATGAATCCGATCGAACACCTTTGGGACGAGCTGGGTAGGCGAGGTTCGGCAAAACACACCTCTTACACAGCAGGGGCTGGCGAATGCTCTTTTGGAAGAATGGAGGCAAATCCCACAAGACAGAATCCGAAGGCTTGTACGAAGTATGCCAAGACGCTGTGCGGCTGTAATTGAAGCTAGAGGAGGTCCAACTGCATACTAAGAACCGAAAACAACACGAAACAAAAGAATGCGACAGCACGGGAAACAAAATTATATTCTGGTTTGGTGTTGTTTTGATTAACATTCCGCAAATTTTATTTGAAAATGGTGTGTTCTTCTAAAATTATTTGATTAAGTGTTAATAAATAAAGTTGTTAATAAATAAAGGTTCTGTATTTCTATATTCAAAATTTTAATGAAGTTTGAACCTAATTTGAAATATATACCACTGATGAAAAACTTGACCCTTTAATTCTTTTGAGTTTATTCTTGTGTTTTCTCGATATAAATTTTGATAACTGACTAATTAAATAGGCATTGCTTTTTGGTATCAATAATTGATACCAAAAAGCAATAATTAATAATTTTTATTAAAATCATGCAAATTGAAAAACAAAAACTCCAGTATTTGTCCAGTATTCTTTGCCACAATGCTTGCTTACATATAACTAAACTACTGTTTTCGTTTTTAGTGAAATGTTTCCACACTTGTGATATTTTTTCATATGTAGCAATGCACAACAAAATCGAAATTTTTAGGTTAAGTGCGTCCGTTCATACTCCATAGTGATAGCGCTAAATTACGATTACGCTGTAGAGGTAGGTACAAAACGAAAATTAGAGGTGGGATCTTAACAACTTGCGCAATTTGCGTTGTTTAGATGAATATCTGAATTCAGATACTTTCCTATTTTTTTAGGTATCGGCCGATATCCGATATCAGCCCAGCTCTAGTAGGGATGCATTTTCATAATATGCAGGGTTCCCCATATTAAACTACCAATTTTAATATTTGAACAAAATCCTTCTGAGCCTAGTAAAAAATCTTTTATTCCACTAATGTACAGCTAATTCTTTGGGATTTATTATAGACTTAAACATTTGTTCAATTTTTAAAAATCATGCCTTCTAAATGCCCTCCATCAACTTCAATGCAACTTTCAATTCTGAATACAAAATTGTGCATCGCCTGGCGAAAAAAACCTCCATCTATTCCTGCAATTTCTTCTCGAATGAGGTCTTTCAGCAGGACGACTTGCGAAGACCATTTCCTTTAAATACTCCCACATAAAAAATCAGGTGCCGCTAAGTCGGGCGACCTCGGGGGCCAAGGCAAATCTCTAAATCGAGAAATTGAACGACCGTAAAAAATTCAACAAGAATCCTCATGGTGTTTCTGGCTGTTGCTGTTGCTCTATCTTGTTGGAATAACAGGGAACCATTTAATCCATTTAATCCATTTAATCCATTTAATCAGTTCTGGAATGAGAAACGTTTAGCACGTTTATGTAGCGCTCGGAACTGACTTTTACAGAACAGTTATTTTCATCCTCAAAACAAATAAGGACCTATAATACCAAATGATTCAACACCTCACCAAACAAATTTGTCAAAAATTCTAAAACTCTGTTGGAGAAATTATACTTTGTGACACTGACATGGATTTATGACATTGGCAATTAATTCACAGCTTTGAGACGGGCGTCTACTCGATAAAATGTAACCCATAGACTACAAGACTACAAACCATGACCCACTAAAGAAAAAATAATCACACTTCATTTTAGATTTAAATTGAATATCAAAATTGGTAATCTAATACGGGGAACCTTGTAGATATAAATTGAGGTATGTACATCAATTATTTTATCCTCGGGAATCTGCAGCCGAATGTCGTCCCACTTTTTCTGAGACAGAAAAACAATATTCACGTTCGCTGCGGTGGCGTATTCTAAATACTTTTTTGAATTGCGGTACGGGCCATATGAACCCTGTATCAGTTTTTCTCACTGAGCGGTTCGGGGTCTATAAGTCCCGTACAATAGCTGTCAGATTTCATTGGCTACTAGAGTTATCGTCATAATGGAAGGGATTGCATTATGGGTGGTGCTTTTTAGTAAGGAGGATCTACAATTGGCTTTAATAGCACAGGGCTTAAATGTCCCGTCTAGCATTTAACGACGAAATTATAAATGTTACAATATTTCCAAAGATTCTGAACTACAATAAAGCTTTATTATTGTTGAAAAATAAAAAAGAACACTTATATTATTAAATTAAAACAATTTTTTTAATCTAATATCGAGTCATCGGAATCTTCTTCAAATTCCGAGCTGCTAGCGTCCTTATCTAAAGCGAAGGCTAGATTCACCAACTGTTATCCACGACCACTCATTGTTATATTTCTCACCTTACCAGTACGCTGTACTGACAAGAAATGAGTTGAAACCGCATATTCGCAAACGGTTTAGCGAACAAGTCCAGACACGTCTACAAACCCCGTATCGCACACAAGCATGAAAATCATATTAATGTGGGGTACGGGTCGTATAAACCCCATATGATTTTAAGATTTGTGAAGGTAGAAGATGTATTGGGAGTCATATTATCTTCAATCAAAATGAAAATATTTAAAAAATTACTATGTTTATTTAAGGCCGCACCGTAGGAAAAGTACCGTTTGGAAAGGCCCGCATGCAACGCTGGTGCTGTACAGGGTCTATATTATTAATGAGAAATTAAAAATTAAATTAACTCTTGCGGACATCGAACGTTCACACCGGCTCGGACGGAGAAGTTCTGTTAACGGTAAACCGCGAGTGATAATTGTGAAATTTTCGTCTTACCGCGTCAGGTCAGAAATTTTTAAGCTGAAACGTGGTTTCAAGGGTTCTAGAGTCGTCCTGCGGGAGGACTTGACAAAATTTCGACTCGAGCTTCTACAGCGGGTATCGAAGAAGTTTGGTCATAACCGTGCTTGGAGTTCGGACGGCAAAATTTTTTGGTCGGAGGTCACAGATGGAAAATCTAGCGTGTGTACCCAAGATGTCAAAATTTTGCATCAACAACTAGTGGGAGTGCCATAGTGATGGTTTGCTTATGTTTTTTGTTGTTTTCTCGGTTAATTTTATGATGATGATTTCATTTCATTAGTTCTCATTTTGTTTTCTATAACCATTTTTGGTTTGAGAATTATAATTACCTATTTATATTTAAATTAATTTCTTATGTATTATTAATTAACTATCAGTGGAGCTGCTCAACTCACCAATAAGTCACCTCATTTTTTTTCTGTTAATCTTTCTTAAATTTGTTTAGCGTACTTTACTTACTTTTATTTTCTATATTTCTTTCGTCTTTTGTCTTTTCTTTTTGCAGGTGTTGGGATGGATGATGTTTCTATTGCACATATTAATGTACCATCTTTATTAACAGGTTTCAATGAGCTTAAAGAACATGTTTTGAATTTTAATTATGATTTTGTTCTGATGAGTGAGACATGGCTGAGGCCGGATGTCGATAGTCGGTTTGCCAATATTCCAGGGTATGTTTTGGTAAGGATGGACAGAGAGGGTCGAGGGGGTGGTGTTGGAATGTACATAAAACAAAACTATAAGTATTCAAATGTGGGTTCCCAGTGTCAATGCCTTGAGCATTTATGGATAAAGGTAAAATTTTCTAACGTTTTTTACGGTATTGGAGTAATGTACAGGCCCCCAAACACAAATTTTAATGATTTTTTTAACGCTTTCGAGGATACTTTATCAACTATTATGTTATGCTGTGATAGATGTGTTTGCCTTGACGACAGAAATATAGACTTTTTAGATATTCACAACTATAATACAAAAAAATTACTTCTTTGCTTGATGATATAGGTTTAAAACAAATTATTAAAGAACCCACGAGGTTTTCCATAAGTAAGATGTCCCTAATAGATATTGCAATGTGTACCAACCCTGAGGATGTAAGAGAGAGTGGTGTGATAGGGAATTGTCAGCTGATGACGGATCATGAACTTATTTTTTGCAATTTAAGTATTGGTAATCGGGCAAGAGAGGTGAAATTTAGGACTTTCCGAAGTTTTAAGAATTTTAACATTGGTCATTTCCAATTGGATCTTCGGTCTGCATGTTTCGATGAAATGTTGCGTATTGAGGATGTTAACGAGAAGGTATTGCTATTTAATAATATCATATTAAATTTATTTGATAAACATGCACCTTTAAAATCGTGTAGAATGTCCAAAAAAGCATCTCCGTGGTTGATTCCCAACATAAATTTATTAATAAAACTTAGAAATATATCGTTACTTCGCTACAGGCAGACAAGAGATCCATCTCATTTTAATTATTATAAACAATTAAGAAATTATACTACCACTGCAATTAGATCCGAAAAGAAAGAATACATAAATTATAAATTTAAAAAGGGTGGCATCAACACCTTGGGGAGAGAACTATCGAATTTAAGTGTGCATACGTCAAATTATTAATTATTTTCTTACTTGTGCTAATAACATTCCGAGTGGTGACATTAATGCAAAAATAGCTTTTTATAAAAGCAACCTCAGATGCAACTTGAAAGAAATGTTGAATTTTAAATTAGTTTCGGAAAACACAATCAGTGATATTATCTTTTCATTCAATAGTAATTCAGTTGGTTATGACGGAATATCAGTACAGATGTTAAAATATTGTTGTCCATTTATTCTTCCCTATGTAACACATCTTGTAAACTCCTGCTTATTAGAACGTATTGTACCGGACACTTGGAAAATTTCTTGTGATGTGCTGTATGGGTCCTGTATCGATGCTGCTACTTCTCACAGAATTCAAATGGTTCAGAACTCATGTGCTAGATTAATTTGTGGGGTCCGTTGGCGGGATCGCATCTCGAGTAAGATTAAGGAAATAGAGTGGTTGAATATGGCGAACCGACGTCGCTTGCACGCTTGCGTTTTTTACCATAAAATAATGCAGACTCAATACAACAAGATTAGATTTAGAACAGATGTTCACAATTTGAATATTCGAAGAAAATCCATAATCACCACACCATCTCACAAATCTGCTCTATTTCAAAGGTCTTTTGCTTATAATATTGGTAAAATATATAATAGTATACCTAAAGAAGTTAAACAGTTGGATCCAAGAAAATTCAAATCTAAATTAAAACGTTATTTCATGGATAACCAATAAAATCTTCTGTTTGTCACTTAGTCCATGGCAATGGTTGTGTCATTCCCTCGTAGCATTTGCATTTTGTTTTTATTTATTTATTTACTCTTCATCCCTTCCTTTTTCTTCCCTTTCTTCTGTTTCCTCTGTTTCTTTTCTTCCTTTTCTACTTCTTCTTTTCCCTTTCATTTAATCTTAGCTTGAATTTCAATTTTTTTATATATCTGTTCGGTTGAGTGGTAGAACAGCGTGTTCAGGAGCATTTTTCTGCACACAAGCTGAACTCCGCCCATTGTCTCATTGTGTAATAATGTGCAAACATTTGTATTTTCAATATGTATGTGTGATGGGCAATAAAGACGTTTATTATTATTATTATTATATGACCCGTACCGCAGCGAACGTGTTAGAAAGTAACAAACTGTTGATTGGAACGTGAAAATTAAAGTATGTATAAAAATAATTTGTGGATTAACAAAGCATCTTTACGCTTAGCCAAAAACCATTCCGTTTTTGATTCCGAACGTTATCTGCCTTTTAAATTCTTCGTAAATTCGATGTACTGTGGGCAAAAATAAAGTAAGCGCACAAGTGTTTCCCTTTGGAAACTGTGACGGATCCTCATGAAGAAAATTCAAATACAAAGGACTATTAAATCCATTTAAAGGTACCGAATCACAGCCAGTACAAAAGCTTAATATTTCTTCTAAAGTGCAAAATTCATTATTTTCCGTATTCTCTATAAAAAAATTATTATAATATAAATAAAGATGCATAAACTATTTCTACTATATTTCTTACCGAAGCAGTCTATCAAGTAATCCTTCCAACAAGCTATTATTCTATTTTCTTCCCTCCTTTTATTACTTCCAACCTCACTAAACTGAATTTCAAATAAACTTTCAAATTTTTAAACATCTAAAATTTGCGTTTTTGAATCACAGAAAACTTCAGCAAAATATTCTGGATATCTTGTTAGATATTTATAAAAATCCATTATCTTTAAGCCCTCAATCAATTGGTTAATGCAAGTTTTATTTCATTCGTGAGCATAACATTTTATGACATCTACAAATTAACATACTTTCTTCAGAGGGAAAAAATGTAATTTGTGTGTGGACTACTTACCATTTATCATAGCCTCCTTCTTTTCAAATTTGTTCATTATTTGTCAACCCGCTAGTTTAATGTATGTCCCTTCTATAATTAAAGTGCGCAATTCATCTATGGTGGTACAATTTCCTGCAGCTTCAATTTCCACTTTAATTTCGTCTTTGAAAATGTCATCTAAAGTTGGTAGTAAAGTATCCTCCTCAATTGATATAATTTGTTGGAACAACAGATTTGAAAAAAATGCTGGGCATTGCCGAAGCCGAACGACAGTACAAGCCAGAATGTAGCGCGTGGAGCACAGCTGTGACGTCACAGCCGTGGACGGAGCGCTGCTATTTGATAACGAATAGTCGGGGAAGAAAGGTGCTCTAATTCGACATAAAATTCGAACACACGCAAGAAAATGAAGCCAATTCTTATGTAAAATGACCTGCTAGATTCGAATTTTGAGGTCGCGAAAAGATCGGGAATTGCGAAAATGCCAGAAAATTGAATTTTCGTAAAATTTTCCTAAATAAATTTTCGACCATTATTAAGGTGGCCATCTCGAAGTGAGAGTCACCGCCGTTTATGAGACAGACGCACAAGTACAGTAAGGTGCTGACATCTGTGCAGTTAATTATGCACTGTGTGTTATAGTAGCGTTGCATCTAGGGTTGAATTACAGATGCTGATATTGGTAGGTTTTGCAAAAATTTTCTAAGAGTTTGTTTGTGGTGTGGAATGTCGGCGGGTTGAGGGGGAAGCGGGATGGCTGTAGGTGCATAGAATAGAACTAATATTCTGGGACAAATCGAGATTTATTTTATATTATTTGGATTGCGGTTCCGGCTCAGATAAGATTTTTGATTTGATATTAATATTGAAGTTTGAGCTCAGATATTTATATTCCCGTTATTAGTGATTCAGGCTAATATAGAAAATTTAAGAAAATCAGTGCAACAGTGTGTTTATGCCAATGCGCATGGGGATGTGGAATGTCTGAAAGAAGACCTACGTAATACTGTTAACCATGTGTTCGATTGTCACACTCACTGTAAAGAATACTTATGTGAAAAGGTATCGTATAACCATCATATTGTTTGAAAATAGATAAGTATTTTTACAGGTCTTAGATACAAGCACCAGCTCTATTAAGAGTTTAGAAAAAACAGGATTGCATCACCATTTGTATACAGCTTTAAATATGCTCATAACAAAAGCCCACATGCTCATGGACAATGATACAAATAATAAAGCCGAGCTATTCATGAGCTTGTTAGCTCGATTTAACATGGGGAAGCGTCTGAATTTGATTCAGCGAGACAGTTTCCAGATGAGGTTATTTTTGAGTGGGTTACGGTACAATGAGGGACAAATATGGCATTATCAGTCATGGAAAAAACATTTTCAAAGAAGCCCAGGACTTCATTTAAAGAAATATATGACCCAAGAAGTAAGAAAACTCAGTAGCCGAAGTGGCAGAAGTCGCCAAGTAAAAAGAAAATTGACATACGGGCCAGAAACTCCCAAAAAAGGAAACGGCAACAGGACTATGGGCCAAATGTCGCTGCTTCAAGTATAAGTGAGGCTGATTTGAGAGAAGAAGTAAATAAGCTGATTGAAAGGCTGCAGGTATGTTGGAAATGAACAATAAGAATTTGTAAATGTAAACAAAAATGTACATTTCAGGTAACTACTGAAGAACAAAAAGAAATCTTAAAAGATACTGTGGGTCAATTTAATTGTCCCAAATACATAAGCCAAAGAATGCATCGATTAAATGCATCTAACTTTGGACCTGCTAGTTGGAAGAAGAAACACTTTGAATTGTGATGCCCTCGTTAAAAGGATTTTGCAAAGCAAGCAAATAAATACACCAGCCATGGAATACGGCAAAAGAAATGAAAGTGTCGCTCGATCAAAATTTGAAGAAACAACAGGCCTTTCTGTTAACCCTAGTGGTTTGTTTGTATCTACAGAATATGGATTTCTAGGAGCATCACCATATGGTAATAAAAATAATTACTTGCATTTGTTTTAATTAGTGTACTTTATATGCACTTGTAGGTATTATAGATGACAATACGATTGTCGAAATAAAGTGTTCGCTAAAGGTCGTAAGATTTTTTTCATCACTAGTAAACTTACACTTAAACTTTCTATATGTATACAAGTGATTCGTAACGAGTGTATAAAACTTCGGGAGGTGCTGGTAGAAGAAAAATTTGTATGAACATTGCCCTAAAATTACTAACAAAAATACACGGTGTTGAAGTTTCTCGAGAAAAGAAAGATTACTTTTAGTATCTTGCTCTATTGCTCTAAGACCTTTAACATTTCTTACTAGCATCAGTGGTGCCTGTAACAAGCCGACCCTGTATATAGATTTAGTTATGTTGTGTAAGTGCGCAGCGGGGTAGTGAAAGAAGTGGGGAAAGTCGCGAGCCGCGGTGACTTTGTCAAGAATAGGGAGATGAGCAGCAGCTGCGTTCGGGGTAGCGTGCAAATCATTTTTGTATCAATGTTACTTTCGCTTATAAGTTTAAATCTTTAAATGTTCATGCAGAGTTAATAAAAGTGTTGAAATTAAGAAATAACTGCCTTGATCTTACGTGGCTGAAGTTAGATTTGGATTTAGATTTGCAATTCGCGTTTTTACAGCGGTCCAGATAAATACTGCACAGTTATATTCTAAATGATATTTTTCAATTAAATAACGGACATTAGGACATTTAACAAATTTAGGATGCTAGGGTTTATTCTAATGTACAGAAATGCTTAAATGAAGTACGGTAATTGAAGTTTTACTAAAACATGCATTTAAAATGTAATATAGGTACAGTATTCATGGATTACTCGAACCTAATTGTGGGTTCCAGAGGCCTTGGGTATTTCCTCGACATACACGGAACCAGTAAAATACGTAGGTGTGGACTGTACTTCCTTTAATTAGGCAAATGCAAAATACATAACTTTACATAACTGAAATTGTTACAATGTACGAATGTACTGGACAGCATGACTGACAAACATGCTATGCAAAAAAGGAAAAACATCGGCAAAACAATGGCGCTGCTCTCGCACATGCGCGCACCACACATCTTAAAATAAAATAAAATACAAGCAGGGGCGTAACACGCGACATAGCCGCCGCCCTTGAAAGGATCCCTTTCAACAAAGAACATTAGCAAATAAAAAAAACATTATTGGAACATTGACAATAAAGAAACATTGTTCATAAAGTAATTTCAAATAACCTCGGTAGGTAACAAACAGATTTCGGTCACAGCACGTTTAAATACACTGTTTCCCGATTTAATCGTCACTACCCGAACGACATCATCCTTGCCCGGATGCACTTCCAATATTCTTCCAAGCTTCCAGCATAAAGGAGGCGTGTTGTCTTCTTTTATGAGGACTAAAGCCCCGGAAAGAACCTGGTGTTTCTTTGTAAACTGCCATTTGGTTCGCTGCTGCAAATTATGTAGATACTCTTTCGACCAGCGCGCCCAGAACTGCTGGACAAGCAATTTCATGTGACGATAACGATTGACATAGGTATGTCTTTCGTCGGACACAGGCTTCTCAGGAATAGCTAGTAAAGGACACCCAATTAATAGATGGCCCGGAGTCAAAACTTCCATATCATTTGGATCATCCGTAAGTGGGATTAAAGGGCGGGAATTCAGGATCGACTCTATCTGAACCAAAATAGTATAAAAATCTTCGTACGTGAAATGAGCATTAAGCAACACGCGCTTCAAGTGATATTTAGTTAGGCGAACTGCTGACTCCCAAAGTCCGCCGAAATGCGGGGACCTTGGTGGTATGAAATGCCACGAAATTTCATTTTCGGTCAAGAAATTTTGGATTGGATTAGTTTTAATTAACTTAATAAAGCCAGACAGCTCTTTATGTGCCCCTACAAAATTTGTCGCGTTATCTGAATAAATATGAGCGCACAATCCGCGTCGAGCGACAAATCGCTTCAGAGCATTAAGAAAACCTTCGGAGGTTAACTCTGTTACTAATTCGAGGTGTATCGCTTTGCTGGCAAAGCAGATAAAGATGCAAATATATGCCTTAATTAGTTTTCGATTTCGCAACTTACATTCTTTAATCAAATACGGTCCTGCAAAATCGATTCCGCACCTAAGAAATGGTCGGCAAGGAGTGACCCTAGAAGCAGGTAAGTCACCCATTTTTTGAAATATCTTTGGGTGCTTTGTGCGAAAACATGTTATGCAATTTCGTAGTACCTTACGTACAGCCTTTCGACCGCACAACGGCCAGTATTGCCTTCTGATACAAGAAAGAACCATCTGAGGTCCTGCATGGAGATTTTTCAAATGTTCGCTTTTTATCACTAAGGAAGTGGAACAGCTGCCGACATTCACACCATGCAGGCTTCTACTAAGGAAGTGAAATGATGCTTATCTGGCAGCACTATAGGGTGCTTCGCGCCGTATTCAAGATTTGAATTTCGCAATCGCCCGCCAACGCGAATCACGCCTTCGTGGTCCAGAAACGGACTCAATGTAATTAATCTGCTACTCTTCGCGACAGAACCTGAAATTTTAAGACGCTCAATGTCTTGAGGGAATGCTTGTGATTGCACTAACTTCACTATTCGCATCGTACTCGAGCGCAATTCCTCCAACGTCAGACCCTTGAGTTCCCTGAAATGGGAGGCCTTACTGGCATTGTTTTTGAATCTCAGTAAATAAGCCACAAGTCGGATTAACTTCCGCAGTGATGAATATCGAGTGATTATGTCGCTATCAGGGGCACTACTACAAGTTAAGCAAATGTTAGGCCTGACCTCAGGCAAATCGATTTCTTTGAGAGGACAATTCGTTTCTGGCCAGCAACTCTCTTCAAGTGAGAGCCATGTGGGCCCGTGAAACCAGAAAGATAAACCCTTTAGCTCAGAAGGGCTAATACCGCGTGAAATCAAATCCGCAGGATTGGAACGAGTTGGCACGTGTCTCCATTTTGATGATTTGGATATTGCTTGAATTTGAGCCACGCGATTGGACACAAAGGTCTTCAAACGTGATGGATCTGAGGCAATCCACGACAACACAATCGTGGAGTCGCACCAAAAATATACTTGGTCAACCTTAATTTTTAAAGCGTCATGCACACGCACATATAATTTTACTGCCAAGAGGGCTCCACATAGCTCTAGTCTTGGCAGGGTTATAGATTTGAGTGGCGCTACCCTCGACTTGGCGCAACATAAATTGACTAAGACATTGCCCGCGCTATCCTCTGATCGTAAATATATACAGCACCCATAGGCCACTTGCGACGCATCAGAGAAACAGTGAATGTCCATAAATATTGCATCTTTTAAAATAATATGTCTAGGAATGCGCAGTTCGTTTAGCAATTTGATCTCACTATAAAATTTCAACCAAGGAGTAAGTATGCCCTCAGGAATGTTATCGTCCCAACCAATTTTAGCCTGCCACAAACGTTGCATGATCATTTTAGCTATTATAGTTACTGGACCTATAAGACCCAATGGGTCAAAGATCTGTGCAGTTATAGAAAGAATAGAACGCTTAGTAAAGGTAGCGACTTCTTCAAGATGGGTTACGTATTGAAAATTGTCTGGAATTGTGTTCCAAAATATGCCTAAAGTTTTTGAGCTTTGGCTACTTTCAATGAGATACTGCGAATCATATGGTGTCTTAGAGTTAAGTAATTGAAGATTTAAGATTCGAGGATCGTTAGATTTCCATTGTCGCAGGTGGAAACCAGCACCCGCATAAATCTTAGTAACGCTACCGATTAAACATTTAGCTGACTCCATGTCATCTGCTCCAGAGAGCCAGTCATCCATGTAAAAGTCACGCAAAATAGATTGACTAGCTTCAGGAAAGCATGTTGCATTTTCTATGGCAAGCTGCTTGAGACATCTTGTCGCTAGGAAAGATGCCGAAGCAGTGCCATAGGTTACAGTATTTAAGCGGTAGTGGGTTAGACTATCAGTGGGATTAGCCCGCCAGACTATCCGTTGATAATCACGGTCTGCTTCGTGGACCTTCACGCACCTATACATTTTCTGGATGTCGGCTGCAAAACCAATTGCATGCTTTCTGAATCGAAGTATTATGGAGAAGAGGTCATCTTGGATGACTGGCCCTATCTTTAACACATCATTGAGCGATAGATTGGATGTGGTTTTAGAGCTAGCGTCGAATACGACACGTAATTTTGTTGTAAGAGAGGACTCTTTTATTATAGCGTGGTGCGGCAAGTAGTACGTAGCCCTATCTCTACCCAGCTCATCTGCTTTCCTTATTGGAGACATATGTTTTAAGTTTACGTATTCTTCCATGAATCGACAATAATTGTCCTTCAAGGAAGGGTTTTTTATTAATTTCCTTTCTAGTGCTTGGAATCTCTGAATCGCAATTGTTTCAGAATCTCCTAAATGTTTATAATTTTCTTTGAAAGGCAATCTAACGACGAAGTTACCTACGTCGTCTCGCGTAAATGTGCTTTGAAAGTGCATCTCGCAGTCAGACTCCTCCTTGGAGTAAACCACGCACCTATCCAAACATTCTTCTAAAAGCCAAAACGCTTCCAGTTGGTCGTCGATTTTGGACTGAACTAGGTTACACATAGCGTATTGTGATGTGATGTTATTGATAGGTCCTGCTACAATCCAGCCTAACCTGGTATTTTGTAAAAGAGGGCGGTTGGTACCGAGCCTTATTTGGCCATCAGATAATAAGTTATAAAAAATGCTAGCGCCTAGTAGTATGTCTACCTGAGCAGATTGATTAAAAGTAGGATCGGCTAGCTGCACATCGGACGTAAGATTTAACCAGGAAACATCAAAAGTGATTTGTGGAATGCCTTCCGAAATTTTATCAATAATTAAAAACTGTAAGTCAAATTTGTCGTTTGAAACATTGGATTTAATCCTAGCTTTAGCACATTTCGAAACCCCAGTAGTAGTTGAGTTGATACCTATTATAGGCACATTTATTTTGCTAGATCTCAAGTTTAATTTATTGCATAGCTCCCGTGTCATAAAATTGGATTGAGATCCTCCATCCAGTAGCGCTCGACAAGTAATCGATTGACCATTACTACTAAAAACTTGAACCAACGCGGTAGATAAAAGAGTTAAATCATTATTTTGGCAATGAGTCACAATGACAGGGTTTGAATTAGCATCGGAATTAGCCTCACTTTGCTTGGCATCATCATCTTTTGCAGGCGAGCTTCGGACCTCGCCAGATTTGTTAGCGACACTTTCATTTGAAGTGGCATCTGGCCTTGCTATGTGTAGCAAGGTATTATGCCTTTTGTGGCATGTTCGACAAGGACCACCCCTACACTGGGATGATGTATGATCTCCTCGTAAGCAATTTGTGCATAGCCTTAAATTTTTTATTTCTGTAAGACGGGACGACGCGTTCAAATTTAGGAATTCTTTGCAATTATAAATTAAGTGACTTACTTTACAAAAGGAACATGTGACCTTATTTGTCGTAACATAAACATGCGACTTGTCGGAGGGTCTTTTGTTGCCTAACTGATTTGGAGCCTTATTATTAATAGATTCCAGTAACTGATATCTTTCGGATATAAATTTGGTAAAATCATCTATGGTTAAATTTGAGTTTTTATTGGTTTTTACTTTCCATTCTCTTTTGGAAGACACGTCAAGTTTGGAAAATAACAGATAAATTAATAAGGTACTCCACTGATCAACCGGTTCTCCCAAATTTTTTAAAGAACGATAATGCTTAAGAAAGACGTCTAAAAACGTTCGCAATGACGTAGGACAATCTTTTGTTATGTTTGGCAATTCAACAATATTTTTAATGTGACTTTCGATTATTAAAGATTTATTTTCAAACCTATCACTTAGCAAAGTCCAGGCAATATTGTAATTCTGCTCATTTATTTCAAGTGAATCTATGATATGTGCAGCGCTTCCTTTTAGGGAAGCTTGTAGATAATACAATTTCTGTGTATTTGACAAATTAGAATTATGAATAAGAGTATTGAAAGTATCTCGAAAATTTGACCATTTGTCATAGTCCCTTGCAAATTCGGGTAGCTTCATAGGTGGTAACTGAACACCCATTTGTGAAGCTTGGAGCGTTTGTGTGGGCAATCCACCGCTAGCATTAGTAGCATTATTAGAGGCACCGACCTGTGATTGAAGAATGTCCGTTGCTTTAGATACGGATGCAAAATATTTATTTTCAAATTCTATTCTTTCTGCCGCCTGCTCAGGATCATTCACCGGGTATAACAATTCTAAGTCGGATTGCGTGCTATTAAAATCTTGTAGTATGCTTTCAATTATATCTAAACGCTTTCGCATTTCATTACATTTAATGTAATTTTCTGAATTTTCGAGGAACATTTCGAATCTCGTTAATTGAGATTTTAATTGTTCTCTTCGATATATAAGTTCCGTCTTGTCCGTCATGTTTAATGAATAGACACCAAAATATCGGGTAATTAATTAATGGGAGTGAACAGTTGCTCCAATTAAATAAGCACTCAATTTTAAATATAAAATATCTTCCCTAGGAATTTACGACGTTTAAAAAGTGCAAACTAGAACACCTGCTGTATGCAGCTGGTTGTTGTGCCTTGCGCGAGACGCGACGCATAAAACTTCGCTCGGAATTTGGTTGCCGGCAGTTCGGTAAATACACAAACGAAATCTAAAAAAATTACGTATCATGCAAACAATAACCGCAAATAGAGTCAATCCTACAGTAGGAAAAATGATCGTTTATTATGAATTGGAAAGAACTCACAGGATATTCGAATTCCTCTTGTTAGGTACTTGATATAATTTGGGAATATAATTTCCTTATGCCAGATCCATCCGTGCTCGTTGGACCAATTTATGTGGGTTCCAGAGGCCTTGGGTATTTCCTCGACATACACGGAACCAGTAAAATACGTAGGTGTGGACTGTACTTCCTTTAATTAGGCAAATGCAAAATACATAACTTTACATAACTGAAATTGTTACAATGTACGAATGTACTGGACAGCATGACTGACAAACATGCTATGCAAAAAAGGAAAAACATCGGCAAAACAATGGCGCTGCTCTCGCACATGCGCGCACCACACATCTTAAAATAAAATAAAATACAAGCAGGGGCGTAACACGCGACACTAATAATAATTTCAAATAAAAATTCGCCAGAATAATAATTTTTAGCAAAATGTCGATAATTAGATTGCAACACTAAATACAACGTAGGGGTTGAGCTATAGTTTCCCCTTTTGAGGAAAGCTTTTTTAAAATTCATATTTCTAATTGCACCAAACTAGTTTTTTTCTCTATATGAGTACCAGTGGTGTACGTGTACCGATGTTCTGTAAAAGTCGTATCATCAGATTTGCCTTGGGTTTGAGATACACTCACTCCCATTTGCAATGCAGTTCTAAAATTCCCGTTCTTAACTGTTTCAACCCAGATTCTTATCTGTAGGATAAAGGGTGTACCTGTCAATATTCAGTAAAAATGGAAGAACAGATTTCCCGTAGGGGTTGAGGTACAGCAACCCTTATTTCCAAATATTTCTTAAAATTCACGCTTTTAACTGCATCAACCTAGATTTTATTCCAAATGATGAAGGACATCCCTGAAGATGTTCGGTGAAAATCGCATCCCCAGATAAGCCGTAGGGGTTGAGATACAACCACCCCCATTGCAATTTTTGTAAAATTCGTGCTTTGAACTGCATCAACCTAGATTTAATTCCAAATGATGAAGGAAGGCTCAGTAAATGTCCGGTGAAAATCGAATTCCCAGATATGCCGTAGGAGTTGAGATAAAGGCACCCTTATTTGCAAAACATGTTTTAAAATTTACACTTTTAACTGTATCAACCTATATTCTGTTCCAAATGATAAAGGAAGTCCCTGTCGATGTTCGGTGAAAATTCCATCTCCAGATTTGCCGTAGGGGTTGAGATAGAGCAACCCTTATTTGCAAAATACTTCTTAAAATTCGCGATTCTAACTGTATCAACCTAGATATTGTACCAAACGACAAAGGAAGGCCCTGTCGGTGTCCAGTGAAAATCTCACTGCTACATTTGCCGTAGGGGTTGAGATAGAGCAACCCTTATTTGCAAAATATATCTTAAAATTCGAGATTCTATTTGTATCAACCTAGATACTGTACTAACGATAAAGGAAGACCCTGTTGGTGTCCAGTGAAAATCTCACTGCTAGATTTGCCGTAGGGGTTGAGATACAACCACCCCCATTGCAATTTTTGTAAAATTCGTGCTTTGAACTGCATCAACCTAGATTTAATTCCAAATGATGAAGGAAGGCTCAGTAAATGTCCGGTGAAAATCGAATTCCCAGATATGCCGTAGGAGTTGAGATAAAGGCACCCTTATTTGCAAAACATGTTTTAAAATTTACACTTTTAACTGTATCAACCTATATTCTGTTCCAAATGATAAAGGAAGTCCCTGTCGATGTTCGGTGAAAATTCCATCTCCAGATTTGCCGTAGGGGTTGAGATAGAGCAACCCTTATTTGCAAAATACTTCTTAAAATTCGCGATTCTAACTGTATCAACCTAGATATTGTACCAAACGATAAAGGAAGGCCCTGTCGGTGTCAAGTGAAAATCTCACTGCTACATTTGCCGTAGGGGTTGAGATAGAGCAACCCTTATTTGCAAAATATTTCTTAAAATTCGAGATTCTATTTGTATCAACCTAGATACTGTACTAAACGATAAAGGAAGACCCTGTTGGTGTCCAGTGAAAATCTCACTGCTAGATTTGCCGTAGGGGTTGAGATAGAGCAACCCTTATTTGCAAAATACTTCTTAAAATTCGCGATTCTAATTGTATCAACCTAGATACTGTACCAAACGATAAAGGGAGGCCCTGTCGGTGTCCAGTGAAAATCTCACTGCCAGATTTGCCGTAGGGGTTGAGATAGAGCAACCCTTATTTGCAAAATACTTCTTAAAATTCGAGATTCTAACTGTATCAACCTAGATATTGTACCAAACGATAAAGGAAGGCCCTGTCGGTGTCCAGTGAAAATCTCACTGCTACATTTGCCGTAGGGGTTGAGATAGAGCAACCCTTATTTGCAAAATATTTCTTAAAATTCGAGATTCTACTTGTATCAACCTAGATACTGTACTAAACGATAAAGGAAGGCCCTGTCGGTGTCCAGTGAAAATCCCACTGCTAGGTTTGCCGTAGGGGTTGAGATAGAGCAACCCTTATTTGCAAAATATTTCTTAAAATTCGAGGTTCTAATTGCATCAACCTAGATATTGTAACAAACGATAAGGGAAGGCCCTGCCGGTGTCCAGTGAAAATCTCACTGCTATATTTGCCGTAGGGGTTGAGATAGAGCAACCCTTATTTGCAAAATATTTCTTAAAATTCGAGATTCTAATTGTATCAACCTAGATACTGTACTAAACGATAAAGGAAGGCCCTGTCGGTGTCCAGTGAAAATCCCACTGCTAGATTTGCCGTAGGGATTAAGATAGAGCAACCCTTATTTGCAAAATATTTCTTAAAATTCGAGATTCTAACTGTATCAACCTAGATACTGTACTAAACGATAAAGGAAGGCCCTGTCGGTGTCCAGTGAAAATCTCACTGCCAGATTTGCCGTAGGGGTTAAGATAAAGCAACCCTTATTTGCAAAATATTTCTTAAAATTCGAGATTCTAATTGTATCAACCTAGATACTGTACTAAACGATAAAGGAAGGCCCTGTCAGTGTCCAGTGAAAATCCCACTGCTAGATTTGCCGTAGGGGTTAAGATAGAGCAACCCTTATTTGCAAAATATTTCTTAAAATTCGAGATTCTAATTGTATCAACCTAGATACTGTACTAAACGATAAAGGAAGGCCCTGTCGGTGTCCAGTGAAAATCTCACTGCTAGATTTGCCGTAGGGGTTGAGATAAAGGCACCCTCTATCTCAACCCCTACGGCAAATCTGGCAGTGAGATTTTCACTGGACACCGACAGAGGCTTCCTTTATCGTTTAGTACAATATCTAGGTTGATACAGTTAGAATCGCGAATTTTAAGAAGTATTTTCCAAATAAGGGTTGCTCTATCTTAACCCCTACGGCAAATCTGGCAGTGAGATTTTCACTGGACACCGACAGGGCATTCCTTTATCGTTTAGTACAGTATCTAGGTTGATACAGTTAGAATCTCGAATTTTAAGAAATATTTAGCAAATAAGGGTTGCTCTATCTTAACCCCTACGGCAAATCTAGCAGTGGGATTTTCACTGGACACCGACAGCGCCTTCCTTTATCGTTGCGTACAATATCTAGGTTGATACAGTTAGAATCGCGAATTTTAAGAAGTATTTTGCAAATAAGGGTTGCTCTATCTCAACCCCTGCGGCAAATCTGGCAGTGAAATTTTCACTGGACACCGACAGGGCCTTCCTTTATCGTTTAGTACAGTATCTAGGTTGATACAGTTAGAATCTCGAATTTTAAGAAATATTTTGCAAATAAGGGTTGCTCTATCTCAACCCCTACGGCAAATCTGGCAGTGAGATTTTCACTGGACACCGACAGGGCCTTCCTTTATCGTTTAGTACAGTATCTAGGTTGATACAATTAGAATCTCGAATTTTAAGAAATATTTTGCAAATAAGGTTTGATCCATCTCAACCCCTACGGCAAATCTGGCAATGAGATTTTCACTGGACACCGACAGGGCCTTCCTTTATCGTTTGGTACAATATCTAGGTTGATACAGTTAGAATGGCGAATTTTAAGAAGTATTTTGCAAATAAGGGTTGCTCTATCTCAACCCCTACGGCAAATCTGGCAGTCAGATTTTCACTGGACACCGACAGGGCCTTCATTTATCGTTTAGTACAGTATCTAGGTTGATACAATTAGAATCTCGAATTTTAAGAAATATTTTGCAAATAAGGGTTGCTCTGTCTCAACCCCTACGGCAAATCTGGCAGTGAGATTTTCACTGGACACCGGCAGGGCCTTCCTTTATCGTTTGGTACAATATCTAGGTTGATACAGTTAGCATCGCGAATTTTAAGAAGTATTTTGCAAATAAGGGTTGCTCTATCTCAACCCCTACTGCAAATCTGGCAGTGAGATTTTCACTGGACACCGACAGGGCCTTCCTTTATCGTTTGGTACAATATCTAGGTTGATACAGTTAGAATCGCGAATTTTAAGAAGTATTTTGCAACTAAGGGTTGCTCTATCTCAACCCCTACGGCAAATCTGGAGATGGAATTTTCACCGAACATCGACAGGGACTTCCTTTATCATTTGGAACAGAATATAGGTTGATACAGTTAAAAGTGTAAATTTTAAAACATGTTTTGCAAATAAGGGTGCCTTTATCTCA
Organism: Xestobium rufovillosum; assembly: GCA_963966045.1. Classification (NCBI taxonomy): domain Eukaryota; kingdom Metazoa; phylum Arthropoda; class Insecta; order Coleoptera; family Ptinidae; genus Xestobium; species Xestobium rufovillosum. Next base: position 8,459,963 of record OZ014498.1, on the reverse strand, counting down.
ACCCCTACGGCATATCTGGGAATTCGATTTTCACCGGACATCTACTGAGCCTTCCTTCATCATTTGGAATTAAATCTACGTTGATGCAGTTGAAAGCACGAATTTTACAAAAATTGCAATGGGGGTGGTTGTATCTCAACCCCTACGGCTTATCTGGGGATGCGATTTTCACCGAACATCTTCAGGGATGTCCTTCATCATCTATATAAATAAAAATCAATTGCCACATGTATGTAAGCTCATCACTTGAGAACGGCTTGACCGATTTGGCTGATTTCTTTTTTGTTGTGTTCGTAATTTTCAGGACAAGGTTTGTATGAAAGAAAATTTTGGAAAATCCACCGGGAAAGTAGAAAATTTGGAAGGTAAAAGTTTGTATGAAAATCTGTTTGACAAACAAAAATGTGACGTTCAGTTTGACAGTTCTAAAAATTGAATTGTCAGTGTGTTATCGGTGGTGATCATGTATTTGGTGGTTCTTTGGAAAAAATTCCACCAGTGAGGCGTCGAAATATCGGTCGGCGTACGCGAAGAGCGTAGACAGCGTTTGGAGCCAAGTCGAATAAGAATTTCTCAAGCCTCAAGCGCGATCCATTAACTCTGGAACAACGGATACAGTCGAGTTCGACGCGCTCAGTTGGAGCTTACGCACAAAATAATTTTGAACGTCGACAAAACAGAGGCCGAACGTGGCATTAGGGAACGAGAAATTGGAAAAGTTGCCCGGAAAATTGGAAAATTCGGGAAAAACTGAAAGTGCTTTTTTCTATGGGATTTTTGTATGATATGGATATGCGTAAGTCGGGAAATTCGAACAAACTGTAAAAATCATAATTTTGGAAAATCGAACGGAAAATTTGAAAATTCGGGAAAAACTAAAAGTGCTTAACGGCTGAACCGATTTGGCTGATTTTTTTTGTTGTGATCGTAATTGTCAGGACAAGGTTTGTATGAAAGAAAATTTTTGGAGAATCCACCGGAAAATGTGAAAATTCGGGAAAAACTGAAAGTGCTTAACGGTTGGACCGATTTGGCTAATTGTTTTCAAAAATAAGGTTTTTAGGGAACGAAAAATTGGAAAAGTTGCCCGGAAAATTGGAAAATTCGGAAACAACTGAAAATGCTTTTTTCTATTGGACTTTTGTATATGTATAGGCGTAAATCGGGAAATTCGGACAAACTGTAAAAATCATAATTTTGGAAAATCCATCAGAAAATTTGAAAATTCGGGAAAAACTAAAAGTGCTTAACGGCTGGACCGACTTGGCTGATTTTTTTTTGTTGTGATCGTAATTGTCAGGCTAAGGTTTGTATGAAAGAAAATTTTTTAGTTCCGATAACCGGGTTCAAAAACAAAATAATTGGCGTAATAGGGAAAGGTTGCCCGCGAGTAACTATAATAGTAATAATAGCAGACGGGAACAAAATCAGGTGGATGCCTTCAGGGAAGGTCACCAAGTACATAGAGCACCAATCCAGGAAAATAGGACGAATGAAGTAGCGACAATCTTTAACAGGGATTTTAGTGATGTTTTAGAGGAAAGTGATGCCGCGGTGAAGCCGGTAGTCGTAATACCTACGGTCAATATAAATTTAGAAACTGCACAAACCAGAGCTTTAGTGGACTCGGGAAGCCAAATAACTTGTATTAATGACCAATTTCTAAAAGAAATTCTGGTTGGAAATCCTAATGTTCTGCCTTCGAAATGCACGACGATCCTAGGGGCAATAGGAAATAAAGTTTGCAAAGTAAACGAACAAGTTTATTTAAGTTTTAATTTGAATGGATCAAATTTTGAATATCCATTTATAGTTGTGCCAAATTTGGGGCGTAATGTCATATTAGGCTGCGATTGGATGCAGGATAATAAAATAATTATCGATTTTTCGATGAATAAATTGAGCGGCTTATTTGATGGGGTCGAACGGGAAATATGTTTCGTTGGGGAACCAAATCCGGGCTGTCATATTTCTGCAAGCGAAATTTTTAGCGACGAATTTGTTAGGCCTAGGCAAGAACAACAAGCACATTATACAAACGAACAGATCCTCGAAGTTTGTGACAAAGCAGAATCTTTTGTGGAGGAGGATCAGTCGAAATTGTTTGATTTATTGTTGCGGTACAGGGAAGTATTTTCGGAGGAACCGGGGTTAATGAAAGGGTATGAGCATAAAATATACTTGCATGATGATAGCCCATTTTTTCGGAAATCGTATCCTATTCCGCATGCCTATAAGGGAGAAGTCCGTAGGCAAATTGACGAAATGTTGTGCTGGGGGGTTATTCGCTCTTGTCAGACTGAGTTTGTTAGTCCGCTGGTAGCAGTGAAAAATAAAGATAATTCGGTACGTGTATGTATCGATGCCAGATTCTTAAATTCTCGAATGGTCAAGGATCATGTTATGCCTCCGAATCCGTCGGATCTTCTTTATAATTTTACGCACGGTCAGTGTCTTAGCACGATCGACTCACCGCCTCGTACTGGCAAATTCCGATATTTCCGGAGCACCAGAAATATACCGGGTTTCTCTATGAGGGAAATACCTACGTTTTTCAGGTTCTTCCGTTTGGGTTATCCACCTCAGTAGGTAGTTTTATTCGTGGCTTAAACCAAGTCTTAGGCGCAGATGTTGAGGAGTGGGCGATTGCATACGTCGACGATTTGCTCATTTACTTGCAATCCCCTGGTGAGCATTTGCGACACCTATCGATAATTTTTGAGAAGTTTAAGGCCGCTGGATTAACAATAAAATTACCAATTCAAGAATCAATTGTACCCCTAAACACACAGAATTTGAAATACTACATACGCATTGTTTGCTAGGAACAGTGTAAAATTACTGGGACATATTATTTCCCCCGAGGGAACTTCTATGGATCCGTTTCGGGTCACTGCCAACGTAGACTTTCCGACGCCAGGAATGTCAAGCATTTAAAGTCTTTTCTGGGCGTCATCAATTACGATGCTCGGTTTTGTAAATCATATTCTCAGTTGCTTGTGCCGTTACTGCGGTTACTTAAAAAGGGAAATCTTTGGAATTGGGGGGTGGAAGAAGCAGAGGCTTTTCAAAAGGTAAAAAAAGCTTTTCTTGAGACGACGATGCTGAAGCATCCAGATATGGAGAGCAGGTTTTTCATATAAACTGACGCCTCTGGGTACGCGTTAGGCACGCGGTTATTTCAGGTAGAGGATGAAACACGTGTGGAGTCTGTAGTAGCGTATGCGAGCAGGACGATGCACGGTCCTGAACTTCGGTATACGGTGACGGAAAAAGAAGCTGCTGCGGTAGTTTTCGCTTTGAAAAAATGGAGGATTTTCGTGCTTGAGCGTAAGTTAACGGTGGTCACCGATCACAAAGCTTTGTCTTTTATGCAATCTTGTCGGTTATTAACTTCCCGTTTAACCCGTCGGGTTTTGTACATACAAGAATATGACTGTAATATTGTCTATTGCAAGGGGTCAGAAAATATCGTGGCTGACGCATTGTCCCGATACCCGGTTGTTGATAAGACGGCACGTCAGATAGAAATACTGGATGACACGGTCATCACCATAGCAGTTTTGAAACAAAAAGCTTTATTTAAAGTAATTAAGTCAAATATGAAGGGTTTAAAAGAGGCACAGGATTCCGATCCTTTTTGTAGCAAGATCGCGAAGGGTTTAGAGCAGGTTGAACGGCCGGTCGCGAATAAAAGATTGGTTTGTCGTCTATGAGGGTTTATTATTTAGGCGCGGAACCGACAATAATCCCGGTTTCAAATTGCGTATTCCGGTAAATCACGTAGAAGCGTTGGTGTTATATGAGCACGAGGAAGGTGGTCACTTCGGCGGGGAAAAATGTTATCAACAACTAGCCAAATATTATTACTGGTCAGGAATTCGGCGAACTTGTCGGAAAATTATCGCGTTGTGTGATATTTGCCAAAAGGCTAAAATTTCCCCTCGCCTTCAGGGAGAAATGCATAGTGTCATTCCTGAAAATGTGAATGAAATAGTATGTCTTGATTTAGTTGGTCCTCTTCCACAATCGCGTGCTGGAGCGACTCAATTGTTGGTGGTAATAGACGCATTCAGTAAATATGTGTCACTTTATGCATTAAAACGTGCGACCGCAAGGTCAATCTTAAAATGTTTAACAGAAAAGTATTTTCCATCCATGGGTAAACCGAAAGTTTTGTTTTCGGATAATGGGACGCAATTCTCAAGTAAAGTTTGGGGTTCCACTTTGTGTAAGCAGGATATAAAAGTGTGTTACACTTCACTATATTTGACCGAACGCGTAAATAGGGAAATCGGGCGAATATTGCGAACTCTTTGTTACTCTAAGCATACTAAATGGGCTGCGTGCCTAAAAGATGTTCAAGGTTGGTTGAATCGGGCTATTCATGATAGTACCGGTTATTCACCAGAGTTCCTAGATTTTGGAACCGTTACCCCAAATAGAGTAGTAACTTCGATTAATTATCCGGAAGACGAAAGTGTCGAGTGTAGTCGAGAGCAGGTTATTATCTTTGCTAGAGAGCGATTATAGGCTAAAGCTGAAAGGCGTAAACTCCGCCATAATCAGCATAAAAAATTAAGTAAATTTGAGGTAGGAGATCAAGTGCTAGTTCATCCCCAGTCTTCGGCAATCAACCGGGAAATTAAAAAGGTTTTTTCTACTATACGAGGGTCCTGGTATAATTACTGAAAAGAAAGGTCCTAATTCGTATAAGGTTGTAGATGGTAAGAGTCTTACATGCATGGGTGTTCATAATATTTACAATCTTAAACCATATAAGGGTCGTGTAGCTTAGAATAGTTTGTTGCTTGTGACTGTAATCAAACTCCTTATATTATTTTAAGTATGTTCTGTAGTACCTTTGTGTTGTTTTATGTAGTACTATGTTCGTTTTGTTAAGTATTGCTAGTTACTTGTTAACTTTTGTATTAAATCTCACATGTTATGTTCAATTTAATAGGGGGGTTATGTAACAAGCCGACCCTGTATATAGATTTAGTTATGTTGTGTAAGTGCGCAGCGGGGTAGTGAAAGAAGTGGGGAAAGTCGCGAGCCGCGGTGACTTTGTCAAGAATAGGGAGATGAGCAGCAGCTGCGTTCGGGGTATCAATGTTACTTTCGCTTATAAGTTTAAATCTTTAAATGTTCATGCAGAGTTAATAAAAGTGTTGAAATTAAGAAATAACTGCGTTGATCTTTATCGTAAAAAGAACCCCAAAAAGAGTCTTGTCACATGCCGCTACGTCGTTGGTAGTCCGATCCTTCGACTTAAATGATGTTATGCCACTGGCTTCTACCAGTGGCCGATTAGATTAAAATTTTTAGATTTTCCATTCAATTTGCAAGCAGAAAAGTATTGTTGAAATTTTTCCTGCAACTCTTGGGTTCTTGGTAAAATGGCATTTTGTGAACTCGTACACAATCTGCATTTTTGATGTAAAAATGCATCAACTTTCGATAATTTTGTAACTATTTGGAATGCCATTTGGTAGTAAAAACATTTTTTTTAAACAATGGAGGTCTACAAAGGGCTATCGACTGCAAAATTTTAATTTATTTGTTTTCGTAGTTTTCAAGATATTAAAAATAACTATTTTTTTTAAACTTCGACACCCTGTATCTTTGAATTTATTTTAGGAAATATGTTCTCAGAATATTTTCTTATTTTCACCTCCTCTATCACCTCCCAAATTGTTTTACACTTTTTATGAATCAGCCTGTATCTATATAGGTACATTTGCGAGGCAATTTATGTAGTATTTTTAAGCAAGTCATTGTATTATTTTTTTAGATCCAAGGGCAGCTAGCCATAACAAATAGGAATCAATGTTTTTTCATTGTCTACTCAGGAGATAGGAACACATTATTTACCGAAATAATTCCAAGATACGTTCAGCTATGGGAAAAATTGATGGTTCCTAAATTAACCACTTTTTATAAAGAATGGCTTGGGCCGGAGGTTATTTTAAATTGCAGAAAAAATAATATACCATGCAAAAGACATGGAATTTAAGTGGCCTTCTAATTTTTGTTTTTAGCTACATCTAAAGCTTCATTTTTGAATATAGATCATCGTTTAATAGAAGTAGTTACATGGTTGTTTCATATGTAGTTTTTCAGATTGTTGTGGTATAATTTATTTATATTATTTAGGTATTTAGGAATTTTCTCATGTGCCTTTGTTATCATCAGCTCGTTGAACATTGCATATTATAAAAATGAAAGATACAACCTCATACTGATCGAATGAAATGACCGCATCTTACAGAAAAGGAAGGTGTTTATAAATCATCTTGTACTAATCGAATGAAATGACCGCATCTTACAGAAAAGGAAGGTGCTTATAAATCACCTCGTACTGATCGGATAAAATTACCGCATCTTACAGAAAAGGAAGGTGCTTATAAATCATCTCTATTGCAATAGATTGCTATTTTGTGAAAACAAGGGAGTGAAAACAAGTTATTTCGCGTAAAATGCGCCATGCACGATTGTCGAATTGGCTAGGATTCACGCGAAAGCGTCAACTATGTTATGCCAGCCAAAAAATTATGGCTATGAGAAACAATTCAATAGAACTGTCTGTAATAAGCGGTACCTACGTAGATTACCAAAATTGACAACTCTCTTAAGTTTCCTTAAATTGTAAAATATTAGACCTTTTTTTAGATATTAGTTTTTGATTCTAGCGTTGCTTCATGTAAAATGAAAAGAGACGTTTAGACTTTACTTTTAAACATTGGTTCCTTGGTTCTTATCTTGTTTTCTTGTGAAGAGCAAGTGAAAAAGGAAAACCGCAAGGAGAACACATTGTTTCAGGCCGAGTTAAGATTCTATCTGAACGCTGTTCAGGTTTCTTAGCGGAGCCCTCTCTCTTTAACAAGTCACGAGCCGCCACTGGTACAAACAAATTGCATTTCCCCTCACATAACAATATAACCATTATACATTGCACGTTAGATTTCATGCAATATTTTATTAAATAATTATTCATATGTTACCTACCTCCAATGAAATGTTAGTTAATGAAGCAAAAGAAAAGAAAATTAAAAAGTTGCCTAGTAAGTAGTTCTCCCATTTATCTTCTTCCATCAGTAAACATTTTGTCAGCGGGTGTATTTTATTTTGTTAAGACTTGTTTCCGACAATGTTTTCTACTACATTTATTAGTTTTGTTCTTCATGCGGAATGCGGCTCATTTAATATTATTAAATACATATTGAGTTTAAGTTCTGTAGGTTTTTAATGTTAAACGTTTGTTCAAAATAGGAAAATATGTTATTATAACGTTCAGGTATAACTTAAATAGATATTCTCTTAATAAAAATTTCAAAAGTCCAGTTGTTGTTATTGAATATTTTGGTAGACTAGCATTATTTCCATGCCGCGAACACCGATGTCCATACCGAGCGGGCCACGATTACTACGTCACGGCCGCTACATTCCGGCTTGATTTATCGTTAGGCTTCGGCATAGCCCTACAAGTACTATAGACAGAGCAACTAGTTTCCGGCATTTAAATATTCAGATTGTTCCAAGGCATTCTTGTTTAAAACAATACATATGTTTCTTATTTTCGGGACCAATAAAAATTCGAGAAGTTTTGATAAATTGAAGTACCAATCGAAACATCTCTCGAGTTGGTCCCCCTGCATCAATTGCTCCTTCATTATTATCATCACAATCAACAAAAGTAAAGGAAATCTTATTACTTGGAGAAAAATTGATGCGATTCATAGCCCTTACGCAGCACTGAAAAATTTCTTCTCTAAAAATATTAAACTGTGTAGTTATATTTTCGTTTATTTGAGAAGGTAATTTGGAAATAATTTCATGAACTGAAGGCACCACCTCACCACAGTATCTATGGTTATAACTTTGCAAAGTACAATTTACAAGCAACAAAACAATTGCAAAACGAATTAACCGTTGATTGACATCAATCCACGAAATTAACATTACTTTTATATATTTATTATTTATTGTTTGAGATAGAAAGCACGACGCACAACAGTAACGACTGGATGACTGGAATAACCGCGGGAAAACGGTACATAGTGAGGTTGTTACAGGCTTGCAGCACATACTTAGATAAATATACCACCGTTAGTTCACTGCGCAGCGATACCGCACATCAAATAAAAGGAGATAGAGAACTGGACGCCATTGCAGCCATTTTGAATCAGTTCTTTGGCAAAAGCTAGTTTGTTTATTAAGTGCGAATTGTGTTTATTGCTGTTCTGTGTTTATTGCTTTATTAGCTCTCTTATTTTATACTTGGATTTTATAGAACAATTTGTTATAAGTGTGTTTATTTGATTGTGGCAATGAAAATGACTTGCTTTGTATAAAACTGTAAAAATAGTAAGAGGTTAATGACTCCTGAGTCGAAAATTACATTTCATAGGTAAGTTATTAACCTATACACTGAAAAATACTAATCTAGCCATAATTTTCAGATTTCCTAAGAACATGCATGTTTAATGCTTGGCTGTCTGCTTTGGGACAAGAAAATTCAAATCAAATTTTGAAGGCGTCAATGTTTGTATGTTCTGAGTATTTTCATCCTGAAGACATAATTCAAAAAGGTCATATGCATGTAATCAGGAAGAATGCTATACCTTTTTATACGTCTTCAAATTTGTCCGAGAGTCTGGAAGCAACTCCTGCTACAATTGAAGAAATGGAACAATCTTCTACTTCACGAGCAGGATGGTCCACTCCTATACAATCGATGCCTCAAATTTTACCTGATAATGTAAGAATATGTTCATACAAACAGTTTAATGCAAATATAAGTGGCTTAAAATTGAATCTTATGGTAACAAATGATTTGAAGGCTCTTAGAAAGTCATAGGTAATGTTCCGTGCCATTTCAATCTTGTTCGAATTGATTTCTACCAATTATCACTGAACTATACGCATTTTAAAGGGAAAACATTTCAGGATTAGCCTTCAACATCCCGAGCATCGCCATTCTCAATGCCTTCACCGTTAAAACAGTCTCCATATAAAGGCCTTAAAAAGAAAATTCAGCCAAGGTAAACTTTGACAAAAAAGTCATCTTGGACATCTTCTGGAGGTGCTAGTGACTCCAGCTCAAGCGTATATGGAAGGAGAAAGCGACTAAAAGTGGAACATGCTTACACGTAAGTCCTTAACATTTCAATTATAATCATTTTTTAATCTACTCATCAACATTATTGTGGTTGGCAAGGTATCTATAATCCGTCCGTGTTTCGGATTATAGATGTCATTATTATGAATTCCATATCCGAAAGTTTAGTGAATCTGAACGGGGGTCTGGCAACTTTCTGTTCGTATTATCCAATAAAAATTATTTGCAATAAAAAACTCGCTATGTAGCAAAAGTATTATTCTGTTTTTATGTTTTGGTAGCTAATTGGTCTGCAACTGCTTCCAATTGAAGCCAAAATAAGATTATTACTAAGAACCGTAAACAAATATTAAGTAAATCATGATATCGAAATAAAATTGATAACTGAATTTGAGGTTCTTTTACAAGAGCTCGGTTAAGTTTTTCAGAAAGTGTATAAATTGTGTGATATCGCATTGATCCCAGGTATTTTCCTCCAGTGCAAATTGTGAAAGGTTTTTTGGGAGCCTCAAAAAAAGTAAACATTATTTGAAAAACCATGTCCCAAGATAGACTCACCGATTCAGGCGTTTTGTGTGTTGAGAAAATGTCAAAAATGTGGATTTGGAAGTAGTAGCAGATCACCCCCCCCCATGTCCACCCCTAGCATGCCACTGATTCTTCTACTGACAAATAATTATGTGATGCCATTATCGCGTTGATTGAGAATTCAATCAACGATTATCGTAAACTTGAGAATAGGGAAAAAGAAATAGTCATTAGTTCATGTGATACAAGATAACTTTCAATACTTAACAGTTTAAAATTTTCAGGGCAAGCCCAAGTACATTGTACAAGAGAAACAAACAATTAAAAATTAAATTGAAACAAGCGAAGGGCGAGTTATACAATGTTAGATCTTCTGTGAAGAAACTTAAGAAGAGGGTTACATCCTTAAAGGAAGTTGTTCAGGATTTGCAGAAGCAACTCAGGTTATCATCATATGCGTTGGAGCATTTAAACATATCTTACGGGGATGTTTCGGATGCTCTTATGTCACGTATGCTGAAATCAATTCGCACAGGTACCTATCCTTTAATAATGGTTTCTTGGAAAGCATTATTATTATTACAGTTACAATTTCATTTATAGGTTCATTGCCAAGAAGTAAGTACCCCCCTGAATTGCGAAAATTTGCGGTGACTGCATTTTTACTCTGGGAAAGCAAGGAACACATTTAACTTGGCCCTGCCCATAGTATAAGCATATATAGTATGCTCGATAGGCAGCCCAATTTTGTCCCACTGGCGCAAGACGCGTAGAGTGCGAAGCAGAGATTTGCGGGAAACACATTTCCGTGCTGGGCGAACGCAATGACGCGGTGTTGTTAGTGTTTTGTATTATTCGTTTAAGCATTATTTGCAATTTATGCTATGAAAAAAATTGTGTAACATGAAGTTAAAATGCCTGGTTGTGTTGTAGTGAAGCGTGGGAATTTCCACTGCAAGACAAAAGGTTGGTTCCTCCGTGTTAAGATACGCAAAACGCCTGCCGCCGTTTCAAATTTTCTTCAACTCAGGTTTCCTAATTAATAATCCCAGATTTATTCTGTATCCGGCTCAATTTGGACCTAATGTGTTGTATAAATCACCAACTAGGCGAAGGTATATAAAGGTATATGAAGTACTTACTTCAAGTTTCCAAAGATTAGCGAACTGGGCAAAGCAATGAATTGTAGCTTGTCGACGAGATGATAAAATAAACTTTAAGAATGGTAAGTGGTGAATAATAGGTACCTATTTATCTCATATATATCTACTTTTTGTCTATTGCCATTACATGTGTTATATATTCTATTAAGTTTTATATTCTATTAAGCTATTTACAACATAAAAGTTATGTCCAACTTAAATACTTAAGATTTGAAATATGTAATTATTTATTAGGTACCTGTACCTACCTAGGTATACCTACCTAACATTATTTTTGTAATGAAGCCATTTCCTCACTTGTGTTACAATTTACTTTTGTAATGGTATGCATACATGCCAATTTTCGCAAGAATCGAATATTTATGTTTTTAAAATATTCATAAATTTCTTCCCGATAGCAGTACCAAAAATTGATTTAATAGTGGCACATCTTGCAGAATAACTCTATTTTATACATTTCTCTGTTTGATAAATGACGTTTTATTTAATGCGACTAAGATAATATAATTAGAAAAATAAGAGTTCTAGTTTGTTACTTCTTATTACTAATTTTATAAATAATAACATGCAATAACATTTTTCGAAATTTTGTAGAGGATCGGTATTGCAGACTTCTACAAAGCTGTTTTAGGTAGGTACTTTTGATATCCCCCATTCTGTACGAAATTAATATTTTAGTTAAAAAATCCACGTGTAATTCACAGTAAAGAGGCATTTGAGCATTCTTGTAATTGAACAGCTGCCGACTAATACACCCGCTCAAACAACTACACCTCGAGCAAATACTCCGCCAGGCATTGAATTATAGAACGGGCCTACGTCGGCAGAATGTACATTAGGATGCACACAAGAGGCCTACCCCAGCAAAGCTGGCCTTGAAAGCCTCCATACGTGCCCCATCGTACCACAGTGAACCAGGTTCACTATTCAAGCTAGAAGCCTGCATGGTGTGAATGTGCACAGCAATCCGCAGACCGGTTTCGTCCTATTGGGACTCTTCAGTACGGCGCCGCTATGCACAAACACACCCTGCCCAACGATCTCCCTATGAATAACTGCGATAGTCATCCATAAGGGAGAGCCAAAATCACGCCATCTAGAACGTAAATTGTTGAACAGCTGCCGACTAATACACCCGCTCAAACAACTACACCTCGAGCAAATACTCCGCCAGGCATTGAATTATAGAACGGGCCTACGTCGGCAGAATGTACATTAGGATGCACACAAGAGGCCTACCCCAGCAAAGCTGGCCTTGAAAGCCTCCATACGTGCCCCATCGTTCCACAGTGAACCAGGTTCACTATTCAAGCTAGAAGCCTGCATGGTGTGAATGTGCACAGCAATCCGCAGACCGGTTTCGTCCTATTGGGACTCTTCAGTACGGCGCCGCTATGCACAAACACACCCTGCCCAACGATCTCCCTATGAATAACTGCGATAGTCATCCATAAGGGAGAGCCAAAATCACGCCATCTAGAACGTAAATTGTTGAACAGCTGCCGACTAATACACCCGCTCAAACAACTACACCTCGAGCAAATACTCCGCCAGGCATTGAATTATAGAACGGGCCTACGTCGGCAGAATGTACATTAGGATGCACACAAGAGGCCTACCCCAGCAAAGCTGGCCTTGAAAGCCTCCATACGTGCCCCATCGTACCACAGTGAACCAGGTTCACTATTCAAGCTAGAAGCCTGCATGGTGTGAATGTGCACAGCAATCCGCAGACCGGTTTCGTCCTATTGGGACTCTTCAGTACGGCGCCGCTATGCACAAACACACCCTGCCCAACGATCTCCCTATGAATAACTGCGATAGTCATCCATAAGGGAGAGCCAAAATCACGCCATCTAGAACGTAAATTGTTGAACAGCTGCCGACTAATACACCCGCTCAAACAACTACACCTCGAGCAAATACTCCGCCAGGCATTGAATTATAGAACGGGCCTACGTCGGCAGAATGTACATTAGGATGCACACAAGAGGCCTACCCCAGCAAAGCTGGCCTTGAAAGCCTCCATACGTGCCCCATCGTACCACAGTGAAGAGTCCCAATAGGACGAAACCGGTCTGCGGATTGCTGTGCACATTCACACCATGCAGGCTTCTAGCTTGAATAGTGAACCTGGTTCACTGTGGTACGATGGGGCACGTATGGAGGCTTTCAAGGCCAGCTTTGCTGGGGTAGGCCTCTTGTGTGCATCCTAATGTACATTCTGCCGACGTAGGCCCGTTCTATAATTCAATGCCTGGCGGAGTATTTGCTCGAGGTGTAGTTGTTTGAGCGGGTGTATTAGTCGGCAGCTGTTCAACAATTTACGTTCTAGATGGCGTGATTTTGGCTCTCCCTTATGGATGACTATCGCAGTTATTCATAGGGAGATCGTTGGGCAGGGTGTGTTTGTGCATAGCGGCGCCGTACTGAAGAGTCCCAATAGGACGAAACCGGTCTGCGGATTGCTGTGCACATTCACACCATGCAGGCTTCTAGCTTGAATAGTGAACCTGGTTCACTGTGGTACGATGGGGCACGTATGGAGGCTTTCAAGGCCAGCTTTGCTGGGGTAGGCCTCTTGTGTGCATCCTAATGTACATTCTGCCGACGTAGGCCCGTTCTATAATTCAATGCCTGGCGGAGTATTTGCTCGAGGTGTAGTTGTTTGAGCGGGTGTATTAGTCGGCAGCTGTTCAACAATTTACGTTCTAGATGGCGTGATTTTGGCTCTCCCTTATGGATGACTATCGCAGTTATTCATAGGGAGATCGTTGGGCAGGGTGTGTTTGTGCATAGCGGCGCCGTACTGAAGAGTCCCAATAGGACGAAACCGGTCTGCGGATTGCTGTGCACATTCACACCATGCAGGCTTCCATTCTTGTAATTGTTTTCAAATTTTAATTTTTTTCGAATAAAACCGGCTTTCATATGGCCACGCTGCGTACCTGAAGTTTGCTAATTTTAATTTCTTAAAAACGGATAGCATAATAAATTAATTCGTATGTACTTTCGAAGAACGAGATTTTAATGATGCTTCTTGACTTAAAATTGTAATATTTTTGTTCTAAATATTTCAAACGAGATTATAAAACAGATTAACATTTTTGGCACTTGTAGTTGATATGGTAGGTATATTATTATTCAATTGAACCAAATTAATAGTTTTTATTTTTCCTAGACCCAAAATCTTCACTTAATTTTATCTACGCATAATTAATCTACGTATACTTGTCTGCCTACTTATTTCCTTGGCGGTATATGATCTGTAGGTAAGTAGGTAGTAGGTACAATACATAATAAAAGAAACGCACTTTTTACAACTACGACATATGCAGATAACAAAGACAGAAGAGGGAGAACACTTTCCACTTTCTGGCAACATAAAACAGAGACCAAAATAAAATTTGAGTGAAGAAATTTATTTTTATTTCATTTAATATACTGCAGAATTAACGCACACGTAGCGCTGCGAATCCAGTTCTGCTTCGCAGCCGACGTGATAATGTGCGACAAGGATAGAGCTACCCTGCGCGTTGGCAGGGCTTGGCCCTGCCTCATCCTAGTGTCATTCGAAAGTGGCCGTTTCATTAAATGCTTCGTGGAAACTACCCATTGCCTATTTCCTCATAAAATCACTCACAGGAGAAGAAAAAGCTAACATTGTTTCTGAAGCATTAATACGTTTGAAAGAAATCAATATTGAAGTGACATCTGTTACATGCGATGGTCCAACTGCGCATTTTACCATGTTTAGGGCTTTAGGATGTGATTTTCAAGATCTCAATTCAGATAATAATAATAATAATATCTCTACTCACTTCTACTAACCCTAACCAGAAGCTAACTATATAGCTTGTGCGGGACGGAGGAGGCGACATATTACTATTGGCCGCAGGTGCGTCACAGGAACGACCTACAGTTGTTAGTACTCTACCCACCATTTAGTGCGAGAATGAGGGAAACCTGGAAAACCTCATTAGGTAAAGCTGGATAGGCGATCCAAGGCGCGCTCTAGCCACAGCGCAGAAATGAGTCACCCATCCATAGCCAAACCGCGGGCACTGTTGCTGAGCATTAACGACTACTCACTCGCGCATGCCAGCAAGATCCCACGGCTCAAGATATGAAAATACATTTTTCTCATCCGTGCGAGGAAAATAAGAATGTCTATGCCATATTCGATATCTGCCACATGCTAAAATTGCTTCGCAATTCTTTGTCAGAGATGCAAGTATTTATTGATCCTGAAGGAAATGAAATGAAATGGAGTTACATACAGCAACTATATAACTTGCAAGAGCAAGAAACTTTAATTGCAGCAAATAAACTGACAAAAAGTCATACGATGTGGAGACGACAGAAAATGAAAGTTATATGGGGGATTGGTCCATAAAATATTGTGTTCGTTGGCGAGAATGAAGAAAAGATGCGTGTCGACTGACAATCGTTTATTGTGTATCTGTTTGTATAATAATGTGTGTACTATTTATAATATTTACAAATGCTAAGTAAGCGGTCTACATTACATTAAGGTTACTATAATAGGAATGTATTCTGTCAGCGTTTATGTGCTTGATTTTACTTCGGCGAGAAGTGGGTCAAACGTTTCTCCAGTGGCGTAGCGTAGGTACGGAGGCCACAGGAGCCCCCTTGGAGTGATTAACGATAATTGATCTGGAAATCGTCTCTCGCCGGCCTAATCGGGTCGTCAGTGGGACGGCTGCTGGAGGCGTCGGCTGATCGTGAACGTGGAGCGGTTATTGATCTTCAGGGGTGTGCTGGCGTTGTTTAGGACATATGCAGGTCGTTGCAGCGATGTTCGTACGGCGTTGTGGCGGAGGAACACATGGTCTGCTGTTGCAAGGTCTCTAAAAATGAACATGTGTGAATTATAATGTCGAGTCCCCGGAGTAGGACGCAGGGCATCGAAATAGCGTCTGAGGTCCTTGATGTACTCGGTGGGGTAGCTGGACGGTTTGAAATCTTGATCATCTCTCTGGGCTGCTCGTATTGCGAGTGGGCTGGAGATGCGTCGATGTATCTTCGGTTTCTGACATGGAATGCGTGCTTGGGTCCATTTCCTGCAGTCGGCTCGGATGGCGGGCCAGATATAGCGTCGTGCTATGCGTTTGGTCGTCGATTTAATGCCAGGATGCGAAAGTCCGTGGATAGCATCGAAAATTTTGTCTTTTGAAAGGCTTCGAGACAAAAGGGCGGATGCTGGACGTGGATGTGTCGCAGTAAATTGGGATGTCAGAAGAGGGTACGTGTACTTCTGTGAGTCGAGGTACAGAGTCGGGTCGACAAGGAAACTCTCTTTACAGGCGTGAAAAACGGATGCCGAGGCGGGGTTGCAGACGAAGCGTGTCTTGCCTTTGGCTTTGCCGTGTAAGAGGTTGAGCGGAGCTGGAAGCGTCGCGGCACTGGGAGTAAAACGACGATGGAAGTTTATAATTCCCAGTAATTGCCTAAGCTGCTTCACTGTTTTCATGGGTTTGTGAGGAAGTCCTGTGGGTCGGGTGATTTCTGGGAACTTCAGCAGAAAACGATGCTGAAGCGAGGTTCCAGAAGCGGTTCGTATACAAGTGTGGCTGTCTTTGCATTTGTAGGCGCGTGCAGAAATGCGAGAATCTCGTAGGCGTTGATTTTTTATGTCGACCACGCGGATGTGGTGAAGAAAATCAAATCCTATGACGGGCTTGGATACGTCGGTGAGTCGTGAACGCAGTTCCAAGTGAAAAATCTTCGGATACCTAGGTTGAGATCGAGTGTGACGTAGCCATAAGTATGAACGGGTGCGAAGAGGCGGCAGGACGCGGGACTTCTCGGCCAGGTCACCGGCTGCCGTTACAGGTGACCAGCTTGTGCGTTTCCCGAAAGTTGGAAATTGCACGGGGGATGATACTGCTTGGCGTTGGTGCCGAAGGTACGGTGGTACCAGGAAACTGAACCTTCATTCCGGGGAATAGAGCGAGATCGTGAGTGAGACGCTGGATGAGCTCTGGAACGTGGGAGGCGGGGTGCGGCAGTGGAGTTTATGTCCAACTTCATAGCGGAAGTGGGAGTGTTAAGCAAAAATGTCACGTACCTCCGCTGCGTGCTCGACCTGAGCGAAACAATCTCGTGGTCGGACCGCCAGAAGGGCGGGATTCGTATCCCTCAACGTTCTGTGGCAGCGGGAGCGGCGGCGGGTGGAGGCTTGTTGTGGACGGTGTTGCTTAGACGTCAGATCTTGACAGCTCGGTGGCGGCTTTACCACGGTCGTAAGCGGGATGTCGGATCTGGACCAGTCGTTCGTCGTGCTGACACCGCTAGCAATCTGTGCTATGATGACCTCCTCTTGCGGTTGTGGAATGCCCATTAGTAAGATAATACAAAATTTGTCGCTTACTTGTTCGTGGGTTCCAGAGGAGCGGTCGTGGCGGTCAGCAAATCGTAGACGTCGGGACAGTGGTTTCTTTGTTGGTTTCTCGTGCCAGTTACTCACTTCGGGTCATCAATTATGGGGATGTTGTCCGAGGCTTCATGTCGTGGTTCACCAATTATGGGGGTGCCATCACGTCGGGGATCACGTCGAGGATCACGTCGGGGATCACGTCGGGGTCACCACTTTATGGGGGATTGGTCCATAAAATATTGTGTTCGTTGGCGAGAATGAAGAAAAGATGCGTGTCGACTGACAATCGTTTATTGTGTATCTGTTTGTATAATAATGTGTGTACTATTTATAATATTTACAAATGCTAAGTAAGCGTCTACATTACATTAAGGTTACTATAATAGGAATGTGTTCTGTCAGCGTTTATGTGCTTGATTTTACTTCGGCGAGAAGTGGGTCAAACGTTTCTCCAGTGGCGTAGCGTAGGTACGGAGGTCACAGTTAGTAAAATTTGCGTAAAATTTCTCTCAAAATTTCTTGTTTATAAACTGGTTTGTTTTCATGTTATTATATATTTTAGGTAAAGCTTGCGGCTCAAACTATTAGCAACAGTATTGCTGAGGCACTGTTGTTTGTGAGAAATGATTTGGGACTGCCACAATTTCAAGGCTGCTTAGCAACAGTTAATTTTATAAAAGTTGTTGACTCAATATTTGACATATTGAATTCTCGGCTACCCTGGGCCAAAGGTTATAAAGGACCCTTACGCTTGGAGAATGTGGAAATTTGGCTACCGCTTGCGAAATATGCAGTCGAGTATCTTTCAAATTTAAAGGATGTTCATGGCACACTATTGTGGAAAACAAAGAGAAAAACTCCTATTATGGGATTTGTGATTTCTTTACGTTCGATAATGGACATTCTCGAAGAGTATGTGAGAACAGAAAAATTGAAATATCTGCTCACATACAAATTTAGCCAGGACAATCTAGAGTTGTTTTTTATGCCATAAGGTATAACCAATTTTAATATAAATTTTTTCGATTTTATTTGAATTGTCTTTATTTTAGATCTAGAAATGGGTGGAACAACAACTCCTCCGCTTTACAGTTTATGCAAAGTTATCGCAAGTTAATTTTGCTTGCCGATTTATCAGTGGCGGTAACTGCCAGGTTTTAGACACTACAAGTTTGCCTAGTTTGTAGTTTGCAAAGTTTGACTAGTTTGCTTTGTTTGCCTCGTACTTTCCAAAATAATAATTAAATATGTAGACTGAATAAGTAATCGTTGATCCCAGCAAGCTGGTTAAAAGAGATACTATAATATTCACTATTTCTAATAATTCTCTTCCAATCTTATTTCGGGAGAGATAAAATCCCCTTTGGGTATAATTTAACAATAATTATTACTCTCCACGAAAACGGATATCAATCGAATAATTCTGCTACAGCAAATACGAGATAGTTTTGCATTTTGCCTTTTTTTCAAATACCTACTGGTTTATTTATACTACCTATTTTAGCACAGTAAAAACTTTTACCACGGCAGGTACAAAACAAAATACTCAAAGCAAATTCAAATATACATCTTCTTAAATAAAATTCGATTTATATATGAATCAAATCTCGACCAATTTTTCATATACAGGGAAAAATCTGAACATGCTCCCATCGTACCTATAAAGTAAATGAAAATTTATGAATTAATGTATTAATGAAAAATCTGAACGTAACAATACATAAGTTAATTAATCAACAAACAAGTAGTATTATTTTGAGAATTGGTGTGTCGTGGATGCGAAATCAAATATACACAGTGGTCCTTCTAGCAGGATGATCATTTGAGCCAGTTGAAAGTGTTTTAAGAGAGAAAATAACCGACATAGTTTGCAGTGGATCACAGCGGCCGAAATTGGAATGCAGGAGTAATAAGCACATCTGCGAGTACGGTTAGCACCGACCCAGGCAAGCGACGAATTTTATTCTTCCAAGTTAAGGTATTTTCTCCCCATGTTTTGAATAAAAGCAACAGGATTCAAAAAGTGAGTAATCCTAGTTTTGTCCTCATAATTTCATTTCCCTCTGTAAATAATATAGCTTCGACTAGAGAAAGAATAGGTAGGTACTTTAGCGAACATTCACAATAATTTATTGTAGTTTCAATCTGTTTTGCCCGTGTCAGATATAAGCTAAAATGGATGTTCTAACAAGACAGAGAGGTGGTATAAAAGCCAGCTTCTTAATTGCAAAGCACTCGAATAGGTAAAGAATATTTTCAAAAATTACATTGATGTAAATGACAGTAGGTACCAGTTGATGGATTTTTTATATATCAATATTTTGAAACTTATGGAGTGCTTGATTTCGTCGTTAACTCATTGCAAAAAGAAACTATGAGAATTGGAAGTGAATTTTAAGGAAGAAAGGAGATCAAAGCGAAAGGAAACATGTATTTTAGGTTGAGAAAGTCCTATAGGCTACATTCCTAAGTGCCCAAGGTTAATAAATAGGTGTAGATGTTGCTAAGTTGGCTAACATCAGTCTTTTTGTTAATTGCATTGCTCTGTTGTTTAATATGATACATCTCTAACATTAGCCTTTTTTGGTAGTTACTTTCCTTCTTCAATACTTGGACGTCAGAGTAATTAATATCGTGATTGAAGGTATTAGCATGCATAGCAAGTGCACATCGTTCAGGGTACTTTGCTGTATCACTTTTATGTAGGGCTATTCTTTAATAACTCCCAGTCGAATACCCCTAAACCATTTGATTTAAATATATATATAGATATATTATAAAATCACTGGAGGTTTGATCTTTGAATATGCGGTCTAAGTAACAGAGTGTGGCCATAAATGGCATGCCCGTCATGTTTGCACCAAATGTGCATTGATAACATAGGGGGATTGGGATTAAGGCAATGCGTGATAGCCGGACTGAAATGCAAACGCACCTACGACTTACGCTTAATAGGTACACCACACAAGTGCCTTCGTCAAACCATAGTATGGTCATACATCATACTGCGTTTATTTCTAGGACGAAGGTTTATTTATATCCCAACGAACTTTTGCCAAGTACGCCACTTCCACGTTCACGCGCTTTAATAGACTGTTAAACTGCATGCCATGCAAGCACATACTTATAAGTTATACCGTTCAATGGCGCTTTGCGCATTTTTTTGCCCCGAGGAATAAAAGGAGATAGAATCGGCGCCATTTTGATATATATGTTGACACTTGTGGTTGCTTCTTCGTTCTTCTTTGTTTTGGTTGTTGCGGTTTAATTATTGTTTTCTGTGCAGTTTTCCGTGTACCGTGTGTGTATAAACTGTTACCAGATTGTGGGTCCAAAAAGTTGAATATTTTTTGTTAAAAATCTTTGGCATTTTGCTGACTTTTGTTAAATTTAAGTTTTTGTTTGTTTTGGTTTTCCATGTTTTGTATATAGTTTTGCTTGTTATTTTGAGAAATAAATTGGTTAAACTTATTGAGTGCATCATTGATCCCATTTAGTCCTTTGGACTCTGGTAGAAATTTGTTAGCTCAAGAAAGTTAAGGTTTGGCGACAGTGGCGTTCAACCAATGGGAGGCACAATCTGCAGCCAATCAACAGCAAGATATTAATTATATATAAAAATGGCGGCGCCCTATGTTCCGCGTGTTTGCCCTCTCCTTTGCCGCTTATACTGACCTATGCGCATGCAAGCAACAGGTTTGGCGCAGTATTGAAAGGCGCAAGAGCACTTTCTAGACGCGTGGGGAGTTTTTATTTGAATCCACGCGAATCCTTTTTCTTTTTTCTTCTAAAGCTTGTAATTTTCAGAATTTTGCATTCCATGTGTTGTGTCTGGTGACCCGTCACGAAAAGTATTTGTTAAAAGAAAATCCGCGATTACTAATGAAAACAAGGGAATAATACCAAGATAAAACATTGCATTGGCAAAACTTAGTTGGGATATAAATAAACGCGGCCATTCGTCGGATTTTCATCTAAAACAAAACAAACGTACGCGCCATTTGACGTTTGTCGGTGTTATTTACAACGTCTTAAAGCTGACTTTCCCAATATAATTATAGAAGTTTTCTAGTGGGGACAGTTTATTTTCAATTTGTGTGTTCCGCTTACTTGTAAAAACTTGAGAACTACTATAATTCTTTTGCATAAGTTAGGTTAGGATGTCAAGTAAGACGTATGGTTCACTATTTCTACTTAAGTTTCACCTTCACGTAGTCAGCCAGCGTCGCCCCTGTTCGAATGGCGAGTGGGTAGACTCCAAAGTTATTATATGGGAAGTTGCCTAATGCGAGGTTCGTTCTTAGTCGGCTGCGATCGGAAATTGACGTCACCTCGGGACCGCAATTTCCTGCCGCACATTAGGCGATAAGCGGAGCGCATAGAACGGCGGAATAAAATAATCATAGTTAGGTATCAAAAAATAATTATTTATTATTAACCCAAAAACTAAATTCCCCTGAACATCTGTTTCTGAAGGTATGTACACTTTCTTCGCCATGATGAGCGATGAATCAATAAAAGCACAAAAATCAGTACTTACGTATCTACCATATTATTATAGACACTTCCAGATTAGTTTCGGGAATGATATTAGGCAAGTAGGTACGTATTTATTGGAGTAGGTAGTAGGTATGAAAGTAGGCAGGTATACATACTTACGTTTTGCTTTCAAAAACACATCGGCGAGTAGAAAATGTTTATAAGTAGGTAATTTTTTATTCAAATAACTACATAATGTTATCTATATCTATACTGCCTACTTATGTGCATACTTTTTCAACTTTTTACTTTGTTTGGAATTAGTCGGAGTATGGGTTGTATGTATTTATTTCTGAAAATAAAATACTGGTTGTGGGTTTTAGTTTTCAGTATAGGTACTGTTAAAAATGAATGTTATCGAGGGCGATTTCGTTTTCAATCTAGGTTTAACTTCATTGGGTTAACATAGCTAATTCAAAAATCTAAATTACTCTCCAATATTAGAATACGATCATTTTTGCTTTAAATTTTACAAATTACCTAGGTATCCACCCATATAGGTAGTTCACTTTCAGT
Organism: Xestobium rufovillosum; assembly: GCA_963966045.1. Lineage (NCBI taxonomy): Eukaryota > Metazoa > Arthropoda > Insecta > Coleoptera > Ptinidae > Xestobium > Xestobium rufovillosum. The sequence continues at coordinate 8,437,696 of OZ014498.1, read as the reverse complement.
AATAAACTTAGGTATAAGTACCAGAAATAGTCAGGCCCACGCCCAGAAGAAACTATAGAATCCGTGGACTGAAATTCCAATTTGAACCTGACGATATCGCGATGAAATGATCCGCCGTTTTTACAATTAAGTACCTACCTACGTAAGTGACAAGTGTGGGAAATTTAGTGCAGGAATTTGAGGTAGGTAAGTGCCTATCTTTAAGACCTTTACTTACACCTTTTTGCTTTAAATATAGGAACAAAAGAAATCTACCTTGACTTTTTGATTAACTGCAGAACGATCAAACTTCATAACAATACAGGTTATAAATTTATACTATCAAAGGCATGCATAAAGCGCGGGTATCGGGAAACACATGCAGACGTCTCTACAAGTCTTTGGTACGGAGCGCGGCCGAGGTACATCGCTGACGTCACTTGCTTCCCCCACTCATACTTCACGCGGTGCTACAGCGCTTTACAGGCATTAGGCAACTTCCCATATAATAACTTTGGGTAGACTCAACACAAGCGGATACACACAGCTTGCGAGAATCATTCCCACTTTAATACGGCATGTGTGCATGCTCTTTATATTCCGGCGTGATGGCGATCAAAAGTTAATAAATATTAACTTTGACGGCGATCCGCTTTCTGTTCTTTTTGACCTGACCGAATTTATGTTCAAAAGAAAAAAGCGAAATCATCATAACAAAAAAGAACTGCGGCAAGGTGCGAACCCCCAACGTTGCGGTTTGGAGGAAGATACGGTGTGAAGAACGTTTACGAAAATAGTAGATAAGCAGAAAGTATGCCCGTTTCAGTAAGTCACACAGTTGGGAATGCTTTTCGCAAGCTGTATGTATCCGCTAATGACTCAACAAGCAGGGTATTGCTGGTTCAAGTCTCTCGCCCGGCAGTATTCTTTGCGTTGATTTGTGCATATACTTTAATCCCTCTATAACACGAAAATCTTCTTGGCACAAAAATTTTAATGTAGACACTAATTTGTCATCGAGCCCTCACCAACCCCCAAATTAAGTACATCTGCCTTCACAAGCGGCTACGTATAGGGTACCGAAGCAACAATGAACCCACGAACGGAACGGCGCGTGTTAAGATATCTACTACATCTTATAAAACAAAGTCGCTTTCTCTGTCCCTATGTATGCTTAAATCTTTAAAACTACGCAACGGATTTTGATGCGGTTTTTTTTCATAGATAGAGTGATTGAAGAGGAAGGTTTATATGTATAATAACATCCATTAAATAGTGATACTTTTATTTTTGAGTTTTCTAATGTGATGTCGTAAATAATTACATTTTTTCCGCTTACATTGCAAACCCAGGCTGAACCCTACGAGATTTATCAAAATAATAATAATAATAATAATAATAATGTCGTATAAAACAAAGTCGCTTTCTCTGTCCCTATATCCCTATGTATGCACGCAGGCTGAACCCTACGAGATTTCGAGTGCGGGCCACGGGCAGTAATGAATAAATCAAAACTACTGGATCGATTTTAATCATTTTTTCAGTGAGTGACATAGGCTATATATTTTATACCCGTGCGAAGCCGGAGCGGGCCGCTAGTAGATTATACTACATTATGTACTTTTAATCATGAACAAATAAACACTATGTTAACTAAATGCTTCTAGCTTGCAGTGTAGACTAGATTCGCTATTTTGTACTTTGCAGCCAGTTCACGGCTGATCTTTTTTGTAAAACATCTTACAATTTTGTCTGTAACTCCGGTGTTTTGAAATAAAGTTTTTAAAAACTATTTTCGGGACATCGAAATCTTAACTGGCGCAATCACTGACGGATGTAGAAGTGCCCTAGTCTCCAAAAGTCGTTCGCTACCCTTCTGCAGAAAGAACCAACCCCTGCAAGTTTCGAAGAACAAAAATCGTCTAAGAGCTTCAACCGGCCGAACGGGCAGAATCGCCGTCGCCGTCGTAGTTTAAGGAATAGCTACCTATATAAGAAGCGAAGTACCTAAATGGAAATAAAATTAATGTAAGAGTTTTCTCAATTTCCTAAAATTTTATATTTTTCCTTTTGTGATGTCAGTAGAAAGTTTAATAGAAAAACTAAGTGAATTTTCTATTAGTTCAAGTAACGTAAATAGTAAGTTAATTCATTTAAAAGATAGTGATAGTTTAAAAATAGATACAATGGCAAATCCGTCGCAAAACGTAAATGCTGTTGCAATTCCGAGACCTAATCCATATCAGTCTTGTATATATGATACGATTCCTAGATTTAGTGGCTTATCTCATGAACTCGCGGATTTCATAGAAAACGTAGAGATAATAATTGAAGAATTTGCGGACCGTGTAAACCAGGACAGTTACATTAATAAATTTATTTTGTGTAACATAAAATCAAAATAACAGAACATGCAAAATTAGTGACATCTGCTCGAAATATTCAAAGCTGGACAGAACTTAAAAATATTTTACAACAAAATTTCGCTGATCAAAGAGACGAAAAGTCATTGTTGCAGGATTTGATGGTAATAAAACAATTAAACGAAACTCCTCAACAATTTGGTCACAAGTGTCAAGAATTAAAAAGTCTTCTGCTCTCTCATCTCGCTTGCACAGAACCAAATCCTACTGTCAGGCAAGTTAAACGTAATCTTTACGACGAGTTATCATTGAAAGCATTTTTAACAGGGTTAAAGGAACCCCTTGGCTCGAATGTTCGTGCTAGACAACCCGTTACAATCGAGCAAGCTATCGCTCAAATTCTTTCCGAAGAAAATATTCTTTACGTTCGTAGGCAACCGAACACCCTTGTGCAAACGCACAAATTACCTTCTCATTCTCAAATGTCTCAAAAACCAAGATTTGTGTTTAACTCACCCTCAAATTTCCGACTTATTTACAATATGCCACAAAGACCTTATTTCCAAAATCAAAACCCCTTTCAGCAAAACCAACACGGATTTCGACAAAATGTAAACAACCCTTTCCAACAAAATCCAAACCCTGGATTTGTTCGCCAAAATTTCGGCGTACCAGCCTTTAATAATTTTCAACGTCCTAATTTCAACCCTAATTTTGTAAAACCTAATAATTTTAACAATTTTGGTTATCAAAATCAATTCCAAAAACCGAGGTCAAATGTATTTCGACCAGACCCGTCCAAAAAATTCCACAAACCTGAGCCCATGGATACTTCATCAGGTAACACAATTGCCAGGCCAAATCAGAATCAACTCCGTAGACCAAATTTCACTTCTGAAGAATTATTTTACCAAAGTGACCCCATTGACGACACGAAAGAACTATACTATTTTGACAACAATCAATTTCCTAATAACGAATTACCCGAATATCAGTACCCTACTGAATATCTTCCATATGTTCCTTATGTTCAGGAAGAATTTGCCCAAAAGCAAATGTCCAAAATTTTCAAGAACTCGCAAGTTGCAAACCCTCCACATAGAAATCAATCTTTCATGAAATTCAAACCTGCCATATACAGGGTGGTCCGAAATTAGCGTGCAATATTTTACCAGCGTGTTCTGTGGTCAAAAATAAGACAAAAAACTCCTATAAGCGTATACCGAAGTATGCTTCGCAATGGAGCTATAGCTTTCTAAAAGAGAAGGCCTGAAGACGTTTCCCTCTAAATATCTTCGAAACAAGTCCAGTTAAATTTATGAAATTTTATGGAATGTGTAAGTACCAAATGCTGAATCTTTTGCTGTAAACATAATTTCTAAAATTTAACAGGGGCGTCCCAAATCTGGGGGTGGTGGAGGTAAGATTTACCCCAACTTTTTTTACAACACGTCGTTTTTAATTTTTCCATAAAAATTTGAAACTTCAGAGTTTTTTGCAAAAAAAATGTGCTCTTGTCTCGTTATGATAGGAGGCACCGTTATCGAGCACAATCGATATAAAAATTTCGCTGCATGTCCAAAAAATTCCTACAAAAAGTGGAAAACTCCGTTTGTATACTTAAACGAGACAGGAGCACATTTTTTTGCAAAAAACTCTGAAGTTGCAAATTTTTATGGAAAAATTTCCGGAAAAATTGAAAACGACATGTTATGGAAAAAGTTGGGGTAAATCTTACCTCCACCGCCCCCAGATTTGAGACGCCCCTGTTAAATTTTAAAAATTATGTTTACAGCAAAAGATTCAGCATTTGGTACTTACACATTCCATAAAATTTCATAATTTTAACTGGACTTGTTTCGAAGATATTTAGAAGGAAACGTCTTCAGGCCTTCTCTTTTAGAAAGCTATAGCTCCATTTCGAAGCATATTTCGGTATACACTTACAAGAGCTTTTTGTCTTATTTTTGCCCACAGAACATGCTGGTAAAATACTGCACGCTAATTTCGGGAAAATACCTCGCCAGGCATTAATTATACAGGGTGTCCCGAAATTAGCGTGCAATATTTTACCAGCGTGTTCTGTGGTCAAAAATAAGACAAAAAGCTTTTGTAAGCGAATACCGAAATATGCTTCGCAAAGGAGCTATAGCTTTTTACAAGAGAAGGAAATTAATGCTAAATTCATGATAGGCACAGGATCTACCAAAACATTAATCAGTCCTAACTTAGCTCAAAAATTTTATTCCAAATTTATTCAAAGAGATCCATTTAGTATTCAGTCAGCCCACAATGTATCTTGTCACAATTTTAGTTTAACAATTCCATTGCATGAAATATTTAAAGTAAATGAATTTCAGAAATTTTACGTTTTTGACTTCAATAAACAATACGTTGCTTTAACTGGCATTGACACATTAAAAACATTGAATGCAAAAGTAGATCTTGAAACAAATTCACTGATTACTGCAAATACAAAAATTCCTCTTAAATTTGAACATGATCCAGATGCTATATCTATATAAATAAAAATCAATTGCCGCATGTATGTAAGCTCATCACTTGAGAACGGCTCGACCGATTTGGCTGATTTCTTTTTTGTTGTGTTCGTAATTTTCAGGACAAGGTTTGTATGAAAAAAAATTTTGGAAAATCCACCGGGAAAGTAGAAAATTTGGAAGGTAAAAGTTTGTATGAAAATCTGTTTGACAAACAAAAATGTGACGTTCAGTTTGACAGTTCTAAAAATTGAATTGTCAGTGTGTTATCGGTGGTGATCATGTATTTGGTGGTTCTTTGGAAAAAATGCCACCAGTGAGGCGTCAAAATATCGGTCGGCGTACGCGAAGAGCGTAGACAGCGTTTGGAGCCAAGCCGAATAAGAATTTCTCAAGCCTCAAGCGCGATCCATTATAACTACGGAACAACGGATACAGTCGAGTTCGACGCGCTCAGTTGGAGCTTACGCACAAAATAATTTGGAACGTCGACAAAACAGAGGCCGAACGTGGCATTAGGGAACGAGAAATTGGAAAAGTTGCCCGGAAAATTGGAAAATTCGGGAAAAACTGAAAGTGCTTTTTTCTATGGGATTTTTGTATGATATGGATATGCGTATGTCGGGAAATTCGAACAAACTGTAAAAATCATAATTTTGGAAAATCGAACGGAAAATTTGAAAATTCGGGAAAAACTAAAAGTGCTTAACGGCTGAACCGATTAGGCTGATTTTTTTTGTTGTGATCGTAATTGTCAGGACGAGGTTTGTATGAAAGAAAATTTTTGGAGAATCCACCGGAAAATGTGAAAATTCGGGAAAAACTGAAAGTGCTTAACGGTTGGACCGATTTGGCTAATTCTTTTCAAAAATAAGGTTTTTAGGGAACGAAAAATTGGAAAAGTTGCCCGGAAAATTGGAAAATTCGGAAACAACTGAAAATGCTTTTTTCTATTGGACTTTTGTATATGTATAGGCGTAAATCGGGAAATTCGGACAAACTGTAAAAATCATAATTGTGGAAAATCCCTCGGAAAATTTGAAAATTCGGGAAAAACTAAAAGTGCTTAACGGCTGGACCGTCTTGGCTGATTTTTTTTTTGTTGTGATCGTAATTGTCAGGATAAGGTTTGTATGAAAGAAAATTTTTGGAGAATCCACCGGAAAATGTGAAAATTCGGGAAAAACTGAAAGTGCTTAACGGTTGAACCGATTTGGTTAATTCTTTTCAAAAATAAGGTTTGTAGGGAACGAAAAATTGGAAAAGTTGCCCGGAAAATTGGAAAATTCGGAAACAACTGAAAATGCTTTTTTCTATTGGATTTTTGTATATGTATAGGCGTAAATCGGGAAATTCGGACAAACTGTAAAAATCATAATTTTGGAAAATCCATCGGAAAATTTGAAAATTCGAGAAAAACTAAAAGTGCTTAACGGCTGGACCGACTTGGCTGATTTTTTTTTTGTTGTGATCGTAATTGTCAGGATAAGGTTTTTGTATGAAAGAAAATTTTTGGAGAATCCACCGGAAAATGTGAAAATTCGGGAAAAACTGAAAGTGCTTAACGGTTGAACCGATTTGGTTAATTCTTTTCAAAAATAAGGTTTTTAGGGAACGAAAAATTGGAAAAGTTGCCCGGAAAATTGGAAAATTCGGAAACAACTGAAAATGCTTTTTTCTATTGGATTTTTGTATATGTATAGGCGTAAATCGGGAAATTCGGACAAACTGTAAAAATCATAATTTTGGAAAATCCATCGGAAAATTTGAAAATTCGGGAAAAACTAAAAGTGCTTAACGGCTGGACCGACTTGGCTGATTTTTTTTTGTTGTGATCTTAATTGTCAGGATAAGGTTTGTATGAAAGAAAATTTTTGGAGAATCCACCGGAAAATGTGAAAATTCGGGAAAAACTGAAAGTGCTTAACGGTTGAACCGATTTGGTTAATTCTTTTCAAAAATAAGGTTTTTAGGGAACGAAAAATTGGAAAAGTTGCCCGGAAAATTGGAAAATTCGGAAACAACTGAAAATGCTTTTTTCTATTGGATTTTTGTATATGTATAGGCGTAAATCGGGAATTGTATAATTATTTGTGCCATTTTTTTAATAATTTTAGTAATATTTGTGAAATTTATGGCAAATGAAACACTATGTAAAAAATGTTATCGACGTTTCGCCTCTGGTTGGAGGCTTTGTCAAGATTATATATTTAAAAGTTTACAAAATGTATAAAAGTGACAAATTTTTTTCTTAATAAAAATGTAAATAACAGTAACTAAGAACTTATATTAAAAATAGAAATTATACGTAGCACACATGATTTTGTAAAAAATATGAAGGAGGAAAGAAATGTACATAAATTATAATCAAGTGGTAGAGAACAGATTTACGTTATTATGTCACTGTAAATTTGACTTAAATTTTGAATGTCAGATCTGTCATTCAAGGAATTTTTATCTTTTTGGATGTGTATCATTTCTAAAACCAGTCTAGCTTTTAAGTTTTTTTCTTGTTCTAAAATAGTAGTATTGTGAAAATCGAAATTGTGTTTAGTATCTTTTATGTGTTTACTGATAGCTGAATTACTATTTTGGTAAGTATGTTGTTTTAACCTAGTTTCAAGGTGATTTTTGGTTTGCCCAATGTATGTTTTATTACAGTTATTACAATTAATTTTGTATACAATATGAGTTTTCATTAATTTTGGAATTGGAGTTTTTAAACGAGAATATAAAAATTGTAAGTTGTTATGTTTTTTATGAGCAATTACAAAATTATGTTTTAATAATAATTTATTAATGTTATGTGATATGTGTTTTATATATGGTAAAGAAATGTAATTTTTAGGTTCTTTTTGGTTTTGATTGTCGTTATTGTTATTATAATAATGATGTAGTCTATTTTTTATAATTTTGTCAATAAAATTTCTTGGGTAGTTATTTTTTATTAAACAATTTATGGTTTTGTTTAATGCATCTTGTCTGAATTGTGGACTGGAGAGTTTGATTGCTCTGTCAGTCAAGCAAATAACGATACTTTTTTTGTGACAAATGGGTTGTTTGGAATTAAAATGAATATAACGGCCAGACCAAGTGGGTTTTGTGTACCATTCTGTTTCTATTGAATTATTAATTTTGTATAGTGTTAAGTCTAAGAAGTTAATTTGGTTATTTTTTGAAATTTCTATAGTAAATTGTAATTTGGGATGATAATTATTGAATTGATGAAGAATTTCATTTTCTTTGTTGGGAGGAATAGCAGTAAGACAATCATCTACATAACGTACAAAAAAAGGTAGATTAAATGATAATTTAGGAATAACAGTGGTTTCTAAATCTTCTAAAACTAATTGGGCAATAGTGCTTGAGATTGGAGAACCCATAGCACAGCCATCAGTTTGTTTATAAATTTTATCTTTAAATTTGAAATATGTAGTGGTTAAGGTAAGTTCAATGGCTGTAATAAAATTGTTTAAAGTAAGTGACGTGAACGGTTCGATTTTATTCCAGTTTTTTTTGATTATTGTAATTGCTAGATTTATTGGAATATTGGTATAGAGAGATACAGCATCAAGTGAAATAAATATATAATTTTCAGGGAAATAAAAATTTTTGCTTTTTTCTTTAAATGACCAAGAATCTTTGATGTAAAATTCATTTTGACCTGTGATGTTAGATAAAATATTAGATAAATATTTTGATAATTTATAAAAAGGACTTTGTATACATGATACTATTGGTCTAAGTGGGATATTAATTTTGTGTAATTTTGGGAGGCCATATATACGTGGGGGTAGGGAATTTTGTATTTTAAGTTTAGTGCTAAGTTTATAAGAGATATTATTTTCATTTAATAATTTAGATATAAAATTATTATTTTTAGTTTGTAAACTAATAGTGGGATCTTTAGGAAGAGGCATATAAATTAATTTGTCGTTTAATAGATTAAACATTTTATTTTCGTAATCAGTGGAATTCATTATTACTGTTTTGTTACTTTTATCGGGTTTTAAGATGATAATTTGTGGGTTGTTTTTAAGGAAAGTTTTTGTAATTTTAATGTTAGTCAATAGTTCTTTTTCATTTTTGTTAATTTTTGTATAAGAATTGTTAAATTTTTTAATAATTTGGCAAATTTTATTTCTAATATAATTTTTTTCTTCAGATGGAAGTAAAGTTATACCACTTTCAATAGTGGCAATGATATTATTAATTGGAATTTCAGTATTACGGGTATTTATAGTAAAATTTGGGCCTAATTGTAAAATTTCTTGTACATTAGTTGGAATGTCAGTGGTAGAAATGTTATGTATCCATTCTTTATTAATAGAGAGATTGTAATCATTATTATTAGTATGTTTATTAGTAAGTTTTATTAATTTCTGTTGTTGTTTATTTTTTATGTTAAGAAATTTATAGTAAAATTTTTGGTTTTGTGATTGTTTAAAAAAGTTGTTATATGTTTGTGGTAATATTCTATTAATTTGAATTTCGAGGTATTGAAGGGTTTTAGTAATTTTTTGTATGCTGGTGTAATGATCGGAAATAAGAATGTTTAAACAAGATTTTTGACATTTTAAAATAGTATCATGTATTTTATAAGCATATTTTGAATTATCAATATGAATATTTTTGGGAGCAAGGTAATTTAAAAAATTTCACAATACTACTATTTTAGAACAAGAAAAAAACTTAAAAGCTAGACTGGTTTTAGAAATGATACACATCCAAAAAGATAAAAATTCCTTGAATGACAGATCTGACATTCAAAATTTAAGTCAAATTTACAGTGACATAATAACGTAAATCTGTTCTCTACCACTTGATTATAATTTATGTACATTTCTTTCCTCCTTCATATTTTTTACAAAATCATGTGTGCTACGTATAATTTCTATTTTTAATATAAGTTCTTAGTTACTGTTATTTACATTTTTATTAAGAAAAAAATTTGTCACTTTTATACATTTTGTAAACTTTTAAATATATAATCTTGACAAAGCCTCCAACCAGAGGCGAAACGTCGATAACATTTTTTACATAGTGTTTCATTTGCCATAAATTTCACAAATATTACTAAAATTAGTAAATCGGGAAATTCGGACAAACTGTAAAAATCACAATTTTGGAAAATCCATCGGAAAATTTGAAAATTCGGGAAAAACTAAAAGTGCTTAACGGCTGGACCGATTTGGCTGATTTTCTTTGTTGTGATCGTAATTGTCAGGATAAAGTTTGTATAAAAGAAAATTTTCGGAGAATCCACCGCAAAATGTGAAAATTCGGGAAAAACTGAAAGTGCTTAACTGTTGAACCGATTTGGCTAATTCTTTTCAAAAATAAGGTTTTTAAGCAACGAAAAATTGGAAAAGTTGCCCGGAAAATTCGGAAAAACTGAAAGTGCTTTTTTCTATTGGTTTTTTGTATGATATGGATAGGCGTAAATCGGGAAATTCGGACAAACTGTCAAAATCATAATTTTTTGTATGGACTCGCGATCATAACTGACGATAGGAACGACATATTTGGTTGAACATAAACGTAATCAGAAAAATGTTTCACATTGAATAAACGATTTGGTTAATGAATCAAAAGTTCAATACGAAAAGTAATTTTAGGCAGGACAACGTCTGCCGGGCCGCTAGTTTTTTATAAATTTAGAACCTCGCACGGAACAAATTATTAAAATTCCGGTAAATAAATCTACAGGTACAGATATCATAGCGTACCAAAAATTTGGAAAACTGGAAACTCCATTTGCACTTGTAAATTCAGAAAATGGCTTCGCGTATACTTCAGTTATAAATCCAACTGAAGAAACACTGCCGTTGAAACTTTCGAAACCAATACCTATTGAGCCTTTCGATTTAGAGTGTTTCCAAATTAATAATTTCGAAGAGGCCGAAGGTAATGAAAGATATCAACATTTACGAAATCAAAATTTACAAAATTTACGTTTAGATTACATGAACGCAGAGGAAAAGAAATCGATTAAAAATTTGTGTTATAAATTTAAAGACATTTTTCATTGTGAAGATATTCCTCTATCATTTAACAATAAAATTAAACATAATATTAGAACGACGGACAACATTCCAATATTCACGAAATCATACAGGTATCCAGAAGTACACAAAAAAGAAGTTAAAACGCAAATTAAGAGCATGCTAGACCAGGGAATAATTCAGCCATCAACATCACCGTCGAGCAGTCCCGTATGGGTAGTACCCAAGAAAATTGATGCCTCCGGCAAACAAAAGTGGCGGGTGGTTATCGATTACAGAAAGCTAAACGAGATGACGGTGGGAGATAAGTACCCTTTGCCAAATATCAGCGATATTCTTGACAAATTGGGGAAATGTCAATACTTCTCGACTATAGACTTGGCATCAGGCTTTCACCAAGTGGAAATGGCACCAGAAGACATAGAAAAAACAGCATTCAGTACAGAAAATGGACACTTCGAATTTCGAAGAATGCCTTTCGGGCTTAAGAACGCCCCTGCAACTTTCCAGCGAGTAATGGACAGTATACTCAGAGGTATACAGAATGAGAAATGCCTTGTTTACCTGGATGATATAATCATCTACTCAACATCCCTCCAAGAACACATAGACAGGTTAACAGCTGTGTTCCAACGACTCCGAGACTCGAATTTTAAGATCCAATTGGACAAGAGCGAATTCCTAAGGAGAGAAGTAGCATACTTAGGACATGTCATCACCCCGGACGGTGTAAAACCAAACCCCGAAAAAATCAAAGCAGTAGTCAACTATCCAGTTCCCAAAACACGAAAAGAAATTCAATCATTTTAGGCCTTTTAGGCTATTATCGGCGATTTATAAAAAATTACGCAAAGATCACCAAACCGTTAACAAAATGTCTCAAGAAAAATGCGAAAATAGTACATAATCAAGAATATTTAGAATGTGTAAATTTATGCACAAAGCTGTTAGTTAATCATCCAATTTTAAGGTACCCCGATTATTCGCGTCCCTTTGTGCTTACGACAGACGCCTCAAATGTCGCTCTTGGAGCCGTGATGTCCCAAGGAAAAATTGGCGAGGACCATCCAATCGCTTACGCATCGAGAACTTTGAATGACACCGAAGCAAAGTATTCCACAATAGAGAAGGAATGTTTCGCCATCGTTTGGGCGGTCAAGTATTTCAGACCCTACTTGTTCGGGGAAGAATTCACCATCTATACAGATCATCGCCCGTTGAAATGGTTATTTTCACTGAAAGACCATCTTCCAAATTGATTAGATGGAGGTTACAGTTAGAAGGATACAATAAATTATAAGATCGAATATAAACAAGGAAAGCAAAACACCACCGCAGATGCGCTATCAAGAATAATAATCAACCCCTTGAGTACTAGACGTCAATTTCCCAACCAGGCACCCCCCTCTACCGCATAATTCCATACCTACGGCAACAGGCGTATTTTCTTACATATTGTATACTATTTTTGTAACCGTCCTTCCAACCACAGATTCGTGCCTCGCTGGTCTAAGTGTTATTCCCCCAAATCGCAACGCTGTTGGTTCGCACCTCACCGCAGTTACTTTTTGTTGTGATGATTTCACTTTCTTCTTTTGAAGAAAAAATCGGTCAGGTCGAAAAGGACAGATAGTGGTCGCCATCATGCCAGACAGACATCCACGCATTTGACTTTTATTACCGATTTATTAATCCCCATTGTTTAGAAGTTTTTGGTAGTGGGGGGGGTGCCAGGTCTGGAAATTAAGCTCTCGTTCGGTTAGATTCGGGTGACCTGAGGTGCTATAAATCAAGACGTCAACAAACTGGGATAGATCCACGGATATCTAGATCACAGAGTCAGCGCATTAGCCATCCGAACACAGAGAAACTTACCCAACAACTTCGAATTAACGTAGAAATAGTTAATAACACATATTACGGTAAAAGAATTAGCCCGAATTTAGCCGAGCGAGTCGCTCATATGCATACTGGTTACATGCAGAAATTATGCCGTTAAACTATTTCATCCTCATTGGCGCATGTGCATTACGCCACTATTGGAACAGAAACTAAAAACTTGTATATTTAAATTTTCTTTTCGCTAATCAATTAATTTTTAAATAAGATTAAAACATCTGGTCCCTACTGCCGTTGATTGAGAAGTCTTCAATCAACGCTACTGCTAAACTATCTAATGAGGACGAGATAGTTTAGCAGTATCACAGTATCAGCATAGGTTAAGAAATTCCTTGTTTGGGCTAATGGCGCATTAAATGAAAATCCAACAATTTTTATTATGTGGGTGGATTAACTATATTTCTTATAAGCAGCTGATGAACAAATTGGCTACTGCGAGATTAACAGCACAGAATAAAGAATATAAAAGTACATACATGAAGTTTGGGAATGAGCACACCTCCGTCTCACTAGCTTGGCGCAAATACGGCTCGTTATCGGTGGTGTTTTTAAGCGTACGTTACGGTTGCGGAAAATTTATTTTGAGAAGTCTATAAATATTTGTGTATATTTTTTTTACAATTTTTTTTGTGCGACATAAAAACATTTTCCGAATAAAAAAATCTTTTAATAAAAAATATATTTTTTGTGCAAAAAACATATTTTTTTTGTGCAAATAAATTTTTTTTGTGCAAAAAAATATTTTAAGAATTGGAAATATATGTATATTTTTAAGGAAAAAAAAATGTAATGGAGAAATATTTTTTGCCTAAGAGAACATTTTTTTCAAAGATATTAATATTTTTATTGTTGCAAAAAGTAAAATTTTGTTCAGAGAAAAAAAAATTAAGCGGATAAATTAAATATTATTTAGGATCTGGAATGGTCCAAACGGCGCTTCATATGTTTCTTCTATTTTTTATAAATTTTTTAAAACGAAAAAAAATTTTTTTTTGATTTTAATTTATTCCTCTGAAACTATCAAATCGAATTTGATAATATTCTAGGGATATGTACAGTAGCTCGAAATGGTCTCAAAAATCAATAAGACTTTAGGGCATTCCATTTAAAAAAATACAACTCTGATGCACCACCAATTTTCGGGACAGCTTGTATGTTTAAAAATATTTTTCAAATGTGCTCCCTAACAAACTGTATATTGTTCCGTTTGAATCATTTTTCTAAAGTAAATCGTTTAGGCGTAGTAGAAGACGGGAGGACCCTGTATAGTTATTTGAAGAAGTTATTCTCACCCAGTTGTGTAGTGCACAGCTTGTTCTAATAATTTTGCCAACATGCGATGGGCTTTTCAAAAACACGGAATCTGATCACAAGAATTCCCAATACATTTTGAACTATACGACGTGCTCGAGACAACCTATAATTGAAAATCTTTTGGTCTTTGAAAAGTGACGTCCGTGAACACGGTTTTAATGCCGGCCCTTCACTCGCGGCGCGAAGACCCGCGAAAGGTCAAGAACGCAAGTGTGGATGGTTTTCGAGAAAGTTCGCGCCGTTTCACGCTAGTTTACGCCTGTTCCCCGTTCGGTGTCGGTATTTAGTACCAGCGACAAAGGGTTCGCATAACGCGAATGCGAAAGTTTGGTACATTCACAGTGTCGGTCGCCGCTAGGCTCAGTTAGGTGCAAGTAGGGCAAGAAATCAAAATGAGTTCGTCCTGGAACTGGTCCAACGAATTAAAGCGAACATTTTTAGAACCAATACTAAAACCCAAAACATTCTCATTATAAAAATAAAATAAAAACCACGATGGTTGGGACCTCGTCAGTGAATGTATGGATATTCAAGTAGCAGTCTTAAGAAAGAAAAAAGATTCGTTGATGTCTAGCTACAGAACGTATCGAAAAAAGTTAAGAATTCCTCACATTCAGGTGCCGGCGCCTATATGGTTTGAGTACGAGATTATACTCATTTGTGGGGGAGAAGGCCTGAGTTGTAAAAAAACAAAAAACATAATAACCACTGTAAGTACTTTATTTATATATTACATAAATATACTTATAGTAAAGAATAACTTCCCATAGCACTGTTAGGTTTGGGAGTCGAAGTCCGATTAAAAAAATATTTGTTGAATTCTTCTCTTATCTCTCTTGCACCCAAAGTAGGTCTGCGTGGTATTCTTGGAAGATCAAGAATAGCACAATTGCCTAAAAACTCCCTTCTCCATGAACCAGGCTCTATAAATAAACCGTAATCGTTATGAACATGTATACCTATATTTCAGAAGAAGTATTGATTTTTCTTAGGAAATTGTGAAGTAATATGCAAATCATCGTTATGAGAGCTACTTTGTCTGTAGTGATGCCCACGATATTCTCGTTTGCGAGAGTCTCGTCTTGACAAGACTCGAGACGAGATTTTAAATTTTCCTTGCGAGACGAGACGAGATTTTCGAAAAGTCTCGTATCGAATTTCACTTGAGTCTCGCGGTATCGCGTGAAATTCATAAATATCAAACAAGACAAAATTCTGATAAAACAACGAATATATTACAATGGTGGAAGGACCATGGCTTCTAAATTTCCAGTTATAAGTGTGATGGCAAGGGAATTCCTTAGGATCCAAGCTACATCCGTTCAGGCAGAAAGACTTTTCACGTGCGTCATTAACAATAAGAACACATCGAAATCGGCTCAATAATGCGTAAGCAAGATGTCTTTTGTGTCTTAATGACTCGGTTAGAAATAAAAAAAATTGCTGAATAAGTTTAATTTAAATATCAAAAATAAAGTAGACTTTTTTTAGTTAGATTTTGTTTTTTTTGTAACTAAGAATGTTGCAGTTTTAGTTAATTACATAATACCTGTCTCTATGAAAATATGTAAATGTGGATGGAAAACGTTATTTCTACAATTGAAATAACATGTTTATCTTATTATTCGTTAATGTTTTTGTTTACTTGTGCTTATGTTATTATTATTGTAATGCTAATGTAGAATATTGACATAATGATTTTTTCACAATTATATTTTCTTGAAGTGTTGCTACCGCAGCAGTATCGAATTAAGAACGAAAACGTGTTGACGGACTGGCGAGAATTTCGGAAAACGATTATTGTGTCTTTTGAAAACAGTTAAAATATTAATTAAGCTGTAAAGTACCCGTCTGAATAAAGTTTAATTTTACTGTTAAAGGATGAAAATTAGTCGCGTTGTTTAATTTTATTATTTTCATCCTTTCTAACAAAGCAGCGCACAGTGCAGTGAGCCTTGGACAATACTGAACAAATGAAGTTATCATTTGACGGCAGTTCAACTAGACATTTTGAAGATTATTACTCACTAAACACTATGAAAAAGTCAATGTTGCCTGAAAGTTTTTCATTTTTTAATTCTATCTCCTTTCCTGCGGCTTTTGTGTTGCGCGAAACTAAATTGTCTCAGGTTTTTCTATCTGTGCCATAGTGAAGCAGTGTCATACTGACAGAAATACCGAGTAAATATTCCTATTAACTATGGAGGTTACTAACCAAGGTATCTTGTTTGATTGTTTGTTGTACTTGCACCTGTGCCTAATATCAAAATTGCCAATCGAAAATTAGGTTCAATTTTCACGTTGTCAAACTTTGAGGAAGGTTTAAAAAAACATCAAATAACATTTTGTAGTTTCAAGATTTTCTCATAGTTATGATTATAGATTCTCAAATTCCGTTCAGTTTTGCTGCTTCCACTTGCGACCAAATTAAAAAAAAAACTGATGCGTGGAGTCCCTACGCGCAGATAAAGTGAAACTTCACACTATGACATTCAAAAGCGGAGGTTATTTTAATTGATTTTTTTCAGTAATACTTTTTTATAAGTTAAACTAGTTACACTAGTTCTTGTACTTACTAACGCAACCGTCTCCGAAGTCCACTAAGAAATTTCACTTCAAAAATGGGGATTAAAGGTATTAGTGACTTGAGATTGAGAATTCGTGGTAGCGTAACGTCTTTGTTAGATTTGAGAATTCGTTGTAGCGTAACGTCTTGTATGACTCGCATTCCCCCACCATAGTAGCGTTAAACGTTTAACGCAACCGTCTCCGAAGTCGACTAAGAAGTTTCACTTCAAAAATTCAGAGCGAGGTTACTCTATCAAAAATGGTGATCTCATGAACGTTTGGTTTGAGGCCGACAAATCAAACCGGAAAGTGCTGTATTTAATGAAATTTGCTCACGCCTGAACCTAACCGACTACAACAATGACGTTCAAGAAGAATTGATGTCGTGTAGCAAATTATATTGTTTGAATTTTACCAGAAAATGGAGAGAAGCCTCACGAAACCTACAAAGATTCAATCAGCGATAAAAAGTCTGGATTGAATGCAAATTATGGCTACCAGAAAGCCTAACGGCGGCTACTGTAGCCATTCCTGATAATGCGGAGCAGTCTGGACCAAATCGTGGCCCTGGAAGACCTAGAAAGCCTTTCGCAGAATGTTCACTGAAGGCGAAGAAAAGACGCGTGGCCGAGTTCATATCTGGCAGAACATACCACGAATTACAATTTGCTGCTGGGTTGACTGGTAGTAATAATATTAATATGTCAAAAGAAGGTCAGACCTCCTCACTTACTTCTCATCAGGCACTAGCTCTGTATCTTGATTTGGATTTATCGGGAAAAAAATTCACAGACCTCGCATCTTACGCAAGTATCATAGGCGTATTGAAAATACCGACACAACTGCTCGGTTTCTAAGATGTCCAACAAAAGTGATCTGTGCCGTTTCAAGGTGGTATATTATTGATACAATAAAAGAAATTATTTGTGACAAGAACAAGGCACATAGTCAAACTGACGCAATACGTAACAAAATATTAACGCATCAGTTTTGTACAGTTTGGGCTTTTATTTCAACGCGATATCCCTCTTAAACGGTACTTGCACTCGCCGTACCTTAGATAATTTACATCTGGCGATTTGGCTAGCGCTCTCCATCCAATTTATTAGCGGCCTCGACTGCGCGCGCCGCCAACAGAATCTGTCGCGTATCGATACATTTTTCGTAAGATGAGTCCCATATACACGAGCCCAGAAGTATTTTCAATACTAAAATAACCTTTACGGGAGCCGATCCTACCCGGCCCGAGAGTAACAAACCACTAGCTCTCTACGATAACCTACCTACCCACAAACGCTGCTGGGTGGGGATTGAACTAACGAAGTACTTTTACGAAAGTATAACGCATAACTTGCGGAACTGTAGTACACTTGAAGATGGGATTCCGTAACTTGCGGACTACTATCCACTGCCTTAATTTGTGGAGGATCTGGCAAAAGAAAAAGAAATCACTTACTTCAATTCAAACTGGTATCGTAGTACTAAATGTTTTATTTGGTTAATTATGTATTGTTTGTCCTTGTTACTGTAGGCATGGGTGATTCCACTCGCATAAAAATGCTGCAAGAGAGAGAAATGACAATCCTATTATCTTTAGACTGATTTTGTATGAAGACTTATTTGCATACGATGCAAAATACCACAAATTGTGCTACGCAGAGTACATATCAACCAGAAATATAAATTCCCACAAAAATAAAACTGACAGAAATACAAAAAGTACCGATCGCTTGTTTTCAACATTTACTTCTTGGATTCAAGAACACATCTTAGATAATAAAGAAAAGCTGCCATTAAGTAACTGCAGTAACACAAAAATATAATTCTATGTTACGTAATGCAGAAAGATCCCCAATACAATCCGCGAAACTGAAAATGAAATTGTCGAAAAGATTTAAAGGCTCTATTCAATTTATTCGTAGACCAGGTCAGGTCAGGTGATTTGTTGTGTTCTGGCAAAGAACTTTTGCCAAAAAAAATCAAGCATGTAAATGAGGACGCAAGCTCAACAGACAAATGGTCTGATTTTAATCTGGAAACAACGGGTGATACATTATCAGATTAGCAAATTCTTCACAGAGCTGCTGCAATTTTAAGAAAATGTATGGAAAATTTTGCAAAAAAATTATCCTTCCCCAGATGATATAAACAGTAAAAGTTTCGCTGAACAAGTACCTACCTCATTTACTAGCATTTATTTCGTGGCTATTACAGAAAGAGAGTTTTGAAAGTGCATTGAAAGAAGATTTTAAAGGCGGCATTACAACGCTGCTCTTTTGCAGAGTAACTTGGCCGCGTTCTGTCTCCTTCTGGTGCTCGGCTATTCCCCATAGTCTATCCTTTTCACTCGCACGGCTCGTCCCGTGCACCGAAAGTGAATTTTTGACATCGGCGCATTGAAAGTGTTATAGCGGACTTATTTTTGAAACGCGACCATACATTATTCGAAATCATAACTTCGTTATACCATAAGGAAGTTTTCTATGTAAGAAAAAACAAAATCTATATCGTGAAAAAAAAAGTTATTCAGGTTCAAAGTGGAACGTATTATTACCGATGTGGCGACATATTTTAGATACGGTGCAATAAAATTAGTTTGGTTTCTTGTATTTACACAAAATTTACACCATTAAAAACGTCAATATTTCTTCAACAATTAAAAAAAAACGCAAAGTTTTACGACTTGTAATTTTCGCATAAGATGCCCGAGAGTCTCCCGGCGCACGGTGGGATAGATTTACTGCTTTTTCACCCCTAATTTTTTCGCTACCACCCAAAAAAGTCGTAATTGCCATTTTTAGGTGCCAAAAGACTTGTAGAATCATCTGTGAGAGTTTCATCTGGTTATACTTTGGGATCACTCAAAGTTAAAATTTTAGTATTTGCTGAATATCGCTGCACTACGACAGAATCTGTCGCCTGTCGATACATTTTTCGTAAGATGAGTCCCATATATACACGCGCCCAGAAGTATTTTCAACTAAAATATAATTTGTTAAGGTCGGTGGTGAACGGGATCCACAAAGCCTGCTTTCCAAGCCTCTATGCAATAAACCAAGCAAAGAATGCCCTCTTACCGTCATCCATCAATGTTTCTGAAACGTCTGCGGAAGTAGACGTACGGGAACTTGTGCAAATGACCGCACAAAGTATTGCGAAAGTGGCAAACTTAGAAGAGAGTAAGCAACTAAAATTAATTTGCAAATGGGGCTTTGATGGTAGTTCTGGTCATAGTCAGTACAAACAAAAATTCATGGATGCTTCGAACACCGACGAATTTTTGTCCCTTGTGGCTATGGTGCCCTTGAAACTGGCCGATGTAGATACGGAGCAGGACCTGTGGGTCAACTCCCGTCCATCATAGACCTTACATTGCAGACCACTTAAATTTATTTTTCAAAAAGAAAATGCCGAGCTAGTGCGCGATGAGAATAAAAACATGACTGACAATTACGAACTTTCGAAGTCGAGTGTAAGAATGGTCAAACCTGTCAGGTCAGTTGCGAAATGATGTTCACGATGATGGATGGTAGTGTAAGCAATATTCTTTCGGACACTAACTCTGCGTCTAAGTGCATTATTTGCTAAGCTACTCCAAAGAACATGAACAAAGCAGATGTAGTCAACCGTCCATCAAATGCAGAGAACTACCGCTTCGGTTTGTCTACACTTCACTGCTGGATCAGGTTTTTTGAATGTCTACTCCATATTGCATACCGATTGCCAGTTAGGGTATGGCAAGTACGAGGGAGGGAATCCAAAGATATCGTAGACAATAATAAAAAGCGGATTCAGGCAGAATTTAAAGCAAAAATGGGCCTCATTGTAAACAAACCGAAGCCAGGGTATGGGTCTACAAATGATGGCAATACGCTTCTTTTACAATCCTGATTTGAGCTCGCAAATCACAGGTGTAGATAAAAATTTAATTTTGAAATTTTCAATAATTTTAAGGATGCTAGCAAGTGGCTGCCATATCGATTTAGGTAAATTTAGAGAATTGTTGGTAGAGAGTAGGCAATTGTATATTAATTTGTATGATTGGTACTACATGCCGAGCAGTACTTTTGCTGACTTCTGAACCTTTAATCTCTTCTAATAGGAAGGTTACAACAAAACGAAGTATCAGAGCAGATAGAGAGGTCCAGAAGTATCTTATAAAAGCTGTACCTGCAGATGTAGATATGGACATAGTGAGTAGTGATTGTGATAGTTCTGAATCTGACTAGTTTTGTGTTATAATTTTATGTGAATGTGAATGATTTTGTTGATATTAAATTTAAAAACAGTAATATTATTGAAACTTGAACGAAAACATTTTAAGCAGAAAGTTGGCATGGATTATTCAATTAATATTAGTCAGAATCGCAATATTATGTATTTGATGAAAAATTGATGTTCGACAAATGACATATACAATTATACAGGGTGCGTCAATGATGCGGGGCGGAAGATACGTTTCTATTTGAAATGTTTTAGAGAATTCCAGAATGGGATGTTGCTTGGGACTAAAAAGCGTACGTTTTACAAATACCTTTATGTTGGTATGTAAAGTTAGTAAGATGTGAGGTTGGCACGATTGGAATTGTCATGTCGTCTAAAAAAGTGTTGTCTCTGAGTTGTATCGTTGTATGTCAGTTAATAATAAACATCTAAGTTCATCAGTAAAGCTATCTGTTTTATTGGTACACAACAGTTTGGCGGCGAGGATAAAAAGAGAAAAATAAAAGTCTGTGTTATTATTTCTCGTGTTTGTCCAGTGGAGAAGTCTTTTCCAGAACATAACCAAAAACCACGTGCGCGCCAACACACGCAATGCCTTTAATAGGGAATATTGAGACATTCAACTCCAAAGAAGGGGATAGAGAAAGAATGGATCATTTTCTGAAGTGTAATAAAGTAGAAGATTAAGAAAAAGTATGTTTGTTTTTGACTCTCGTTGGTAACGAAGCTTATAAAATATTAAAAGATCTAATGTTTCCAGTTCAACCTAGTAATAATCTTACGAAGAGTTGAAAGTAGAATTGAAAAAGTACTTAGCCCCAAGACCCTTAACAGTGGTTGAATGTTACAAGTTCTATCAGTGTAATCAAGGAAGTATGTCAGTGTCTGAATATATAATACAACTAAGAAGATAGTCGAAGACTTGTGCGTTTGGTGCCTTCTTACAAGAAGCCTTGCGGGATCCTTTCGTCTGCGGTCTCTTAAGTGAAAATACAAGGAAGAAATTGCTCACTGAAGCAAATTTAACATTCGAGTCTGCGTGTAATACAACTTTGAGTATGGAAGTAGCCACCAGGGAAGCTAAAGCATTGCAAAATGTGTCTGAAGTGTCTGCACAGGTTGTCAGGAAAGAAAGGAATGTCAAGCCAAATAGTTAGAAGGCAAATGCAAAGAAGTCAAGTGAAGATGTGAAACGGAAACCATGTTTCCAATGTGGACGCAATAAGTCAAGTCATCATAAGGAAGTTACTTGTCCTGCCAAGTGATGGGAGTGTTTTACCTGTAAGAAGCAAGGTCATACTTCAACAGTGTGTCGTTTCAGAAAGAAAAATATCCATAGTGTGTAGGAAGAAGTACTTGAGTATGAAGAGAATGAAATGTCTATTGCAAATGTGGAAGAAGGTGAAGAAATAATCAAGAAAGGAAGCGAATGGATAAGTGTCAGCATCGAGGAACAAGTGTTTGAAATGGAAGTCGACCCAGGTGCTGCTGTGTCATTAATGTCTGAAAATATGTATTATTCTAGGTTAAGTAGTGTCAAATTATAAGTAAGTAAGTAACCGTCTTTTAAAGTCTGTAACAGGAAGTGACCCGCAATCGTGCACGAATTTCGAAAATCATTCCGCGAGAGTGCCGCCCACGCAGCGGGGCCCAAAATTCGGTGATGGCGAAGATGCACAGATGGGAAGTGAGGAAGAAGCTGCAACTCAAGAACATTTCAGTTCAGGTACCGGGGACGGTACCTGGATATAGCGTGGCCGAACTGTTAGCATATTTTTTTTCTTGAAGTGTTGCTACCGCGCAGGTAGTGAAAAGTAGTACCGAACTGAGAACGAAAACGTGTTGACGGACTGGCGAGAATTTCGGAAAACGATTATTGTGTCTTTTGAAAACAGTTAAAATATTAATTAAGTTGTAAAGTACCTGTCTGAATAAAGTTTAATTTTACTGTTAAAGGATGAAAATTAGTCGCGTTGTTTAATTTTAATATTTTCATCCTTTCTAACAATAATAAAAGTTGGTATTAATATGATATAAGTATTTCACTTACATAGTGAACCTTAAAGCTATCTTATACATCGGGAAAATTTTGCGAGACATTCGCGAGATCTTCGCACGAGACGCGAGACGAGATTTTTAGTTGCGAGACAAGACTCGAGGCGAGACTTTCGATTTTTCTTGTGTGACAAGACGAGTCTTTTCAAAGTCTCGTCTCGCAAGGTCTCGAGGGCACCACTATTTATCTGAGCATAATGCAAAAGATTTTTGAAATACTCGAAATCTTGTAGACAATATCCAAAAAGTGTTTTCTACAACCACCTGTGTGCTAGATAACCTTTTATTAAATATACGTTTTGGAGAACCAGGATACGGCTTCATGACATGTGTGGTAAGAGCAAAAGCGCCGTCTCCCAAAAAACGTGGTACATCCTTGTTCGAGCCCGGGAGAGGGCGAGGTCTTGGTAAATTAAGGCCGTTTGACAAATTTGTTTGCCATAATACACTATTTCTAAGCACTCCACCGTCGCTTATTTTGCCTTGGCATCCTATATCAGCGTAAATAAAATTAGAGCTATTGTCAACTAATGCTAGGAGTACGATACTGAATATTTTTTAAAGTTAAAAAAATATTCTGAGCCTGACTTGGCTGGACATTGCAGAACAATATGCTTTCCGTCAATTGCACCGATACCGAGGAAATTTGTTGCTGAATCTTTCACAATTCCTAACCAGTCTTCTGTGCATGACGGCCGGCACCTGTAAAGGAAAGAAATAATAAGTAATGTCTTTTAAGGACGAAACATCAAACAACAATGACGAGGAAAACAACGAAGAAACTACAACATCAGGGGATGACGAAAACAGGACGAAGCCTGTATAGAGTGCAGTAAACGCTGAAGCTTCGCAGACAATACGTCGGCGCAAGAATCCACCCGATTTTCAAGAAGCTGGGAAATACGTTAAAGAAGCTCTTCATACACTTCATACAACTTTAGGTAGAAATAATAGATCCCAAGAGGACGACGGCTGTGACCTCCATGGCAAAATGTTAGCTAAAAAGTTAAGGAAACTATCGGAAGATGAACGATTGGAATACATGTATGAAATAGACTATGTATATGTTTCTTCGCAAATTCCATAGTCCGCGGAATCCTGTATATGTTTCACCATCTGCTACACACTACGCTTCATTCCCTCTTCCTTAGTCACATTTTGCCTATACCTACAAGTAACAGAATCGGTCGCACTCCTCTATGACTTCCCATTCCGACCCTTTTCCATCTCTTTCCGAACCCCCAACACACTATCCTCTTGGCATTTGCGTACCTGAAAGGTTTCCAACAACCGGAAAAGGTAATCATAGCACAAACAAAAGATCAAAAATAATCATACAATCTAACAAATTAATTTCTGCTCCAACTGGGGAGCAGTCGCAACCTCACCTTTAAGAATTACTCTATAAGGCATTCGACAATAATTAAAATAAACATGTTAGGTATATTTTCATAAAAATATTAGTATTTCTAATTTAAATTCTATTTACAATTTTATAGTAATGTTACTAGTTTATGTTCGTTCGCTTATTAATAAATTTGTTTCAAGTGGAATAGTTCTTACCTTGATTTGATCCTTTAAGACTTGATTTAAGGCCTCTCATAAAAATGAAGACTTTCGTAGATATCTCCTGAAGCCAAAGATTTTAATGTAAGGACGAGGCGTTTTCGTTCAAGTGTAAGAGTCTTAATAAAGTTTTACCTGGTTCTATTGCGATTAATCTCTACCGTCCACCATCATCACCATCTTCATGGTTTCCTAATTTTTCTTTCGTGCTGAATTTACACAAAATTGTAGTACGCCACTGTAAGCAAAGTCACAGCAACAGCAGCAACCGCTTCGATATCCATCTCGAATCAGGACTTGAACTAGTTCTCAACCTTAAAAAGCCGTCATTGCTACTTTACGATTCAAAGAGCAGTGAAAATATCACTCTTTAAATTGGTAGCTTGGAAAGCTCGGAATCGGAACGGCTCTGAACGATTACGCTATGAGCGGTGAGAGCTACTACCACATTGCAAACTATAACGGCTCCCAACTCCCAACAACCATAGATAACAACCGTGGAAATAAAAAAACGCCCCCAGATCAAAGAGTTCTCAGAGCGTCACGCCTCCGTTCGACCGATTTTGCAAGCGGTCGTGCTGGCTGCTACACGCAGAGCATTATAAAAGTGCTGTTCAAAGCTCCAAGGTAAAGTGCTACATAAACAGTTCTTTTCACTCTTTAAAAAAGCTGCTACTTTTCGAGAGCCATCACAGTGATCACCGTTTTCAATAAATCGCGGTTAAGCACACCTCTAGTGGTTGTGGAGAATATCTTGGCGCGCGAAGTTCACGGCATGAATTCTCGCCGCGAGTGTAGAGCAAGTCCAGTACTCAGTAAATACGATACTTACAGTACATTACTTCAAGTACTTTCAAAAATTATTACTTGTACTGGGTACTTGCAATACTTTGATGCTGAGGTACTTGTATTTGGTACTGGATTGAAACATTTAAGTAAAAGTAATTTACTTGCAGTTTTTTATGGTACTGCAAGTACTTTTTATACTTGCAGTAAAAAAAGTACTCCAAGTGCCTGCATTTTGCGTTTTAAGTGTTTATACAAGTATTAACAGGTTCAAACTGGACACTTCAAATTTTAATGTCTCTTCCATCGGTGTACAGGGAAACTGTATAAGGAATTAGAAATCGTAACAATAGTACAAGATATTCAGTCATGGGTTATAAAAACAGCCGAGGGTGAGGAGTTCGCTGGAAATATGCTTCAAACTGAAACTGATCAGAACACTAACCTAGAAAAAAACGATGCGTTTTTTGATTTTAATGAAGATGACACTTCTTTATTACTTTCAAACTTTCATCTATGTCTTATTCATTGCCAAATCAGTTTGAGTTGGAATTTTTAAAATATTTGAACGACAGAAGCAATATTTATATGCTGGATGATTATCATCATATTAAGCGTCTTTTCATAAAATACAATACCATTTTGCCATCTTCTGCTTCTGTAGAACTCTTATTTTCATTCGCCCAAATAATTAATAATCCATGAAGACACGTCTTAACAGACGGATATTTCGAAAAATTAGTGTTGTTAAAGGCCAACAAAAATTAGAATGACAACTAATGAACTAGTGTCAATTGAACTTTACTTTTTTTATGCAATTTAAAATTTTGTTTAGTTTATATTTTTTATTTCAATAACAAGTATATTTATCCAATTTTCAGTTTTTTTAAGAAGTACCCAATATAAATGCTCTACAGATAAGTACATAGTACCACAAGACAGTAAACCCTACAATTATTTACTTAATCCTTTAGCTCTTTTTCCCCGTCATCTATTTGTGTAGTAATGTCTTATACTGGAAGTAACTAGTCCTTGGTACTTGAAATTCTTTCATGTACTTCAAGTTTTTTATTTACTTCAAGTACTGATAATACTGCAAGTAGTCTGTACTGGATACTGGGTACTGCATTTTAAAACTTTCAAGTAAAATACTTATCACTTGCAATACTTCTCTAAAAGTAGATTACTCGGTACTGAATACTTGCAGTACTTTCAGTGTTTACTGGATACTGGTACTGGAAGTACTTTATACTAGTACTTGTAGAAGCTCTGTTGGTGAAACATAATTGAACAAGTTAAATAAAATAAATGCACTACGCTGTTTCACAATATTTGTGTGCATTTATTTTATTTAACTAGTAATTATACACTCTTTTACGGCCGATATAAAACGTGTGCGTTCAATGGGCGCCATTTTCATTCAGCGACTAAACAGAGCGAGCTAAAGTGCCATGTAGACAGGTACTAAATTTTAGTAACTTGCTTAAGCTAGGTACTTGCTTTAGCGATTATCCCTGTGTAAATTCGCCATAAATAGGGATTCACCGAGGATCGCAGTATCGCAGAGAAATATCTGCCATTCAAACGAAGTAAAGGTGTTTATATACAATTTATTAAGAACGACAATATGCAATTTTTTATAGAAATACAATTTAACTTAAAAACCAAAAAATAGGTATTCTAGCATAAAAGAATACTCACAAAATAGTTCATCGGGCAAAAGTCCCTGTTACGTACAAACAAAAATTTCTTCGTTAATTTCAATACAGAAATATTTTGAAAACTCACGAACCACTTTTTAAAAAAACAACTTTATTCAAGAACGATACAGTTAGAATCAGGGCGTATGCCGCATGAACATATATTTATAACTTTGAAAGACTGCTTATCAATGCTGCTGTTGCGCTTCTTCATCAATGGTTTCCATTGTGCATGGGAATGCAACTCCTCCGGCGTTGGATGGAAAATTATAATGGAGATGATTTTTCCATTTTTGAAATTTTCAAATGATGATTTCAGTGTTGTTCTTGGATTTGGCTGGCTTCTTCTTTAGTTCCCTTTGATTTAGGTAGCTTTTACATTTTACGAAGATTATATATGAAACATACAAAATTATAAATACGTACAATAAAATAGTTAATACATTAGTTTGGTGCATGATTACAGGTTTATTTAATTCATTAATAATTTGTCTTTGTTCTTCAAATTTTGATTGTACTTCGGTAAATTTGTGCAAATTAATATCATTTAAATTTAAGTTTTTTGATTCGTAAATTTCAGGTTTATTAGCTGAAAGATTTAGCATTTCATTATTTGGCAAAGCAACAATATTTAGTTTACTAGTTGTTTTTGAAGCGGTTTGTAAAATGTTTGATCCTATAACTAATTTACAATTAACTGGTAACTCTATTAAATATGTAACATACAGGGGTACGTTTTCTTTGAATTCGGAACAATGTTTTTGCGCGATCACTTCTTTAGGCGCGGTTAGTATCCATTTGTTTAAAGATACTTTTTGAATAAATGCTTTTGTCAATTTCAGTTTTAGTTTAAAACAGTTATTAATTGTAAATTGAAAAGTTATTAACTTCACTTCACAAGGTATTTCTTGAAATGGTAAATTGTCTTCATGGTTGCACAAAAACTGGTTGTTTTTGATCTGTTTGCACTTGTTTTTAAAGTAGTGGAAATTGTGCTCGTGTAGGGCAAGGTAAGGTGTTTTTGGAATAATTAGAGAAAATTCGGAATCATTTTGGATTTGAGGAAGAGGAAACATTTGGTAAAATTGGTAGGTATTTTCTTCAGTTAAAAGAATGTCTAGGAGGAATATTATTTGATTGTTTTTCGAATAACTTTTAATCGTTATCATATTTTCAAAGTTCAATTTCTCATTAACATTTGAATTAAATGGTAATTTATAAGTTTTTAAATTGTTTTCAATATTATTAATTTCTCTTAATAGTTGATCTGGTCCTACTAGAAAATTGTGTAAAGTATTTATTTTAGCAAATGAAATTGCAGTTTCAATTTTTGTTAATATACTAGAAATTATTTGAATGTTTGTTGTTATCTGAAATAAAGTGATATGCAATAGTAGGTATTCATACGCATCAAAATTTTGAGCAGTATATTTTTTGACTGTATTTTGAATTATTTGAATTCTTGACTCTAATTGAATTTGACTACGTGAAATATTTTTCATTGATTCGTGAAACATTGAAGTTGTGGCATTCATTAAGGATAGTTGATTTTCCAGAGCAACCTTGACGGTATCTTTTTGTAACTGACTGATTTTATTGTCATAAATTTCAGCATCCGATTCGTTTAAATTTCCAGTTATGCATTTAATGATTGATCCTAAGCCATTTATTAATCCTCTTTTTGTTCTAACATTGAACTGGATTTTTGGATTTAACGGTGTAAATTGAACTTCAATAGTCAGAATAAAATGTGATTGGAACGAGATCGAAGGGACCTCTTGAAGTAGAGTGTCCGAATGTTAATTCGTATGGAGAAAATTTGGTAGCAGAATGAATGGTGATGTTATATGCGATAACTGCATATGGGAGAAGTTCTGTCATGGGTTTTATCTTGTCTTGTAATTCTAGTATTCTGAGGTGTTCTAGTATAGTCGAATGGAAACGTTCGATAGGGGAGTTGGATTCGTGATGGTAGGGGGTTGTGAAATGAATGTTTATTTTATGCATTCGTAATAAGTATGTGATAATTTCGGGTTTAAAAATGGGGTCATTATCTGCGACAATAGTTTCTGGTATTCCATAATATTTGAAGTATGTGACCAATTTGTCGTGTACTGATTTAGTGTCTCTGGTTATCAGATAGGCTTGGGCTAGTTTAGTGAATTTGTCTGTTATAGTCAGGATGGTGTGATTTTTGTAGAAGAATAAGTCTATGTGAAGAATTTGAAATGGTTTGTTTGGAGTTTGTGTTAGTACAAGGGGTACATAGGCAGATGCTCGGGAATATTTGGTTTTTTGACATATTTCGCAGTTGTTAATGTAATCGACGATATCTTTTTTGATATTTTTCCAATAATAATTATTTTTTAAACGTTGATAGGTTTCTGTTATTCCTCTGTGGTTAGTTTTACTTTCATGTTGATGTTTAATGAACATTAATTGATCGTCTTTATTATCTACATTATTTAAATATTTTGTACATTGAATCAATTTTAAGGGTAGCAAATATTGTAAATACATTTGGGTAAATATGGGAATTAATTCGGGTCTTTGAAAGTATAGGTGATTAGTTTGTGTAGGATGGATATGTTCTTTAAGGAGCTTTATTATTTGTTCGGGATGGGTTGGTGAAATTTTTACATAGTTTACAAAATTATCATCAATAATTTTCTTCGTTACTGAAAGATTGCTATGTGGATTTCTGTCAATTATGAACTGGTATTTCTTGTCGTTGATCATCTTGTCTAGGATGGGGATACTCTTCGTATTCATCGTGGGTTGTCTTGTTGTATGCACGGTGCCTGATGTGCTGGTTTGAATATTCGGGGGTCTCAGTTGTATGTCTTGTAAGATTTTTATTTTAGGAGTTTTAGGATTTTGCGAGGTGGATGGTATTTCAATTGGATTTGGAATTTCAGGATTTAGAATTTCGGGATTTTGTAAAATAGATTGTATTTCAAGTGAATTTTGAACTTCAGGATTTATTATTTCAGGATTTAGAATTTCAGGATTTATAATTTCAGCCATGTCTCTTAAAAAGTCCATTGTCTTCGTCTATGTCACCGGGATTATTTATGAGTGATTGAGTTTCTGGATTTTTTTTTCTTGATTTCTTTGTAATTTAGCTGTATCCTGGAAAGGGCATCCGCGTTTCTGTTTTGAATTCCTTTTTTGTATATTATTTTGTAGTCGTATTCTTGTAATTTTAATCTCCAACGAACAAGTTTGCTGTTTGGTTCCTTCAT
The DNA here is from genome assembly GCA_963966045.1 of Xestobium rufovillosum. Lineage (NCBI taxonomy): Eukaryota > Metazoa > Arthropoda > Insecta > Coleoptera > Ptinidae > Xestobium > Xestobium rufovillosum. The sequence continues at coordinate 8,407,494 of OZ014498.1, read as the reverse complement.
GTTGAAAAGCCAGACTAATGGTCGATGGTCTGTATATATTATGAATTTTTGTCCAAATAAGTACGGTCTGAAGTACTTGCAGGCCCAAACGATGGCAAGGAGTTCTTTTTCTACTGTACTATATATTTCTTCGCTATCACATAAGGTTCGGGAAGCGAAAGCTATAGGTTTGTCGGCTCCTACTGTATCTTGGGAAAGGACTGCTCCTAGGGCGAAGTTAGAGGCGTCTGTAGTCAATATGAAAGGTTTGGTGAAGTCAGGATATTGAAGTATTGGTGAATTGGTAAGGATAGTTTTTAAATGATTGAAGGCTTTGATAAATTCAGGAGTATGTTTAACTTTATGGCCTTTTTTAAACATATAGTTAGGGGTTTTGCGATCTGAACGAAATTTTTGATAAACCTGCGATAGTAACCAGCAAGTCCGAGAAAGGATTTAATTTCTTTAGGAGTAGTTGGAATAGGGAAGTTGTTAACAGCTTTTATTTTGTCCGGATTTGGTTTGACACCTGATAGGCGACTTCTCTTTTCAGGAATTCCGATTTGTCGAGTTGAATTTTGAATCTTGACTCTCTCAAACGTTGGAAGACTGCGTAACCTTTGGATATGTTCTTGTAGGGATGTTGAATATATAATTATGTCGCCTAGATAAACGGCACAAATTTCGTTGTGGAGTCCTCTTAAGACGTTGTTCATCACTCTCTGGAACGTAGATGGCGCGTTTTTTAGGCCAAAGGGCATCCGTTTAAATTCGTAGTGTCCTGTTTCTGTGAAAAATGCAGTTTTAGGGATGTCTTCCGCGTCCATTTCTATTTGATGAAAACCGTTTGCTAAATCCAGAGTCGTGAAGTAGTGTGATCGTCCTAATTTGTCGAGTATGTCACTAATATTGGGCAAGGGAAATTTGTCGTCCACTGTGTTTTCATTTAATTTCCTGTAGTCTATTACAATTTTCCGTTTTTGGGCATTTGAAGCATCTAGTTTCTTCGGAACTATCCAGATGGGGCTAGACCAGGGTGATGTTGAATCTTGAATTATACCGGTTTGAAGCATTTTGTTTATTTGTTTTTTCACTTCCACTTTATGAACTTCCGGGTATCTATACGATTTAGTATAAATCGGAGAGTCGTTTGTTAATTTAATTTTGTGTTTAATTTGGTTCCTAAAAGATAAAGGTAATTTGTCCGAATAAAATATGTCTCTAAACTCGTAGCACAATTTTCGAATTGCGTCGTATTCTTCTTGATTACATTGCGATAAACGTAGTTGTTTTAGGTTTTCTTTTTGGATTTTGTCAATGGAATATTGGTCAGGAATATTGGGATCATCAACGTTAAACGTGTTTACTTCTATGGGATCGAAATTTTGCACTTTAATAGATTCATTTAGTGTGAACGCTATCGTTTCTTCTGAGGGGTTAATTAGGGTGGTAAAGGCGAAATTGTTTTCTACATTAACGATGGCTTCTGGGGTTTCGATTTTGTCGAAGTTTTGATAAGGAAAAATTGCTAAGCATTGAGTTTGGTTTACAGGAATTTTTTGAATCATCATGGTACGGGGTGGTACTTGAAATATGAAGGGTTTCTTCAAATCGCTCGATTTTAAATCGTTGTAGTAGATAGGAATCTCAGTTTGTGTCCTTAATGTACGATTACCAAAATCAATGTTGGCATCTAATTTGGATAATAGATCAAGTCCAATAAGACCTTCAAATTTTTTTGAGAAATCAAAAAGATGAAATTTGTGATAAAGTTTAGAATTAAAAATAGGAAAGATGGGGATTTCGATGATTTCATTGTGCATAGATACTGCATGAGCTGTACTGACCTGGAATAATTTCTTTTGTATTGAATTTGGAAAATTTTCGTAAGCCAATGAGGGTTTGATGAAACTTTTTGAACTGCCTGTATCAACAAGGAATTTTGCATTTAATTCGGGTATGTAGGGTAATTCAGTGCAGTGTGTATTAAGATATGTCATTTCCTGACTGCTTGGGTCCGACTGAAAATTTTGAAACTGGTCCTTTTCAGGTTCGGCATATGTGAGAAGTTCTTCGGGAGTTACCTCGTAGTATTGGTCATATTCCTCAGGGTAATAGTTATTGTAGTCTTGATCAAGTTCACCTAAGATTCGGGTGAATCTATTGGGGTAGTTTCTTGATTAAAAAGTTCTTGCGAAATAAAGTTTCGTGGTGCAGAAGACTGTTGAATTGGTCTTTGATTTGAAGTTTGACGAATTATTGTATCTCCTGTGCTTATTTGCATGGGTTCGGGTTTGTAAGAGGGTGTTACTTTAGAATTAGGTTTGAAGACATTTGTTCTATTGTAATTCTGTGGGTTCTGACGGAAAACATTGGAATTTTGTGGAAATTGCCTGAACTGGGAAGTTTGGGCAAAATTATTTGGGCTTTGTTGAGAAAATTGCCTAAAGGGGAAAGCTTGGGCGAATTAATTTGAGTTCTGTTGTGGAAATTGTCTGAAAGGAATTTTAGGTCTGAAATTATTAAATTGTTGCGGGAAATATGGTCTCTGAAAAGGGATTTGATTTTGAACAAATCTGTTCACATTAGAAAATTGAACAGGTCGATTAAATGGAGGGTATGTTGGTTGATAATATGTATTTGGATAAAATTTTGGACTAGGTTGATTTATTTGTTTTGGGGGAATATTTACAGGTTTATTAGATAGAAAGGATTGGTTTGAGAAGAGGTTTCAATCGTCTCGGGATTCTTGAGGCGTACCGGAATTTGATAATTAGGTGGTAGTCCACTAATATATGTTTTGAGGGCAAATTGATCGTAATGATTAATTTTAATTTGTTTGATATTTGCGTCTTCAGCAGTTGAGTTTAATTTAGCAAACAATAAACTTCGAGCATCCTGAATTCGCATGCCGAAATTTAATGGATGTTCATTTTTCATTAGTTTTATGGACAAAAAGTCCTGAATCAAACAATCTATGCTGCGTTGATCAGCAAAAGTTGAAGTCAAACATTCCTTAATTAATCGCCAAGTATTTAATTCACTGCGAGAGCATATTAAGTCTGCTGCTCGACCTCTAAGTTTACTTAAAATTACGTCTATTAATATTATGTTTATTGGTGCATTAGCATCTCTGTTTTGAAAATTGCGGATTAAATTTTCACAAGCGCTTAAAAATCTATTTAATTGTTTCATATTACCATCAAAGCATGGAATGTTTTCGGATTGATATCTTAACAGTTGCATATTTATATCTACATTTACATTTGCATTTGCGTGGGCCATATCTGCGTCTGTTAGCGAGATATTGGCTACTTTAGTTAATAAATCTTCAATTAAATTATCAATGTTTAATTGTTATTCAAAAAAATCAAGCAAACAACAATGTTGGGATTTGCAAAAAAAAGAAGAGCACTTACGTTAAGGCTAGCAGAATTATGATCATTGGAATTCGGGCTTTCTTCGCTTTTTCGGTTCTAGTGTCCTTGTAGTACCGGGCGTTGTTGTCCCGTAGATCATCTACTGTTGGGTTGATTAGATGTCCTTTCTAATCGTGGATATCAAAAGTAGTCGTTCGAAGCTGTAGTTCTAAAATGATGGTCCAAAAAACGTGGTTTCCAGAAATTTTCGTTTTTGCTCGAATTGCCGATAAATTCGTTGAAACGAAACGGAACTAATACTCGCTGTAAAGACCGTCAGCAACCCTACCGACTGCGCCAGAAATATTTTGAAAAGTCACGAACCACTTTTTAAAAAAACAACTTTATTCAAGAACGATACAGTTAGAATCAGGGCGTATGCCGCATGAACATATATTTATAACTTTGAAAGACAGCTTATCAATGCTGCTGTTGCGCTTCTTCATCAGTGGGTTCCATTGTGCATGGGAATGTAACTATACCTACATTTTGTAAAATTTAGGCAGGTAAAGAACCTAACTAAAACATCTATTCATTAAAATTGAAAAATACAATTTTGACCAGTTTATTTGATTTCAAGTTGGCCTTTCTTTGAGTTAAAATATTTCCAGTTTTAGAAAATATTTTCTCAAACGGCACTCAATTTCCAACTATACGCAGTATTTTCTTCATAAGTTTATATAAATTCGGGTAATAAATTTGTTTTTGATGCCACCAGGTGAACGGATCGGAATTTGATTTGCGACGCAATAAAGGTCTTTGATGTATTTATTTATTTCAGTTATACTTGCTGCTGTTGAATTTGGGCGTTCAGTGATGTGTGATATTACTGGAGATTCGAAATCTCCCCAAATGCTTGACTCTCTCGGCCAATTTCTGTTACGGTTTCACTGACACACAGTATATGTGCAATGTGTTTGGAATTTGGGTAAGATAAGGTGTGGTGGAGGTGCAGGCAGTGTGGTACTAGGGCACATGCAGACTACATAAATACAGCCTCTGCTGCAGATTACTTTTGCAAAGATTCTTTGATGGAATAGCTTGTTTTTCTATTAAATAAATATTGTAAACAAATAATTAGTACTACTAGTTTTTATCTTTTAACATTTGATACGCATTAGTGTCAATATCTGGGTCTACCATGTCTATTACTAGGATCACCCAAATTTTGACATATTAATTACTTGACAACACCACCTTTGGCACAATTTTTATTTATTATCAATAGTGTACGATATGTGGCCAGTTCTTTAGTTTTTACATATTCTAAACAAATATATATAGTTAATATTTTCGACGTTCACTATTTGGTAGAAATTCATTATGAATAAATAAATTACTTCGCGTAAGCACTACCAATATAACGATTTATTATAATATTTTGACCGGTTTCAAGATTTAAAATGATCTCATCATCAGAAAATGTTTAAGCAAAATTTTAAACAAATTTGTTGTAAATCTTGAAACCGGTCAAAATATTCTAATAAATCGTTATATTGGTAGTACGCGAAGTAATTTATTTATTCATAAACAAATATAGCTATGTCATTGGTGGTAAATTTCCAATTCGAATTCAATACGGAAAGTACTTCATTTTAGAAATCCAAAATTATTTAAGGTGTTGATATCTAGGACATTTAGCCTGACTCTTGATGCAAGGTGACCGGCCCAGTAATTGCCAATGACTCAGTAAATGACATTTTCAACTTTAATATTTCCAAATAAAAAATCTATAAAAGTTACCAGCAATAGCGCCACCTGCGTTTTACGATATTCTTTGGCTGTTCGTATTTAAGCGAAAAACAACCTTCCCAGCAGTCCATCCTTGTGGAATGTTTCAAGTCCCACGTGCTTCTTTTGTCTGATTTAGTGCCAACAGTGTTGCAGTATGCAATAAGATAAGTGTTATAATAATCTCTGTTTTTGTTTGCAATAATAAGTAATTTTATGTAGTATGATTATTGAGATCGCAAAATATTATTTTTTGAGGGGTGCTAATTATTGGACTCGACTTCCAAGCAGGTCTAATAATAATTGCCATGCCTTGACATTTTATGCCGCTGGATCTGTGACATTGGCCGAGCTGAATTTCCCCTTATTAAAGACAGCATTGTAGTAACTGTGCAAAAGATAATTTTAAATACCAAGCGAAACAACCGGGTCGTCATTGGTTTGAGGCATTTTGAGGCAGTGGTTCTTGGAAATTGAAGCTTACCTGACTGAGCAATGGTGTTTTAACATCCTATAAAATCCCCAGCGTGTATTTAATTGTGGCAAGTCAGCATTTCAATAAGACAAGAAAAGTAATTGGGCCCAGAGGAGAAAAAATATGTGATATCGTGATAGGGCCAGATAAAGAATCGCCAACAGTCACTATCAATATACGAGTTGATAGGTGTGTGCTACCACCATTCCTGATTTTGCCTTATGTTAGCGTTGAACCCTAATAGAACTAATTTAGCGCAACCGTGCGACGTGAGTGAATTTAAGCCTATGAAGGAAGCGTGGAAAAGGACAGTACACAAGTGGAAACTGGACAACATGCATGAAACATTAAATAAATTCAATTTTCTGCTCCTTAAGAAAGTTTCTGCCGAGATAAACCTAGAATGGGTGATTAATGGTTTCAGACGCTGTGAAATTGTACTTGGAATACCTCGGCAGTAGATTATTCCAAATGTAAGCAGCTACAGTTACCTACAGAAACAGCAGTTCAAATAACAACTAGATCTACGACAAATGGCGCCATGAAGCACCTAAAATATCTGGAAAATTTTATTGCTCAGGAAACTAACAGAATTTCGCCAGTGGTTTAACGTAGGACACTGGACTGGTTATGAAGATCAGTGGAGTTTTTTGAAGTGTGGTGCAAAATCGCAACAGAAATGAATCCCACCACTAAAGAAATTCATAAGTGCTCATTCACAATGGACGTAAACCGTAACTGACCCGCAACTTTCACGTAATTCGTAAAGTTAAACTGCTGGGAACAGGCGGAAGTGTTCACAATGCCCGGAGATAATTTTACGGTTACCTACTAGTTACGGGCGTTCGTAAAAAGTTCGTAAATTTTAACTTTACGAACGTCTTACGTCTAAAATCTGGAGAATTTTTAATTTTTTATGTTTTTTTAGCAGTTTAGCTTTAGGTTGCCACTTGCCAATAAAAAAGTCCCTCCATTTTTTGTTGTTTATTCTCGTGTCACCCACAAATTCAGAAGTTATAATTAATTATTTAATTTGGTTTATTCCTGAAAATAAAAAAATAATTGTGAAGTAAGTAATTTTCATTATATTAACTAAGTATTTACTTGTTAATTCGTGCGCTGATTACATATTCACTTGCATGGTTGTGTAAATTGCACAATGAAGCTACAGAATATTTTATGTATTAATCATGTTCATTTGAGTTTCACGGATTTTATTTCATGTAATCATGGTGAATGGTGAAGGTAACATGTATGTGTGTTTGGCAGGTGATGGAAAACCTAGATGTAGCTTTACTAATTAGTTTGGTAAGAGGCTTTCCGTACTTGTACGACAAAGGTCACAGGTTTTACAAAGATCTTGTAAGGAAAGAAAATGCTTGGGTAGAAATAGCAACAGCATTAAATTCAACGAGTAAGTTAAGACGCATTCATATGTACCTTTGTTGAGCGTCTCGTAACGCTTGCTTCACTAATGTTCAATTGTTTAATCATAATGAGGGGTTTTACCCCCTTTTGAACATTTATTTACATACATCATTTGTATTCTAGGCGACTTATGTTGTAAAAGTTTTCTTTCTCTGAAGGAAAAATACACTCGTGAACGAAGGAAAATGAAGAGGACCATCAGCGGCAGTGGAGCAAACGAGGGAAGGAAATAGGTGTGGTACGAGGATTTACAGTTTCTAGATGACCACATCCAACAAAGAAGGTAGATGGTAAAGTTGCTAATTTGAAAACATTGACACTGTGGATTGCCTTTTAGAAACACAACAAGTAATATACACGTTTCTTCTCCGACAACATCCAGTATTGGTGAAGCGGGCACCAGTGCATCAGCCGACTTCCTATCTGAAGTAGTGGAAGATATGGGCATTCTCACCCAGGAGCACGACTATTATTTAGAAGATGACGTGACTCAATTGTACACAGAAGGTTGTAAATTCATATTTATTTTATACAGAAGTAGCAATAACTGAATTCGTTAAATTAGATAACTGCTACTGTTGCATTCGAGAAAGAAACAACATTTTTTTCGAAAACTGCATCCCACAGTTCAAAAATTACTACTAATTACTAAAAATGCGAAGAGAAAATTTTGACATTTACAATTACTTTATTTGACATGTATGTCATCTTTAATTTATTGCACATATTTTAATATCAAATATTCTTTGGCGCGCGTCAGTAACGATAGCAACGTAACAAACAAGCTTTAGTAAGGTCATTGGTTTTTTAGGTGGATGCAGTGGCGGCTCCTGACTTTAGAACTTGGCAGTGCTCAGGAATGAAATCACCGCTCAGGGGCTGCGGGGGTCTGGCGGTTTCTCCCCCGTAGTTTTTTTTAAATGAAGTGCTTTAGAAGCCATTTTAAAACATTTTCAAACAAGAAATTACCACTACCACTAGCCATGCTATTGGAAATTTCAATGTTTAAAAATAATAAACACGATAATACAGCTAATTATTCACATTATAAGCAAAGCAACGAGCCAATCTCAGACCTAAACATGGTAAACAAAAACAACGCCGCAGAAGTACCAACACCCGTGTCCCGTGTAAGTTATATTATTATGTATATGCTTCGCGCAACTGTAAGTTTTAAGTTACCAAGTGTGTACTCAAACAGCGCTCGGATACAAACTTAATTTATTCTTCCAACTAAAAGCATAATGACGAAATTTTCCCGAGTTTCGCCGATCTCGCTCCCATAGCGAATGCACATTTGCCTAGAGCGCCGAACAGAGTCACACCTCAGCTTAGCAGCTCGCACCGTTTCAACGCGCCAGACGCCAAGTAATTGGACGGCTGGCTGCAAGTGTGCTAGGCATTTTGAATGCTTAGCGCGCCTACTATTTTTTATTATCTAGCAAAATAGTATAAATACATATATATTTTGCGGCATATATATTTTTTAAACTTTTAGTTTATAATGTGTACGATAGCGTCGAAGGGACACAAACGAAAAAAAATAAACTAGAAATCTCTAGTTTCGAAAGAGAAATTTCTACTTTTAAACTAGAAATTTCTACTTTTAAACTAGAAATTTCTACTTTTAAACTAGAAATTTCTACTTTTAAACTAGAAATTTCTACTTTTTAAACAGGAAATTTCTACTTTTTAACTAGAAATTTCTTCTTTTAAACTGGAAATTTCTACTTCTAAACTAGAAATTTCTTCTTTTTAACTAGAAATTTCTACTTTTAAACTGGAAATCTCTACTTTTAAATACGAAATTTGAAATTAACCAGAACAATCAGTACATCGGCTTTTGCTAGCTTACGTATGTGTGCGTACGTAACGTAACGTATGTGCCGATTTTATTTTGTTAGGTTAGGTGTTGTTGTTCGTACTTAGTGGTACGGTTTACTGCACATGCACAGATTAGAGGCCTATCTAATTTGTGTTAGAGACTTCTGTGGTGATATTTAGGTACGTGTTTCGTGTTGTCGTGTTGCAGTACGGGGTGTACGGCAATACTTCATTTTTAAGGTAAGTACCTACGTCAGATTTGGTTGTCTGCTTCAAACAAAAAAGGCCTTTTAACATTTGACATTGCCCCCAAATAATTAAACTAGGGACTGAAAATGTGAGGTTATGTGCCAACTATTTTACAGAAAATAGTGGTTGCTAATGAGCCCTGATGTGTACCAGACGCAACAAACAACAATGTTATCCGTGTTCATTTTAAATAGGTACCTACCTACTTGCCTTTCTACTTAAGAACTATGTATTGTTTTGGAATTCATATTGAATAAGAACCTTTGAAAAGAAAGGTACCTACCTACACATCTACATTTTCTGTTCTGAAATTTTATATCAGCAGGTACTTGTTGAAATGATCATAGAATTAAGAAAAACATAAATTAGAATGAGATGAGCATTTCTTGATTCGCCTCTAGATTTAAGTCAGCAGCTCGTTTGTTTTTTTGGTTAACGTGCAAAGGCATTTACAAGCCGTTTTAATTTTAGATTACAATGGAAACGAAAAGTTTAAGGGATTTCCTGGAATTGCGTGGTGTCCCACAAATGTCCATAGACCGTATCGAAGAAGAAAAGGTGAATATGCATTCTTAAAGTTCAGATTTGGAATACCTACGTAAAAACTCTCATTTCTCTAACTTCTAAATTCTCAGAGAATTAGGAACTGTAGAAACATCACTTGTAAAAGAAATAAAAACAAAGAGAATTAGATTATCTATACCAATTAAAAGGACTTGTTAGTTGTTGCAGACCGCTCGGAAATCTTGAATTTGACATTTGACTGTCAAGTACATCAACCATACTGTCAATCATAATCATATTTCACACTTATGAAATCTTTGATTTTAATAATAATAATAATAATGTCTTGGCATGTGTAGAGGAAAGCTACAGCAATGTCCAATGCGTCTACTCGACAGTTGTTGTAAACTTTTTAGAACAGCATTCTTGATTAAAGAAAATGCTGAGAAATTCAAATCTTGCGCTCATTTTGAAACACCCTTTATTATTAACATACTGTAAAATTTATTATGCAACAAAAGTTTAAGGAAGTATTATGAAAATAGTGAAGTTTTAATTAATTTCTTTATACCGGGTAATGCCCTTAAAATAATTGGGGGGAGATTATAATGATTTTTTAAAATAAATGGCGGTTTTTCTTTTTAAATTTCTAGAATCCTTTCTATGCTGTTTCCTTTTTAGGTTGACTGCTTTGCTATAAAATGCATGGACGATTTCACATTGCGAGAATATTTTCCTCACCACGGAGATAGAGTAGCTATAAAAGCATTTGTTGAAAGACAATGCAGCCCAATTACGAAGAAGGACGGTCTTCTAGATCGGTTAAGACGGAGAACTCAGAAAAAAAATAAGGGAAACAAGCACTTTCAAGGAGACGTAAACAACACAGATAGTGATGACGAAAAATTAATAAAGATGCCTAAGAAGGTTGCGCCAACAAGACAAATAGAAATTGGTTGGCTGTGCAGTTTAAACGATGGGAAATTTATTCATGTCAGAACAAAACAAGGAGGTGGTACAAGAAAAATTAACATCTCAAAAGATGCTAAAAGTAATGATATCATGAATCGGGCAAAGGAACTATTTTTTCCAAATGGCCGATCTTCAAAAGGTCACATGGATAATTTTAATTTTGAGTTACGAGACTATGAGCAAAATATAATAGAAGATGACTACACTGTTGAAGAAGTGTACCAGCAGACGCAACTGTCCAGATTACGATTTTACTTGTCAACTCAAGAAAGAGTTCGGACTGAAAATACCAATGATATCACTAATACTGTGAATACTGAAACGCGGATATGTTCACCACCTCGACCTCTTCATGATATAAGAGACTATCTTTTTAATGTTGGGATGGGACTGGGAGTAGAACTAGAAGCAGCGGAAGGAAGCATTTATTATGATGTAGATGAGGAATCAGTGACGCAGACTGTTAGTATTACAGGAAATAATAGTTTCTCTACTAATGAAACACTTAATAACAACACTGTGTCTAAAGTCTGTTCCCCGAGTCCTGAGAGCGCGTCAAAACAAACATAATCGCGTGATCAGCACGTGTCTATGACGTAGCGCGGTTCTCATTGGTACGTATAACATGGTAACGGTCAGGCGTGGTCGCGACTTCACATGCTTGCAGTATTACGGCGTTTATGGGTCAATCGAGTATTGCTTTCAAACCAAGGGCCGTCATATTTTCTACAGAATTTTCATTTAATACTAATTTTACATTGTAATGGAAGTATATTTTTACTATTTCAGGCATACTGATTATTTTTCTATGTTACTTTGCGCGCCGCTTAAGTGAGCTCTTGTGAATTAAGCATATCGCTGTTCACGCACGGATCACGTGTATTTGTTTTGACGCGCTCTCAGGACTCTGGGAACAGACTTTAGTCCGGTAGATTTTCCGCCAAATGATTTTAATGTTGAAAATTTCAATACGGATGAAATTCATAATAATTATCCTAATATATCTAATGATCTATCAGTAAAACTGATTATTCATCGAGGGCAAGTTTTTGATGAATTTTTACTCAAATTTCAATCGATTAATATCCCATGTGGCCCAATATTTATTGAAATGATATTAACCAATCGAAAGAAAGAAGCAGCCTATGATGGAGGTGGTGTGTTTAGGGATGCACCGAAGGAATTTTGGAATTCTTTTTATGATAGATGTACAGAAGGTACCTCCTACAAAGTTCCAATTCTTAGAGAAGATTTTAATGATGCCAAGTGGGAAGCAGTAGCCAAAATAATATACAAAGTTTGGGAGGATGTGAAATATTTCCCAATAAAGCTAGCTCCAGTATTTATTGAGTATTGTATATACATATAAAGAAACTTCCACAGATTTCATAAATAGTCTTTTAAAATATGTCAATAATAGTGATGGCGCAACATTATCTGTAGCTCTGAATAATTGGGAAGAATTAGACTTCAACGATTCAAAGATTCAGTGTAAGCGCCTACCGAAAAAAGGTAATGTTATTAGCATACTACACGACATAGCTCACAGAGTTTATTCAAAAACCTGAATATATTATAGATTGTTGGCAAAAATTGCTTTTTAATTTAATACCGAAAAACAAATTACTGGATATTTACTAAAATGGTCAACCGCTACCAAAAAAAAATATTCAAATAATAAAACATGACGATGGTTTACGCGAAGAGCAAATGAAAATTGTTAATTATTTAAAAAAAAATATACGAGAATCAGAGGCTAGTGTATTAGCTGCGTTTTTGCGTTTCTGTACTGGAGCAGATATTATTACGCCAGAAATAAATATTTTTATTACCTTTAATGACAATACTGGCCTTCTAAGAACCCCAGTAGGGCGTACCTCCTCAAATATTTTAGATCTATCCGTTACTTATGAAAACTATCCCGATTTCAGGTCTGAAGTAACTAATGTTCTGAAATCAGACATTTGGGTTATGGATATAATTTAGAAAGCCAGAAAAAACTTTTGGGTTCTGTTATTTTATTTGTACCTACCGTTAATATGTATTTCTCTTCCTAAGTATGTAATGAATGCTGTTGTTTGCTTCATACTCTTGTTTTGATCATTTTAGTTATAAACAAACAAATTTACATTTAAAAGTATTTTTATATTTATCCTTTATTAAAAATACGTAAATTAATGTGTTTTATTATTTTTCATAACTTTAATTGATGGCGTCCACTTGTGCCGTCACCAGCATCGTGTTGCGCATTTATTTCACTTGGAACAAACTATCATGCATTGTACCTGACTGATGACTGCCGATGCCATCCACGTCACTGTATGAAATCTGAACGTTTTATACCAATGATCTATAATGAGTGTAACAAACTTCGACAGTAGATGGAATACTTAAAAATAATGCAAAAAGCCCTAACCAACGCATGTCTAAAAATGTCAACTAAGCGAGATACAGGTTGTTGAAATTTCTTTAAAAAATGCGTTAGTTTTTAATCTGGAAAACTACCAAAGCTATTTATTTGAAATTTGGGGTATATTAATTTATTGAGGTTATATATTAACTTATAAATTTCGAATTTCGTACTTTCACTATTGGTGTCACTACGAGGTGGGGAGGCCACATTTATTACCAAAACTATGTTACGCTCCTGGCTTACACAAATATGTTGCCAAATACTTGAATCTTTGTTTTATTTACAAGAAAAAGTCTGATTCTTTTCGTACGAAGTTTCAGAGAGAAATAATTTTGTGTAACAGGGTGCATAGTTCACGTTGTTAAAAACAAAATTATCAGCCTTCTATGTAACAGTAAAGCCTTCTTAATATCAAAATGGCGTGTAAATACTTAAGAATATAACAAAAGAGTTGCTGTTATAAGAGTAGCTGTGCATTCGTGTCCAGCAGTATGCCGTGAAGAAAATAAAAAAATTGCTGCCAAGATTTTTGAAAAAGGCAATTTTTGGGAAATTCGATTTAATTCTCTTCTGGCGTTCATTTGTAAAAATGCCAAGGCAAAATAAACTTTCCTGCTTCAAATTTCTTTTGCATAAAAAATTATCGTAAAGTTTTCAGTCCGAAGACAGGTTGGACGCGGACCTCCATCCTTTCCTATCTCGACCTAGCCTACGCATTTCCATAAAAGTAGAACATCCTACATCCCTAACTATTTGAGAGCAGTAGTCTAATCTGGGCCTACCCCTACCTCTTTTCATTCCTATCTCTGACTCTAATATGTCGCGAACTAAGCCTTCGTGCCTCAGAAGGTGTCCTACCATCCTATCTCTCCTGGTCCTTACTGTCTTCCAGAAATATCGCTTTTATCTAATTCTTTCTAATACCTCTCTGTTGCTAACCTTATCTATCCACGGTAAGTACCTACCTTCAACAAGCGTCTGTAGCTCCACATTTCAAACGCTTCTATTTTTTTCGGATCCGCTTCTCCTATAGTCCAAGTTTCGCACTTGTACAGTGCCGTACTCCATGCATACGTCTTTAAGAGCTTCTTCCGAGTTTCTACAAAAGGCCGTTCCCGAGCATAACAGTTGTTTCTTTTTTAAATGCAACTTGGCCTTGCGCTATTCTTTGTTTTATATCTCTAGAGGGCCATCATTGCAATAATAATAATAATAATCAGATAGGCGAAAATCTACCATTCGAAATCTTTTGGCGAATATCCAGGACATCTGTTGATCAAAAATTATAACTTGCAAAGTGCAGACTCGATTTTCAATTTCCAGTAAATCTTTAAGATTCAAATTTTTTGTTCTTGAAGAGTTATTTTGCTAGATTACTAAATTTTTCTGTTTATAATTGAATTCTAATATAGAGGATTTCTATTTTGTTATTTTATAAAGAAGTTATATTTTGTCAATTCCGCCAATAAAACCACTATACATAGTTGAATAGTTGTATGTTGTATGTTTTATTACAATAAAATGGGCAAAAATGCCTAACTGATACAGCTTTTTGGTTTCCAAAAAGCCAATATCCAGATACTCAGTCTGTTTTCTACTTAAGTCTGCTTTCCTAAAATATTGCACCTACAACTAAACATCAGAAGCTGACAAACATAATTTGCACAAAATGGAAATTTTTAAAAAACCAAGTAAGTATCTTAATAATTATAAGTCAAAAGTAGTAAAAAGTTGCACAGATGGGTGAAGTTTCGTAATTTAATTGTACTTCTAACTAATTTGATGTTAAAATAGAAACTCGATTTTCTGTACAATGTTAAATGGCGAATTCGCCCCTATGACAAAACATCGACGTACATAGGTACTTATACAGGGTAGTCCACTACGCGCGCGTCGTTCAATAGTCGCCAAACCGCTGGACTTATGGAAAAAATTTTTAAATAAAACTTGTAATGTTTCATCTTTGCTGCAACTGAAAATTATTTTCAAGTATACAGGCTGTCCCATTTCTTCTGCACGGCACCTAACTTGGCTTTTTTAAATGGAACAACCTATATTACATAGCATTTTGGAAATCTTTGTTGAATTTAAGTGTCATTTTGTTAACCATACATTGGGTCTAAGTCCCACAATTTCGGAGTTATTTGATGTTAGAAATCGTCATTTTTCAAGTTTCGTCATTTATAACGTGTAAAAGGTTCGAGATAAAGAAAAATGGCTTACGTGTCCCTATCTTAGTTTTTAATCCTCTTTCTAATGGGGCTGGAAAATACTGCCTCCTGATTGGTCAAAAAATGACAAAAAGTTGCCAATCAGGAAGCAGTATTTTCCAGCCCCATTAGATAGAGAATTGAAAACTAAGATAGGGACACGTATACAAGTTATAAATGGCGAAACTTGAAAAATGACGATTTCTAACATCAAATAACTTTGAAACTGTGGGACTTAGACCCAATGTACGGTTAACAAAGTGGCACTTAAATTCAACAAAGAATTCCACAATGCTATCAAATACAGGGTGTTCCATTTAAAAAATAGAGTTAGGTACTGCGCAGAAGAAATGGGACAACCTGTATAATTGAAAATAATTTTCAGTTACAGCAAAAATGAAACGTTACAAGTTTTATTAAAAATATTTTTCCACAAGTCCAGCGGTTTAGCGACTATCGACCGACGCGCGCGTTGTGGACTACCCTGTATATACGTAGAATTTAAACTCGATCATCCGGTAAGTACAGATACCTATTTTTAAATTGATTTTAAAGGATATAGTCTCTATGAATAACAAACTTTGTTTGCCTTCTGAAATGTACTTTCTTGACAAAATCAGAATTCCAATATAACATATGGATTCTGGCTCTGGCTAAGGCCTTTTTCAGAATGAGTAAACCTGTTTATGAAGAATGGTTTTCTTCAAGAATAAGAAATTCAATAGTTTACAGGTAGGTATATTAAAATCCAATACAAATATTTCATTATTTTTATTTAGTTTAGTTTTATGCTTATTTATTCATATTACATTTAGTATTTTAAACATCATAAATTAACGAATGAGTGGCATACTGATGGCCTAAGTAGGTACCTAATACAGCAATGTTTATATTTTGCAAAACAAGTGTTTCGCTCTTAATTATTATTAAGTAATCTGTTAACTTCATTGCGCAGAATTATGTATAAATTAATGTTTTCAAATGGATCCATTGATTTCTCCAATTGTTTATCATGCATAATAATGCAACATAATTCGAAAACATCTTTGTCACATGGATAATTTAAAAATATGCATTCTTCTTTACAAGAGTCCAGTAGGTCATTGTTATCAATTTTTAACAAATGATTTTGAACTTTGTAAATTTCAGGTACATAATACATTAGTAAGGGTTTTCCGACTGGAGAAATGCTGTTCTTTGAGGAAGACGATCTGATCCAGTTCTGCCTGCATTACAAACAAAATTATAAAGATATAACATTTATATCATTTTCTTGCCTGTTTTAACAGTACCTAGTAACTGTCAATACCGTCATAAAAAGTAGGTAGTACTTAGAGGTATTTCAGTTATAGCAAAAAGTTGACGACAAATGTTTTGTATCTGTTACGGTTAAAGTACTTACTTAGCTAGTGTACAGACTAGCTGGATGGTATATAAAGTAACCAAGCGGCTGGTTATTTTAGTAAAAATTCATCTTTCCACTAGAATAACTGCTAATCTTGGATAGTTCATATACTATCCAGCCAGTTTATAAATTAACCAGAAATGATGGTTAAAGCATAAACCACAAAGAAAGTAAATAAAACAACCATTGTTTTTAGATAGTTTGTAAAGTATCCATAACTATTTGGATAAAACATGAAGATCATTTCTATTAGTAGAAAATAACTAATTCGCTAGCTAGTACATAAACTAACTAATATTTTCCTTGGTTAATGTTGCAAAATTAATCAAACACTACTTGGGCAAAACATGATGCACGTGTCGCGATACTGGGGATCATTTATAAGAAACTGTCATTAGCAATAGTGGTAGTTGCGTACAGGTACAATCCCTTAGTGACCGTATACTCGGAGAGCATTCTAAGAATCGCCCGGGTTGTTTACCTAGGTACCTGAACATAGAATTTTGGATTTAGTCCCATTTCGTGCGTTCCCGTTTCGTGCGTCGATGAAAATTTCTCTCCTATTGTTTTCAAATGTTAATGTTTTTGTTTCGGGGGGGAAAAAGAGGTAGGGGTAGGCCTAGATTAGACTACTGCTCTCAAATAGTTAGGGATGTAGGATGTTCTACTTTTAGGGAAATGCGTAGGTTAGCTCAGGATAGAAAAGAATGGAGGTACGCGTCCAACCAGTCTTCGGACTGAGAACCTTATGATGATGATGATGGGGAGACTTAAACGCTCCCCTCGCTTCGCTCGCTCCGCTTGCCCACAGACCAGAAATAGTGGGCTGTGGAACCCCTTTCTTGGCCGTATTCAGTGACGGGCAACACAACTTTTTCTATTAAATTTACAAAAGAAAACTGCTTAGTTTATATACTAACCAACGAATGAGCTATTTTGTATTACTAGAGCTGAAGTTCACACTTTATCCAAATAGTTATGGATAGTTTACAAACTGTCGAAGAACAATAGTTGTTTTATTTACTTTTTTGTGGTTTGTACTTTAGCCATTATTCTCGGCTAGTTTATAAACTGGCTGGATAGTATATGAACTAACCAAAATTCGCAGTTATTTTATTAGAAATGTGAATTTCTAGTAAAATAACCAGCCGCTTGGTTACTGTATATACCATCCAGCTAGTTTATACACTAGCCACGTAAGTACTTTAACCGTAACATATCATTTTTCAAATTAACAAACAGACTATGTAGTGTCAAAAAGCCAAGTATAATTACATAATGCATGGATTTAGTAGGTAAGTAGGTACCTAAATATATACCTACATGTAAATTCCTGAAATCTAGTATCTACCTACTAAAGCACCAACTAATTTGCTTCAATACTAAATTTTAGAAATTTACATTTACAGGTATTTATATGAATTCACATTAGTAGGTACAAAACAGACTACTCTGCGGTACTTAACAATCCTGCATTTAAAATGACGTAATCCAGAATAAAATTATTGAGGTAACATAAAATCTGAGATCAGAAAATAAGTCTATAAAGAAACTGAAAAATGACGTTTGCTTTTACCTGAATTGAATCCATGAAGCAGAATTGTATTAAACATTTATCAAGGTACAATCCATCAAAGTAGTCGTCTTCTTTTAGTTTTTGAAACAAATTAATCCAAAATTGCGCGCTGTGGTTTCTTAATTGTGCCCACCATGATTCTATTCTTTGGTTGGCAGTACTTCTCCCATATATAAAAGCTGGAGAATTCGAGTTGCTGTATTCTTTTAAAAACCGTTGCATCTTCTCTACGTGCCCATTTTCAGTTCCAAGATCAGCTCGTATAGTTTGGGGAAACCCATTTAATACTTTAATAGCTTTATAATAATATGATGCAACGACTTTCGGGTTACTGCTTGTTGATGCAGCTCTAAGCCAAACGACAAACCGTGAAAATCCGTTAATACAACCATTAATACATATACAGAAAGGTTTCAGTTTATCGGATGCGTCAAGATGCTATAAGAAATTTGGTCCTTTGTTATAATATTGCCTTCGGCGCAATCTTCGTCGTTTTCTTATTTCCACACCAAGAGGGCCAATTTCATTTAGGATCAAACGAACTGTATCTTGAGTGACAACATACCCATTTTGTATACATTTGAGATGCATCCATCTGTATCCATGCAGCTGAGAAGATTTTTGAACTTCTTGAAGAAAACTAACCACAGTATTAAGTGGCGAAAACTTCTTAAGGCGCACTAAGTTTGGACTTTTTTAGCGTACGAGGACTCATTAATATATCATGTCGCAAACAAAGGATGGCAAGTATTTCATCTTGTTTAAGGGCCAAATTAAAATATTGTTTCACTAACTGACTAGCAAACATTTTTTGTGCTTGTGATACACGATACGCTTACTAAACAGACTATACGTTATCATCTCAAATTTAGCACCTATGAATTAAAGTTAAAGCATAAATTTACAGTTTAAAAGTAGAAATTTCTAGTTTAAAAGTAGAAATTTCCAGTTTAAAAGTAGAAATTTCTAGTTTGAAAGTAGAAATCTCTAGTTTAAAAGTAGAAATTTCTAGTTTAGAAGTAGAAATTTCTAGTTTAAAAGTAGAAATTTCTAGTTTAAAAGTAGAAATTTCCAGTTTAAAAAGTAGAAATTTCTAGTTCAAAAGTAGAAATTTCCAGTTTAAAAAGTAGAAATTTCTAGAATAAAAGTAGAAATTTCTAGTTTAAAAGTAGAAATTTCTAGTTTAAAAGTAGAAATTTCTCTTTCGAAACTAGAGATTTCTAGTTTATTTTGTTTTCTTTTGTGGCCCTTTAGCGCCGTCGTAAATGTGTGAACCTTATTAAAAAAGGTTAACAACATATTTTTGTAGGCAGTGTGCGCGCACGAGCGCACTTATTAAGGAGCCACCCCTGGCGTGGATGTAAAAATCTTTTACATCCTGGACGTAAAAGACTTTTACGTTCTGTAGACAAAAAACTGTTGTTTTCTTCAAAAAAAATATTTTCAGGTATTAGTAAAGGTAGCGTCTACAAAATACTTCATGAGTATGGAACGGTTCGAGTGTTGCAACCCCCGAAAGTGTATCACAGGAAGAGGGCCATTTTAGATGCTATTACCGATGAAACGAAGTATGCTATCCGAAGGCTTGTTCATTCATTTTTCTTGAGAAACGAGGCACCAACAGTTAACAAAATTTTATCGGCAATTTAGGAAAACGAGGAAATTCCAAATCTAAAAAAACCACCTTTAAATGCTTGTTACGAGAAATACGATTTAGGTGGGTAAATTAAAAAAATCCTCCTGAAAAATTCCTTTCCATTTTCTAAAATCACGTATATTTTTTCATGTTGCTTATCCAGAGTGTGAAAATAGTATATTTTACTAAAATACAATTTCAATTCAAATCAATCAGGTATAGTAAACGAAGTTGTAACAGCATGTTAAAGGAACGAAATGAAATTATTTCCTGGAGGCGACGGTATTTAAGGGAAATAAAAAGACTTCGAGAAAGTGGTAAAAGAATTTACTACTTGGACGAGACATGGATAAATAATGAAGGTCATGTCGTACAGAAAGTCTGGACAGATACGTCAGTGACCACTGCAAGGCAGGCTTTTGTGTAAGGATTATCCTCGGGCCTTAAGAATCGGACGGGAAAAGGAAAACGTCTTATAATTTTACATATTGGATCAGAAGACGGATTTGTGGAGGACGGTTTGCTAGTTTTCCAATCCAAGAAGACTGGGGATTATCATGAAGATATGAATTCCCAAGTTTTCCAAAAGTCGTTTGAAAACATCCTGCCTCGTCTGGAAGAAGGCTGCATAATAGTTCTGGATAACGCTTCGTACCACACAAAAAAGAAAAAAATTCCAACTTCTTTAACAAAGAAAGCCGATATTCAAACATGGTTAATGAGCAAGGGGTTGTCATTTCAAGAAGATATGGTAAAAGCTGAACTCCTGGATATTGTAAAAAGGAACAAACTTGAGGAGCAGTATGTAGAGGATGAGTTGGCAAAGGCCTCAAATCGCGCTGTTTTGAGGTTACCCCCATACCACTGCGAATTAAACCCAATCGAGCTGATATGGGCACAAATAATAGGAGAAGTTGGTCAAAAAAATGTTACTTTTAAAATTTCTGATGTCAAGGGTCTTTTTTACGCAGCAGTAGCAAATGTCACTCCACAAAACTGGAAAAATGCTGCAGATCATGTATGGAAAGAAGAGGAACGCATGTGGAATCTAGATGCTATAATTGACATTCAAATGGAGCCGCTCATCATTCATCTGAATGATGATTCTGAAACATCAACTGATTTAGACAGTGACGAATAATTTTTTTAATGAATTATGGGTACGATTAATTTCTGAACTCTTTTGAAGATATAGGTGCATATTACTGTCACCACCAAGTTTAGCATCGTCCTCTTTGTAGGTGATTTTAACGTCAACTTGTTACAATTCACCAACATGTCCGATAATTTGTTAAGTTTGACAGAAACTTTCAATTTAGTCCAGATTTTCAACGAGCCCACTCGAGTCACTGATCTCTCCTTTTCATTGATTGATCTTATTTTTGCAGATACGTCTGAGGTGTGTAGTGCCGCGGTGATTGATGCGCAAATTTCTGATCATTTTCTTACTTACTGTAAAATTAATCGTGTTTCTATGACTCGTGAAACCCCACGTTTTGTTTATCGCTCGCTTAGCGGCATAGATACTACTATAGTTTCAATTCTGATCTTGCTTCATTGCCGTGGCACTCCATTCTTCGGACGGATAGCATTGATGGTAAAGTTGATGTCCTAAATTCTTTCATTCTGTATCTTGCTAATCTCCATGCTCCTCTTCGTGTCTCTAAGCGACGCAAGTCAAACTGCTATACGCCTTGGATAACAGATAAGGTCAAATTTAGGATGAAATTGAGACAATGCACTAAATAGATTCAAGAGGACTGGGCTTCCTGTACACTGGTCTTATTACAAAGAACTGAGAAATCTCACTACTTCTGCGGTGCGCGCGGAAAAGAAGGCATATCTAAATTTTAAATTGCAAAACTGCTCAGTTAAGGAGAAGTGGGCGGAACTGGCTAAACTTAACGTTCTAAAGCGGAAGTCGCATGTTTTACCTCTGAACTTGAGTAACGTGGATGATCTTAATAAGTATTTCGTTGAATCTTGTAGAACGGGCGCTATGCCTGATCCGGACCTACTCTCCTTTTATTCTTCTTCCATGATGCCTGATGATGCAGATACTTTGTCTTTTAAACTTGTTGATGAGAAGTGTGTCTACGACTTGCTCCTGTCGATCAAGTCGGGGGCGTATGGCAGTGACGATATCAATATCTCGCTTATTCTTCTGTGTTATCCGCTCGTTGTTCCTTTCCTCACTCATATCTTCAATGAATGTATACGCAGATCATATTTTCCAAAAAACGGAAGCGCGCGCACGTAATTCCTCTTCCTAAAGCAGCCACACCTACCGAGTTTGGTGATCTTCGTTCCATAAGTATTGTACCTGTTCCGTCGAAAGTTTTTGAAAAAATTCTTGAATTGCAACTGCGTATGCATTTAAACACTTTTAATATTCTTCCTTTGAGGCAGTCGGGTTCTCGACAGGGGCATGGTTGTGCTTCGGCTTTGTCGGAGGTTACGGATGACATCTTTTGCGCTCTTGACATCAACAAACTTACAGTTTTGGTACTTGTAGACTTTTCCAAGGCCTTCGACATGCTAAATCACGACATTATGATTTCCATTTTGCATTACATTGGTCTAGCCCCGGATGCATATCCGTATCGAACGTAGCGTATTGCATTCCTAACTGTCGACTTTCAGCAACGAGCGTATTTTCTACTTAGATATGTATACAGGGTGTCCCAGAACAACGGGGCAATATTTCTGGAGCATATAGTTTGGGTCAAAATAACACTTAAATCATATAAAAAAAATTCCAGGACGCCTCCCTTCGAAGCTATTCGCCCTTAAAAGTCAAGCCCTGAAGAAGGTTTTTTGCTGGTAACTTTCAAACTACTGTATCGAATGTTATAAAATTTGGACTGTAGGCATAGTAAGCAAGTATCTGTGATCGAGTGACATTGCATCTTCCGTATCTTGTCTAGGAAGCCGGGGGTGGAACACCCATAATGCTTTTCATCCTTTAACTTTTACGTTGGTGCTTTTAACGAATTTGCAATGACATTTTTAAATTCCTCAAACAATTTTCTCAAAAAATGAACTCTTTTTTTGAAACCGTTAAAACGGCCCGTTTCCGAGAAAAAAAATGTATACAAAGACATGGTTTATCACTTTTACCGATTTTTACTATACAAGCCAGGCTATGAAATATGAATTGCTTCTTGAAACATGTGAGAAAATGAAAATGAAGCGAAAATGTATCAACAATCAGTTTTGCAAATATAATAGTAATAATAGTAATAATAATAATATAATATAATAATAATAATTTTTGAAGTGAGCACCTTGTAGACGCTTACGTTTTTGCGTAGTAAAAATGATAAAGAAAGAGTACCTTTCTTGGAGAAAATTGTTTGAGGAATTTAAAAATGTCATTACAAATTCGTTAAAAGCTTCTACGTAAAAGTTAAGGGGTGAAAAGCATTAGGGGTGTTGCACCCCCGGCTTCCTAGGCAAGATATGGAAGATGTCATGTCACTCGATCACAGGTACTTGCTTACTATGTCTACAGTCCAAATTTTATAACATGCGATACAGTAGTTACAAATTACGTATAGGAATTTCAAACATTTTACAATGGAGAATTTTGAATCTGACGCTACTCAGCTTGAGTGGAATAAAATCTATCAAATGAGTGATATTGATGAAAAAATGCAACTTTTTACAGACATGATCGTAGGGCTCTTTGATAGACATGCACCTATTGTGAATCACACGATAACAAACAAACCAAAAAAATATATTACACACACTATTCAACAAATGATTAATATGAAAAAGAAAATGCTCAGAAAATTTCAAACAACACGGTCGCTGCAAGACAGGCATAACTACGTTGAAATGAGGAATATAGTGGGTGCTGCTATCAAGAGGGAGAAATATATGCTGAAAGGTTGTCGGTATGATCAAAAAACCACATGGAAGTATCTAAAGGAGTGGGGTGGGGTGCCCACAAAGTGCCGCACAGAGACCTCGATGATAAAACTTTCTCGGACTTGAACAACATAAACCAACACTTTATTAATGTTGCAGATAATATTGCACCTAGTTATGAGATGGTGAGCTGGTATAAAAACAATAAATATTTAGATGGAAATATATTATTTCAGTTCCACCCAATTTGCTACAACGACATCTGCAGATATCTAAATCAAATTAAATCTGAAGCTGTGGGCATAGATGGCATCTCGGCTCGAATGTTGCACTTGACAATGCCTTTTATCGGGAGCCTGTTAACATATATTGTTAACACTTCTTTAATGACGGGACAGATCCCAACACTCTGGAAAACAGCAGTGGTAAGACCGATCCCTAAAGTCGATCAAGCTAGTAGTCTGACAGACCTACGCCCAATTAGTATCCTGCCTGCTGCCTCTAAAATACTTGAAAAGGCAGCTGTCGAACAGCTTCAAGCCTACATTATTGAAAATAATATACTCCCAAGTCAACAGTCTGGTTTTAGGGCCAATTATAGTACTCAAACAGCCTTACAAAGAATTGAATATGATCTATCCAAAGCTATAGATGAAGGTAGAATGGCTTTCATAATCTTATTAGACCTGAGCAAAGCCTTCGATTCCCTCAGTCATCAATTGCTGGTTGAGATACTTGGATATTATGGGATTGCTGAAATGTGTAAAACATGGTTCGCGAACTACTTGATGCAACGGAAACAACTCGTCAAAGTGGGGACCGGAATTTCGGGGTGCCTGGTGATTAAGAGTGGCGTTCCTCAGGGGAATATTTTGGGGCCTCTACTATTTGCCATATACACCGCTCTACTTGTGCAGAATGTTCCGGAAAGCCAAGTTTTGTTGTATGCAGATGATACACAGATAGTTCGTTCGTTTAGTCTCTCTAACATAAGTGAGACCCAGACATCTTTGAATGGAGAGCTTGATAAAATCCAAGGATGGTGTGAAAATCATGCTCTAAGAATAAATCCGGCCAAGACACTCTATATGGTGACTGGAACAAAATACAAACTCTCATATCTAAGAGAGGTACCTCTAGATATTAGAATAAATGGACAACCCATAGAAAGAGTATACACCGTGAAGAATCTGGGAATTACCTTTGATGAAACTCTAAAATTCGAAACTCACATAAACAAACTTGTAAGTTCTGCTTATATGAAGCTAAAAGTGTTATATGAATTTGCTGAATATCTTCCAAGTGCAACCAAGTGGAGACTCTTTGAGTCCTTAATACTGAGTCAGATAAACTATTGTGATACAGTGTACGGTCCGCATCTCTCTGTAATATTAAAAAATAAACTCCAACGAGTGCAGAACAGTGGTCTCCGTTACTCCTTTCGGGGTATACAAAGGCATGAACATGTAACACCATTTTATAATAACCTTAAAATACTTAAACTCGAAAGTCTCCGCGAACTACATTATGCAAACTTTGTGTGTAATGTGACCTTCCGTAGAGAACCTAAGTATCCCTATAACTTGCTCTCTTTTAGAGCTGAAGACAGTAGATCCGGGTTAAGTTTAAGAAACTCTAATAACATGAGTGTACCTGACCATAGTACTACTAAGTTTCAGTGTAGTTTTGCGTACCGTGGACCGTTTGTGTATAACCGTATACCATATGAACTTAGGAATTGTCGCGCTGAGCTAAGAAGAAAAAAGTGAAAAGACTTTTATCTAAATAGGCAGCTTTTAATGTTACTATAATATTTATTATGTTAAGGGGTGGAGAATAGCAGTTTCTTCTGTAACTGAATCATCTTTTTTTGTACTTTTGTGCAATAAATCTTATTAATCTTATATTCGTAAGAGTTCTTGCCAGCACACCTTCGTGGCTCAGTGGTCGATGTGTCATTCCTCCCAAGTCGCAACGTTGAGGGTTCGCACCTCGCAGTAGTTCTTTTTTGTTATGATGATTTCTCTTCTTTCTATTGAACAAAAAATCGGTCAGGTCCAAAAGAACAGCTAGGGGATCGCCATCACGCGAGACAGACATCCACGCATTTGACATACCTCTGCGATCACGGTCGTCCGATACGAAACCAAGTTCGGCATTTGCCAATCTGCAATACGTTATGTCCGATACGGATATGCGCCCCGGATGCTGTAAGGCTTATTGCGTCTTTTTTATCTGACAGAAGTCAGTGTGTTGCTTATAACAATTGTTTATCTCTTCCGTGCTGCATTAAGTCCGGCGTGCCTCAGGGAAGTATTCTTGGTCCTATCTTATACACTATTTTTACTTCTTCGTTTCATAAATCGTTTCTTTACTGTAACTACCATTTCTATGCAGATGATACTTAACTTTACCATCCTTTCGAGGCTACAGATGTTCACAATGCATGTTCCCTAATAAATAGTGATCTTGAAAGGCTCTCTCGTCTTTCCAAACAACACCTGCTACAAATTAATCCCACAAAATCTTGCGCAATCATGTTTGGTGACGAGGGGTCCAGGAGGGTCACAATTAGCGATATGGTCTTAAAAATTGACGGCGCCAACGTGCCTTTTACGAAATGCGTTAATTTGGGATTATTTATCGACTCTAGCTTACGTTTTACGCATCATATTAGCTGTATGTTACAGCGGGCTTACCTCGCGTTAAAACTCCTGTATGGGCAGAGGCATTATCTTAACTTGAATACCAAGAGGACGTTGTGTGATGCGCTTGTTCTCTCGCATTTCAACTTCTGTGATTCTGTCTCTGCACCTTGTCTGTTGGGTCGTGCCAGGTCTCGTATTCAGAAAGTTCAGAATTCATGTCTCCGTTTAATGTATGGAATCAGAGCACGTTCACGTGTCTCTCATAAACTGAAGGACACTAAATGGTTGAGTATGTTCAATAGGCGGCGCCTTCACATGGTTTGCTGCTTTCTCAGAATTGTTCAGTTCCGCGTGCCTCTGTACTTGTATAATAAACTTGTTTTTCGGGATGATGTGCATGGTGTTGCCATTCGCCAAAAGTCGCTAATGCTCACGATTCCGCGGCATCGCAAGGAAATATTTAAGAGATCCTACTCGTACAATGTTATGTCCTATTTAAATCAGTTCCATTCGTTTCTGACTCTTCCTTGTGGTGCTGTGAGATGTAAATTGTTCGGAATGTTCTTTGACCAGCAGCAGATAGTTCTGGCTGTTGTCTGTATTGCATTGGGTGTGTGTTTTGCACGGTTGTTTTCTTCTTGTTCACTTTCCTCTTGTGTCTTTCTTCCTTGCTTCCTTTTCTCTATTCACTGCCTCCCGTTTCTCTTCTTAGTGGCTCACTTCTTATATTTTTTTATATTTTCCTTTACATGTATGTATTTATATTTTTCAGTTTATAATTTGTATATAGAGTAATTTAGTTTAAATTAATTCATAATGGGCATGCATGGAAGATCAGGCTCTGCGAATACTTGCTGTTTACAGATGCCTGAATGCATGCCTTTTGACACCATTGGTCTATTTTCGCAGATTTTTTATATGTTTGTAATTTTTTTTGTTAATAAATGTATTACTTATTTGTATTATTATTATTAATATACGTTTCCACTGAAGGAACAGTGAGAAACTTTTTGTTGCATTGTGTTTCTCTTTCTTGGCATATGTAGAAACTTTTAGTAACACAAATGTAAACTTTTTGTTTCCACTCAATCAACTGAAATTGACAACAGTTCCACCTTGTTTCTGGTAGTTTGTGCGAGCGCAACTAAGTGTTTCCACTAGTTTAAAACAGTATATGCGAATATGGAGAAAGATGAAGAAATAGCGTTAGCAGCAGCCGGCGGCGAATATAGTATTATATTTAAGTCAAGCCTTGATGGGTTAAGTCAAGCCTTGATGAAAGGGAGCAATACGGTATCATGCAGCTACTCACAGGGCCCTAAAAAGGATGATTTATACGTGGCAAGAATAACTAATGATAGTGTGAACATTTTTTTACGAATGCCCGCAACAGACCTGGAATGGCTGTTGTGTCAAGTTATTCCCCGAACAACTAACTCATTCGTCCACTTAAACAGCATTCAGCATATTGTTTTATTTCTCTTCCCTTCGCTGCTTACCGACATACTAGACACAATAACTTTCATGTTGCATCATTCATTTCCACTGCGACAGACAGCAACACGCATTTATTTCCCCGTGTCACAGACTTTCTTTTGAAGTTACCCCTCAAAATGGAAACCGGTGACATGAAGGAACAGTTGACATTTGTTACCGAAACAAAGATAAACTTTTAGGAACTTTGATGAACATTTCTGGGAACAAGCAACAGCAACATAAAAGTTCCTCAATGTTCCTTCGGTGGAAAGATAGTGTAAGTAGTAGGGGATTATTCGGCTTCGGCATTTGGGCATTCACTATTCGGTAGTTAATAAGCGTAAAAGTCAGTAAGTGAGTTAGACGGGTAGCAAGACAAGTTAGTTGATAAAAAGTAATTAAATTGTAAAATAAATAAGTGCATTATGTTGAATGGTGTGTATCGGTGCTTTAAATTGTAGTTCAAGATTTCTAAATTAAATTACAGTAATTCAGAAGTTGTGTTTGTTGTTTGCAGATCATCCTGACGATCATCTCATTTTCATCAATACCATCATCGCGTAGGAATTCTCTATCATTATTAACATTATAATTATTGTACAGAAATTCATATACACCTTACAAGGCAGATCGAAGTTTTGGCATTAAATGAGTCATCCATTTTATTTTTCCCTTTTTTAAACTAAGTATACATACATAAACCAGTAACATACCTCTCGGAGTGTGCAACTTTTTATTTATTAGCATCCTGTGGGATGCATAAATGCAAAAAAATATTTCGCTGCTAATGCTAAATGTAAAATACAGTGGCTTTATAAATATATAATATGTATTATAGTATAGTATAGAGCCACTGTAATGTAAAAACTGCGCACTTTATCTTACGATAAAAAATCAAACTGGACAACTTATAGTTTTCAAATATAACTCCGCGCGCTCCACCTGCATAATATGAATGTGACAACAGTTCACATTTGACTTTTCAGTTCCGTCAATTTCTGTACAGACACATAGAAATCTATTTCTATAAACATTGCACAGCGTAAATCAGACTCTAACGTTCAAAGGCGAAAATATGCGCGTTAGCCACGCCTACGGCACAAGCTGTTCACGTACTTTTCACGTGATCACTCATTCTGTTGGCCGGCCCGAGTATAGTGAGTACCTTTCAGAAGAACAAAACTTAGCCAAAATGCACAAGTTGTTCCTTGAAAAATATCCGGATAAAAAAATTTCAATGAGAACTTATCGCGCTGAATTTGTGAAATTTAACCCAAGATTTGGAGCACCTAGATCTGACACATGCACGATATGTGACAAACAGTACATTAAGCTGTGTGCCGCGGAAACAGAAAAGGAGAAGGCCAAAATTCTTCAAGAAACTACCATGCATTAGATGAAGGCAAAGCTGGAATACAATAAGCTTAGAGAGGATGCTGAAGCGGCCAAAGTCACGCCAAATTTACATGTACTTTTCACTGATTTTACAACAGGTGCTTTTTTGTCCTACATTAAAACATTCAAGTGTATTTTATCAGCGCCAACTTTCCTGTTATAACTACTCTATACATGATACAGTCAGCAACGATGTTGCTATGATGTTTTGGGATGAAACTGTTGGACATCGGAGATATTTCATCGTGCTTTCTCCGCTACATTCGGGAATATTTCAAAGCGCTATTGATAGATCTCAAATGGTTTACAGAAATACACACAGGGCATAGTTTTTTGCCCTGTGATAGGGATTTTGCGCAGATCGAAAGGCAAAAAAGCGCAGTATTGGTATGGTCCCTTTTGACTGGATCGAAATTATCGCAAACGCAAGACCTAGACAGCCTTACCTTGTAATACGTATGACACAAAATGATTTTATGGATCTTTCTCAAGTCGAGTCGTCTTTGCGGAAGGATCCAAAATTGAAAATTACCCAGCTTAAAATGTCAGCGGGTGCCCCAAATACTCTTTTCGCTAGAGAAAGCCACAATATTATCAGTAAAGCGCGGATTTATATGCAAAGTAAAGTTCAAAAATATGCGCATTTATATGCCCTTAAAATTAGCAAAATATGCACATATTTATTCAAAATATGCATTCCCACATCTTCCCAAAAAATAAAAACATAAGGTGAAAAACTTTATTAATTTTTTCCTAGCAAATACATACGTTACTTAAAGTGATTGCTGATCGATAATTAACACAATTATTCATGTTATATTTAAAATGAAAATAATTAACATAACTAAAAAGCTATTTTAGCTTTTATAGCGTTAAAAGCATATTCACAAATATGTGTTTTTCCAAATTTTCAATTAAAAATGAATGTCTTCTGCCGGAAAATATTTTTATATGTAGAAAAACTTCATTCTACATCAACTGACGTAATTGGTGCAAATTTAAATTTGGAGATTAACTCAGGCTTAACACCGACAAAATTTTAGAAATGTTGCAGATTTCTTGAAATTCCTGATTTTTCTTCAGTACATCTTCCAGTTTCTTAGCCACATCTTTTCCCACTTCACCTTTAACATTATTTATCGAACTTCTTAGATTTTCAATTAATTCAATCGACGAACTGAGCGGATACTTTTTCTTTTCTCTTCTAAAGCTTGTTATAATTTACAGAATTTTGCATTCCATGTGTTGTACATGGTGTTTGTTTAAAGAAAATCCGCGATTACTAATGAAAACGAGCATTATAGCACGCTAAAACATTGCATTGGTAAAACCTGGTTGGAATATAAATAAATGACAACCAAAGCACAAAAGTATGCATTATATGCACGAATATGCAAAATTCATGAATATATATATGAAAATAACTTGGAAATATGCAAAATATGCAAAATAGAAATTGGTTCTTTCCGCATTATTTTAACGAATTCGTACACAACTGTTTGAATTGGTCCCGTCATATCAAAAATAACAAACATGCATTTGCATAAAATCCGCGCTCTAATTATCAGACCTTGGACTCAATATAGTCTTTTAAATAAAAAGAAAAAAAGTCGCACGAGAAATATTGCAATGTATTAATGATCTCCCACTCGCTTATACCCGAAAAAAAGATAATCTAATCGACATGTGGAAATTTCTCCAGAAAGCTGAGGACAGATTATTTTACCAAAACATTCCTGAATAAATATTTTATTTCTGATCGAGAGAATTATTTACAAAGTTTATTCTTTCAGACAAGAATAGCGAAAATGTGAATTTATGTTTACTTTACCAAAGTATGTTTCTGATTAAATGTAAATGTATCTTAAGTTTTTTATCTAAATTAAAATTGGATCTTCTAAAGTAAATAATTTGCTTTATTAATATATCTCCGGAAAGAATATTGTTGGTCAAGGATAGCGTTGTAACTACTTACATCTTGCAACGTTATTCTTGGAAAATTGCCTATAGATGAGGTCCTTTTCAGTATACGCGATAGTATGATGTCTCTTACATATAACAACGTTGTATAGCAGATCTCTTGCAACTTTATTCACAATTTTATTGCATTTTTACTCTAAAATACAATTTTGCTTCTCCTGTAAATTTATTTGAACGTAACTTACAACGTTTTACCGGTCAACGCTCTAATTACTGTTAAGACAACTGAGGCGTTTTTTGCAAAAACCCCATTATGTCACTATTTTCAATAATTTGTATTTTTGCCGATTTTCACTGTCGACGTACCCAACTGAAAAAATACCGCTAAAACCCTAGTAGTCAGTAATATAATGCAGATAAAAAACAGTGGTTCCGCAGAAACACCATAAGTCAAGTAGGCTTTCTGCAAAAACAACAGTTGTCACATGGCTTATGTGACTTTTGCAGGAAACACATTTAGCACTTACGTCGGTACATTTCTAGCATGTTTAATGGCGTAGTTTCCTAAAAGTGAAAAAGTGCTCTCAAATTTATAATTTTAAAGCTTTTAAAATGGATAATTCTTTGAATAAACGTTACGAACGTCAGGACACAAGTGAAAATGTGCCTTTAAAAAGAAAGAAAAGAACACTAAAACGCACGGAAGTAAGGCAAGCAAGAATAAAAGGAAAACAGTACGTTAACCACAAGGGAAATGAAGTACCAGAAGCAGTGTTGCCAACCATACGGTAATTACCGTAAGTTTACGGTAATTGAGGGTATAATACGGTATACGGTCCAAACATGAGGACCGTATCCATTTTTACGGTAATTCTGCAACAATCGGCAAATGCTGATATGTTTTCCAGAATGACAAAAAAAGCATGTATCCACAGAAGGAAGAGGCAGAGACGAGTTCTTCAGAAAACGAAGACGA
Source organism: Xestobium rufovillosum (assembly GCA_963966045.1). NCBI lineage: Eukaryota > Metazoa > Arthropoda > Insecta > Coleoptera > Ptinidae > Xestobium > Xestobium rufovillosum. Next base: position 8,375,382 of record OZ014498.1, on the reverse strand, counting down.
TTTTTTGTGGACACTGTGGATATCATTTAGACTTGAACTTGACTGGGTATTTTAAAAGTTGTGTTATAAAAAGTTTATTAGACGTTTTTGTTTACAATTTTGAGTATATTAAAAGTTAAGTTTTTAAAGCATTAAAGTTTCTTGCAAGATTTTGTGTTTTTCTTTTTTTACACTTAGGTATACGGTAATTTTGGGCGAAATACGGTAATTTCAGCGTCAAAGTACGGTAATTTATCACGACATGGTTGGCAACACTGACCAGAAGCAAAGCCGGGCCCAAACTGCAAGTAAGTTTTCTTGCAAATAATGTGATATGTAGTTTGATTTATTCTTCTTAGTTACTCCCTGTACAAGTGCTATGCTAAAATATCTGAACAGGAAAAACACTATATTTTCGAAAAATTTTACAGCCTAAGTAGTAAAGATGAACAAGATAGTCATCTAGCAGGTATGGGCACGACCTGTCGTATTAAAAACTTTAAAAAATCTAATTACTACTTACATTTTTTAGACCTAATATCCTATCGAATTCCAAGACAAAGAAGAAGTCCCAAAAATATCGTAAGAAATAACGGTATATTACAAGATGAGGCAGAAAGCCAAGAGAAAAATTATAGTTTCAACAAAGGCACAGAAAAGGAGGAAGAAAGTGAAAAAGACAAAGAGGAAGGCAATGAAGAAGAAAATGAGAAAGAAAATGATATAAACGAACCGTATGCAACACCACAACATGTTGCCTAGTTAGTCGGGAGTCTGGAGGACAAAAATCGGCAAGGGGGTGTCGACTCGAGGGTATACAAAAAAGAAAAATACTGTCTTATAGAAAATTTTATGCTGCATCCGAATCTGCCGTTCGCCCTTTAATCCGGGATTGCAAAATATGAGAAAACACATATTTTGCGTTAAAACTCGAAAAAACTCAATTAATTGACTTTTTTTGTCCATCACTCGATATCTTGCTTATTATTGCAGATATCAACTTCCAATTTTGTATTGTATTACCTCAGACCCTTGTTGTTGACATTATATTAACAAACTTTAATTAAACTTAGTACTTTGTTTGTAATAAAATTGTTATTAATGCCTTGTTGCATGAAATTAAGAAAATGCTATGCAAATTATAGTGAGCGAGAAACTTTTTTATTTTTGAAGATAGATGTATCGCATATCGGGATAAAATGAAGATAATAGGCCAAGGAAGTTTTTTTATTTGAAGTTTTTTTTTCTACTGCGAATAGTTTTTCCACAAAACTGACAACTCTGCGGTGTTTGCCTGCTCGCCACGCCGAACTGGCTTGCGGGTTGCCGCTTGTGGCGTTATGATTTCAGTCGCGAGTAGGTTGTTAGGATTTCCGCTTCACTACCTATTAATACATATATAATAATACATATTTACTTAGATCTAGATTCACACACAATATGGCGTTTTGCGGCAAGTTCCAAAAATTTTTAGATGTAGTATTGTGATACATGTTCTAATAGATTATTTTTATTATCTCTATAGGTATATCTGAATCAGATAATAAACAACGGTTGCTTACCTTTTTGGCATTAGAATTTGAAAAAAAAAATTTGACATAGAAGATTATCTTAGCAGGTATGCTCAAAGATAACAAAAGAACAATCATATGCAGCAAAAATAAATATGAAGTTACCGATATTATTGGTCTTGATGGATTATATGTATTACTGCGCCATTTTAAATTCTGATATGTATATGGCTTCAGAAACAAAATATTTACGTTCCTATAATAATAACACATTAGGCATCCACTTAAAGATTCAATGAAAATGAATTGGCAAACATTATATTGGCTGTGTACTGCTCGTCAGGCTGTGACCTCGGCTGTGACACTGTTGGTTTTCCCTTCAAAAAGGAAAAACGAATAGCACTAAATTCTATTCTAAAGGGGGATCCAAATGAATTAAAGCAATTAACTTCTTTTGGAAATGATTCTTTGACTGCCCAAGATTTATAATTTAGATACATGCAGATTTTTCTTCGAGGCTCTATATGGACGAACACTGTTTAAAGGAAACATGGACGAACTGAGAGCACATTTATTTCCATTTTGTAAGACAGATACGTATAAGGTACGTCTATATAAAGTACGTACATTTTTCGATAATACACGAATAATACTATGTATTATCGGAGGTAGGTGTCTAAAATAACAGTAAAACTAAGATATACAGGGTGGAACTTTCTAATGGAATAAATTCTGTAAAGACTAAACGGCTAATATTTGATCGAAATCCTGGGACACCTTATAACATAAATTTAATCACCATTTGCTCACGTGACTACGAGTTATGACGTCACAGTACATTTTCTTAAATAGCAAGGTATGTTAAATTTTATACCCTTGGATAGATTCTTTCGAGAGAAATTCAGTGCCTTTTTCCGTTTTTGGATATCTTTATTAGTTTTAGAGAAAAATCGATTCAAACTTCAGGACGTATACTCATAAAAATAAAACCGGTCATCAAACAAAAGTATTTTTATTATCAAATTTGAATTTTTAAAGTAAAGCAATTTGCGAATAACAAAGCGGTAGCAAGAAATTTACTTAAATGAGATTTCCAAATCAAAGTAAATGACCAGCTTTATTTTTATGATGTATACGTCCCTGCAGTTTGAAATGATTTTTCTCGAAAACTAATAAAGATATTCAAAAACGGAAAACGGCACTGAATTTCTCTCGAAAGAATCTATCCAAGGATATACAAATTAGCATACCTTGGTATTTTAAAAAATGTACTGTGACGTCATAACTGGTAGTCACGTGACCAAATGGTAATGAAATTGATATCAGAAGGTGCGCAATTAAAATCAAAAATCGACGTGTCCGAGGATTTCAACCAAATATTAGAAAGTTCCACCCTGTATATCTTAGTTTTACTGTTATTTTAAACCTCCGACTGAAGACGCTCTTCAGTTGTTCAGTTTCATATTAAAAGGGCTTATCTGCAAGTGGCAATTTATAAAAAAAACCTACGAAATCCAGCCCAGACTGCCTTTCTTACCTTCCTAGCGCAGCATTATGAATAGCGTTCATACCACAAATAATCACGCGGCAAATAATGTGCGACGTTGACTACCATTTTTGTCACTAAGTGAAGTCGCCCATCAGATTAAGATATTTTAAAAACTTCCTTGGTCTTTGACCTTCATTTTATCTCGATATACAATACATTTATCTTCAAAAATAAAAAAAATTCTCGCTCACTATAATTTGCATAGCATTTTCTTAATTTCATGCAACAAGGCATTAATAACAATTTTATTACATAAAAAGTACTAAGTTTAATTCAAGTTTGTTAATATAATGTCAACAACAAGGGTCTCAGGTAATACAATGCAAAATTGGAAGTTGATATCTGCAATAATAAGCAAGATATCGAGTGATGAACAAAAAAAGTCAATTAATTGGGTTTTTTCGAGTTTTAACACAAAATATGTGTTTTCTCATATTTTGCAAGTCCGGATTAAGGGGCGAACGGCAGATTCGGATGCAGCATAAAATTTTCTATAAGACAGTATTTTTTGTTTTTGTATACCCTCGAGTAGACACCCCCTCTCTTAAATTGGATCGTACGGTCGACCAGATCCCGTACCGTAAAGTGGGGTGACATTGATTTCTTGAGGCGAGTTTGATCATCAAAATAGCAAGGTGAAATTTACCGGTTAATTTTCAAATTGTGAATATGCGTCGCGGGGCGACTTTGATCCAGCCGGTGGGGCGAGAATGATATGTGTATCAAACTCGCCCCGAGCTTTGGAAACTAAATATGATGCATTATTGGATATTATGATTGGATTTTAGCTATTTACCGGTCCAATGCATAATCTTTTTTCCAGATGGTGCGAAAATATCAGCGCACGCCAGGGACAAGGCCTTATAAAGACTATACGGAAGAACAATTGAATGAAGCACTTCAAAAAATAGCAGACGGCGAACTTTCTGTGAAAATGGCCTCCCAACGGTACACAATACCATATGGTACTTTATACAATAAATATCATGGAAGGCACGTAAGGCAAACTGGTGGCCAGCCAGTTTTCACACACTTGGAAGAAAGAGCTATTCTCAACTCAGCTTTAAAATGTGCAGATTGGGGATTCCCTCTTGATCTCTTAGAGATTAGAATGCTTGCGAAGAAGTATCTCGATGGTAAGGGCAGGAAGGTAGATAAATTTGCGAATAACCTACCAGGAAAGGATTGGGCTCTAAGCTTAATGAATCGCCATAAGGATCAAGCCTCACAACGTGTCTCTAGAAATATTAATAAAGCCCGAGCAAGCGTTTCCAGAGAAACTCTGACAGCTTATTTTGACAACTTGGAAGAAACTTTAAGCAATATTCCCCCCAGTAATTTATTTAATTATGATGAAACGAACGTTGGTGATGACCCTGGGAGTAGAAGGCTTGTTTATAGAAGAGGGGTCAAATACCCTGAAAATGTCGTCAATCATTCGAAGAGCTGCACATCTATAATGATCTGTGGAGCTGCAGACGGAACCCTTCTACCACCATACGTTATATACAAGAGCGAACATCTTTACACCACGTGGAAGGAAGGCGCAATTAGCGGATATCCATGCTGCTCCAAACCATGTTGCTCGCAAGGATGCCGATTCAACAGAACGTCACATGGTTGGATGGACGCCGTGACATTCGAAGATTGGTTCTCCTCATTGTTTCTTCCGCACGCCAAGCGATTGGAAGGCAGAAAAGAGCTCGTCGGCGACAACTTGGCATCTCATTTTAACGATCGGGTTCTGGCTCAGTGTGAAGAAAATGACATAGCATTTGTTTGCCTAGTACCACACTCAACTCACATTTGCCAGCCACTCGATGTAGCTTTTTTTAAACCATTCAAGGTAGCGTGGCGAAATGTTTTGTCAGCTTACAAACTTAGGAATAATAATTCATCTGGAATTGCTAAGGACGTTTTTCCGTCATTATTAAAATCCGCAATAGAGCAAATGGACACTGTAAAGGCTCAAAGTAAAGACAAACCTGGATATCAAGAAACTGGTGTAAAAAGAAATCTAATAAATGGTTTTTATGCAACGGGTATGTTCCCCATAAACCGTCATAAAGTTTTAGATAAAATTCCATATTTGAATCCTACTAACCCTGAACAGGAAATCAATGATTCCTTGAGTGAGCTATTGCGGGAAAAAAGGTATGGAACTAATAATAATACAGAAAGAGTTAGACGGAAAAGGCAAAGAATAAATGTTATACCAGGAAAAAGCGTAAGCACAAGAAATAACGAAGAAGGCGATGGCGATAGTGACGAGGAAGTTGTTATGGCAGAAGCTCCAGAGGAAGAAGAAATCGTTGATGATATTCTGGATGAAGTGGAGTACATAGCACCCGATAAAGATTTGTTAAAACCCGAAGCATTTGTCCTTGCCAAATTCACTTCCGGGAGGAGAAAATCCGCAAACTTTAAGTATGTTTGCAAGATTTTAACACAATTCTCAGACAACGAATTCAACACAGTTGGTTTCAAGTCTACTAATCCCGAGAAGACTAGATTTAAGTTAGTGGAGAATGATCTCAGTACAATACCTGGTTCTGATATAATGGCGGTCCTACCTAACCCTATAGAACTAGAGGGTAAGGAGTATGAATTTCCTGCTACAGTTGATGTTAAAGAACTCTAAAATACTCGTGCGCTGTGTTTTACATTACTCTCTATTTACAATGTTTTTTCCTTTTAAAGTTTATGAAAATAAATGTTGAATTAAGTAGCTGGTATAAAATTATTCCAATATTATCAATCTCTCCTCACGTATCAATCTCGCCCCAACGGTGAAATTCGCTTTACAGAAAAATCTGCCGGGTCAAATTAAAATCGGGGCGAGATTGACTTGTTTTGGTGCAAGACGCGTAGTTTATCGCAATTTTAGAGGGGGTATCTAACTCGCCCCACACGGCGGGTATGATTGATAAGGCTTATTAATTCATTTTTCGTCGAAATCTTTCCATATTTTATATCGATAGGGTTACCAAATGATTCCCAATAAACAACCATATAGTATCTCACCTTTAAAATAGCTTGAAAAAAATTGTATAGCGTTTTATTTCAAATAACATTTTGAAAACTGTCAATCTCGCCCCACTTTACGGTACTAAGTATTTTTATAAAATACGTGTACAAGGAAAGGAAGAAAAATTTTTTGTTAAAGCCTTTTGTGGTTTTCAAGGAGTTACTTATGAGAGGATTCGGCGCCTTCAAAAACACTTATTTAGGACAGGGGCTTCTCCAAAGGACAAACGGGGTAGTCATGGTAATAGACCTAATAAGACTCTAACAGACACAACACGTTTAATTGAAGACTACATCAAATCGTTTAAAAGCAGAAAGTCCCATTACTCCAGGAGGAAGAACCCGAATACTTACTATCTTCCCGAAACTTTGAATGTTCAAAAAATGTTTCAAATATTCATGGAAGAACATCCTGGTGTCAAAGTTTCGTACAAAGTATATTGGAAAATATTTCATGATAAGTTCAACTTAAAGTTTGGTTTGCCTAAAAGTGATACGTGTGGAACTCGCGATAAGTTTGAAAGTCTGCTTTTAAGCTGTGAAGAGCCTGAAGAAAAACGTAAGTTAAATATTTAAAAAGAATTGCACTTGGCAAAAGCAGATAAATTCTATGAACTAAAAAGAAAGACAAGTTGAAAGCTCGAAGTGATCCACAAAACTTTACATGTTTATCTTTTGACTACATGCAAAATTTGCCCCTGCCCCATATCAGGACAAATGCTGTTTTCTATGCCAGACAACGTTTTTGGTATTCACAATGATGGGGAAAACAGGGCGACTTTGCACTGTTACAATGAAACCCTTTGCTGTTTCATTATCTCCATTCAAATAATAATTTGACTGCAAAAAATCTTATTTTAATAAGTGATGGATGCGCAGGGCAAAACAAAAACTATGTGCTGATGAAGTTTTTGTACATGATGGCTCACTGTTTGAATCCATAACACACATATTTCCTATACGCGGGCATTCATTCTTAAGTTGCGACCAAGACTTTTCCTTAATCGAGAAGCATAAAAAGACAGCAACAGTAGAAACTAGTGAAGAATTGAATGAAATAGTGAAAAATGCTAGACATAAACCGTCTGCTTTTGAAGTCGTCAATGTCGATCAGCCCATGATTTATAATGTTGCAGAAACCGTGTATCCGCATTTCCTCAAATCTGGTCGCCTCACAATTAACATAAAAACAGCAAGGATGTTGCGATATTCCATAAGCGAACCAGGAGTTGTTCTAGTGCGTTAAACCTACTAAGGTGACTGGGATTAATCGGTTATAAGGAACAAGCGCAACATGCCCAATGAACTTCAACTGAAGCCCTTATTATGATGGACGCATCCCTATTAATCCTGGGAAAATTTCAAACTTGCAGGACTTGGTTCAGTACCTAAAAACACCAGAAGCTCAACATTTTTATAAGAATCTATTATCACCCACGCATAGCACCGCAATTCACGATCCAGAAGGTTTCGATGTTGAAGCGAATGATAACAGCAGCGGCCTAGCGATGATGAATGACAAGTTAAATGCTATTTTTGTTCTTATCACTTGATATATAATCAAAATAAAATGTTTTTCAACTAATATGGTGTCCTTTTGAAAAATATGAACCTATTTCTGCAAAAACACCACATGTCAAAGGCAAAAAAATAAAAAAAAACAATTTTCGAAAAAAAATAAACAAAATTTATTGTAATATGTGCCAAATAAAATTGTTTAGCAGTACTTTTCCTATTATGTTGAAAGTTCTGCAGTTTTTGTCCTCTCTTGAAAAATTAAAATTTAATGACAACTGTTGTTTTTGCAAAAAACGCTTCAACTACGTTAATTTTTATATATCCCTACACTTTCCAAGGCGTTTAAATCAAATATTTTCTTTTTTTAAGAGTTTGAGATTATTGATACTGATTTTATGGCCAGTTTCCAACGCGTGTGACGCAATGCTAGACTTATCTGTAGGACCGTACTTGTAATGGGCTTGATGCTCCTTAAAGTAAGTTAAAATATACCAAGTTGATTGCCGGATATATTTTTTGTCGCAATTTCCGCATGCTATTTCGTAAATTCCCGCTTTATAATGGGTTCCGTTTTATCTTTCGCATTTCCAAGTAGATTGCATAAATTGTTGCTCGAAGTGTGAACCACTTTTAAGCCTGCTTTCCCGAAAATCGTATTCATACGTCATACCTCTAATTATCGATACATATGGTATTTTTATAAATTCAGTAATTTGGTTATCCCCATTCAAAGTGGTGGAATTTCGCAATAGCCTGCAAAATTTTCGTTTCCTAATTAATCTATTGACAATTTTTGAATTAAAACCGTTATATTTTGCCATATCTTTGATTGTGTTTACTTCCTTGCGGCATCTTTCAGCGGATAATGGTAGACTCACCAGTCTATTACCTAAAAAACTAGGGTATACAGCGGGTACCCGGGAACAACTTTATGCCCCGAGTAGTAAAAGCTGTATCCGGGTACCCGCAAAAAATCACACTAATAATTTTAATAATAGATGTTTACAATTAAAATCTATAAAGATAAAACGTATTTAAAAATTTAAAGACAGTACAGTGCTTTGGGTTTTCGCTACTAGTTAGGGCGCGGCCTTTTGCGGCTTAACAATTCGATATAATTTATGGCATTTTAGCTTCCTAGCCTAAGCTAGGTAGCTATTGTGATAGTCGTTTTTTGACCATGGTGTTTTTTCATCAAATGTGGACGTTTCAGGTCATTCTAAGACTTTGTAGCAATCTTTTTGATTTGTGATTTTGCGCGAATATTGTGCCCCACCTCTCAGGACGGATCTCAGCGGTGATTTGAGAGATACGAGATAGTCGAATGGGATCGTCGCAGGATCCTTCCGCGATTCTTATTTTTATTAAATTAGATGCTAATATACTAATATTGTATATCCGGAATTTGTTCGCCGCCTTGCGGGATATTGTAGTTACCCATTCGTAATACTTATACTAAGATACACAGTCGAAGCCGCCCACCACCTGAGGTAAAGTTATTATTTATTTTTCTTGAGGTTCTGGTCTGTAGCGATTCCCTTATTTTTATAGGCTTCACTTGGCTACCTGCAAACACTGCCGGAGCTGTATTAGATTTAATTTGCCGCAGAGGGCATCCGTAGGTCGCCTGCCTAGATATCAACAAACCCTCTCATCCAGGTTCACCGGATAGCAGTACAGATAAGCCAGTTACTATATTCTATTTTGGTGTGGTGCCATCATATTTTTCGTTCATTTAGAACTGTATTTTGATGTTTATTGACTGAAGTATTATAATATTGTTGTACTCTTTGCTAGCGCCTGGTTTCACCGTAATCTCTATAGGCATTATTTTTTGTGTTCAATCATATTTAGTTTCCTCCTCCAAAAGAAATTTACCTGTACGCCCGCTCTATGGTACCTTCGAAAGGGATTTATTTTTGCTTGATTGTGCGTATTGTTTTTTTTTTGTTTAACTGCTTTATTTAGTGCTTACAGTAACAGCTTTGTTCTTATGCGTTACTTGATAATTTTCGCATTAAATGCTTGTTTTCCGAATTGCCATTGTTTATATTCTCGCTACCGTTTTCGTGATTATACCGTAGATTTTGTATTAATCTGTGAGACGCCTAAATCACGTGGCGCCCTTTACCGATTATTTTTGAGTGCTGGAATTACTACCCACCCCACTCTCCGACTCTAGTCGCGCGTGTCACAGTTGCATTAATTTTGCCCTTAAAGCCTTGGCAATTCCCCAAACGGGTCCTTTTCTTTTGCGTACTTATATATATCCTTGTTTTGTGTGCGAATGGAGCGTAACAACTTTTTGGCAAGGTGGCACATTTCCGTCCGTATGTATGTGTGTGTGGGTGCGCGCGCGCGCGTGTGTGTGGGTGTGTGTGGGTGGGTGTGGGTGTGTTTGTGTGTGTGTATGTCTGTTGGCACTTTTGCGGGAAAACGGCTCCACAGATTTTGCTGAAATTTTTAGAGGGTATTTTTCGCTACACGATGTGCGAAAATCGTAATAGGTTGTATAAGGAAAATATTGCCGCGCGCCCTCCAGTTCAGTTGTGGCTGTGGCTAGAAAACTGTTCTGTCAATGCATTGACACTAGTTTGTTTTCCTTTCGGCTCCAGCGTCTCGGTGGCACACGTCTTATCATTGCCGCCTGCCGTCGAACGGGGTTTGCGCTTTGCAGTCGACGCAGTGCCCATTATGCAATTTTTCGTTAAAAAATTATGTTAGTTTCAGTAGTTTGAGCCTGAACTTTGTGTGTGGCGGTGAACTATTTTGTGTGAGATAATTCTAATCTAAAATTTAATAATACCTCCTAAAAAATCTCCTGTTTGGGAACACTTTTGTTTAAAAGAAAATCGTGCTATATGTAACTTGCGCAAATCTGAATTAGCAATACTTCTGATATTTATATGAACCAGTCTCAAACCTACCCCCCGTCCACATCCAGCACCCTATTGCACTCCGCCACAGTATCCAGCCCATGGGTAACTATTGGTACATAATCAAAGTCTCTTATAAATTGATCCACACTAAAAAATAAACGAAAGTAAAATCGAAACTAAAAAAGAAAACGAAACACAAAAAAAACACACATAGAACAGCAAGGTTACTCCGTCCAAAACAAAATCATATGCGCATAAGTACTAACTGGCCGCGAAAAACATACCATTAAAAAAGAAAACAAACTTATTGCCTATAATATCTCAAAATCAAAATACATTTACATGAGCATTGCTTAGCGAAAGGATATAGATGACCTATATATCGTTCGCTGAAAATATCTTCCTTATGACTCCGTTCTTGTCCTTCATCATTACTACACCATCTCTAGTCCAGACGTTTCCCTTTCCCATTTCAGTTACGGCTGCCTTCACTAGTTGTGCTCGATCTCTCGTAAGGTCTTCTCTTATTGACACATTTGTACCTTTCAATCGACTTGTAGCCCGGAAAACTTCGTCTCGAAATTTATAATTCATAAATTTCACAATAATCGGTCTACTTCTTACCCCATCCACAACTTTTCCTATTCGGTGGCACCTATCTATTGCGTATTCTACAAGTTTTATATTTAAAACGTCCTCCAACCAATTTCTAACCAACTCCTCTGTATTTTCTGTTACTCGACTCTCATCCAATCCAAAAATACGTAAGTTTTGCCCGCGGGAATATTGTTCCAATTGTTCTATCTTACTCCGATTGTTGTTATTCACTCCTTTAAGTTCCCCAACCTCTGCCTTCAGTTCCAAAATTTGTTTACCTTGGTCCTCAATAATAACTTTTAAATCGGCAATGACGGCCTGCGATACAGCTCCAGCTAGCGTTTCTATAAAGTTTTTGTCACTGCAGGTTTTTTTGATTACTTCTTGCACGGTAGTTTTTATTTCTGCTATTTGGTCGCGTGTAAAAGTCATTTTCGCAATTTTCTACTGAATTAATTAGAATTTCACTTTATAGATTTTATCACAATTTTCCCTATATCCGCCCGCACAATTCAATGTAACTCTTAGTCTTTAAAGTATAATACCAACAGCCTTCTATTATAATTTTCTTCAGAGCACCTGCACGCACTACCTACTCAGATCGCATCTGTATATTAAGTAGTACACCAGCAATCTTCTTAAACACCTCCAGCGTGTTCATAACAAAGGTAATATCAACTCTCAACCTCAGAAAATTAAAACACTTGCTGATTTTGGAATTACACATGGCAAACCGTGCAACACTGTACGAAAATCTAAAATCGATTATTTAACTTACAATTTTATTGCTCAAAATTATTTGCCATTTCGTATAGTGGAATCAGAAAGTTTTAGAGAATTAATGAAATATGTTGAACCAAATTATAAACCGATATGTGTCGAAACCGCAAAGTCACAAATCGAAAAGCAAGCAATAGATTTAAGAAAGCAGATTACTAACAGCTTGCAAAAATGTCAATATGTGGCACTTACAACTGATTGTTGGACTAGTCTATCTCACGACAGTTTTATGGCCGTAACGTCTTCATTCTTTGATTCAAAATGGGAGATACATACCCTAGTACATGAAACACGATACCTTGGAGAGAGACATTTTGCAGACTATTTGCAAGACCAAATAAATGAAGTTATTCAACAATGGGAAATAAGACATTCATTAGTAGCAATTGTTCACGACAATGCGAGCAATATAAAAAATGTGGCATTTTCCATCAACCCTGAGTGGCATGATGTAGGATGTTGTGCCCACACCTTAAAACTTTGTATAAACAGTGCTATGGGCACGGATAAAACTTCAAACCACCCCATATCAAAAACGACAAATGCAGCAAGTCGTTTGGTGGGTCACTTTAGCTAATAATGAATTGCACCGACGGCAGAGGCGGTTCGTGACTTGGGGAATGGGTGAAGCAGCTTCGCCGCAACAAAAGAAGTGTTTCAATCCTCGCGACACATAAAAGTAGCGTTTTTCACTGTCTTGCTCAAAAGGCGAGACAAAATAAAATTACATTGTTAGTAATAATACTTTTTTACCCACAATCGGTCTGTAATCAGAGACTAATATAGAGCACCGTGAAAAGAGGATCTAAATCTAAATAGTATTTTACCGCCCTACTGCGCTAAAAATACTTTATTGCCCTAAGGATGTTTCTTTACAAAATTGAATGAGTCAACAAAAACTGCTTGTGGCGCAGCTTCTTTTATTTTCACTTGAAGACCATGTAATTGCCCTGACGTCATGCTTGCACCACCAAAACATTGTCCAATAAGTTTTGTTTTATAGCCAAATTTTTCGAGGCACTTTGATACAAGGTTAAACAATATTTCGGCAATTCTGCTGGAACCGACATCAAAAAAAAACTTTCTACCAACTGTCCGTCGGGATTAACACACCTAATTACAATTGTCCACCTCCTCGTGGTGAGAGTCGGAAGCGCCGGGGGAGACCGTGCGTGGGTCTCCTTCCGGCGGGTGACGCCTAAGCGCCACGCAAGTGGCGCCGGATGGCGGCATGGCTGCGGCTAACGGGCAGGAGCATGTTCGAGGCTGGGAAGGGCTAACCACCCACCGAGCTGTTGATGTACTGGTTGGCAACAGACATAGGAAAGATACTAACGAGAGGGGTCGCCCACTGGCGGCCCCGCCAACTCTTGTGGAGGGCACGGACCGTGACGGAGCTGGGCCGTCTCGGTTCGACTGTGAGCACTGCGGTAGGAGTTCTCCACCGCGTCAGGCAGGGGGTGCATGTGGCTCGTGCCCACCGGATAGCATATAACCAGGCGATCGTCACTGACCGACGAAACCAGCGTTGCTCGGAGGAGGAGGTCAGACTTCTTGCGCGCGCCGAAGCTAGGGCACTGATCGCGGGTACGAGCAGAGTGGGAATTAACGCGGTACTATACCGGGAATTTTCCCACCGCTCCGAGGATTCGATTAAGGGCAAACGCCGCCCACAGGCCTACAAAGACCTGGTCGAATCTTTCGTTGAGGCTCTCCGCGTAGGTGTGCCGGCGGAGGCCGGGCAAGGACCTGGCGTCCAAGGTCGACCAATGGCCGCCGATACCGGTCGCGCGGTTAACGCGACCGGAATCGATCTGAAGGGGGTTCTTCGTATGTTCGAAGCAGCGGAGGACCTCGCGGAAGATAGTGCGGAAGCTCGTCTCAGAGACATCTGTAGGCGAGCGAGTAACGGGGACGAGGTGACCAAAGACATTGTGGCTTGGCTTCTGTCAGCTATTCCCTCGTTGCCTGCGCGTCGGTTAGTGCGAGGACCGGGTTTGCGCCCTATTCCCGAAGTCCAACCCGAAAGCTGTCGTGGATGCGATACTGGAAGGCAAAGACCTCCAGAACAGGAGGAGCTTGCCCGTCGATGACGGGAGGTTCCTTCAATTCTGGAGGTCCGTCGTCGAGGGGCCTAGCAAACCCCTTGAGGACGAGCTGGAGAGTGTCGCGGAAGTGGATAGTATGCGCCTCGGTAATCTCTGGAGTCTCATCACTCCGGCGGAGGTCGAGCGCGTGAAGGTGCGTAGTTCCACTGCTGCTGGTCCGGACGGGGTAGCCCCGAGGGTGTGGAATTCCTATCCCACCATCAGCAAGGTGCTGCTCTTCAACCTTTTCCTCTTCCTAAGATTTTTGGACAATATCTGTGGAATCATCCACATGAACAGAAAAAAAAAAAAAATTATTTCCCTTTTGATATGCTCGTCGATAGGTATATTGCGAAATGCAGTCATTTATGTATTTCATTTTGAATAGTCTTAGAATTGGCAGTAACCACGGGTGTGATTTTTCTTAGTGCTCTTGAATGTCTATGCGGCTTCTCGATACATATGATTCTAACAGTTCTTTACAGTTTCCGCGATTAATTCAAAACACATCTTGGCAATTTCCGAGGAATGATAAACAATACCCAAGTAAAAAAACTGCAAGAATTCAATAATCTGCAGGTGCATAAAACGCTAAGCTACTAATTTTCATTGAAATGTTTAATATACGCCTATACGGCCTATAATTTTCTTTTAAAAAAGCATCCTCAATAGTACTTACGAGTACATTCTTCTTCAACTTTGAGAAACCAAATGCACGTATATGTGGTCAGAAGATCCTTCATGTTTATGAAGAACATGAGTTACCTACATTGCCGAAATCATTAAAACGCTCTTATTCGACCCACCTGATTTAACACAAATAATTAAACACGGCATACAAGAAAACTTATTCAAATAGTAACTGCCACACAACTACTCGAATTCGGAGTACCACCACTTTTTAAAATTTCGATTGTACACTTTGTTTTTATTTTTATTACCACCTAAAATTTTCATAACTTAAAAAAAATCTTTCTTCCACCGTGGATAAACACATACGAGATCACAAGACGCATCGCAGTGCGCAGCGTATGATTTCCAAGATACAAGTTTCCAACAACAAAACGTATACCACGTGACATGCAGAAACTGAGGATATAAATATTGAATATAAAAGTAGGTTAATTCTAATTGTCATCATTTCATTGCATTTCCGTATTGTAAGCCGTTACTCTACCCGTTTGTATTAAGACATTATTTTCTTGTAATAAGTTGTAAATTCGTGTTTTTTTTTTATAAATTATTTTTTTTTGAAACGCTCTCACACGACGTTCTTAATTGGCGCAGTCGATAGGATCTAAAAAGGAACACCGAAAAAACTGTATATTTTTCCGGTAAACTACAAAACAAGATTAACGAATAAATTGGAAAGAAAAGGCAGCGGCATAGTCAGATCCGAAACTTCCAGCATAGAAGTAAAGACAGCGACGAAAAAGACAGACCCGGACTTCCCAAGACACAACTAAGGATGAGAGAAATATCTTGATACAAAATAAGGTTAGTGCCAAGTTTTGTATATATGGATGATATAATTGTGTTCTCACCGAATTTAGAAGAACATATTAAACATTTAAAATCAATATTTAAGAAATTGGAAGAAGCTAGTTTAAAAATACAGTTGGACAAATGTGAATTTTTATGTAAGGAAGTAGAATATTTAGGGCATGTAATTACTCCAGAAGGAATAAAGCCTACCCAAGCAACACAGGTTTATATAATATACGTTTTGTATACGATTTAAGCGTTGAAAATCAGGATACCAAGCGGAAGGTTTAAAAAATCAACGTTTTCTGTATACTTATCTTTTTTATAACTTATATTAATTGTTTTTTATACGTTGCAGAATCCCTAGTAGTATAACCTGAACGTTAATTATACGTTTTTACCCGTCGCAAACTTTACGTTTATTTGTTCGGCGTATTTAATAAATATCCTTTTATATATTATACTCGTGGGAATTATATTCAACTATTTTTATTCGGTTGAAGAGTGCGATATATTGTACATATTCATAAAATATTAAATATAAAGTGGCCGACGAGTTTTCTCGGTTTATGTTATTCAGCATGCAAATTATACGTTTCTTACTTCTCTTTAGAATATGGTAATACATCTGAATTTGAAAAGGTACAGATTCGTTTTATTCTTTATTAGCCTACTTATAATCCATTGTAATATACACATAACGTTTGTGATAATGTTTTTGACAAGCAAAAAATATACGTATCCGTTATACAGTCGAAACTTTATACGTATATGTCTAACATATATTTAAATATTACTTAATGGGATTCGTTTATTATAGGAGTCCGCAAACCTAAAAATGATATCAGCCTGAATTGCTCAAGCATTTGTGATGCTTGAAAACTATATAATAGGGAGCAAAGCATTTTCTATCGCAGGTAAGTAGCTCATTGGGAACAGAATAGCAGTTTTCAGCTATCATTTGTTTTTTTTTTTGCTAATGGGTTTACTACACGTTAAATTATGATTATACAGCTGATTCTTGCATGTGCCAATTTACATATATCCGAAACATGAATTCAAACCACGAGATCTAAGGCCATTATTCAAACTATTTGTTTGCCGCATATTTATAATTCCCGCCACTACGAGGTCTAAAACCGCGAAGTGGGATGAAATTACAACGATTGCTTTCTCCGGATTTCGGACGTCACTTATACAACGATAAATTTCGTCTGGGTTTATTTCGTACGCCAACTCTGGACGTTCTAGGTGCGGTCCTTAAATATGCAGCGGTACCCCTCGGTATCACTTATTGGGATACGCTGTATATTTAGGCTGGTCGGGTCGTTCGCTTATGAACGTTTTTCTTACGTTGTACTTACGGTCAGGTAAGACTTATACGTTGGTCACCCTTTTGCTCGTAGTCGCAGAAGGGTGGGTCCAAATATTAGGTTACTATTGCTAAACGTCGAATAACACAACAGAAAGAAAATGAAACGGTACTCTATTAATTTAACTATTTACATTTGAAAGAATTGAATAAACAGACTTGAATGGGAAAAAAACAGAATTTATATACAAAATACGAGATATTATTTACAGTGAAATAAAATGCGGTTCTCACGGAGTATTCTTAAAAGAATGAATAAATCGGAATATATACAAAAATACGAGATATTTACGGGGAAATAAAACAAGGTTTTTACGGAGTGTCCAGATAGAACGCTTGCGATCCGCCGAGTCATCAATTCTGAATATTTACGGGGTCTCGGAGATTTCGTGGGAGCACCGAACAGTGCCAACTCCGAAACGGGGACAACGGGCAATTCTCGTCGCAGCACGCGAGTGCAATCGCCTGGGGGAACGCCGCTAGCTCCTCCGTCGCAAATAATCAATTCGTTCTACCTTAAGATTTCACCAGGAGCCGCCCGTTACCCGGATGCGATCGATTTCCACCGGTATGTCGTCCTATTACAGGCGCTAAGGCCCCCACAGGATGGGAAAATCGATCGATCTTCATAGACAGCACTCCCAATTCCCCAGCATGAACAAATTGAATTTATTTGATACGAACGAGGTAGGGTACTTACTCAAAATTACTTACTCAAATATTTACGGGGTAAAATAATTACTTTCGGTTTGATCACACGGCGAAGTCGGAACGGTCGATCAAGCACTACTAGGTCGGATGAGAGCAGAAAAATTCTGATCCTCTTCAGTGCTTCGGTCTTCTCTTTTATAGAACCAGGGAGGGGATATCGGTGGCTGTGTGACGTCGAATTTCCCTACGTCAGTGGTAGTAGCGGGTGCAAATTCAGCCCGCAACCTTGCCATCTCTCGAAAGTGGGCGTCAGGAGCTTCTACGTCACGGTAGTGCCGCTTGCAAAAGAATAACTCGGGAATTCCTATCAGCTTGCGTGACGTCAGGCGCACGTGTAGCGTGTTTTCTTCTTTCATCGGTGCATGCGTACACTGGCTAATTTCTCATTTGGATCGGGTTCTCGTCTGTTTCACGTTACCAGTCGCGGTCTCGTAGAACAATTGCGGAATGCCACTCTAAATTCATTAGAGCTTTTAGGCATTATTACGGTGCATTGTTACACATCCCCCTTCCTTCGGTAAAAAAAAAGAGGCCTGGTTTTCAGTGTGGTCTGGTATTTCTTCTTGGAGGTCCTCTTACATCCCTAGCTGTTTCTTGGCGTGCCTTCTCATTCGTATAAACCCTCCCCCTGGGATGAACACGCGGACCCTTCGTGGCCGCTTCCGTCGGACAACCGAGGTTCGGGGAGGGGCCATGCTTCCTGCCAGAGGCACCAGATCGGGACCTGGAGCAGTCCTCCCGGGCATCAGCTCCTTCGGCACCGAACATACATAGCGATGCCTCTTCAGCACCGGGCAGTAGATCCTCTCGGGTGTGGTCGGGGTCTTCGGCAGTGGTGGACTGGTGTATTCCATCACCTCATACGGAGGGGTGATCGGGGAAGTGACCTGGGCCCACTTCTGGGCGAACTGCGCCGTGAGTTCGCTCCCTCCGGGCTGGGCTGGTGATCCAGGGGATCCAAACAACTTTTCAAACTTTAGGGCCAGCGCCCCCACGTCTGGGCCAGGTGACGGAGTCTTAGGTGGTGGCTCAGGCACTACCAAACTGGCCGGAGCGGCTCTGGGCGGCACCCAGGGCCGGATCACTCTTCTACTTCGCTTGCTTGGTTTCGCTACCTTCATGATGTCGGAACTGGCGGGTTTCGGACGGGGTAGCCGGTTTTATGCTAAAACAAAAGCATCCGCCCATGGTTAAAGAAGAGAGGGTACTTACTCGGTTTCGGTTGCTTCCGGCTTCACGTCCTTCACGTGGGCTCGGCCAGCGTCCCTTCCTTCTTCATCTTGCAGGGCGATTATGACGGGGGATAGGATTTTGTGTACCACAAACGGACCTGCGTATTTTGGGGCTAGTTTAGCCGCAAAACCCTTGGAGGCATCGGAGAGAACATGGGTGCGTCGGTACACCCGGTCTCCTAGAGTAGGACGGTAATCTCGTCTTCGGAGGTTGTAATGGTGACTCTGCTGGACAAAGGCTTTGGCCAAGTTCACCCGGACCACCTTGTATATGTCTTCTAGCGTCTCCATGTATTTTCGGTATTTCTCGGGGGTCATTTCCGGCATTTCCCCAGGAACTTCTAGTCTTCTCCGCACTCCTGGTGGTGTCAGCTCTCTCCCGAAATTTAGGAAAGCGGGAGTGAATCCGGTGGACTCGTGCTTGGCACTGTTTATGGCGAATGCCATCTCGGCCAAGTAAACATCCCATTTCTTTTGATTTTCGGTACTGTACTGGGCGAGCATCTTCCCGATGACCTTGTTGGCCCTCTCTACTGGATTTGCCTGTGGGGTGTACGGGGGAGTGAACTGATGGCGGATCCGGAAAGCGGCGGCCATGTCCTGGAAGATCCGGTTAGCATATTGCTTTCCGTTATCTGAAATTAAAATTCTCGGTGTTCCATGCCTATAAACTATACGTTCCTTGAATGCTTGGAGGACCGAAGGTGCAGTGGCTTTCCTAAGGGCTTGGATTTCCACCCACTTTGTAAATCGGTCCTGGAACACGGCCAGGAATATATGTCCTTTGGATGAACGGGGTAACGGACCTATTAAGTCCGCGCTGACCACATCCCAGGGGTCAGTGGGACGTGAAAAATTCATTTTCCCAAGCGGTTGTTGTTGAGGTACTTTATAACATTGGCAACTCTCACATTTCCTGATATAAAATTTTATATCTCGGAACATCCCAGGCCAATGATAATATTGCGCCACCCTCGTATATGTTTTAGCAACTCCGAGATGCCCTGCCGCTGGATCGTCGTGACATTCGAATAAAATTGCTTTGCGCTGTGATTCAGGTACGCACCAGACCCACCGGTCGGCGCGTCTACCTGCATTTCTTTCGGCAAAAACGTCTGGGAAACATTTATATATTTTATCATTGAGAATCTTGTATTCTCTAAACTGTGCTGGAGCGCCGGTGATTTTTCGCCGCAATTTACGTACCCAACTGCAGTCGGCGACTCGGGCTATTGCGGCCAGATTTTCTACACCTCCTGGTGCTCTAGACAGGGCGTCGGCCACCTGGTTGAGAACTCCCGTGCGGTATTTTACATCAAACGAATACTGCTGAAGTTCCAGGGCCCATCTCGCTAGCTTTCCAGTCGGATTTTTCAAACGGTTTAACCACTCTAGGCAGCGGTGATCGGTAATAACTGTAAAATGATACCCCTCTATATAGGGTTTCCATTTAGTTATAGCCCATATTATTGCCAATAATTCTTTTTGCGTAGTAGAAATTTTTCTCTCGGCTTCGGTGAGAGTATGCGATATGTAAGCTATAGGCCTCTGAACGCCGTCCTGGACCTGGCTGAGGACGGCTCCGAGTCCCACGTCACTGGCGTCGGTCTGTAACACAAAAGGTTCATTAAAATCGGGGCAAGCTAAAACTGGGGCGCTAATAAGTGCCCGTTTTAATTTCTCGAAAGCGTCATTCTGTTCCGCAGTCCAAACAAACCTGGTATTTTTCTTTAACAGTTTATTTAGAGGGGCGGCGGTATCCGAAAAATACGGAATGAATTTCCTATACCAGGACAGCATACCAAGGAAGCGGCGAAGTGCTCTTACGCAAGTCGGCGGCTCCATTTTCGTGATTCCTTCCACTTTCTCTGGGTCCGTGAGAATCCCGTCTTGATTAACGACATGTCCTAAGTATTTTAATTCCGGTTGACAGAATACGCACTTCTCGGGTTGCGGCTGCAGTCCTGCCGCCCGTAACCTCCTGAACACCTCCTGTAGGTATTCCAGATGTGTTTCGAACGTAGAACTGACTACTATTATGTCATCTAAGTAGGCGAAAGCCCTCGGTTCAAGTTTCACGCCTATCAGTTTGTCCAAAAGGCGTTGGAAGGTGGCTGGTGCGGAATGTAATCCGTATGGCATTACCTTAAATTGAAACAGCCCCATCCCTGGTACGGTGAACGCGGTAATTGGCCGGCTCTCTTTGGCGAGCGGTACCTGCCAGTACGCGTGCTTCAGATCAATGGTGG
Organism: Xestobium rufovillosum; assembly: GCA_963966045.1. Taxonomy (NCBI): domain Eukaryota; kingdom Metazoa; phylum Arthropoda; class Insecta; order Coleoptera; family Ptinidae; genus Xestobium; species Xestobium rufovillosum. The sequence continues at coordinate 8,354,406 of OZ014498.1, read as the reverse complement.
AGATATACCTTGCTCCTCGCAATTTATCTAGGATGGCCTGTATATATGGGGTGGGATAGGCGTCCGGCACGGATTTCTTGTTTACGACCCTTAGGTCTACACAAAAACGGTGTTTGCCGGATGGCTTCCTCACCAGGACTACCGGTGAACTCCAAGGACTATCCGAGGGTTCTATTATGCCTTCCTTCAGCATGTTTTCCACTTCTTTGTTAATTATAGCCTGCATGGCGGGGTTTCGGGGGTAGTAGCGCTGCTTCTGGGGCTCTTCCCCTTCTTTCAGGCGTATCCGGTGTTCCACGAGAGTCGTCGGTCCCGTGAGAGTAGAAAACTTTTTCATTTCTCTCTCCAGGAATTCGTTCAGCTCTCTTTCCTGGGCCTGGGTTACCGGGGTGATGCCGGCTATTTCGACTCCAGCGCTTTCTTCGAGATTTAGGAGCATCTCCCGGTCTCCTAGCCACATTTTATTTTTGCTAAGGTCTATCCTTGCACCTAGGGCCCTCAATTGGTCCATTCCCATCACTACATCGGTGGTGAGGTGCTGCAGGTACCCCCACACGCCTCTCACTTCTCTCGTATTATATGCAAATTGGAATTCATAGTTATTCATAATGGGAACGGTCTGGTTGTTGGCCAGCCGGACCAACTTGTCCTGGCCTGGCTTCGGTCGTATTCCGTTGTTTTCCAGGTGGTTGCGCACTCTTGTTCCTATGTAGGAACAGCTTGCGCCGGTATCTACTAACGCCTGAAAATATTCCCCAAAAATTTTTAGTTTTACAACAATCCTACCATCCCTGGTAGCTGGACGGTGACTCGGTTGTCCTTTCCTGCCCTCTGGACGTGGTCTCCCGGTCCTCGGTTGGGGTTGGGGTCGCTTCTGTCGCCGATAAGATCCCCTTACTTCCGACGACTCGTTTCGTTTCCCTGGTTTCGCAATCCGCAGCAATTTCTGGTCAGGACCCCTTGCGTCCCGCACCAGGAGCAAAATAATTTTCGCGGGCTTCGGCATTTCTCCTTCCAGTGCCCTTGTTCGCCGCAGCGCCAGCAAATTTGTGCCCTTGAATAGGTTCCTCTTTCCGGGACTGTTCGTGCCGGGACGGCGTCTAGTTTCTTCTCCGTTACTAGATCCAAATATCCTTTGTTCTGTTTTCCTGGTTTCTGACTAGCGCAGGCCGTCTCCGATACATACGCTTGCGTGGGAGTAGGCGGCGGACGATAGGACGCACACTCTCGCAATACCCCCTCATATTCTGACGCTAGTTTCAATAAATTCGAGATGCTATTGACCTCGCTTCTTTTTATATACTTTTTGTACTCTGGCCGGAGATTTAAATATACACGTTCTAGTTGGTTTTCTGCCGAAATTTTACCGTGTCGTCTTATTAAAGTTATCAGAGAAACGGCGTATTCTTTCGCACTTTCTCGCATTCCCTGCGTACGAGTGCGAATTTCTTCGTCTAGCCCGGACATGTACCGGGGAGGATAATAATTCTGCTTAAATTCTTCTAAAAAATCATCCCATGTTTCCCACAAGATTTTATTATTTCGGTACCATAGCAAACATTTGCCTTTTAACAATTCGGGTAACGACTTCAATAGATCTCTCGGGTCTGTTCCGTAACATTCATGTAGCTCTGTTAGGCGTTCCAGGAATGTAATCGGGTCCGTGGTTCCGTCATATCTGAGGTTCCACTTTCGTACAGTGTCGCATGGCGGTTTCTTTTCTTCCCTGGCGACGGCGACGGCTGGTGCTGCACCCCTTTCGGGTTCCTCGGCGAAGCCTTCCCTTAAAAAGGTAACCAGCTTCCTTCTCATCCCTTCCATTCGGGCGCTCGGTACCAAGTGAAATTTTCTTAGTTCTCTGGTTAGCTCCTCTTTATTTAATTGGTAAACCCACGCAACTCTGGCCGCGGGTATCGGGGGAGCGGCTGCCTGTTCCTCCTCTACTCGTTCTGGGTCTGCCATATTTTCTTCCTCATCCATTGCGGATGCTGTGAACAAAGCAAACACACAAAAAAATCTAATACACACTTACTCTAGCCCAATTCCGGTGCGCTACAATAGTAACCAATACCAACCGGTCCCTGCTCGGGCGCCACTTATACAACGATTGCTTTCTCCGGATTTCGGACGTCACTTATACAACGATAAATTTCGTCTGGGTTTATTTCGTACGCCAACTCTGGACGTTCTAGGTGCGGTCCTTAAATATGCAGCGGTACCCCTCGGTATCACTTATTGGGATACGCTGTATATTTAGGCTGGTCGGGTCGTTCGCTTATGAACGTTTTTCTTACGTTGTACTTACGGTCAGGTAAGACTTATACGTTGGTCACCCTTTTGCTCGTAGTCGCAGAAGGGTGGGTCCAAATATTAGGTTACTATTGCTAAACGTCGAATAACACAACAGAAAGAAAATGAAACGGTACTCTATTAATTTAACTATTTACATTTGAAAGAATTGAATAAACAGACTTGAATGGGAAAAAAACAGAATTTATATACAAAATACGAGATATTATTTACAGTGAAATAAAATGCGGTTCTCACGGAGTATTCTTAAAAGAATGAATAAATCGGAATATATACAAAAATACGAGATATTTACGGGGAAATAAAACAAGGTTTTTACGGAGTGTCCAGATAGAACGCTTGCGGTCCGCCGAGTGATCAATTCTGAATATTTACGGGGTCTCGGAGATTTCGTGGGAGCACCGAACGGTGCCAACTCCGAAACGGGGACAACGGGCAATTCTCGTCGCAGCACGCGAGTGCAATCGCCTGGGGGAACGCCGCTAGCTCCTCCGTCGCAAATAATCAATTCGTTCTACCTTAAGATTTCACCAGGAGCCGCCCGTTACCCGGATGCGATCGATTTCCACCGGTATGTCGTCCTATTACAGGCGCTAAGGCCCCCACAGGATGGGAAAATCGATCGATCTTCATAGACAGCACTCCCAATTCCCCAGCATGAACAAATTGAATTTATTTGATACGAACGAGGTAGGGTACTTACTCAAAATTACTTACTCAAATATTTACGGGGTAAAATAATTACTTTCGGTTTGATCACACGGCGAAGTCGGAACGGTCGATCAAGCACTACTAGGTCGGATGAGAGCAGAAAAATTCTGATCCTCTTCAGTGCTTCGGTCTTCTCTTTTATAGAACCAGGGAGGGGATATCGGTGGCTGTGTGACGTCGAATTTCTCTACGTCAGTGGTAGTAGCGGGTGCAAATTCAGCCCGCAACCTTGCCATCTCTCGAAAGTGGGCGTCAGGAGCTTCTACGTCACGGTAGTGCCGCTTGCAAAAGAATAACTCGGGAATTCCTATCAGCTTGCGTGACGTCAGGCGCACGTGTAGCGTGTTTTCTTCTTTCATCGGTGCATGCGTACACTGGCTAATTTCTCATTTGGATCGGGTTCTCGTCTGTTTCACGTTACCAGTCGCGGTCTCGTAGAACAATTGCGGAATGCCACTCTAAATTCATTAGAGCTTTTAGGCATTATTACGGTGCATTGTTACAAAATGAATCAACCAACGGCTGCAACTCCCTCCATTTAATTATTTCCTTATGTGGGAAAGCCGCACTTATATGACAGCTGAATACTATGTTGCCAGACATCTACTAACTAAAATAATATATACTGGAAATGCCTTACTTAATGTTAAATTTTTAACTTATTGGCGTTGTTTTAAAGAATTCTACGACCCTCGCACTGCCAACTAATGTGACACAACAAAATATACTAAGTATTTAGTAATTTATTTGAATGGCAGTTTTGGATTTTTTAAATATTCTAGGAATCTAGGAAATGCGTTTTCATGTGGTAACGCAGCGCCTCCCGGCGACTATGCCGGCAACCGGTATTGCGCAAACGCTGCTCTTACTGTTTTACCTCCTATTTGCAATCAGTACCACAGCGTCTTGCATTTTCTTTTTGATGTATAATTTTCATGCGTGTGAATTTATAAATAAATAATTTAGTGGATAGTGGTAAAAATCTGGTGTGACGGACTTTCAATTCTGTAGTGTATGTGTATAAACACTGTATATAGTCAATAAGAAGTGTTATTGTTTTTTGAGTTAAGAAAAACTTGTATCTTTTGTGAACGTTATTTTCCGAGCTAGTATATTCTCGGCATTAAAAGTATGCATATAAAACATTGGCGACGAGGTAAAAGTGTGTAAATTAACATTGAGTGCCCATCGTAATGAGTAAAAATGTCGCAAAGTAATCAGGATTCCGGAAATCATAATCAGAGTGGTCTTTTTGGTTCTTTGGATAAATTTAACCATAAATTTTCGGACTTCTCGGTTTTCACAGAAAGGCTTAATCAGTTTTTTATAGCAAATGCTATAACAGATGAAAATCGAAAACGTGCGATGCTAATTAATTCCTTAACTGAGGAAACTTACATTTTAGTGAGAGACATTTGTTTTCCTGATTTGCCTGAAAAACAATCATTTAAAGACTTGATTAAAATCATCAATGAACATTTCAGCCCGGTAAAATCGTATTTCTCCGAACGTGAAAAATTCTTAAACGCGAAAAGAGAACCTGGTGAATCCGTGGCACAATGGGCCGCGAAAGTGAAGAGTTTAGTGGTAAATTGTAAATATGGTGCTGAACTTGAGGTTCTAATGCGTGACGTATTTGTCATCGGAATAAATGAGAGTGCTATAATGGACCGATTATTTGAGGAGGACGCATCAAATGCAAACGTAACCTTGAAGAAGGTGGTGAAAATAGCATTAGCGAAAGAGTCAGCCCTACGAGAACACAAAAGTAGATCCGAAGTTGAGGTACATTTTAATCGTCAAAAACATCAACGAAAAACTGGATCATCAAGCACCCAAAAACAAGAGTTAATTCAGGTAGCAAGCGGTTCGCAGAGTAAGCAGGCAAAGTGTTGTGTGTGTGGTCGAAAAGGTCATGATGCAAGAGAGTGTCGGTATAAAAATTTCAAATGTCACAAGTGTGGTGCAGTGGGTCATTTGGCTCCGGTATGCAAACGTAGAAGTGCGCAAAATTTTATGGCGGAAAATGATCTTTGTTCGGATTCTGTAATCAATTTGAACGATATTGATGCTCATTCCATATTTAATTTGAACGATTTTGATACTCGTGGAAATGTTAAGCCAACTTATGTAAAATTACTTGCTGAAGGGGTTCCATTAAGTTTTGAAGCCGACTCTGGTTTCGCACATTCCGCGATTTCTCAGTCCTTGTATGGGAAACACTTTAAGAATAAAGAATTGTTTCCCAATGACATGTCCTTGAGAGATTATGTAGGAATATCATTCCAACCTTTAGGGTACCTCATGTTAAATGTTTATTATGAAAACAAAATGTACCAATTAAAAACTTATGTTATTGAAAATGGAGGCCCTCCACTTATTGGTAGGAATGGCTTGCAAATGTTAAATTTGGGTATCAGAAAAATAAATTACGCCAAGGAACAGACACAAATAAATATGCAAGACATTTTTGTTAGATTTAGAGACGTCCTTGACGAAAAATTGGGTACTTTTAATAAATTTAAAGTATCTTTGAAATGTAAAGAGGGAAGTAAACCTAAATTTTGTAAAGCGCGTTCAGTCCCTTTTGCTTTAAAAACTAAAATTGAAGATGAGATTGATAGATTGATTAAAAATAATATTTTGGTTCCAGTTGAATTTTCAGATTGGGCAACACCCATTGTACCCGTTTTAAAGCAAAATGGAAATATACGCATATGTGGTGATTTTAAAGTTACGCTAAATCAATGTTTGGAAGATAAAATATATCCTTTACCCAGAATTGAATATCTTTTTTCACAGCTGTCGGGTGGTCAGAAATTTTCAAAGATTGATTTATCGGAAGCTTACCAGCAAATTGTATTGACTGATGAATCACAAAAATTATGTACAATAACAACGCATAAAGGGTTATTTGCTTATACAAGATTGCCCTATGGGATAAAATGTGCTCCGGCGATATTCCAAAATATTATGGAGCAGTTATTTATTTTACCAGGTGTTGTTTGTTTTTTAGACGATATTCTTGTGACTGGTAAAAACGATCAAGAGCATTTCAAATATTTAACTACCGTTTTTGAAAAGTTACAGGAATGTGGTCTGAAAGTAAGAAAGGAAAAATGCAAATTTTTTCAAGACTCTGTTACATATTTGGGTCATAGAATTGATAGAGAGGGGTTGCATCAGACTAATGAACGTATACAGGCAATTAAACAAGTTCCCAGACCTAGAACAACAACAGAATTGAAGTCATTTCTTGGTATGGTCAACTTTTATTGTAAATTTATACCGAATGGATCAACCATTTTGGAACCGTTATACAAATTGTTGAGAAAGAATGAAAAATGGGTTTGGTCAACAGAATGTAAAAACAGTTTTTCACGTATTAAGGAAATCATAAGTTCGTCAAAAGTGTTGGCACATTTTAATCCTGAATGTGAAATAAAATTAACTGTAGATGCATCAAGTGTTGGACTAGGAGCTGTAATTAGTCACATTTATGACGATAAAACAGAAAAACCTATTGCTTTTGCTTCTGCTTTATTAAATTCTGCGGAAATAAAATATTCGCAGGTAGAGAAAGAAGCACTTGCTATTATTTTCGGCGTTAAAAAATTTTTTCAATACCTCTACGGTAAAAAGTTTCATTTGTATACGGATCATAAACCGTTACTGTCAATTTTTGGTTCGAAGAAGGGAATACCTATTTTTGCAGCTAATCGTTTGCAGCGTTGGGCGCATATTCTGTCGGCGTTTAATTATGAAATTAAATACGTATCTACAGATAAAAATGTAGCCGATTATTTTTCTAGATTACCTTTAAAACATTATTTTCTGGAAGATACAAATGATTTTTCATATCTACATTTTGTCGCAGAAAATCAATCTGTTTTGGATTTTCAAACAATTAAACGTAAAACGGCTAAAGACCCGGTTTTGTCAAAAATTTTGTTTTATGTTCAAAATGGTTGGCCTCGTAAATCAGATACTCTAACACGTGAAATTAAGGCATTTTATCGATACAAAAATGAATTCACGGTAGAACAAAATTGTTTAATGCGCGGTTATCGAATAGTTATTCCAAGAAAGTTAGTTCAAGAAATTTTGAATGAGCTGCACTCTGCTCATATTGGCATAGTCAAAATGAAAGCTTTGGCGCGTTCTTACGTATGGTGGCCGTCCATCGATGAAGAAATAGAACACCAAGCTAAGTCGTGCAGTACTTGTTCAGTTATTTCAAGCGATCCAGTTGCAAATTTAATACCGTGGTCATGGCCTTCTGAACCATGGACACGTATTCATATTGATTTTTTTGGTCCGTGTTTTAATAATAATAATTTCATAGTTATTGAGGATGCAACAAGTAAGTGGATAGAGTGTTTCAGGGTACCGACAACATCAACCGAAGCTGCAATAAAGGCTTTACGCGAAACTTTTGCGAGGTTCGGATTACCGCGACAATTGTGTTCTGATAATGCTACGGCATTCACGTCAGATGAGTTCCAAAATTTTTTGAAATGCTCAGGTATAGTACATCTGACGGGAGCGCCATATCATCCAGCCACTAACGGGTTGGCTGAAAGTGCGGTGAAAATTATGAAGAGAGCTCTTTATAAAGGAAAACACGATGGTATTAATGATCTTAATTTAATTATAAACCGATTTTTATTTCAGTATCGTAATACGCCTCATACGACAACCAATGAAATGCCATCAAAACTGTTATTAGGTCATAGGGTGAGATCAAAATTAGATTTAATTATTCCTTCTACGTTAGCGTTAGTGGAAAAGAAACAAGAAAAACAAATAAAAAGTTACAGGGGAAATAGAGATGCTAAATTTAAAGTTAATGATCCTGTGTGGATAAGAGATTTTAGAAATAATAAACCTAGATGGTGCGCAGGGGTTGTTGTAGAAGTAATTGGTAGAAGAACATATGAAGTTAAAGAATCAGAGGGTGAACAAATTTGGAAAAGACATGTTAATCAACTGAAATTATTAGTCCATAAAGGTGAAACTGATAAACAATTAAATTCCCAAAGAATCATTCCTAGATCAGCTCTAAATGATACAAATAATGTAACTGTTGATAGGAATTTAAGGCGGAGAAGTCAACTTCATCCACCTGATAGATATGTACCAGAAGTTGTTTAAAAACCTCTGTTTTGGAAAAAGTATTTTTTTTAGTTATTGTTCGAAATTTATTAATTTATTAATTAAGAGGGGAGGTGTAGTGTATGTGTATAAACACTGTATATAGTCAATAAGAAGTGTTATTGTTTTTTGAGTTAAGAAAAACTTGTATCTTTTGTGAACGTTATTTTCCGAGCTAGCATATTCTCGGCATTAAAAGTATGCATATAAAACAAATTCGTAAGTATACTTTTCATTATTCGAATTTGTGTCCCAGAGTTTATGACGATTTTTTTGTAGTATATAATGTACACTCGTTAATTCACGTTTGTGATGATGTTTCTTTGTATGGTGCATTAGATGAGTACAGCTGCTTCTCTTTTGAGAACTACATAGGCAAATTAAAAGCGCAAGTTAGAGGTAAGTATTTGCCTCTTCGACAAATTCATAATCGTTTACAAGAATATGACAGTGTTAGTAAATTAAAAGAAACTGAGGACCAAAATCAAATCGTGCCTTCTGGCATTTTTGATATAAATAATAATTATTCACAATACAGAAAACTTAAAATTAACAGTCTTATTATATCAACAGGCGACAAAAATAACGTTGTAGGAAGATGTAATAGTGTTTATAAAATTAAAGCTATTATATATGAATCGCTTACTGTAGAAAGGTGACATGTCCAATTTTCTGCAAAATTGACATTTTGCTATTTTTCTACTTTAGAAGGCAAAATACACAATTTACTGCAGAAACGGGACATGTATTAATGCTCTGCTATAAGTTATAAGCGTTGGTATTTACAGTTTACTGCAGAAAGGGGATATGTCCAGGAGATGTTCCCTTTCTGCAGTAAACCTAGCTAATGTCAGCTGAGTGTACCTAACATAACCAAAGAAATATTAGTAGCCCGCTCATTTTGTACTTGGTGTGTTTGTGCTGGATTAAAAATGAGTTCTAGTTCTGATAGTGAAATGAACATTCCTATAAAAAGAAAAAAGGGCGTTGTTAATAGCCAAAATTACAAGAGAAATATTATCAAGAACTCTAAACTGCGTGGAGAGCAACATTCAAATTATTCCGGAAAACTTGTGCCTGCTAAAGAATCTGCTGGAAATACTTGGTAAGTTTGATAGTTTAAGAGTTATTTAAAAAATGTATGGGCTTATTCCGATAATATTGTAGTTGTTACCGCAAATGTCTGGCAGCTTTTGATGATCTTGAGAAAACAAATATGCTTCAAATGTTCTGCGAGATGGAAAATAAAAATCAACAAGATATGCATTTGCAAAGACTCATAGAAATTAGTACATCAGTTTCTAGAAAAAGAGGAAGGAAAGATATTATTGGTAAAGCTAAACCAAAGTCTGTATCTACCAAATACTTTGTTCTTAATGGATCGCGTAAAGAAGCAGTGTGCAAGAAAGCATTTTTAGCTGTTTATGGGGTATCTAAAAAACGTTGTCAACGTCTTATTTTTCTATTAAAAAATCATAAAAGTCCTCGAGATATGTACGAAATGTTTAAACAGAAACATCCTGATCATAAAATATCATATAAATTTTTCTGGTCCTATTTCAAGGAAAATTATGATTTGAGATTTGGCAGGCCAGCAAAAGATACTTGCACCACATGTGAAGAACTGAATACTAAGATAAAAAACCAGGAATTAAACGAAAATGCCAAAAGGGCAGCAGTTGTCGAACTGCTTGTGCATAAGAGACGAAGCAACAAATTCTACGTGAGCTTAGATTCCGTCAAAAAATTATGCGAAGAGAGCGAAGAATATGCAGGCATTTGCATTGATTACATGGCAAACGTTTCCTTACCCAAAATTCCTGTGCAGGATTTGTATTATTTTCGACAACTTACAGTTAACACTTTTGGCATTCACGATTTGAAATCAAAAGAAATGAAGTGTTTTGTGTATCATGAAGGGGAAGCCGGTAAAGGTGCAAATGATGTATGCTCGTTTTTAAAACATTACATTGATACCTATATCGACAAAAGTAAGAAAAAATTGTACATTTTCTGTGACAACTGTTGCGGACAAAATAAAAATAATACAATGATTCGTTTTCTGATGAATTTGGTGGAAACCAAAATATTCCAAGAAATTCAGCTATACTTTCCTATGAGGGGTCACTCTTTTATGCCATGCGATCGAGATTTTGGGTTAATTAAAAGGCAACTTAATAAAACTGAACGATTTTATACTCTCGATGAATACATTGAAATAATCTGCAAATCATCTAAAAACACGCAAAAGTTCTCAGCCATAGAAGTTAAGAGAGACATGATTCTCGACTATAAAAATTGGTGGCCACAGTTTTATAGAAAAACGTGCCTCAGTAACGGTTCGTATGGGAAAAATGTCCCAAGAAGTAAAAAAAGAACTTTTCTTCTCTCTTCTTACCATCACATAAAAATTTTGAATAGTTTTGAAGTTGTTTGTGGTGAGTACATCAATTCCTTTGTGGAGCATACATTTCGTCTACGTAATACCGAAAAAAACTTATATGACGCCAACAAGTAGGCATATCCCGAAAAAATTCCAATTAACAAGAAGAAAATGGACGACATAATGAATACTATAAAGTTTATTCCGGATACTCATTCCGAATTTTGGCAAGCAATAGCAAGTTGGCCCACCACAGATCGTGAATATAATAATGAATAACAAGTTTGAAATACTTCTGTATGAAAATAAACCTCAATAATATTATAACACGTTATTTTCTTTATTCTAAAATTTTTTTACTGCAGAAAGGTGACATGTCCATAATCAAAATTTTCCAATTACACTTATTCAAAAAAATGTTTTTATATTTATCATGTCATAAACCATAGCATAAGCGATGGGGATAATGCAAACAAGAAATTGAATTAAAAAAACATTTTTCTACAAAGTTACAACATTTTTTTCACTTTCTGAACATTTAGATAAATGTGACATGTCCCCTTTCTGCAGTTAGCGATTCATATATGGACAGCGTGTACAAGTGTGTTGCTTGTACCTTTAGGTATCTGGGAGATTTTTATGAACATCCAATCAAATCATCAAAACTTGGCATATATTTTGGGAGGGGTGAAAAAGAAACAATAATATTTAATGTTACGGAAATATCATGTAAATATTTGTCCATTCCATTTAAAAATGGATTTGTTCTAGTACCTATTCTTCACACTAAAATTTAACTAGCAAATAGTCCACACACGGTGATTCAAAATAAATTAGTAAATGAAACTGAAAGAAAAACAAGAATTCTAACTTGCTCTATACCAAGTTCTTTCTACCCCTGAGGATATGTTTGTATCCCTCCATAGTCTCCACTAAAATTTAGAAAACTATTGTTACTTACAAGGTTCTAATTTGGTACCTACATAATTTGTGTCTGTTATAAAGGATTGTTAATTGAAGTAATATACGATGTTTATTGGGAGTTGACCGCTCTTAAAATTTCATAGAACTATTTCATCCATCCATAATTTGAAAATGTTTTATTTTATTTCCTTTAATGTAGAATTGCATTTTGCAACTTTTGTACTCCTAGTAATTTTCGTTGAAATTAATAGTTTTTAAAAAAGATTTTAATGAAAAATGCAAAATACGCGAGCCATAAGTTCACCAACACAAAATGTGCGTTCAAAATCTGACATGTTTCACATTCATTAGCACATAGTATTTTAGTGAGAGTTTTATTCTCTTAGTTACTTTACTTACAGAACGGAATGCTGATATTTTATTCTTTGACAATGGATGGATTAAATAGTTCTATCAAATTGGAAGGGTTGCATTTCACCAAGGGTGCAACTTGTTATGAAAGTAAGTTAAGCTTTTCACCTTCTTCTCGCATGAGAAATCTCCTCTTTCCGTTTCATTCACTATGAATCAACCTGTATTCATAAACTGCAAGTTAATTTATTTTATGTTAACACTTTATATTTTCTTAATATTTAAACAATTTATTAGTGAACCATTAAGTTATCGTTGGGCATTTTAGATTATTCTTTTATCCTTTTCCTTCAATATGAACTTTCCTAATTTCAACATTATGAAGATTCTAGAGATGTTCGCCACTGTGGAATTTGAACAGAAGCAGTGTGCAGTTGTCCCATTCAGTTGGTTAACAGATGATCAAACACAATGTTATTGGCCAACAAAGAATATTAAACAAGATGTGTTTGATCAGTTGGTGCAATCAAAAAGTTCGCCAAAACACTCTTGGAAGAAATATAAATTTGCAAAGATACTAAATATATCAGGTATTATAATTACTTGCAAGGAAAAAACTGTTTTGTATATGAACTTAACATTCTAGGGAAATATGAAGAGGCCGTTTCTTTTTTGGAAAAAGTTATCGAAGAAAGTGCAAGTTCATCCGAGCATAATAAGTCATTGGCAGTGGATCATTTGAGCAAACGAAAAGTAGACACCAATGAAAACTTGGGCTCAGATAAACCAGATGCAAGTGAAGATGAATATATAGGTCAAGAGCCAACTCGCAAGAAGAAAAAGGGAATAAAATCGACACCAGCAACTATTACCGAGTAAGTTTTTGTATTTTTTCTGATGTAACGTTCTAAAGCATTATTATAATATGTTGCATAGAAACAACTTTTCGAATGAAGAAATTCCTGAAGGAGATGAGCTGCCTTCACCTTCATTCACCTGTTCGATAAGTTCGCCAGTGTCACGATTGAACTCACTGAGCGCAAGTGTAGCCAACTCACATTCAACTGCATCGACCTTCACATCAACTTTAGATTTGATTCTGAGGGAAGTCGAACTAATCCGTGCTGAGCAAGACCAGCAGGCTATAAAATTGGACATCATTGCAAGAAATCAACAAACTAGTGCCCTTCAGGCGCTTCAGAGGCCCTCTACAATGCATAATTTACCGGTAGCAAATAGAAATGAATACAAGGAATTGGAAGAATTCCTGAGAGATGAGGAAAACGTTTTGTATATGGTAAGAATAAATAATAATTTTCTACATTAAATCTTTTTAAACAATTGATGGTTACTATTCTATGCTCGTAAAACTTACATTACGGGTATTTAACAACTAGCATAATTATAATTTGTGTCTACTAACATTTCAATGTGATAATTAGGTGATTCTTAATCTTAATTATGGTGCCAAAATTTATATGCATATAGTTCCGAAGATAAATAGTTTTTATTTTTGGCTCATTGAGGCCCAATAATGAAACTGAGTCACTGTAAAAGGGGCAGTAGAAATCCTGCGAATTTCTGCGAAATGGTTTACCCCACATTTATGGGTGTCTGCAAATTATTATGTTATTTTTCGAATAAACGCTAGGGGGCGGTAGCGGTGGTCGAAGGCGTTCATAATTTTTCCTATAACTTTTGTATTGCGGAATAATTTGTCACGTCACTTTTGGATATAGAAATTATTTCTGCGTAAAAAGGTATACCTTTCTTTTGTGCCTAAAATGCACAGTTCTCGAGATAAATGCAAAAATTAAACTGAAATACATACAATTATTGTTGACAAGTTTACTAATATCAGAGAGTATGCTAAAGGAATGAACACGGAAAAAGAAGTTATAGCTTTTTACCGCAGGAATAATTTTTACATCCAAAACAAAGTTTGGGGATGCCAGTTGCAGTCAATGACTTTTATATATTTTTTTGTAACTTTTTTCTTATTGCGAAATAATTTTTCATGTCAGTTGTGGATTGGAAATTATTTCTGTGTAGAAAGAACGTATGCCTTCTTCGACTTCATATCATGACAATGTGACAATAAAATTTTCAATATAATGTACACATACTCCAGTTACATTTTTACATTTATCTCTAGAACGGCTCGTTTTATTTGCAGAAGTTTTTTATATATGTTCAAAACTGATATGTAAAATTACTCCGTATTAAAGAGAAAAGTTATAAGAAAAATTATGAAACCATCGACCGCAGCTGGCGCACCCTAATCTTGGTTTCAAAAATAGTCAAATGATATATGGATCCGCATGGTGTAATTTATATCAGTCTGTTAAATATGGGATAAACCGTTTTAGAGATACGTATTCACCAAAAACGAATTTCTCTGTTGTCCCTTTTAGAGGGGCGCAGCTTAATTACAGGACGATAAAGAGCAAAACAAAAAAAACACGGGTCTATTTATTTTCTAAACTTTAGACGTACCTATGTAAGTTTTGGCAACGTAGTTCAAAATCACCCGTATTGTTTTTAACTTTATTTCCAATATTATTTTCAGAGACGGCGATTAGCTGCTGTTGGAGGTTCGAGTGTACGGAACACTGTTATGAACATCTTAAAATTTGTTCTATCAAACAAAGCGGCAATGAGGTTCAACTGGTCAGGCAGAGAGAAGCGACCCTTTAAAGACACCAGATTAATGGCAGTTATAAATGGTATTTCCGACATCTTTCATTTTCACTTTTAATATTTTCATTTGTAGAGGTAGTAAAACTTTCATATTCAGGTAGAGAACCAAGTGATCTCACAGACACAGATATCAACAATGCCGTGAAAAATTGGCTAAAATTAGCTAAACACAGATATGTATATTCAAAAACACGTTAATTTTTTTATTTAAGATAAAAATTTATGTTATGTCATATCGTTTCTGTTGTGAATGTAGGTACATATATTGGAAAATGTTTTAGTTGAGGCAGGATATAAGATTATTTTTAATAAAAGAAAAGTTTTTTTGCAGTATGTTTTAATACATTTGCCTCCTTCTGTCAATACAATATTTTTTTACTTCCTAAATTATGATTTTGCTTTATGAAATTTTTGAACAAAGAATAGCGCAGGGTCGATCCATGTTTTTATAAAAAAACAACTATTATGCTTACGCTCTGAATCAATAAACTTAGAATGTCCGAAGAGGCTCTTATAAACGTACGCATGGAGCACGGCATGACTGACAACTTATTGATGAAAATGAATATGAAGATCTAAATTATAAATACAGTTGTACCTATTAATTCTTTGTTATGTTGGTGGATATGTTACATTTTATTGTAAAGTGCAAAATATGTGAAGAAATAGTAAGAAACTTGCATTATTTCAGGTAGGTATGTATATGCTGCGGTTAAAATGGAAACTTTGATTGTATGCTAGCTGGTTAATAATATGTCGACTGATCAAGGTCGGTAGATAAGGTAGTTTTGAAAAATATACTGAACAAGGGCCAAAACTTGACATAATGAAGCAATATAATTTACAGGTTACAAACATTAACTAAAGTGGTCAGTTATTATGCACATTAACTGATAACCGTGAGCCAGTTGACATATTTATATAAAACATATAAGTTTCCACATAAGCCGTAACAAATTAATCATATTAATTAGGCGTTTTAAAATATTAAGTAACAAACGGTTTAAAACAAGCACAAAAAAGGTGCATTCATACGCATAAAATACAAATGAACTATACGTAAAATATAAGGTAGTTTTATATGTGTATAACCGGAAATAATCACAAACTATTTATGTTATATCTCTATACGTATATAATCAGACACACTTGAGTATAGTAAATACGTAAAATGCTTGCCCTACAAAGCTTCCACGTTTTAAGTATTGATTCACGAATACGGTATACGCGTAATTCAACTAATAAAAAATATGTAGATCAACGTTAGCGTGCTGCTTATTATTATAATAAATCTGATTCTATAAAATATACGTAGAAGTCGCGGACATTTGTCTCTTAAATAAACGTTTCACATAGACCATGAAGTCGCGAACAGTAGTGTATGAACTTACACGTCTATTATACTAGTCCGTGGTACTTGGCTAATCCGAAGAAAATTGAAGCAATAAAGAATTTTCCTATTCCAAAAACCATACGTCAAATAAAATCCTTTTTAGGCCTTTTAGGATATTATAGGAGATTCATTCCAAATCTTGTGCATATTACAAAACCATTTACAAAAAGTCTGAAAAAGAATCAGAAAATAGTGCATAACGAAGAATTTGTTAATGCTTTTAAAATATGTAAAAATCTGCTTTGTAATCAGCCTATTTTACAATACCCAGATTTCGACAAACCTTTTGTACTTACTACTGACGCATCGAACTTTGCTCTTGGCGCAGTACTTAGTATTAGGTTCAGATTTACCTATAGCTTATGGCTCCAGGACTTTAAGCCCTGCAGAATGCAATTACTCAACAATAGAGAAGGAATTATTAGCTATTGTATGGGCATGTCAACATTTTAGGCCTTATCTCTTTGGAACAAAATTTAAAATAATTACGGATCACAAACCATTAAAATGGCTCTTTTCATTGAAAGAACCCGGTTCTAAATTAGTTAGATGGCGACTTAAATTAGAAGAATATAATTATGAAGTAGAATATAAAAAGGGTCAAAATAATACAAATGCTGACGCATTGTCCCGCGTAGAAGTTCACACATCCGAACATTTTCAAGATGACTATGACGATTCACTTTCAGTGATAAATCACCCTGGTGATGTAAATAATGAAATAACCAAATATTTAGAAACTGAAAATTTAGCTCAACTCACTGTCGAAGATTGTGACGAAATTTTAAATTCTTTAGATAAAAGTGACGATCCTAAAATTAAAATATTGTCAGATATTCTATTAAAGCCAGGTACAAATAGAATTAAAAATGAAGACACACTAGAAACAGTACATTCTGCTAGCGAAAATCCAATCATAACCATGCAAATTTCGAAAAAACCCGTTAATAATTTTAAAAACCAATTAATTATCAATTCAGATAATCCACCATTTAAAAGAAAGAAATCAAGAATATTTAGCAACAAGCGAATAGTAATATAGCTTCCTAATAATACGGACTAGAATCATTCTTAATTCAGTTAATAAAGGAATATTTTGAACCGAAACAAACTTATGCTATTCATTATAGTAATAGGGAATATTATTTAGTATTTTTAAGGATAGTCCAGAACATTTTTAAACATTCAGCTTTTAGGTTAATTCAATGTAAAAATATAGAATTAGATATTTTAGATAATGAAAGGCAAACAGAATTGGTACAATATTATCACGAAGGAAAAACGTGCCATAGAGGAATTAACGAAACAGTTAGTAACCTCAAGAAAAGATACTTTTGGCCAAATATGCATCCAATCATATAAATAAATGTGAAACTTGTTTAGTGTCTAAATACGAAAGGCATCCTGCAAAAATTAAATTTACCACGACTCCTATTGGTTCAAAACCATTTGAACACGTGCATATGGATTCATTCAAAATATAAAATAAAATATTTTTTACGATAGTTGACACATTTCACGTTATGCTCAAGCATATCCCATGGAACAAATAAGAGGTATCAATGTCTTACGTAATCTTATTATTTTCATTTCTCATCGTGGAATACCATGCAAAATTACATTTGATCAAGGTACAGAATTTAGAAATAAATTAATAGAAGAATTTGCAAATCTGCATAAAATTGAATTAAATTATACATTAATTAGAAATTCAGATAGTAACTCTCCGATAGAAAGATTGCATTCAATATTAATTGAAAGTATGAGATGCATACTTACGATTTAATGATGTACGCAGTTTTAGGTTATAATAACGCAACTCATAGTGTAACCAACTATACTCCATTTGAGATTGTTTATGGACAACCTGACAGAACAAATCCGTTTGACATAACTGAACAATTGATATATAATGACTATGCATAATCATAAAAACCTCTTAAAGAACTTGTTTGGAGTAGTCTCATCAGGCAACGATGATCATAAAGGTAACCTGATTAATAAATTAAACGAGAGCAGGCAAGATTTTACCGTATAATTTAGGTCAGGCAAAAATTGTTCAACAGCATCACACATTCATACACTATGTTCAATTAGAACCCCTCTTTCAACAAATGACTAAGATCAATCAACTATATTTTTCTATTAGGAATTCATTAACAAACGCTACACTTTCAATACATCAACAATCATTATTGAATTTGATGGATCATGTAGAATACTTATTGACAGAAATAGATTTAAAATTAAGTAATATTACTCCTCATGGTAGAGTAGAACGCGGATAATTAATGGTTTAGGTAAAGTAAACAAATTTCTATTTGGAAATTTAGACGCCGAAGATGGTGAATACTATGATAAATCAATAGGCACTTTAGAACAAAATCAGAACAAATTGTATCATCAAGTAGACTTAAAACTATCTTTACCTCAAAATTTAATAGAAAACTATAACCAAACAATAAGCGTATTAGAGCAAGACCAGAAATCCATAGAACATCAGTTAAATTTTATCACCATTCATGTCGAATCAATGACTACTCACGTAGAATCATTTCTAGCAACACAAAGTACTTTAATGCAATTAATATTAAATTCACTAAATATCGTAACCTTTTTAGACAATCTTGCAGATGCCATTGCTTTTGCAAAATTAGAAACCTTACATGACTCAATAGTACCAATTAAACATTTAAATGCAATATATAAGCAGTTAAATTTATTATACAGTTCAGATCAAATTATAAAAGTTAATAATGCTAGTTCATATTACCAAATTGCACGACATTTTCAAAAACTAAAGTAATTTTTCTAGTTCATATTCCAATTGTATATCCAGAAAACTATGACTATTTCCATATTTACCCTATTTCTTTAAACAATTCCATTATAATTCCACCCAAACCCTACTTGGCATTAAATAAAAAGAATTATCAGTATGGAACTGAGATATGTCCTTATGTTGAAACCATGTATATTTGTCAAGAAACTGTAATACACGAAGAAGAAGATTGTATCATAGATGTATTAAGAAAAGCTGACATAATGAAATGTAATTTCACCGAGGTACATTATCAAAAGGTTATTTTTGAAGAAATAAACAATAACTATTACATTATAATTACACCAAGAACAATAACTCTCCATACAGACTGTAAGAAGAAAGGATTCATTCAAGTTTTTAAGTCAAGTTTATTATATTTACCGAAGAATTGCAAATTTCAATTTAGAAAAGAAGAATTTATTAACAGTAAAGAAGAAACATCCGATGGACCATATCTCCTGCCGTTAATTAACAATATACCTGAAGAAAAATCTAAAGAGTCTCATATCCTACACCTAGATAATATTAAACTAGATGAAGTATACAAGTTGCAGAATCAAGCCCAAGCTTTGAAACCAGTTCGTCAAGAAACGGAAAACCTTTCGACTAATTGGCTGTTATGGCTAACAACACTTGCCATTACAATATTAATAATTGTGTCCGCATGTTTCAGGCATTTTAAAAGTTGGGTATCATTTTTTGAACAAGCTGATCCAAACACTCAAAATTCAAGACCATGGTCGGTGATATTTCATCGTGATCAATCAGAAGTAATAGCGTAGGTTCGTATCCTACCTGTCGAAAACAAACCGTGTTTTCTCCGCTTAAGAAGGGAGGAATTATGTGAACACTGGACATTAACCGCTTTAAGGGATGATTAATGTTTCATAGTGCATTGTAACTAGTGTACCATTTTATGCATTCTTTGTACCTCTGTACTTTGTCATTTCTTTAGATAAATTTTCGATATAAAAGTAGGTTAATTCTAATCGTCATCATTTCATTGCATTTCCTTATTGTAAGCCGTTACTCTACCCGTTTGTATTAAGACATTATTTTCTTGTAATAAGTTGTAAATTCGTGTATTTTGTTAATAAATTAATTTTTTTGAAACGCCCTCACACGACGTTCTTAATTCCAGTTCGCATCCCGTGATGTCAGTAGTTTTCTAAAATTCGCAGCGGGGATTCGACAAAGTCTCAATGAGCTTCGTAAGCGGAAGAAGTAATTTGATACGCGTCTTTTGAAAGTGAACGAAAACTTTCGCACATGTGTGTCCTTTTTAACAAGATTCTCTGAAAACGTTATGTCAAGACCTTAGGTCTGTTTCCTGTACAAAAAAGATGTACTCCATATCGTAAATTCAGATGTCAGTTGTCTTTAGAAGTCAAGTGCTCTTAAACCAATTCGTCGCGCCCATGAATGAGACGGGCAACGAGCCACCCTGCGTCCGGCGCCTTGCTGTCCCCACAACAGGGGCAAAGAACGTAAAATTGTGTACAAAGGCGATAGCGATATTTTCCACAGGGTTAATTGAGAGAATGCGCCAAATTTGTGTTATATCAAGTTTATTTAAGGTATGATGTGTTATATAAATATTTCCATCAATTGTTTTCGTATTTTAAGTTAATTTTCAACTCTGGTGTCATTTTCTGTTTTGCTTTATATGTTTTGTGTTTTGGGGCGAGAGAACTTTTTCGTGGGTTATTTTTACTCTATTTTCGCAGGTCGCCCGTTACTAGGAAACCCACAGTAAATGTAAAGTGTAGAATGTCAGAAAGTGGTCTAAAATTCTAATTTGAGTACAACAATTGCCTGATCGATATGCAACCAGCATTACTTTAAGAGAGAAACCGCCCAGTTTCTATGTAGAATCTGAGTACAAAGACATCGGTTCCCACCCCCCTTAAATCAGTTCGATTCAAGAAGAAACCCTTATTGGTAAAAATCCGATGCATTTCTGTAACCACCCGACGCCAGTTTCCGGTCCGTTCAGAAATGGACAAGTTACCATAAAACCCCACCCCGTTTTCGAATATACCCCTAAGCGGAGGAGAAAAAGAATTCTGACTGGTCATCTAAAGACCCTCCCAATTTTTCCAAAAGTTATAAATATTATTGCCTCAGTCCGAGAAGACAGTCTTGTTTTCCGTTTCTCTTATTCAAGGGGGTCTTGTTTTGCGTCTTTGATATTCAAGTTAGTCTTGTGTTTTCGTTTTGTGATTCAAGTCGATATCGAAAGTGACAAAGTTGCGTAAGTCAAATCTTCGAGTTTTTCCCCAGTCTCCAAAAGTTTTGCTGGACTATTCAGTTAGAGTAATATTTTGAGATTAATAATTTAATTAGAGTACAGTTTCAATAATTTTATCCAAATTTCTTCCAAATTTTGCCAGAACTTAGTAATTTCAAGTCTTTACCACTGACTAGAAATCCTGCAGTAAATTCACGAAATAATAGTTTTTTTCTTTTTTAATTCCAATTAAATCTATTTTTTTGGAATCCAAGAGTGCATTTTTATTCAGAAGTCCAGCTACCTTCCCCAAAAATTTCCTAGTGACAAAGCGTATCGCGATAGTGACTTAAATACCGGGAGAGCGCGTTCGTGTAAAACAAAGAAAGTGTGTGTGCTGTGTTCTGTGCCAAGCAAGGACTACCACAGATCCCGGCGACCGGCACGAAGAGGAAAGGTAAGACGCATGATTTCTCTAACTACGAATGGGCATAAGCTTGAGGGTCCTAACGAAACTTTAAGGTTCGAACAATATTACTATTTATTTACCATCTTATTAAGCTCTCATACAAATGTGTTTGGCAAAGTTATCCCGTACAGGGTCTTCCTAAATATTTTGGCCAACCTTTGGAGTAATGCAGACAGGAAGGCTCTGGGCATGCGGGGTGGCCACATTATATACATAAGATAGACAAGGCTCCTAGATAGGTTACCATGGCAACCACGATTACACACGATTATTAGGCTGAAGCAAACAATACTCTATATGTTGGACGCGTGCACGGTGCCGTCAATGTGTAGAACTTGGGAGTTGCTGTTTCACATGAGCGTGGAGCGGCGGAGAGAAATTATAGGACGTCGGATGAACATAAGCTAAAAGGACTAATTCTAAAGGTGATATTTTATAATTCCAATAATATAAAAGGAACTAATTTTGAGATCAAAATAATATTTGACGAAAAAAATTAAAAATAATATTAGAGAAAAGAAAAGTTATTCCGGAAATTTTAGGTGAAGCAACGCTTCACCTGCGTCATCGGACGAGCCGCCACTGACCGACGGCAGAAACAAATGCAAGAGAACGTTGCTGAGTCTGATGAACATGAAACTAAAACCCTCGAAAAGACGCTTAGTCTGGTGCAGTATACAAAGACACGCTGGAACTCGATTTGTGACATGTTTGAGCGGCTGTTAAAGTTGAGATGGCCTGTAACTGCCGTTTTGAGTGATCGCAATATCACGAAGATAAGTGACGCAAAAACTCTGGATCTAACCAACGAACAATGGATTTTAATAGAAAATATTTTGCCAATATTAAAAAGATTAAAAATTGCAAATTCTATATTATGTGGAGAAAATTACGTGTCGCTCTCTTGCGCACTGCCTGTGATTCATATGTTATTGGACGTCCATCTAGCAGAAGATAACGATGACACGACAATTACAAAAAAAGTTGAAATTGGACCTAAAAAATAAGTTGACAGACAAATTCAAAATAAATGAAGCAAATGTTAATGTAACGGTGTGTCATTTGGCGGCAACTTTAGATCCCCGCTACAAATCTTTAACCTTTTTAAGTGAAAATTTAAAAACAAACACTTACGAGATCGAAATGCAACTAGTTGATATTGCTTCTGCTGAAAATGTCAATACAGGCGAAATCGAAACTATAAATATTCCTGATGAAAATCCGGGCCCATCTTCAAAACGCGGCAAATTTCAAGAAAAGGACGATTTCTTCTGTGTGCCAAAAGGTAAATAAACAAACTTATCTATAGTTCTAGCAGTTCTAGGTATGATTATGATGTATAGTCTACCTTCTCTTTTTAGGTTCTGCTTCTGGTCTTGATGGATCTGCATCTACAGCATCCATTTCCGAACTTGACGTTTATAAGCAAATGGATGTATTAGACAGAAATGAATGCCCATTAAAATGGTGGTTCCAGAATGAAAAGAAACTGCCTAGATTGGCCAAATTAGCGAAAATTTACAGACCTAGGACTTCCAGCCCAAGAGACTGGGGCATTGAAAATGTATCAGGATAGGATAGCATGTTTTTTGGCTATTTACGATTTGTACCTAAGTTGTCTTGAAACACTTAATTTGTTTTTACGTTGTCGTGTATGAGATAATTCTGGCATTTGTCAGATAAAAACACAAAATTCAAGCTTATAATGCAAACTGTTTATTCCGTGTCGCCTTGCACAAAATCAAGTTCAGGAATTAATAGAATGCTTTCGTTTCCTACGTCCCAAACACAGGAACTGTGTATTCTTAACTAGGCACTTATAAAATATAGTAAACAAATCTGGGGTTCGGAGTCGGGGCGTGACATTTAATACCTAAAAACAACCGGTAAAAAGCACCCCCAAAATCACCCCTAAAAACCACCCCCAAATCCACCCCTAAAACCCACATCTAAAACCATGAAACCCACGCCTAAAGCTACCCCTGAAAACCACCCCTAAACACCATCCCCAGAGTCAACCCCTATAGCCACACCAAAAAATCACCCCTAAAAACACCCCTAAAACCAGCCCTAAAACCATCCCTAAAAACGCCTACTAGAAACCATCCCTAAAAACCACCCCTAAACACCGCCTCCACAATCAACCCCTAAAAACCACCCCTAAAACCACCTCAAAAACTACCAATAATAGCCACCTCTACACCCATCCCTAAAACCACCCCCAAAACCACCCCTAATCTCGATGGAAAGTGTATTTCCTATAAACTTATTTTTTCGAAAACTGTCATTAGAAGTTGACTTTTACATGATATTTATCAAGTGTGAAAGTTGTTTGTCTACAGAACGTAAAAGTCTTTTACGTCCAGGATGTAAAAGACTTTCTTGAACTCACCGCTTTCAAAATGACATTTTTTGAACTGTGGGATACAGTTTCGAAAAAATGTTGTTTGCGAAATTCTTTTGCATCATCGAATGATTTTTTTGTCACTTTCCGTTTAACACGATTGTATGCTTCTACTGAATGTTGTCGTTGCGAATTCATGGTATTTATTACTGAAATAGTGCGCATCCCCGTATCAGCACTTCGCAAGATTAGAATGTCGGCGCTACTAGTATAGGTACCGCTTAACTATCTCCGTCCCACTCCATACGTCTGCTCCAGCCTCGCTTAGATCCCCACCTGTGAATGCCACTTTCGGTACATATGTACTCAGCTCGGTGCAAAACAGTCTTAAACTGCGAGCGTTTATCTTGAAAACGGAGCCTATGCCGCACTATGGCATACGATAACAGAAGCATTTTCAATGCTCAAAAAAATTTTGTGCATTCCTGCGTCTTCGGTTGCATCTGAAAGACATTTTTCGGCGGCGGGGCTAACTATGTATAACAAAAATCCGCAATCGGCTGTTACCGGCAACTACGGACGCCCTCCTTTTTGTCAATAAAATTATAATAAAACTAAAAAATAAACAAGTAAAAATATCATTAAATCTTTGCCTTTTTTACTTCTGAAATAACAGAAAAGAAATATTTTAAAAAATGTGGGTACCCGGGTATACCCGGGTATGGGTATGCGGGTACCCGGTTCAGGTTTTCAATAGGGTATGGATACCCTATAAAAAACCAAAACTACCCTCTTTGTGCGGACTGCAGTGGTTCGAATCTGCGGTTATGTACCGAGGTACTGGTTTCTTTCCTATAGATGTCAAATTCTAGCTTACCGTCTTTCCAAGTTACCAAAATGCCCAAAAAAATGGAAGCTGTCCTTCTCTTTCTATTTCATGGGTAAATTTGATAGAATTGAATCTACTATTTACGTAGCTCAAAAAATCTTCAATGTTACATTTACTAGTATCAGAATGGCAAATATATCTCACCCACATCGTTGGGAAATATGAGAGCCCATCTTTCAGTTGGGTTTCAAATTTGCTGATGAAAATTTCTGCAATGAAAGGAGAGAGGCAATTTCCCATGGTTGTACCTTAACTTCGTTGAAAAAATGATCCACTGACTTCGAAATAATTCTGCTGCATACACAGATTGGTTAAATTAATATATTCTTTGACAGTTTGTTCGTCAATGTTATTAGTATTGAAAATACTTCTGGGCGCGTGTATATGGGACTCATCTTACGAAAAATGATCGACGCGCGACAGATTATATATGGAGAGCGCTAGCCAGATGTAAACTAAGGTACGGCGAGCGCGAGTGCCGTTTAAGAGGGATATCGCGTTGCAATAAAAGTCCAAACAGTACAAATCGGATGCGTTAATATTTTGTTACATATTGCGTCAGTTTGACTATGTGCCTTGTATCAATAATATACCAACTTGAAACGGCACAGATCACTTTTGTTGGACATCTTAGAAACCGAGCAGTTGTGTCGGTATTTTCAATACGCCTATGATACTTGCGTAAGATGCGAGGTCTGTGAATTTTTTTACTAAGGAATTCATACAAGTACTCTAAAGTCTTTGGTACAGGTACACTGGGCAAAAGTGAGCTGACGTCGAATGAAATTAATAATTCGTTATCATGCAAAGTGATGGCACCTTCTGGAGTAAAATATTCTGGAGACTAAAGGCGGCTCCACAGTCAAACGAGAACGGACCCGAGAACGATAACGGGAACGGAACAAAAGTTAAATATCATTGTCGCGTACGGCGAGATGCACAATAAATTTACGTATTACGAGAACGGTAAAGCCACGGAAACGGGAACGGAAATCTTAACCAATATTCAACTTTATCGTTCCCGTGCAGCTCGCAGCCAATGAGAGCGCTAGTACTCGTGCTGTAGACTGTAGTGCAGTGATTTCATTATATCGTTGACTGATAAGCAAGCTATAATTGTTGAAATTTGAAAAATGACGATTTTTAACGTCTAATATCTCGAAGATGGTGCACTTTACACATATGATATTTTGCATAAGGTGACCTTAAAATCCGAGCGGGGACTGCTTCGGGGGAGTCATAACAATAATAAGTGTAATATTTCACGAGTCGGAGCGTAGAATGTTTGGAGCATGAAACAAATAGGATAGTTAGAAAATTTGAAAATAGAGATGGATAGGCTTGCATTAGGTGTCAGTCAGGTGCGATGGCCAAAAGCTGGAGACTTTTCGAGTGGAGATTTTAGAGTAATACACACAGGGTAGAAATTCGGGAGTAGGAATTGTTATGAAGAAGAAAATAGGGCAGTGTAGAAAATTTCTTACAGAAAAGTGACAGAGTTAAGTTAAATTCGAAACCTGTAAAGACTGTAATAATACGGGTATATATGCCCACATCTGGTTATACTGATGAGGCTGTAGAGGCAGCTTATAGCTATATCGAATATATGCTATGTTTTTGACCTCCATTGAGGAGAATGGAGGTTACAAATCCTGCTAAATATCTGAAGAAGTTATGTCTAATAAAAAGAAATTAATAAAGTTGAGAATAAACCCCTGTCAGAAATTAGATGCGACTAAGTTTAATCAGAAAAAGATCGACATTGTAGAAAATATATCTTCTCGAACCTTTGATAAAGTCGAACTAAACTTACTAAATAAAGGCTTGAAGTTTAGTTTGCCAGAACCTCGTAGAGTAGGCACCGAAAATGTAATAAACTGTATTGAATCCTCAATTCAGTACTTAAATGAATCCCAAAAAGCATGATTAAGGGAACGGCTGCACAAAAATATTCAAAAATAATATATTATTAAATATCATGGTTCTCTTCCCCGTCACACAAACCACTTTAAAACTATCAAAGGATTGAGAGAGAAAGATTGTTTTTTCTTAAAGCAGATAAGGGTAACAAGTTTGTTATATTGGACAAATGCGACTATTATGAAAGAGTAAATAATTTAATAGAAAACGGTCCATTCACGAATATCAACAAAGATCCGTGGCTTAAAATGATTTCAGATACTCAGAAAATATTTAAACTATGTAACAATCTCATTTCCGCGGCTATCAAACGTAAGCTACATGTGTCTAATCCAAAAGTACCACGCATGTATTGTTTACCGAAGATCCATAAAGTAGGGAAAGCCGTAAGGGCCATAGTTTCAGCTAGTTACAAACTGTCCAAATGGTTGGTCGATGAATTTAATAACCTCCAGATCAAGCAGTCAAGTTTTTAAGTAAAAAAACTCTTAAAAGCATGTTTACAGTCGGCAATTCTCGTTGCATGCAACTAAAATTGCGAATTGTAAACAGGCTTATAGTTTCTAAAAAAATTCAGCACATCACATTGCATGATAACGAATTGAAGCGCCGGCGTCGGCTCAATCGTTGTAACTCGCAAATTTTACTAAATTGAGTTATTCCTGGAATACCGTTTTTGGCTCTTAATACAACTGCCCAATAGAAAAAAACCCTTCTTTTTAATTTCGTCTCACCTCAAATAAAATATTTAGTTCACCATTTTGCCGATTTCCATGGAAGAACGTTGTAAGTAGCAGAGCACGAGATTACGTGAGGGTATTTTGTTGAATCATGTCGGCGGTAAATTTGTCATCATAGTTGCAAAATACACTAAATCGTGGCAAAAATCGCAAATCAAATGTTTTTCAGTGGCAACACCACACAGCAAAGTTTGTCGCGAGGTATCGCGATTCAAATATATCGTAATGTACACAGAGAAAACAGTTTCTTTAAAATAACAAAACTGGTTTCTTTGAAAAAGATTTATTTAAAGTAAAGAACGCTTTTTTGATTCTAGAATGTGAAGTTTATTGTAAACAAATCAGTTTATTTGAAATTTTTGTGGCATTTCTGTCCGAGTAGAGATGCATTTTGTTTATTTTCAAACAATAGGTATATTTGATACAAAGAAATAATATTTCGAGTTAGATAAACAATATAAATTGTTTAAAAAAAATAAATATTTACTTAATTATTAGGATTCACCAGTTTCAAATAGAAATTGTTAATTCAAACTAATATTTATTTACCACCACTAAATATCCGTTGTTCTTTCTCCCCGTGATCGAAGTGTATCCCATCAGGGCTCGCAATTTTTGCAAGTCATCACATGTGCATCCGGCTTCCATCCATCCAAATCCAAAATACTTTATTCAGTTTTCTTAGTGTTTACGTGATGTGAGCGTGCGATTTACGTGATTGTGTCAAATGATTGAAGAATTCCTTAGTAAAAGCTGTTTGCCTCATTTGCTCCAGGTATTTCAAAGTAAGTACGTTCTGAGTTTTTATCACTTAGGCACCTACTTTTTGCTTTTGAAATTACTCAAAATCTGAAATTATAACCATGAATGTTTCTTAACTGAGAAATGAGGTAGACATATTCTTTTTTGCTGTTTGTTAATTAATTAATGGGGGAAGATGGAAATCCACACGTCTTTAATATTTTTTTAAAGGTACAGTTTTGCTTTGATGCATAAAATACTTGAAATTACTTATTATCCGACTAGCCGTTGCAATGCTAAATATGCAGAGCCTACGTGCATTGAAAAATGTGTGAATAGAAAATATTTTCATGTATACAGGTTTTCCCATTTCATTCGTACCGTAACAAACTTATGCAATCCCTTATTCTTATTGCATTTCTGGATTTCTCTGTTAATTTTGGAGCATCTTCCTTAAATGTTATGCTTGCATAAAGCTATCTTAAACAGTTAACAGTTTTTTTGAAAAATTACAGATTTTGACAGCAAAAGTCTTATTTTAGCATTGAACAATAAAGTTAGGGATTTAAAATATCAGGGTTTAATTAATAAACTCTTTAAGTAATGGAAAGTGTAATAAAGTTCCGCACAAAATTCATAATTTTGTTATTTAGCGTTTTTATTTAAAATCCTGAAACACGTCTATTTTAATCTGCCATAAAAATTTATCGTATTTTTCAGAGCAGAATATTACATTTGATTAACTAAGTTATCTAACAGACTCCGAAATAAACAGCATCACACCTTCTACTGGAGATCAAATCAGGCTAAAAAGGGGAATCCAGCAACTTTAGGTAAGGAATTATGGTTGAATACTTTATTTTTCTGCAAGGAATAAGCCAGTTAGTTAGAGGAACACGGTTTTAAAGAGAAAACCATTACACTATTCCCTCTTTTGTGTTGGGACACACAGGGTATTTCATGTAGGAAACCTAGCACTGATTTTTCAGGATAGAGTAAAAATATTACCCAGCTAGAGCTAATTTATGGTACTGATTTTTTTCGGGTGTGTAAAGGAGTGTTTTCTAGAGTGTAAGTCAGGTTTTTTAAATATCAAGGTGTTAGGGTGTTAGGGTTTTAGTTCTCGTTCCAAGAGTGAAACGGCTAAAATTCAAGTCTCAGTTGCTTTGGAACAGCATAAAAGAATTAAAATTAAATAGTTTGGTTGTGCTTGGTGCTAAAATTCAGAAAATTCAAGTTTATGCTATTTCAGTACAAATTAGAGTTCTGTTGACTTAAAAAAACTTAATTTACCTACTCACTCAAAATTTGATCTCATCACTGCAACCCTAACGAAACAAGTTTCTAAGTTTTAACGCAGTTTTTCTTTCTGTACTAAAAAGCATCCCTTTGCAATTTCAAAATTTGACCAATCCCCACCAAAAGACCCATCGGCGCACTCCAACAAATAAAACTATTGTCAGATGATACAGATTTGACAGGAAAAATTATATACAATTATTTTCCCTTCCCTGAGAAATCAGGAGTGACAGGTTACCTTCAAACATCCTGTATACAATTTGCCTTCAAATTTTCATTTTATAGCAAATGATAATTAATTTCAAGAAATTTCCTCATCTTTTGTATTTTATTTTTATGGCCTAGCTTAAAACTTATATATTGGTAGTTCGCAGAGTAATATTATTTGTTTCTTCATTAAAACTTATCATTTCGTTGAAGTAATTGAAGTACATTAGTAACTATTTTTGATTAATTTTCCTTTTTTTAAAATAATCTTGACTTTGTTAAAAAGTTAATAATTTTTCACCCACGGTGGCGCATAAACGACCCTCAGAAGACAAAAATGAAAATTGCAAAAAGAAATCAAAAATCGACGAAACAACCCCGGTTGTTATTTCGTGGGACAACGCAGAAGATAATGTAAATAAAAGTTCAACTATAACGGAACTCAGAAACAGCCAATGCGGTTTAAATTCTTCCTTTTTTAAGTACTGTTTCAATTGATTCAGGGTTAAATAGTAATTTTGATGTAAGAGACATTTTAAATAAAGATGCAATTGGCAGAGCCATTTTAACAAAACAGGCGAATCTATCTAATAAAGACAGAAGCTACACCTGTGAAATTTTAATAAGCCATTTTTGAACAAAAGTTTGAAGTTAAATAATGAAGGTTTATCGCTTATTGCGGAGAAGATAGTGGAATGTTTTCCGAATGAAAAAAGGCTACTTACTACGTAGGTCCTATACAAAAGAAACTATCAAAGTTCAAGAAATCCGAAGTGGCAAAAGGAAAATTGGTCGATAAACATAGGAATAAATTAACTTCTTTACGAAGAGCTTTAGAATATTCGGAACTCGCACCACCTCTACCAGTGTCAACAGACGAAGGTATGCAAAACCTAAATAAATTAATAAAAATTTACACCTCACATTTTAGAACTTCCTCAAAGTGCGACAGATAGTCAAATTTGGTTGAAGGACAACGCTGAACCAACTGAGGATCTTCTCCGTCGTTGGAAGGATTCATATGTTATAAGCCAACGATTATTAAACGATTATTAAAAAATGGAAGCACTATTGAAAATTTCTATCAGGAGTTCCCTATTTTACATAGCCAGATTGCCGTGGAATTGGTATGACATAATTTTTAATATGAATTTACAAATTATAAAGAGATTGTACTTAATTAATTTCTCAATTTGACAATTGATTTATTCAATTGTGTTGCAGATATCTCTTGATTTTTCTCAAAACTTCAATCTGTTAGATGACGTAGATGTACACTTTGAAATATTTTTAATGACATCTTGGAAAAAAGAAAGAAAAAATTGTCTGCTGCTGAAAACACGTTATTAAACTTAATAATTTAAACTTAATATTTGAAGGTAACGTACCAAAGGAGAACAGAGGTGGTGACCGTAAGTCAAAAAAATCTGTAGAAAAAAGACGAGTATCTGTCAATTTCTAAGTACTTTGCCGGCAACTGAGAGCCATTATAACAGGCAAAAGTCAAAGAGAATATACCTTTCATGCGAATTGAACATCAAGAAATTGCACAATATGTACCTACAATAGCAGCACGGAAATAGAAACACTGAAAGTCAAAGAAAATGTTAAGAGAAATATTTGCAAACAAGTTTAACATCGGTGTTAGAGACACTTACTCGGTAGTTAGCTGTGTTTTTTCATTACTGTATATGGGAGTAGGTTGTGAAAGTTTTTGTAAAAAAATATAGTTATGTCAGAATAAAAAAATCCGATGTCACTTAGAAGTTGAAGCAGTGTTTTTATCTTTAGCGAACCTTCGCGGAACAGAGGCGGGTAGCTTTCTGCAGAAGCGACACATTTTGGCGACCGTGACAGGACATTGGATTTTTGGTTATTGTTTGCTTATTGTTTGCGTGTGGTGAGGAAGCAGCATAACCACGTGACATATCAGGTACCCTAGATAAAGTTGTTTTAAAGTTTGAAGGGACCATTTGTATTACGAGATTGTTGCTACGTTACGTGATCGTTTCCTGTTGTCCTACGAGCGTAACGTGTGAGAACTGAGTTTATACAATGGATCAGAAGAAGAAACATCGCAAGGTACTCCGTACAGCTTTCACCAAGGAGGCAAACGAATTGGAACGTCTGTTTCTGTGTCCCACAACAGATTTTAGGCAGTTAAGTGTATCGTGGGAAATACTGCAACAGAAATATGAAAGTTTGCTGGTGGTTGATGAAGAAGTGTACCAGGCTTTTCTTACAGCAGATGTCAGCGAAGAAGAGTTACTGGAAGAAATGACCATTTGTGATGCCTACAAGAAGAAATTCGCCGATTTTAAATTCAAATGGAATGATCGTCAAGATAAGGAAATTGGTAAAGGAAAAGATCATTCATTGGTTTCCGGCGGTAGTGCCAGGGCTTCTAATGGTGTAACAGGTAGGCGTAAATTCAAATTACCTGTTATAGAACTTAAAAAATTTGATGGAAACATTCGCGATTGGTTGCCGTTCTGGGCACAATTTCAGAAGGTCCATGATGACCCAGATATCGACCCGAATGATAAGATTCAGTATTTGTTGCAAACCACAGTTTCTGGCAGTAGAGCACGGCGTTTAGTTGAAAGTTTCCCGGCGATAGGTACAAATTACAATAAGATTATAGAAGGAATGAAAACTCGATTTGGCAGAGATGATTTGCAAATAGAAGTATATGTCCGCGAGTTACTCAGAGTAATTATAAATAATGTCAGTTCCAGAGAAAAATTAGATGTTTCGATGTTGTATGATAAGATTGAGACACAATTGAGAACTTTGGAAACACTGGGAGTTACGTCCGACAAATATTCAGCGATGTTATTTCCACTGATAGAGTCCTGTTTGCCACAAGAGTTATTGAGAGTTTGGCAACGATCTGCTCATTCAGGGGACGAAGAGGGAATGTCGAGTGTTGAAGGCCGTCTCAAAGGTTTAATGCGATTTTTACAGAACGAGGTAGACAATGAGCAACGAATCGTCCTGGCCACAGAAAGTTTCGGTCTTGTAGCAAGGGAAAAGGATTCGATAATTAAAAAACAGAAGTTTGAGAAGTCGACTTTGCCTACGGCCGCAGCATTGGTTAGCTGTGAAATGGAGAAATGTATTTTTTGTGGTGGCCAACATACCAGTGAATATTGTATTAAGGCTCAAAAGCTCACACTGGAGCAGAGGAAGAGCGCTTTAACCGAGAAGAAGGCTTGTTTTCGTTGTTTGAAGCCCGGACATCAGTGCAGATGGTGTCGATCTCGGCTAAAGTGCAAGTTGTGTGGAGGTGCCCATGCAACTTTAATGTGTCGTAATTTGCATTCTTGTAAGCCTGCATCGGCTGAGCAGAAGGAGAAGGTTGAAAACAAAGCTTCTGACCAAACTCTTGCTAATCATGGTAACTCTTATGTGTTTCTGCAAACCTTGCGGGTAAATATAAAAGGCGTACAAGGATATCGTGAAGTACGGGCCTTAATTGATACCGGCTCACAAAGGTCGTACATTTTGAAATCTACGGTAGAAGAGCTAGGCTACACCCCAGAGAAAACAGAGAAAGTCATTCATGGTTTATTTGGCGGAAGGAAAATTGAGCAAATGCATAACTGCTATAGCGTAAAGATAAAGAATAATGGTCTTCGGTGGAATCTAGAAGCTTTAGATCAAGAAATTATTTGCTCAGATATTTCTAGAGTATTTAATGGACCTTGGGCAGATGAATTACGTAGGCTGAATATAGTAATAAACGATAAAGCGTCAGGTCCTGTGGAACTACTGATAGGTGCGGATGTGGCAGGAAAACTGTACATCGGGAATATAAAAATTTTGAAATGTGGGTTGGTGGCTACTGAAACGATCTTAGGTTGGACATTGATGGGAAGAATTCCTGATGACGGAGATAAACACACTTTGTCAATGACTGTTTTATCTCTATTGGTAAGTCAAGTCAGTGTATCAGAATTATGGAGTCTTGGTGTTTTAGGAATTACCGATCCCATCGAAAGGAAAACTAGAGAAGATTCAGCATTAGAAGCGAAGAGACTTTTTTTAGAAACCATTCGTACTGAAACAGGTGGGCGCTACGAGGTTAGATTACCTTGGATGGTGGGACACCCTCCACTACCAAGTAATTACCATATAGCCAAGAAGAGACTGGATACAACTATTCGAAAATTACAGAGTGAGCAACTTTTCGAGTCTTATGATCAAGTCTTTAAAGAGTGGTTAGAGGAAGAAATAATTGAGGAGGTACTTTTGGCAGAATCTGACTCTAATGTGCACTATTTGCCCCATCGAGCGGTCGTGAAGGAGAGTAGCTTGACAACTAAAATTCGGCCAGTTTTTGATGCCTCTGCCCAAGAGAAGAACAAGCCTTCTCTCAACAATTGTTTAGAAAAGGGTCTTAATCTAATAGAGCTGATTCCATCTATCTTACTAAGATTTAGAGAGAGTAAAATTGGGGTTACATCTGATATACGCAAGGCTTTCTTACAGATTGGTATCCATGAAATGGATAGGGACTTTTTGAGGTTCTTTTGGGTCGACTCTGAAAGCAAGGTAAAGCTTTTTCGTCATCGCAGAGTCGTTTTTGGAGTTACTAGTAGCCCTTTTTTACTTGGGGCAACAATCGAATATCACCTGTCAAAATGTTTGGGAAAATGCGAAGCATCTGCATCGTATACTCGCCGAACAGTTGAAAAACTATCACGCAGTTTCTATGTTGATAACTGTGTCACTAGTGTCACCTGTGAGGAAGAATTGACACAGTTCATGAAGGAAGCTAGTATTTTGATGAGTGAGGCGAAATTCGATTTCAGAGGATGGGTAAAAGGTTTACCTTGTCTGTTTTCAATTAAAGTTCCTAGGTGGATTGCAGTGGAGCCGAGAGGACACCAGTTGAGTTTACATACCTTTTGCGATGCAAGTCAAGATGCTTATGCCGCTGTAGTATATTTAAGAGGTGTTCAGAACGGAAATGTATTTGTGCATCTATTGACAGCAAAGACTAGAGTGGCACCTTTGAAGAAAATGACAATTCCACGTCTAGAACTGCTAGCAGCAACAATTGGCGCAAGATTATACGAATCGGTGCAGAAGAACTTCGATTTTAAGATGCCGTGTTTTTTCTGGAGCGACTCCTCAACGGTAATTTCTTGGATTAGTCGTGCTGAAGAGTGGGCTATCTTTGTGGGGAATCGAGTGAACGAAATTGGCAGATTGACTCCCGTTGAGTCATGGCGACATTTGCCAGGCCATACAAATCCTGCAGATCTTCCGTCGAGAGGGTGCTCCGCTCAGCAGCTTTTGGAATCTCGATGGTGGGAGGGTCCGGAATGGCTTCACAGAGAATCGGGCTTTTGGCCGCAAATGGGCTTGGAGCTTAACGAAGAAGAAATCGTTCAAGAAAGGAAAAAGAAGTTAGTTACGACTCTGTTTAATGGTAGTTCAGACTATTGGCACCTAACATATTTTTCGAAATACGAGAAAACTGTGAGGTTAATAGCGTGGATTTTGCGTTTCACGTTTAACTTGAGGCATTTACCTCAAAAGCGGAATGGTGAACTGACAATTGACGAGATATGCCAGGCTGAAAATTTTGTTTTTAAGATCGTTCAACAAGAAGCATTCTCAGGGTTAAGTGATAAATCATTGATTAGTTTACAAACGAATACAGATGAATTTGGGCTAATTCGTATAAAGTCGCAAGTATCTAGACGAGAGGATCTTAAAGACTTTTGTTATCCGATCGTGTTGCCCGCCAATCATTCAGTGGTTAGTGCTTTAATATTCCATGTGCATGAGAAGAGCCTTCACGTTGGAACTCAAGGTCTTCTAAGTTTGCTTCGGGAGAAGTACTGGATTCTAGGCGGTAGACGAACCATAAGAAAGGTGATATCTCGTTGTGTGGTGTGTAAAAGACATGACACTAAACCATTTAATGTGGAGTCTCCTCCGTTACCACGGGATCGCGTTCGTAACGCGGCCGTCTTTGAAGTTGCTGGTGTTGATTTCGCCGGTCCTTTATACTTGAAGAGTGGAGAAAAGGCTTGGGTATGCTTATTTACGTGTGCTGTATATAGAGCTGTGCACTTAGAGTTAGCTACTGACTTGTCGACACCTTGTTTCATGCAGGTGTTACGTCGGTTTATTTCGCGACGTGGGCGCCCGAATACGATTTATAGCGATAATGGAACGAACTTTGTGGGAGCTGAAAATGCACTAAGAGGCCTAGATAGGAAAAAAATTTCGATAATTACATCTGTGGATCGTATTGTGTGGCGATTCAACCCCCCTTCGGCGCCGTGGTGGGGCGGTTTTTGGGAAAGACTTATCGGGGTGTTGAAGCGAATTCTGCGTAAAGTTTTAGGAAGAGCCTCGCTCACTTATGAAGAATTGATGACTCTTCTTTGTGACTGTGAGGCCGTTGTAAATGCTAGACCTCTCACCTACGTTTCAAATGATCCGAGCAATCTAGTACCGTTGACTCCGTCGATGTTTTTGCGCAACTTGGTCGAAAGTGGTGTTCCCGATTGCGACGCGGTTGATAGAGCGGCTCTCTTTCGAAAAATGCGTTATAAACAAAAATTGAGAGACGATTTGCGTAGCAGATTTCGGAATGAATATTTAGGACAACTTAAATTGTTTAGTGAGAAGAAACCTAAGTCTGAGATTTCTTTGGGTGAAATTGTTTTAGTCGGGGGAGACAACAGCAAGAGGCTAGACTGGCCTCTTGCCAAAGTGATCGAGCTTCTTCCTGGAAAGGACGAGAAAGTGCGTTTGGTTAGAGTGAAAACAGCCAAGGGGTGTCTGCTGCGTCCCATACAGCGGATTTACCCGTTGGAGTGCGGTAGGTCATTTATTGAAGAAGCTCCCGTGTCAGCTCAGGAAGTAATTATGGACAGGGAGCCTTATGCCTCAGTAAGTGCTTCAGACGATGCCCTAGAAAAGGTATGTGATCGGGATAGTGCGGGAGTGTATCAGAAGGTCGAATTTCACCTTCAAAGCAGAGTACCCGAATCTAATGAGAAAGTTACAAGAAGTGGTCGGGTGTCAAAATTGACAAATAGATTTCGTTAACTGTCACTGTCGCGTTTATCACACTTTTGTCATTTAATTTTAGCTATGTTGTATTTTGTTGTGTCTCTTGTGTTTATGGAAAAACCTTTCAATGTAATTTAAAAGTTTTTCAGGTGGGAGGATGTTAGAGACACTTACTCGGTAGTTAGCTGTGTTTTTTCATTATTGTATATGGGAGTAGGTTGTGAAAGTTTTTGTAAAAAAATATAGTTATGTCAGAATAAAAAAATCCGATGTCACTTAGAAGTTGAAGCAGTGTTTTTATCTTTAGCGAACCTTCGCGGAACAGAGGCGGGTAGCTTTCTGCAGAAGCGACAATCGGATTCTCTTCGCCTGCATCTGATGCATGCGGATGCTGCATTTTAATTAAGAATAAACTTAGGTTAGAAAAGGATCCACAGAAACGTAAGGTCTTAATGACAGAAAAAAGAATACATACTTTGTGTGATAAGGCCTTTTACGACTTAGCAAAGCAAGAGTCCGAAAGGAGTATTCAGTTTTGCTTCAATTTGCAACAAGTTTTACCGCTACCGAGAACACCCATCCAGGATTCTTTTTTGCACGTCAGTTCAGTTTTTATAATCTATGCTTCTTTGATATGAAGTCCAAATATCCGAATCTCTACTGCTGTACGGAAAATCAAGCTGGACGAGGCTCTTTAGAAATAAGTTCCGCAATAATTTCCCATTTAGATTCTCTGAATTATACAGGAATTGAAATACTGCAGCTATTTTGTGATGGATGTGGGGGTCAAAATAAGAACTCCCACATCATTCACGCATTGGTGTATTGGCTCAGTGAAAAATCCCCAGATAATATCCAAGAAATCCAAATAACTTATCCCGTTAGGGGACATAGTTATCTCCCGGCTGATAGAGTATTTGGCCGGGTAGAGGAGGATGTTAGGCGATTTCCTGTGATAACAACAAAAGAGAAGTATGTGGAAATCTTAGCATGTCATGGGAAAGTGTTGCAGTTAGGGTCTGACAGGAAACTCCTTGATATAAAGTCTTTGCAGGATGTGTTAAAGAAGGTTGATGGTATACAAAATCTTAAGAGAATACAGATAAAAAAAACACAAAATAAAAGGCAGGCCGTGTTGTCGCTTTGGGAAGGACATTAGAAAAGCAGAAAAATTCCGTTCCTTACAAAAAAGAACAAAACTTGGAGGTCGGGGTTAAAAACAATACCACTGGGCAATCCAATAAAAGCTTAAAAAAGAAGGATGTGTGCAAACTACTAGAAAAGAAATTTGGAACGAATTGGGCTGATGATCCGGACTTAATTTGGTACAAAGAAATTTTGAAATCTGATGGCGCTGATCATGAAAACTTGGAAGATGTAGAAGACGAATGCGACTGCTTGGAGCCTGACAGCGGATTTTTTTAAGATCTAAAGATCAATTAAAACACATTGTTCTCTAACTTGTTTAGTTTTGCGTTTTTTTTAATATTACATAATTATTCCAAAAATAAAATAACTTTCCCGCAGAATATTTTATTTTAATGAGTTTCAAAGTGGGACATTTCAAAATGAGACATTTGCTTCTGTTCCTATCAAAACGGGACATTACCAATTTTGTTTTTAATATAGTTTTGCAGCCTGCAAATATTTTCAATATTTATATAACCCTTCAGGAGGATTGGTGCTCTCTATACAGCATAAGTTTTATTCGCTTTAAAGGTTTGTAAAAAAGTTATACAGTTTTTTATGTTTCCTGAGCGTCTGTGTTTTATGGAAATGTCCGGTTTTGTTCCTCTACTCCTCATCTGTAGTCGATGCTCTAGATTTTTGTTTCAAATCTTTTCATGTACTAGATGTAAAATATCCCTATGAGTGTCAACACATCTGGCAATTTATTGTTGCAGTGCAATATGTATAAAATTAACACAAAGTCTGATATAAAAATTCCATTTATACAAGATCTTTTATAATCATTAATTTCAAAAATGAATTCTTAAAAATTTTGTTGCTTTAAGAGTGGTAAAGTGCTTTCGTGACCAAACATGTTACTATCACATATAAAAATTATACATTGTTACTTACAAGAATTTAAATGTGACCAGGAAAATTGTAAACGAAGTTTTACCCTCTAAGTAGTTTAAGAAAACATTTAAATGCAACTCATCAAGCATTTAATGAACAATCCACATCTGGTGTAAAAGAAAAAGAGGAGTGTTGCGACTCATTCTCATCACCAAAGCCCAAAGTTAGTGACGATTATGAAAACGGTTGCGATAATAAGTATGAACCAGCCAATGATGTCAGTGATAAGGATTGCACTAGACGTGAACAAATTAATTTAAAAAATGAAATTCGTTCATTAATAGCGAACTTGTATAACATGACTTCTCTGCTTCGAAATAGAATTCACCAAATAATCTGAATTACTTGCTGAATGACTTGCTTCTGTCTCTGAACATGTCAGTGATGTAATAACAAACTAGTGTCAAAAATTGCTTATCACGAATTTTTATTGATATTAAATCAACATTTTCCTCACTTGGCACAGAATATTTGCGTTACAAATATTTTTCAAATTTAGAAGCATATAATATAAAGCCAGAATCATTTGTGTGTGGAGAAAATGAAGCTTTAGAAAGAATCAATACTGCTGGCGTGCCGAGTGTATCTTTTAAGAAAACTCAGTGCCAAATTATTCCATTGCGCAAAACTTTAAAATGCTTTTTAGAATTGCCTAATATATTTGACTCAATAATATGTTATAATATCTCTATTCTATTAATATTTCTACTCACTCCTACTAACCCTAAGGTTAGCCCCAGAAGGTAACTATATACCTTGTGCGGGACGGAGGAGGCGGCATATTACTATTGGCCGCAGGTGCGTCACAGGAACGACCTACAGTTGTTAGTACTCTACCCACCATTTAGTGCGAGAATGAGGAAAACCTGGAAAACCCCATTAGGTAAAGCTGGATAGGCGATCCAAGGCGCGCCCTAGCCACAGCGCAGAAATGAGTCACCCATCCATAGCCAAACCGCGGGTACTGTTGTTGAGCATTAACGACTACTCACTCGCGCATGCCAGCAAGATCCCACGGCTCCGCCAGAGTTACTGTCTAGCTTATTAAACAGTGAATTATGGAAAGTTACATTATCAAAATTTAAAAATAATGATGTAGTTTTACCACTTGTCATGTATTTTGACGACTTCAAGAATTGCAACCCTCTAGGGAGCAAAGCTGGTATATACAATAATAGGAGCAGTCTATGTCTCCCTTCCTTGCATTCCACTAGAATATGCTTCATTATTAGAAAATATATTTTCGGCCCAACTGTTCTATTATCAGAAAGAAACAGATATGGAAACAGAAAAATATTTTCAAAGCTTTTGAAAGAATTTGCATTTCTTGAGCAACACGGTATAACGATAACTGTAAATTGTAAAGAAATAAAAGTTTATTTCATACTTACTTTAATCCTTGGGGAGAATCTAGGGTTAAATTCCATTTTGGGATACAATGAGAGTTTTCAAGCTAACTATTTTTGCCGATTTTGTAAAACCACCAAAGAAGAAACAAAGATGCAAGAACGAGAAAACCCGTAACTTTACGCACAAAAGAAAATTATAAACGTGATTCTAAATCTAGTTCCTTTGGTATTAAAGAAGTTTGTATATTAATCGATCTCTCTATTTTTCATGTTACCGAAAATGTTTCGAGTGATCTTATGCATGACATGCTAGAAGGTATTCTAAGATATGATATGGGTCAAATACTACATTATTTAATTAGAAAGAAGTATTTTACTTTGGATCTATTAAACAAACGGATAACATTTTTTAAATTTTCGGATGCAGATATTGGTAATCCATTGTCTCAAATTAAAGCAGACCACTTTCAGAAAAAAATTATTATTATGAGTGCATCGGAAATGTTATGTTTTTTTCTTATTTTGGTATGTTCATGGGTGACTTGGTGCCAGAAACTGAAGAATGTTGGGCCTTGTACATAGTCCTGCACAAATTTTACAAATTTTGCTTAGTAGAATCAGATTAAAAGATACTGTTGATCTTTTAACCACTTTAATTCAAGAACAACATAATTTATATTGCTCTTTCTTTAATGAAACACTGAAACCCAAACACCAATTTCTTATTCACTATCCGAACATCATTTTAAAAGTTAGCCCTGTCAGACACTTTTGGTCGATGAGATATGAGGCGTTCCACAAAATTCTAAAAAGTGTTGCTTCTTCTGTAACCACTCGTAAAAATATACTTTCAACTTTGGCTAAAAAGCAACAGCTTCGTTTCTCCTATAGAATTTTGAGTGAAAGAGGTTCTCAGTATCGGATAAACTTTGGGCCCTATGATGAAGTCTCAACTCTCCCTGATTGCCACGAAATACAGCGATTGTTAAAACAATCCAATGATGAAAACAATAGTGTTGGATTTAGTGTACCCTGTGCAAAAATAAACAATATTGTCTTCAAACTAGGATTATGCATTACAACTTTCTGATGATGAAATACCTGAGTTTGGTATAATCTGTAGTAATACAACAAGTGGTCTGGAATTGTCGGAAATTTTACGAAAGCTGTTGCGTTGCTTGGTAGCCACGAGTGTAAATTTGACAGTTAAAAGATCACGAGCGCTTGCGAGAGTGATCTTCTTTCAAATTTACTCGAGTGGCTAGTAAAAGCAACAGCTTGAGTAAAATTACCTAAAAATTCCAGACCACGAATTGTATTTGACAAGATTATTTTTTGAATCGAAGCAAGGTAGTTCAAAACGAAATTTTATTTCAATTAATTCACATACAAAGAAATGTGTTGGGAATATTTGACGTTTGGCAGGTACTAAAGTAACTAGATTATACATTATAAATGCACCTACAAATTCGAAACTATGGCAACTTATCAACAAGCAAAATTATTGAAAAAAACTACGGAAATAATACACGCTTCTAGACCCAAATGCAATTGTTAATTTGACGATGAAAAAAATAATCAAATTTATAATATTAGTGAATAAAGAAATTTTCTTCATCACTTTCCCATTGAATGTTATCGGTTATGATACTCATATCCAAGCTTATGAGGTGCGTTCTAATGTTCACAGTATTAGCGCATGTTTTGTTGTGCAAAATTCTGCTCTCTTTAATAAACAACCATTTAATATTCAATAAATAATGGTTCTAGCGTTATTAGTATTATGCAATAATAAAAAAACTGTGTACTTGTTATACGAAATATCTAATAAGTTTTTCATGTTTGTTAAATAGTGTACATTTGTCATCACATGAGGTTACAAATACTTTACTCGTAAATAACCCAGTATCACAAATTATTATTTAGTTTCCTTGTCAACTGTCATAAAAATTTGTTTAAAGTAATGAGAAAGTACATTTGTATAATAATTTGTTTACAATTTTACATACATTTCTGATGATGGGATCGTTGTAAATCCTGAAACCGGTCAAATATTTAAATAAAACGTTATATATTGGTAGATCGCAGAGTAATTATTTGTTTCATCATGAACTTCTACCAAAAAGTAAAAGAAGAAAATATTAACTACATATTATTTATCCTACTGTTACAAGAAATGTATTACTAATTTTTTATGCATTTTTTTCGACTTGGAAAACTTTTACTAA
Source organism: Xestobium rufovillosum (assembly GCA_963966045.1). Lineage (NCBI taxonomy): Eukaryota > Metazoa > Arthropoda > Insecta > Coleoptera > Ptinidae > Xestobium > Xestobium rufovillosum. The sequence continues at coordinate 8,312,117 of OZ014498.1, read as the reverse complement.
AATATTGCTGGAGTGAAAAAAGGTTTTCGTAAATGTTGATGGGGCCGTTACGAAGTTTCAGCAGCCCCACTCGTGCACATAGATGACACCTGAGAATCAGGTTTTCGTTTTTCATAGATTTCTCAAACAGACCAGCGTTCGGAATTTTTACATGAAATTCTGAACACTTAAGCTACTTGTTATCCAGAAAATGCACTGCATTCTCAATTTTTTGTAGTTTCAGAAAAACATGTCTTTTTGCTTACTTGAATATTGACTATTTTCTTCTAATTTTTAGTGCCAAATGAGACACTTATTCTGATATTACAAAAAATTAAGATTTCGGCGCATTTCTACACAAGTGTTTAAAGTGTTTAAAATTGTAAAAATTCCGAGTTATTTGAGTTATCTATGAAAAACAAGCACCTAGTTCTCAGGGGCTATCAGTGTGCACGAGAAAGACGGTTGATATTTCGTCAAGTCCCCTTCAGTATTCAATAAACCTCTTTTTGGCGTTTTTAATTTTTGTAGAACACCAGTTTCTAAAAATTTGTTGACTATTTTCGTTATCGACATAAGCAAAACATGCCTCGTGATTTTTTCTTGAAATTTAGTTATTATTGAACGGTAGCATTCCTTACCAGTGCCACAAAGCACTGAAAAATTAAATAAATTTTCACTGTGTGTCAACATTAATGAAAATTTTCAAAGCAGAAAAATGCATTAAATATTAGCGACCTATTTCATGTTGAATAAGAAATAATATGTGCTATGGGGAGTTTGGGAACGAGCAGGGTTTTCATGGAGAGTGATTTTTTGAGTCAAGAATCATTTATTTTCTTCCTTTTTGTAACCCCACCCGGAGACATACTCAGGGTACCTCAAGTCTTATGGCGCTATCTAATCCTCTCATCTCTCATTGTAGTTGAGGGATGTCCGTGTGGATGGCGCAATTGCAGTCGGTGTAGAAGATAGCTATTCAGCGTTTTTCTATGTTACCCAAGTGGTGCGAGAGATGGCAGTAATTTAAAACTTTCAGTTCGGACGTGTTTAAATTTGTGTCACACAACAACTTTTTTACCTTTATTTATTTTTATTTAAGTACCTTTTCAAGTGGATAATAGAACTAGAATAAATTCGAACTTGAAGTGATTTTTGTTTATAACGTTTCTCCGTTAATGTTAGGGACTGTCAGGATAATTTTGTTCGTTTTTTACTTAGGTATTTATTTATGTGTTCCTATATGTTCTGTGCGTATCGTGGGAAAAATAATATAGTGCCTGAAATATTTCTTTGTTTCTTGGGGATACTTAGATAAGGTACTTTAGTTAACTACTGCCTCTGATTTGTTTAGTTTTTGGATTGCCAGTGAATACAGATTTGTTAACTTTATAAGGTGGAAATTTAGACTTGTGTTTCGTAAAGGGCAGTGTGGTGAGTGCAAGTGCATTTATAAATTATAAACCGATTTTGTTGTTTACGTGTTTACTATTTGTGCTCTTATTTTGACTATTTTGTATTTGATTTAGTGATAAGGTGATTTAGTGATAAGGTTGATAAGGTTGCAAAAATTTAACTGCTTGATAGCAGATTTTCAACTCATGAAACTTAGAAATTAAATTAGGAACAAACCAAAAAAGTACATCCCTTCTTGATCAATTTTAAAGTACATATTGGTTGCATAGCTATAGTGTGATAGAGGGATCCTTTCCATAATATACGTACCTACATCGATTGACATGATTTAATGACCATGTTTCACGAAAAGTTTTTGTGGCAAAACTGAGTAGGAATAGTTTTTTCTTATTTTTATGGTGCTCAAATTGTTCTTCAAAAGCTTGATATAGGAACAAAAGAATTATGTCACCAAGACAACTGAAGTGTTCGGTAGTGAGCTGCCCCAAGAATGAATGGAGGCCAAAATTTTTTTCAATTCCTTTGCCGAGACATAGTGTTGATAGATACAATGCATGGATTGCTGCTTCGGGAAATTCTACTTTACAGCACTTACCAGCAGATAAGGTTCATGCACATCATAAAATTTGCAGTCGTCATTTCGAAGAGAATTGTTTTATAAAGCCCAATTTACTACGACCTGATAGTGTACCAACTTTACATTTAGGAGGTAATTAAAATATGCAACTTATTCTGTTCAAAACTTTGGGTCATTACAATTTTTCATTCTAGAACGGGTGGTTTTAAGTCCAAAAATTGATGTGGAATAAGAATCAGCAAGAGAAAATGTTACCATTTCACTAGTGGACTTATTAGAAGCTGGACCTTCAACTGCTGCTGAGAATATTCCAACTGTCTTCAGCTCACCAAGAAAACGAATAACTCCAAAAAAAGACGTGCTGCTAATAAAGGACCTAGTGTGAAAAGTAGGGCTAACGTAATTTACTTGGACAAAACTTATTTATTTATGTGTTTTTCCTTTCAAAAGAGGTTTCACCTCCACTATTACAAGGAACCGCTTCGGTACCCCAACCATTTCATGAATATGCTGATTTAGGAGTTGCTGTATTAGAACCTCCTCCTACATGGAAGATGTTTGAATTATCGACGACAAAATATTTTTTTTCATTTATAGCAACTGAAAATATTGAAAATTTGTTGATCCTGTGCTGCCGTCTAAAGCGATTTCGAAAGGTAAAAATATTCCATCAAAATTATTCCACCCATCTACCTTATAGTCTCTTTATTTTTACAGAAAAACAACCACCAGCAGTGGAGATTATACATGTTGCCAAGAGTAAAGTAGGAAAACAAATTACAAAATGTAAGTACGCATTTTTCAGACATTGCTGGATTTGGAGGGTTTTCATAAAAATTATTTTGTATTTCCAAGTCCAGTGTGATGTACCTACCTACATAAGTTTTGTATTTTCCTTTATATTTTAACAATAGGTAAATTGAAAATTTCAGTATTTTATCATTTCTGTAGGCTCCTGCTACAAGAACTTGGTGTTACAAGCAGTGCCTTATTAACACCGAGAAAGAAGCACCTGTATAAAGAAGCTCTACAATTAGAGAAGTATTTGCGGAATATTAGAAATAGAAGTACATATGTCAAATAAAAGTCTTTTGCGTGCTGCACAAAATGTTTGACTGAGTCAGAAATTTCAAAATTGCTCAAATCAGTTTTCGCCTTTTCAACAAAGATTTTTCTTGAGTAAATTTAAAAACATTGGACGGAAACCAAAAGGTAGGTCATACACATCTGAGGAATAAGCTGATGCAATTGCTTTGTCGAAATCTAGTCCTGGCTTTTATAAGAGAGTACTTGCTAAGTTGTTTCTATTACCGTCAATTAGTAACTTAAGAAAAATTTTAAATCAAGTTCCAATTATTCCCGGCATTTCCCAAGAAATATTTAACGTTTTATCTACTAGTAACTTAAAACGCGAAGACAAATTTGCCATCCTTCTATTTGATGAAATTGCGTTACAGCCACATCTTCAGTATGTTCTAAGTAAAGACCAGGTTATTGGTTTCAATCAAACAAATGAAGTAGCTGACCATGCAATGGTCTTCATGTTGAAAGGCATATTTCGTAAGTGAAAACAGCCAATTGCGTTTTCATACAATAAATCGAGTATGGGCGCTGCAACAATTGTTCGCTTTTATAAACAGCTTGTTAAGAATGCAAAGGCAGCTGGCTTGGAAATTGTAGCTTCTGTTTGTGATCAGAGGTCTACAAATTGCAAAGCTATTGAAATGCTTTTGGAGTCATCAAAAAGAGATGTACTTTTACAGGGTAAACCCCATAAGGAAGGTATAGTATATTTATATGGCTGTACCATTATACCACTTTTCGATGTTCCCCATCTTTTGAAGAGCATTCGCAATAATCTACTGAATAAAGATTTGCAATTTTTCCATAATGAAAAAACGAAAATTGCAAAGTGGCAACATATTGTTGATGCATATATAATTGACAAATCATATAATGTAGGTGTAATGAGGAAACTGACAGCTCAGCATGTACTCGCAAATAAGATGAGAAAAATTAAAGTTTCCTTGTGTTTAGCCAATCCCCAACAGCAGGTGTTAGATACTGTGCCACTTTTGAATGCTCTTCAAAAGATGGAAAAAGAAAATGAAGTACCGAAGCACATAACACAGCTGATCTTCTGGAATTTTTTGATTATACTTTTGACTCTGCAAATGGTGGGTTCAATGTAAGAGGTAAAGCAGGGAAACTTTCCAGGAGATTAGTAACTAATAATTCACATCATGCTGAAAAGTGGCTTCATGCTATAAAAGTTATAAAAACCATGCTGTTCATTCCTCGAAAGCTGGGGGATCGTCGACATCCACCTTGTTTAAAGGGCTGGATACAAACTTTAAAAGGTTTCATTTTAATAAAAGATATCTTGAAGAAACAAGGCTTTACAATATTTGCAGCCAGAGTATTTAATCAAGGTAGTTTAGAAATTTTTTGTCAGATACGACAGTATGGTGTAAGAAATACTAATCCAACATGTCTTTCCTTTAGACCTTATTACAAATCCCTACTTATTCGAAATTTTTCCTCGTGTCACTCCCGGTTTTCGAACTGTGAAGCTGATGAATCGGATGGACCACTTATAAATTTACAGCATTTCTTGAGGCAGAATGTAGAAAGTCATGCCGATAAGGCTGATCGTTGGCATGCCCCTGAAATATTCCATATAAATCATGACATTTCCGAAATAGAACATGGAGCAATATCATATATTGCAGGCTATCTAGTTGAAAATATTTTACCTAAACAAAATATTTGTGAAATTTGTGATGAAAATTTGGTACACGTAGGTGTATTTTGTAACATTAAAAGAAAATGATTAAGAAATTAACAGGCTTGTGTATGTAAAAGTAGATATAAAAAAAATTGTAAAATTATATAAAATTTTGAACTTCCTTTTACCCTCTTGTTTGCACTTAAATAAATTATTGCAAAAGCCTATTTGTAGTAGTAAGACTCTCCGAATGGTTTATTTTGCATATTTTGAGTCCATACTTCGATATGGGATACTTTTCTGGGGGAATTCTCAATATATTACGCCTATCCTAAAAATTCAGAAAAAAGCTATTCGTGTGCTTGCCGGCCTGGGTATGCGTGATTCTTGCAGACAAGTGTTTCAGGAACTTAGAATGATGTCGGCCATAAATCTGTATATTTACGAGGGTGCTTTCTTTGTTAACAGTAATGAATCTCTTTTTGATCGAAGTAATGATGTGCACAGTTATAACACTAGAAACAATAACGTTAGACCACAGCACTCAAATAGTAATATGCACTACAATTCTTTTATTGGTACTTCTGTTAGGGTTTACAATGGATTGAATGATGACCTAAAGGGTATCACGCAAACTAACCTATTTAAGAAAGAATTAAAATTGCTGTTGAGTTCGGACACATACTACACGTTAAACGAATTCTTACTTAAGCCAAAAATTGACTGTGATACGAATATGGTGCTGTGATGAGGATGGTGTGGTTGATGTGATCCGGTGCTCTATTGCCTGTTATATTTTGTCTTGTGTGGTTTATTGCCGCTGTTTTGTTGACTGTGATATACATATATATATATATATATATATATACTTTCATCCACCACTCGTTGTGACATCCAGGCGTAAAAATTTTTCTAACTCTTTGACATCCACTGACGTTGTGACATCCAAAATCGGATGTCACAACGTTTTCTATGTTAAATCGCCTTGTAGGAGGGGCGGGAGGGTCTAGAATAAATTCTAGGTGGATGTCAAAATGCAGTGTTTTAAGTTGGACATGTATATTTAAGTTCCAACGTATATTGCATAGAGGGAGCGCAGGAGAGCTGGTGTTGTATATTGCAAAATTCTACGTTCCAGTTCGTGCGACATCCGTGTATTATACGTAGACATTTTTGTTTCACTTGGCGCGCTTTCTGACATCCGAAACTTGACAACAGTGCGAGAGTGCCCCGTGTGTTGTTTTTTCGCGAAACTTTCGCTTTCTCTGGAATTTCGAAAAATAAAATTTTTCAAACGATGATTAAAGAAAGACAAGTTTGAATTATTCTTCTACTTTCCAAAAATGTAAAGGTTGCTGCATATTAAATAAAAAATTGGTTACTTCATTTTAAATGAATTAAAGACAGACGTGAAAAATAAACTTTTTTAATTAATCAACAAATGAAAAACATTACAAATAATAACAGCTAAGAATTCAATAAATACCTGCAATTTTAAAGTACCTAAATGTGGAATATGTTGCCCATTTTCATTTAAACATATGAATTTTTATCTGATACGTCAGGTAATTTTTATGAGTTCATTCTACTTTTAAAATTAAATAACTCTCCCATTTTTATTTAACATGCAGCAAATTGTACATTTTTGGAAAATAGATGAACTTAGCTTTTTGATGGATTAAAAATATACCTACAGGTTGTTCCATTAAAAAAACACCGATTTTTGAAATCGAAAAGGGCAATTGTTTTGCATAAATAGGGAGACATTTGGAACATGGCATATAGAAAACTTTAGAACAAAATAAATTGACTGATGAAAACCAGATCTGCCTACCATTTCGGAAACATGAGATAATTGCTGTTAAAATTGGCGAGTGACCACTTAGTTTAAATCGAAGATGTCAGCTGGTCATCAAATTTCATACTTGTTTTAACGAAGAAGCGGGGGGGGGGGTATGTTGCAAATAATTTTAAAGGTCGTTCAATTCTTAATTTAGCCAAGTATGAAACCATTCTAGATTCCATTCAAAATGGCGGCTCTTGTGATTTTGAGTAAATTGCTGTAATTTCACAAATGAGTGATACTGGACAGTTCGAACAACTTATCCTAGGCACTGAATGATTATAAAACTAACTCCAGATTTTGTGTACTACGAGACGTCATAGAATGCTACCCCAACTAAGCTAGCATTGAAATATTCATAACGTGCCTCTACGTACTTACTGGCTTATTAACAGGTTATGTTAAACTAAATATTGCATGTTCCAAGAATGCACGGAAAAACCTAGTCCACCGATTTGTGATTTGAACGCCCTGTATTTGATTGCATTTTGGAATTCTGTGCTGAATTTAAGGCAGCTTTGTTAACCATTCACTGGGTCTAACTCCTACCGTTTCGGCGTTACTTGATGTTAAAAATAGTCATTTTTCAAGTTTTAACAATTATAACTTGGAAACGGTGCGAGATATTGAAAAATGACCTAGGTACATGTCTCTATCCTAGTTTTTAATCCTCCATCTAATGAGGCAGGAAAATTCTGCTTCCCGATTGGTCAAAAAATGACAAAAATTAGCAATCAGGACCAGTATTTTCCAGCCCCATTACATAGAGAATTAAAAACTAGGATACGGGACATGTAAGTATTTTTAATTATCTCTTACCGTTTCCAACTTATAATTTATAAAATTTCAAAAATGATGATATTTAACGTAAAATAATGCCGAAACGGTGGGAGTTAGACCCGATGTACAGTTAACAAAGTGGCCCTTAAATTCAACAAGGAATTCCAAAATGCAGTCAAATACAGGGTGTTCCGTTTAAGAAAATGAAGTTAGGCGGTGTGCAGAAGAACTGGGCAGCCTGTATAAGTGCAAACAATTTTAAATTATAGCCAATTCAGAAAGAATAAAACTTTATTAAGAACATTTTTTAGTACACTGCCTAATAAAGCTATGAGGGAGGAAACCCCTAATAAGTGGACACACTGTATATGCAGTGTGTTTCTTTAATGATCGGAAAAAATCTTGAACATATTCCTAGCGTCAAAGTAAGAAAAATGATAAGAAAAAACATGGGCCTGGAAACGCTTCATTAATACTGCCTCCTGATTGATCATTTTCGTAATTTTTTAACCAATCATGTAGCAGTATTTTCCAGTCCCATTAGATAGATTAAAAACTATGATAGGGACGTGTAAGTCATTTTTCAATATCTCGTAGCGTTTCCAAGTTATAATTGATAAAATCTGAAAAATTATGTTCTTTAACGTCAAATAACGCCGAAACGGTGGGAGTTAGACCCAATGTGCGGTCAACAAAGTGGCCTTCAAATTCAACAAGGAACACCAAAATGCAATCACAAACAGGGCGTTCCATTTAAAATAAGAAAGTTGGTGCGTACTTCCAGTATAACTGACAGTGCTGGAACAACGAAAACATTTTTTTTAAATCCGCCATCTTTTGTAAGGTATGCATTCAAACTTTCAAAACAAAATGTTTGCTGGAACACATGAGATATTCCTAACGTAAGCTTAAGTAGAGACACCCTGTATACTTAACTTAGACATGTCCATCTTCTCATTTGATTTTTCTTCGGTTTCCGACAATCCAGAGCAAAGTGACCACGACCTCTACAGTTGTAACATATTACATTTACTCTACCTTTCTTTTGTGTTGAGGCTACTGCCGGTTTTCTTAGAATTCGATGGCAGTACAACTGCTATAGCCTTTTTTGAGTCTTCTGCAGATGATAAGTTGGCCTTCTCGTCTTGAAAACGTGCTGTTGGGTTTGTTATTGTCTGTTTGTCTTCATCAAATAGCAGCCAAGCTTGTCTAAAATTTCTGTATTTTGTATGTAATCCACTAAGAATTTTGGGTCATCACAGCTGAGTCACTGACGATTCTCCAACTTCCTTTATTTGCCTGACCAGATTTTTCACCTTCGTTATATGCTGAGCTATTGTATCATTAGGATCCATGCTATAATAATGGAATCTCTCAATTATCTTTTCGTTTGTTTCAGATTTTTGTTCGTAAATAGAATTTAGTTGATCAAAAATATATTTAGACGATAAACATTTCCCAATTAGCGTCATCCGAAATAATTCCATTGCTGACGTCAACAGGAACATAACATACCCATCATATTTTACCCACTTTTCAATTTTTTTCTGCGCTTCATCGTCTCCAACAGGAACTTCTGGTTTCCTTACTGTACCATCGGCTATACTATAGAAGCCTTTCGCTATTAATGTACACTTCATCTGGAACTTATATTGATGGTAATTTCTACAATAATTTTTTTTACATTCATCACTTCCGATCACCCATTGTCACACAGACATTAACATTTAACCTTAGGCTTTTTTTACTTTTCTCCGATGAAACACGTTCACCACAAATTAAACGTTCAGCATCCAGACTTCCGTGATCTGGGGCCGTAATCTGTCAAATAATACGGTAAACTTCAGCTGAACGAGCGTAATTACACGAAAAAGAATGCAAAACGTAAAATAATGTAATTATAAGTTCACAGAAAATTTTATAGCCACGTGTGTTTTTGCATCCAGAAAACTAATAATTTTAAAAAAGAACCAAACCAAAAACAACTCTGCTTTATCAGTATACACAACAAAATAAATTCTAAGACAGTGGCGCAGCATAAGGCAAGTAATACCAAAACATATGAAAATGAAAGATACATTCTAACAGTAATAAAGAAAGGTGCAGTTTGTTCACCAGGAATTTAATTTTATGGTAGGTTTAGGCCTGAATTTAAATTTTCATTTAAAATACAATACATAATCTCTACGAAGAGCAAAAGGCAGTTATAGAATGTGAGCAGGAACGAAGGGAAGTAGATATCCGGAAGGGAGTGAGACAGGGATGTGCATTGTCACCTCTAGTTTTCAACTTATATATCGAAGATGCTATTAATATTGTTAAGGACAGAACAGCCTCAGGGATTAACGTACAGGGTCAAACTATTAACATGCTCAGATTTGCGGATGATATAGCAGTGTTAGCATCTAGCAAAGAAGAATTAGGAGCGGCTTTGAATGAAATGGAAGCAGTTTTGACACAGGGCTATGGCATGAAAGTCAATAAAAAGAAAACTAAAATTTTGGTATGTAGGGGATGTGAAAATAGAACTAAAGTTGACATACAAATAGGAAATGAGAAGATAGAGGAGGTCACGGATTTCTGCTATTTAGGAAGTAAAATAACTCAAGACGGTAGGAGCACTAAAGATATAAAACAAAGAATAGCGCAGGGCCGAGTTGCGTTTAACAGAAAGAAACAACTGTTATGTTCGAGAACGGTTAATATTGAGACTAGGAAGAGACTCTTAAAGTCGTATGTATGGAGTACGGCATTATACGGGTGCGAAACTTGGACAACAGGGGAAGCGGATCGAAAAAGAGTAGAAGTGTTTGAAATGTGGTGCTACAGGCGCATGATGAAGATACCGTGGATAGATAAGGTTAGCAATATGGAAGTATTAGAAAGAGTTGGGGAAAAGCAAAAGGCATGGAAGACAATAAAGAGTAGGAGAGATAGGATGGTAGGACACCTTCTAAGACACGAAGGAATAGTTCGCGACATACTAGAGTCAGTGATAGGAATAAAAAGATGCAGGGGTAGGCCTAGATTAGACTACTGCTCTCAAATAGTTAGGGATGTAGGATGTTCTACTTTTAGGGAAATGCGTAGGTTAGCTCAGGATAGAAAAGAGTGGAGGTACGCATCCAACCAGTCTTCGGACTGAGAACCTTATGATGATGAATTAAAATAAAATAAAAAAATGCATCCTGTTTCCTGGCAGGCTGCTTCAGTGGAGAGCCACACAATCCGTCAAATTTGGTAGGAATTTATTCTATACCTATTTTTGATGCTCACTCAAAATTGTTCAAGTTTTAGTTGTACAATTATAACCCTCCTTTGAAAAAAAACTTGAAATGTCCTTATTATTACTCCTAAGAGGAGGTTATACTTATATTCCAATACTTAATAAATTATTCAGCCACGAGTTCAGCCATTCCTTGGGCATGTGCAGAGTTAACAAATTGCAACTCAATGGGCCTTTTTCCAAGTTTTTAACTTTGAAACCGAAAAAAATTGTTTTAATGCACCCAGTTAACGCAATTCCAGTCACATTCACATTGCGCTACCTTTCGTTATGCAAATTTACGAGAAAAGAGCTCTCTGTAGGCAAAATATTTTCCGAAACGAGAAAATTTTTCAATATTTAAAATCGGTTAAGAATATTGAGAGAACTTAATTTTATTTTGGAAACCCTTGCCCTGCGTTAAATACATGGGTTGCATAGGGAAAACGCCCGCGGTATAACCTCCTGTTTAATAAATGATTTATGAAAATGGCAACTCTGTAAAGATGTCACAAGATACGTAAATATTTCACGGATGTCGCAGGACATGTGAAATAAATATGTATAATGGATATACAACGGATGTCAAAGAGATAGGACAAATATTTTTTTCATTTTGTGTATGGTTAATTTTTTTTTCTCGAAACGGCACCCCCTCTTGAATTCCAGAAAGTCTTATTCTTGTTTTCTTCGTATATGCTTTTTTTAAGCTGGATGCCGAAACGTCACCATTTTTACCGGATGTCACAAGATACGGCGGACCAGTATATATATATATATATTGTATTTTGTGCGTTTTTATATTTTTACATTTTTACATCTTTGTGCTTTGTGTGTGTGTGTGTTTTTTTTTGTTGTTGTAACTGCCATTTTTTTTGATTTTTTTTTGTATATTCTACGCTTGTGCCAGTGAATAAATTGATCTATCTATCAAAGATTGACAAATTTCATTCATCTTCACTTAGACTTCGATTTAAAAAAATGCCCACACTCTGCCGATATAGACGATTCATTATTTAATACGTTCATTAAGTTATCCTTGTTTTCAGAAACAAAGAGGCTTAGTAGAATCATTGCTGGCAAATTAATACCTGAACAGCCGACGCCTTTAGAGCAACGACTACTTCCTTTGGCTAAATATAGGGGGCATAAATATAATAAATAATTTTTTATGTGTAATATAGATACATGCCCGATTTTATTTTCATCTTGAAGTATGTATGTTTAATTTACAATTGCCAGAATTTTAGTCCGTGAAATAAACATTTTTTACGTTATTAAATAACGTACATGACGTTTTCATCTTAAGCTTCGAGTGAAGAAGAGGAGGGGTAACAAAAACCAGATGTTTGTATATCCATTTGACAAAAAAATGGGACTGACCTAAACTTCTTAGTCCTTTTACGTCTAAAATTGGACAAAAATTCTTATATATCTAATTCCATTATTACTTTTGTTATTTTATGTTAAATTAAATAAGTAAGTACTAAAGAGTAATCTGGTTTCACCTCTTTGTTTGGCACCAGATCGGCTCATTATAACACTGCTTGTGCACAGTACCTACTCTTGCCTTAGCTACGAAACGAAGTCTAAGATTGAACTGCTTTGAATTCCAAATTTGCCATGTGTCAGCTGATGAGAAATTAACTGCATGTCTTTTAAAGTTTTTTGTCCCGTAATTAATGTAACTTTGTATTAATTAGTGGTTGAACAAAGTAACTTTGTATGATTGGTTCATTTAGATGTTTATTTTTTTAGATCTGTACATATTTCAGAACATTATTTTTTTATGTACCTAGTTAATACATATATTCTTGATTCACTTTTTGGTAGTAATTCATGTTGAATTAATAAAATACTTTGCGTACTACCAATGTAATAATTTATTAGAGTATTGACCGGTTTCGAGAGTAAAAATCTTTATTTTTTATATTTGTATTTGTAATAGTTGCTATATAAAAGCTTTCATAATTCTTGAAAATGCCTGGTTCAATGAACTTATCTATCAGCCATCGTGCAATAAAAACTGCATATACGGGGAAAAGAACTGTACAGCATAGTTGCCTCTCAGAATAGCGCAATTTATCATCAATCAAATCAAGTAAACACAACTCAAGGCGTTGGATCATTTATAGTGTCTTCTCAATCCTAAGCCTCATTTCTCTTATCCATTGTCTGTTGCATTGAACTCTGTCTTTGCAAAAATTAATTTGTGATTGTTCATGTAGTTATATTGTTATATTCATATTTTAAAAGTATATTACGTAACGAGCATGGAAAGTGGCAAATTTCATTCGAGCGTGAAATCACGCAAGTTTATAGGGAATAATACGCTTTCCACTGAGTTATGTACACTATTTTTCCAACGACCCCTTAAGAAGATAAATTTATTCATAAAACAGTAACTTTATTTATTTTTAAGGATTTGTTGTCTATGTTATCTTCTTCTTCTTCTTCTTCACAATTATGGCCTTTTGCCATCAGCATGCAGCCAGCTCCATCTGTTTTTTTTTCTTTTACTAACAGGAGAGTGCCTCAGCGAGGCGTCTGGAATTTTCCATGCCCTCCCTTCTTTACTTGTTTAAATTTACTTTACTTTAATTTAATTTACTTTAATGGTTCTAATTATTTTGACGAACTTGATTATTATTTTGTTATTATTAACTGTAAAGTACTGGGTGGAAATTGGGTTATAACAAAGGTTCTAGACTCTTCTCGCTCCGGGGCACTTGCGAAGCATTAACACACTGATGATAGGGTAGTGCCTCGGATGGAAGTGTTAGGTGGGTCTGGAATAAAAAAAATAGTTGATTAGATGTCAATTTTGACACATTTCAAATATCTCACTACAGCTTTAATTGCCTCAGTATCTAGTTCGTTCAGTCTACAGCCAAATAGTAAATGATCTACGTCTCCAACTTCTCCACATGCACATGCATCAGCTTCTTTGACTTTTATCCTGTTTAAATGTTGAGGTGTTGTGGTGTGCCCCGATCTCATTCTACAGAAGGTTGCTATATCTGTTCTATTTAGGTTTTTCCCTCCCTGGAACCACGGTCTCCTCTGAATAGTTTTTACCATGTCAAAATATTTTCTTTCTTTTGTTTGGCCGATAGTTTCAAATTCTGTAACCCACATGTCCCAGACTGCTTGTTTCCACTTGATTAGTAATTCTTTGGAATCTATGGGGTAAATTTGAACGTTTTCTTGTTTCCTTCCTTTCTCCGCTAACTGGTCTGCATGTTCATTGCCTTTTATTCTCGTGTGACTGGGAACCCACATCAGCTGTACATCTTTTCCCAAGTCTTGCATCTCCAAGATTTTCTTTCTTGTATCCAATGTTGTCCAATCATTGTCCTTCCATCCAGTTCGTCCTATTTTATCAAGAGCACTCTTTGAGTCACTTACTATCAGTATATGGTTATTGCTTTGTTTTTTAATACATTTCTTGATAGCTACATTAAGGGCTGTAACGTCGGCTGTGCATATGGTAATGTAGTCTGGTATTCGTGCTGCATACTGGAAGTCGAGGTGTCCTGGTTCTGAAAAAATTCCTATTCCTACTCGCTGTGTTTCTGGATCGTAAGCATCTGTGTATATTATTGCATGTTCTGCACACTGCCTGTGAACCATCTCTTGAAATTCTGCAGTATTATTGTCTCTTCCCTTCTTAAAAAAGGAAGAGACAATAATACTGCAGAATTTCAAGCAGTGCTTTGAACATTAGTTGCAGACATACCGGATCAGCTCCCCACCAAGTTCTCGTTAATGATCTTATCATATTTATCGCTTTTATGGCCTTGTTTGCTACATTTTTTACATGGGGCGTCCATCTCATAAGCGAATCAAATTCCACTCCTAAATATTTTGCCTGAGTTACCCATTGTATCCTACTTCCATTTACAGTTATGTTGGGAATGTTACCCTTAGGCTTAACTTTGTAAAACATCATCGCTTTACATTTTTCAGTTGCTATTTGAAGCTGATTTTCATACATCCAGTATTCAATTTTTTATGATTAATCCTTCTTACCACTTCCTCAGTCGTACATCCTGTTGCTAGGATTACTAGATCGTCAGCGTACTGCAGAATAAATGTGTTTTCAGACGCTAGGTTGTGTATGTCCTTCAAAAACAAATTTAAGAGCAGTGGACACAGTGGAGATCCTTGTGGGAGGCCTACGTTGGCTGTCTGTGGACCCAGTAATGGCCAATCGGACACTAACGAAATTTTTAGAAAATTTTACTCTTAAAGCAAAGATTATACCCATTTAACACCCCACATAATCGTAAAAATGATTAAAATTTTAACACTTAATTTTAGGAAACACTTAAACAATGCCTTTTCGCTGCAGAATTTATTCGGCGGCAACTAACCAAAGTGACGTCACGACCCTCGCACCTGCATGCTGCACGTGTGTTAAACAGAGATATACCCAGGCTTTTATTACGTCAGTCACATACAAGGGTCAATTTTTATAAATTTTTTTCTCGGTTGCTGTAGGCTCTAGATGAAAAAAGAAAAAACACGGGTCAAATATTTTGAAAAGTTCTTTCTAATTAAAACATAAAAAAAAGTTGTCCGACTGCCCATTGTACCGTGTTATCATCTTTCAGATATATATCTCTGTTTTTTAGAAATTGCATCAAAAGTTGGCGAATTTCTGGTGCAAGTTCACTTTCTGTCTTTTTATCATGCAAGATATCTAAATTAACCCTATCAAAAGCTGCCTTTATGTCTAAGAACACAACTGCAGCTTTGTTTCCCAGCAATATGTTATTATAAACGGTTAAAGCCAAATATGATGTTACCGATGTTGTACCTCTTGCTTTACGGAAACCCCCCATTAGTTCAGGGAAAAATTTCTCTTTTTCCCATTGGTACTCCAGTCTATTTTTAATCATGCACTGAAGTGTTTTTGAAGCTACTGTTTGTTATGTTATCGGTCGGTAATTTTTGAAATTTGATGGTTCCTTGCCCGGTTTAAGAAAAGCTAGTACAATCTGCTGCTTCTGGCAGTATTTCACCTCTGAGCATATTATTGAAGGTTTTTAGTAGAAAGACTTTCCCCACCTCTGGCAACTGATGAAGCATTGAGTATTCTATTTTATCAATGCCTGGAGCGGTGTCTCGTTTCTTTTGAAGGGCTGTGTTCAGTTCATGCAATGAAAATTTCTGTGTGATTAGCTTGTTGTGTACAATGGCAGCGTCTATTTGTATTGGTAGATGCGGAGGTGTGAGATGGTCCAGAGCTCTTCTGTTTGTATGTTGAGTATAATATGTCTTGAAACCTTTGACTGTGTTCCAAACTTTTTTCAACGGGGTATTTCTGTCTATGCTCTTGCAGAATTCTTTAAAGTTGTCCCTTTTTTTCTGCCTTAATAAACGTCTTGTCTTTGCGATGGTTTGTTTAGCTGTATGGAAGTTGTCTAAGCTAAAATTATCTTTGTAATTAGCTAAAGCTGCTCTCCTTGAGTACACGGCTTGCTGGCATTCGTTGTCCCACCAGGGTGGATGTCTTCTTACTTTTTGTAGTGCTCCTGTTGATTTTCTTGGTATTGCTAAAGTAGCAGCTTCATTTATTATGTTCATCAAGTCATCATATGTCGTAGGGTTATTTTCTTGAATTTTGCTTGAAATTGTATTTTCAAATATCTCCCATTTTGCTAGCTTCATTTTCCATATATGGTTTGACCTGTTGATGCTGGGTATGTCTAATTTGTGATGCAGTAAACAAGATAATGGAAAGTGGTCGCTGGATCCTACGTCATTTAATACTTGAAATTCGCAGCTCGTTGCGATATGAGGGGAGCACATGATCAAGTCTGGTACACTGTTAACTGGATTTGGTGTGATCCTTGTTGCTGCTCCATCATTGAGAAATACCATTCCAGTATCTTCCATAGCCTGGAGTAAGTTTTCGCCATTGGTATTTGATCGGGTAGATCCCCATGCTTCATGTTGTGCGTTAAAATCTCCAGTTATTATTCTAGGTTGAGGAAGTTGATCTATTATTGTCTTGAGAGTGTTAACCTCTATTCTCAAATCCGGTGGTACATATATATTGAGCAGGGTGAAAGTCTTGAATCTGACGGCTAGAGCTTGCATCCGAAGTGGTATATTTCTGTAGTTCAGTTTCAGTTCTTGGTATGGTATCTGCTTATTGATTAAAGTAAGAACGACCCCTTTTCCATTCTGTCGATCCTTCCTTATCATATTATATTTCTGGACTTTGAAATGTGTGCCCATTTTTAACCACGTTTCGTTTATATTTACTATGTGTGGTTCTTCCTCGTCTAGTAAAACTGTAAAGTCGTCTTTATTTGCTCTACAACTTCTAATGTTCCAATGAAGTATTTTAAAGAACATTTTGCTGTTTCGTGCTACCTGGAATGTGGAGACGGGAAGAAGGATTATGTTGTATTTAGCATCTTAGTAGTAAACAGTGGGAGAAATCGATGAATTTTCCCACATCATTTGGTCTTTGTTTTCAGTGTTTCCTTCTGGTGCTGTGATTAGTGCGCTAATCATGGTGAGCATCACTGCTCTATCATTCTTTGACAATTGTTCTTTTCTTAAATATTCTTGCAATCTTTTAAGTTCCCTATGTATTGTATCTTCTTGATCTAATCTGATGTATTTCGTAAGTGGTGTTGTCTCTTGGATTGTTTCATTAATATAGCATTCTTCATGAGCCTTTTTATCGTATCCTGGTGCCACTTGTGGAGATGCTTTCCTCTTGATAACATGTGTGAATCTCATGCTCGCTTTGTTATTCTGCACGGCATTACTTCTTCTATGAGCAACTTTTATGGTTTGTTCTTGAGCGTTTTCCTTGATAGGAAGCGGAGGGAAATCTTCAGATCTTCTTAAGGCGGGTACAGATCTGAGCACGTTCGCGTATGAGGCAAGCCGAGGCCGAACCGAATGCCTCGTGCGGCGTAATTTGTATACCCGAATGGTGGACGCACGAGGCACTGTTCGCCACTGATCCAATGAATTCGCGAGCACGCCAGAGTACGTTAAAAGTAGTTCTGTGCGGCTACGTACAATATCCCGCGTCCAGACTGAGCACGCACGGCCTTTGATGTACCGCCAACAAACGGATCGGGTCGAGGCCGCACGACGCACAGAACGAGGCAGTTTGCCGCGCCTCGGGAGCACGTCCACATCTGAATGCTCATGCGTCCTCGGCTTGCCTCATACGCGTACGTGTTCAGATCTGTACCCGCCTTTAGATATTGCATTTTCTTTCTGCATCATAATAAGAAATGTTATCAAATGCCATTGTTTCTTTTATTAACTTTTGTCTTTTATATTCGGGGCAGTTATCTCTATCTGTGGCATCATGGTTGCCTTTACAATGAGCGCATTTCAAAACTTGTTTGTTGCAATTATGTCTGTCATGATTGTCCTCTGAACATCTGGAACATCTCTCTTTCCCTCTGCAATGTAGTTTACTATGTCCATATCGTAAGCAGTTAAAACACATTGTGACTGGACTTATATAAGCGGTTACTTCTGTCTCTAATAAACATATTTTAACATTGTTGGGCATTACCTTCCCTTTAAACGTAATCACTACAGTTCCTGTTGGTATGTAGGATGCGACCTTTCCATCTTCTGTGTCAGTCCATTTCTTTCTATTCATACGTCGAACGTTAATTATCGGAACCGGGGAATTAGAGTACTTTATTATCTGTTCTTCTGTTAGATGTGTTGATATACCTTTTACTACTCCTTGACATGAAACCATGCTGTTTGGTACGTAAATGTTAAATCCTCTTCTTTGTAATTCTTCATTATCCAGCAATTTATTTGCTGCTGAGGAAGTCCTTAGTTCTACTGATATTTTTATTCTGCCTTGTCTTGTGACCTTCTTAATTCCATCTATTCTCAGATCTATAAGCATTTGGGATACAGCCATTGGATGGTAGTTTCCAATGTTTCTCCCTTCGTTGTCTCCCCCTTGTATGATTACTACAAATGGTCCAAAATCCGTTAATTCGTAATAAATTTTTTCTTGCTTTTTAGGCTGATTCATCAGTACCTCGTTAGCGCTTAAACTGTTATTTGATGATTAAAGGGTTTCATTTCCTGTTGATAACTTTTTCCTTAATGGGGAAGACTCGCTTAATCGAATTTATAACTTTTAGTACTGTAATATCAAGCATAAATAGAATATGTATCGCGTACCACGTAAAAATTTTGATTATGTGCCGTGCTGAACGAAAAATTTGCAACTTAGAAAGCAGCATGACCGGGATGGCTAAAACGCGCGCTTTATGTGGCGTAGGAGACCTATCCGTTGCGCCGCGGTGTTTACGCGTCTCCCTGGAAAAAGTGGGAGGAGTCGAGAAATAAACGAGCGCTCAGGGTGCAAACGGATCGGTTTGCGCATGTGAAAATCCCTACCTAATCTGTCGGGCCCAGTGGTCACAAGCCCTGCTAACGCGCAGGGTAGCTCTATCCTTGTCGCACATTATGGCGTCGGCTGCGAAGCAGAACTGGATTCGTAGCGCTACGCGTGTGTTAATTCTGCAGTATATTAAATGAGATAAAAATAAATGTTTTGACTCAAATTTTATTTTGGTCTCGGTTTTATGTTGCAAATGAAAGTGGAAGGTGTTTTTCCAGTTCTGCCTTGGTTATCTGCATATGCCCTAGTTGTAAAAAGTGCGCTCCTTTTATTATGTATTATACATTTATACTTCATTACCTACAGATCATGTACCGCCTAGGAAATAAATAGGCAGACAATTATACGTAGATTAATTTTGCGTAGGTAGATTAAATTAAGTGAAGTAAGATTTTGGGTCTAGGAAACAATAAGAACTGTGAAGTTTGTTACAATTGAATAATAATGTACCTACCATACCAACTACAAGTGCCAAGAATGTTAATCTGTTTTATAATCTCGTTTGGAATATTTAGAACAAAAATTTTGCAATTTTAAGTTATTTAAGTATTGAAAAATCATGATTAAAATCTCGTTCTTCGAAAGTAGGTACATAGGAATATTCTTAATTATGCAATCCGTTTTTAAGAAAAGAAAATTACCAAACTTTATGTACCTACGCAGCGTGACCATGAAAGTCGGTTTTATACGGAAAAAAATTAAATTTGAAAACAATTACAAGAATGCTTATATGACTCTTTACTGTGAGTCACAAACGGATTTTTTAACTAAAATATAGTACTGATTTCGTAGAGAATGGGGGATATCAAAAGTACCTATACCTACCAAAAACAACTTTGTAGAAGACTGCAATACCGATCCTCAACAAAATTTCCAAAAATTTTAGTGGATGTTATTATTCATGAAGTTAAGTAATAAAAAAGTAACAGACTAAACTCTTATTTTTCTAATTATATTGTCTTAGTCGCATTTAAATGAAACGTAATTTATCAAAGATAGAAATGTGTAAGATATAGTTATTCTGCAAGATGTGCCACTATTAAATCAATTTTTGATACTGCTATCGGGAAGAAATTTATGAAATTATATATATTTTAACAGTGGAAGAAACAGAAATATTCGACTTTTGTGAAAATTGGCATGTATGCATATCATAACAAAAGTAAAACACAAGTGAGGAAATTGCTTCATTACAAAAATAGGTAATAATCACATATTTCAAGTATTTAAGTTGGACATAACTTTTATATTGTAGATTTCTTAATAGAATATATAAGACTTTTTTATGCACATGTAATGAACATATAATTTGACAAAAGTAGATATAGATATATTAGATAATTATTCACCACTAACCATTCTTGAGGTTTATTTTATCATCTCGTCGACAAGCTACAATTCATTGTCATTGCTTTGCCAATTCGCTATTCTTTGGAAACTTGAAGTAATATGTAACTTAAATATTATTACTCTCGTCTAGTTGATGATTTATACAAAACATTTGGTCCATATCCACATATCCAGCCGGATACGTGATAAAACTGGGATTATTAATAAATTATGAAAACAGAGTTGAAGAGGTTTGAAACGGCGGCCAGCGTTTTGCGTATCTTAACACGGAGGAAGAGGAACCTACTTTTGTTTTACTATGGAAACTCCCACACTTCGATACAGTACAAGCAGGCATTTTAACTTATTGTTACACAATTTTTTTCATAAAGTAAATTGCAAATAATGCTTAAAACCGGGGCTTAAGCAGCACCGCATCATTGCGTTCGCACAGCACGGAGAAATGCTTCCCGCAAATTTCTGCTTCGCACCCTACGTTTATGCGCCAGTGGCGACAGAATTGGGCTGCCTATCGAGCATACTATATATGCTTATACTATGAGTGGTCAAGTACGTCACCAGCGTCATTCAAATATTGTGTCTCGAGCGTGACGCATGTTTCGTATTTAATTATGACGCAAATAAGACTCAAATGTAAAAATCGAAAGTTGCGGAATTTGTTTTGGGTAGTAAACTATTCAATAGAACAAATATTGCTAAGCACGTGCAAGTGTTAACTTTTATTTAAGCACAAGCTACTAAAAGCGTTGTTAATTGATCGATTGATTAAATACGACTCACCAATATGTTTTCATTGTTATCAGGAAGGGAGGGCTTGTAATATTTTGCACTATTTTAATATTAATTTAGAATTTTCACCAGTGATCGAGTTTTTACGATATATCGCGTTGACCTTCGAACGACCAGTAAAGTTCAGGTATACTTCTTCTACCATCTTTAATCTACATACTCATTTTCGTTGTCTATGTTAACAGATTGATGTCAAAATTTCCAAGTAGCCTACTAAAACTTACTATGAGCATAATATTCGAATAATTCCGAACGGCTCATGAATGACACGTTGATTTGTTCTCTTGCCGGTCAATTCATAACTGACCAGTTCATTTAGGTCTTCCACGGAGTAGCCATTAAAATATTCAACTGCCTTATGTACCTTTTAAAACATTTTTCTGATAAAAAATTATTAGATTTAAAAAAGACGCGAGTTAAGTTGAAACCCACAGACAATAACTTTTTAAAAACAATTTATTTTAGCGTTTAAACACAATAAAATGTAGTTCACAAATTAAAATCTATGTTACTTTCTAACAGTGAAACAGATATTCAAAAGACAAGCCAACTAGCCTAAAGCGACGAATAACTTGAATGCCGCCTCGCACAGCGAGTTCGGTATATATATGATAAGCATCGAAAACAAGTCGCGTCAGCAAAATGAAGGGGTCATCGTATCTAAGGTGTATAACCCGAGATATAACTCGCGACAGCATATTTATTCAGTAAACGTCAAGATCTCAAAGCTGCCTACAAAATTTGATGAACCTCTGCGATTTTCAAATATTACAGCACAGTTTAGAGTTTAGCGCACGGATAACGCAATTGTCAAGTTTCCGGCCTACTATGCTGTATGTAACGTGCCGCTTTCCTAGGGGGTCGTGGAAAAAGATTTTTTGTTGTCGATTTCATAATTTTTGTCTTTTTCATATATTTATGACTGTATATTTGTAGCATAAAGCATACCTATATCGAGTATAGCCGAGTTATGGGATGCCTAATGAATACATCCCTTTATGTAAAATTGCTACATTGTATCTCTTTATGAATATCCATTGTATTTTATAAACGCAAACTTGCATTTTGTCTTCGAGGCTAATTGAAGTTATTGTTTGAAATAGTTAGTTAATTTCTATGTCTTGATCTGTAAAGACGTTCTGAAACGGAATTAAACTCCTTCCGAAATTTTGTGTTTTTTTAAAAACCGCTGTTTCACATCGAAAAACATATTTGCCGTATCAGACAATAATAATATGACATATAAGTGTTGGTAATAGCCTTGTCATCTTATTTATAAATAAGGGTAAGGATAAGAAATTTTCCCAAGTAATGAAGCAAATATTTATTTCCCCATAGACAAACAACAAATTTCTTTCGAATAAACAAAATTTGTTTAATTCAACAAATCCTTTTTCTCCGTGTACAAGTATAATAAAACAATTATTATTGACATTGTAAGTATTTCAATTATATTGATAAGTTCCCTTATGTGGATTGTGAGACACAGCTAGCAAACTGGTGAGTTGCTGCTATCGAAGCGGTGGCGATGCGGTGCGAAATGCCCCGATAATTGAAAAAGGAGTAGAGAGTTCAAGTTCACTGGTGGCGGACAAGTGAAATTTAGGTGAGTACTCACATAAGTTATTATCCGTATCAGTAAATGGATCTCAGTTATCGCAGACTGTATTATTGTGTAACTGACGTAATCAGAATAGATAAGAATATCAGACAGCAGATTTAGGCTACAAAAGTAGTTGGAATAGGCAGGTTCGGTGATTTTCAAATTTCGTTAAAATTGAACTGAAGGCAGTTATGTTGTTAATTTTTGTTAAAAAAATCCTTCGCGTGTGAGGCCGTTGCAAAGTTTTCCGTCGGTGCGAGGCTAGAAATCGTACTTTGCAGCGAGATTGGGCCACGTGACGTCGGTGGTTAGTACGAGTCCCAGTTTCAGCGCGCAGAGTCCCATATTATGCATGTTTTGTTAAATATTATTCACTGCGTATAAGAAATATGTCGGGCTTTAACTGGTGTTGTCTGTTTTGTACCCAGATGTACTAGTACAGCACGCCAATAAAACGGAAAAAGTGGTTCGTTGCAGTCAGAAGGAAAATCGGCTTGCATTATCGATATTTTCGCGAGCTAGTTTATCATTGCAAAAGTTTATAAAATTATCGGCTGTCATTGCAGCCACTCTGAATAAAATCAGCCATAATGTAAGGTATCGGTAGTTTTTTGGGACTACTTGGCAACGTGTTACGGTTAGCATAATTTGAAACATAGGATGCTAGGGGCATGATGGAGCCAAATAATGAATCGCCGTAGCGTTCCCTCCCTGAACTAAAAAAATAAATTTTATTAACTATTGAATTTTACAATAATCAAATAGAACTTACGTCATCCATCATCATAAAATTCTCAGTCCGAAGACTGATTGGACGCGTACCTCCATCTTTTCCTATCCTGAGCTAGCGTACGCATTTCCTTAAAAGTAGAACATCCTGCATCCCCAACTATTTGAGAGCAGTAGTCTAATTTGCTCTTACCCCTACCTCTTTATTCCTATCTCTGACTCCAGTATGTTGCGAACTATTCCTTCGTGTCTCAGAAGGTGTCCTATCATCCTAAAGGACATTTCTCCTATTCTTTGTTGTCTTCCATGCCTTTCTCTTTTCCCCAACTCTTTCTAATTCCTACCTATTGCTAACCTTATCTATTCACGGTATCTTCATCACCCGTCTGTAACGCTCCATTTCAAACGCTTCTACTCTTTTTCAATCCGCTTCTCCTATTGTCCAAGTTTCGCTTCCGTATAATGCCGTCCTCCATACATGCGTCTTTAAGAGGCTCTTCCGAGTTTCTACATTAACCGTTCCCGAGTATAGCAGTTGTTTCTTTTTGTTAAATAAATAGTACGTAGGTAGTTTTCGATTCGCGTCAGTTGTATTTGCTTCCGCTTGAAAATTTGCAATCCATTATAAAACTATTAACTTGATAACTTGTCATTTACTTAGGTATACCTACATAAATGAGTAGGTATAGGTATTAGGTATGTCGTATGCATTGTATCGTATTATAGAGAATATAGGTATACGTATTTTACAAACAGAAGGAAGCAAGTATCTACATACCTGCTTATACTGAATTATAAAAGGCATGTACAGTTAATAAATTGTTCATTTTGTTTTACTTATGCCGGTCTGCCTTTACATCACTGTTTTGAGCTTTTGAGGTTGAATGAAACTGGTGTTAGATGCAAAAAATCACACACCATTTCCACATTTACCTACATATGGCAAATTATGTGAATCGGACTTTTGATACCCTTGTTGCATCATTAATCAATTATATTGTCTTTGTTTCATGTTTTCTTGACACCTCACTTTAAAAATTCACGCTGGAAATAGTCCCAATAAGTAGGTACCTACCGCTTCGCGTGCATTCAAGAAAAGTGGGAGGAGCGCCATACGAAGCTCTGACGTCAAACCAATCACAAAGCGAACTAGCATGTGGGCGTGATAAGTTAATTTCTTTCGCTTATTACGCTGCAAAAAAATTTTTTTTAAGAAAATTTCGCCGTAAATCAATTACAATAACAATTTTCTGTCATTTTCATGCCAAACTTTTTCTCCGAACCTCCCTGTTAAGATGAGTGGAACGGAGTGGCTAAAAGGGGAGGTTTGGAGGCCACATCAAGTAGGGTGTTTACTCCATTATCAGATACCATACTCAACAGAGGTGTTTACCTTATTATCAGTTATTATCGTCCAGCAATTAAGAAAATATCAAGCTAGCTAGAGACAGGTGATAAGAATATATAAGCAAAAATAATAAGGTTATTCCGGCAATAGCTCTTCCAGAAGAGGTAAGTCGAAAAACGTTGTAACTGCATTATTCTGGCGAGGGAATTTAAATGGCACTTGTGTGCAAGACTACTATATTATGTTTGACAATATCACAGCATAATTCAGCAGACCAGCTCTCCCTAAATTTTCTAGCTTGCGCAGCGTAGCCCCCGCAACTTCTCAGGCTATGCACGTGTTCTTTTTCGTCCGTCGCCCAGTTAATACCAGTGTCAAACCGATTGATAAAACGTCACGGTAGTAAATCAATTACAGTTGGAGGTCACCAAATGCAGATAAAACAGTTCAAAGACACCGCCAAGAACTTTAACTGCTGTATTATGCTGTGACAATATCTTAGTGTAGACTACGTACGAAAGTAGTTATTCACTAGCGCTGGACTAATAATAAGCTAAGCATTTTCCGTTTCATTACAGAAAAGTGTGCCGTTGTAAAAGTGGACGTTTTGCTGCAAAGCTGGAGGGTAATAAACGTAACATTTACTCAAAATTCAGAACCCTTACTTACAACGAACAAAGCCAATTTCTTGCTTATCAAAGTATTGAGATTCGTGAACCCATACGGCCAAAAGAAAAAATCAACCAAATCCACGTCGTAAGTGCACAGTTTTTTATTATTTACCTCTTGAGAAAGCTAAAATACGAGTTTGCTTAAAAACTGTAACCAATACCATTAAAGTAACTCTCCGAAAGTTACAAATGTTGGTAAAGGAAATTAAAAAATGGGAGCGACATTGAAGATTTCCGAGGATCTCATACAAATCGATCACATGCCATTAAAGGTACTGTCAAAGATTTGATCAGGAATCACTTTTCGTCTTTCCGTAAACAAGAAAGCCACTATTCACGATTCAAAACTATAACGCAGTTCCTGTCCGAAAATCTTAACTTAAAAAAAATGTATAGGCCGTTGTGTGAAAAATATCCGGAGCATAAGGATATATCAATCAGGACATATACAATGATATATTTGCAAAAATTAATATAAAATTTAAACTACCCCGTTCCGATACCTGCACATTTTGCGACGAGCATTATATTCTGTTATGTGCTGTTGATACTGAGGAAAAGAGAAAAAACATATTACAAGATATGCAGATGAACCAGATGCGGTCCAAAGCAGGATATGCATAGCTTCGTGAAGGCAAACAGCTGGCAAAAAATAATCCCTCTAATATTTTTGTTTTATTAATTGATTTGCAACAGGTATTATTCTGTCCTACTTTACATCACTCCAGCGTATTTTATCAACGCCAGCTCTTAAATTATAATTTGGATATACATGATGCGGCATCCAACAATGATTTTATGATGCTGTGGCCTCCGTACCTACGCTACGCCACTGGAGAAACGTTTGACCCACTTCTCGCCGAAGTGAAATCAAGCACATAAACGCTGACAGAACACATTCCTATTATAGTAACCTTAATGTAATGTAGACGGCTTACTTAGCATTTGTAAATATTATAAATAGTACACACATTATTATACAACAATTTATACACAATAAACGACGGTCAGTCGACACGCATCTTTTCTTCATTTTCGCCAACGAACACAATATTATATGGGCCAACGCCCCTAAAGTGGTGACCCCGACGTGATGGCACACCCATAATTGGTGAACCACGACATAAAGCCTCCGGCAACATCCCCATAATTGATGACCCGAAGTGAGTAACTGGCACGAGAAACCAACAAAGAAACCACTGTCCCGACGTCTACGATTTGCTGACCGCCACGACCGCTCCTCTGGAACCCACGAACAAGTAAGCGACAAATTTTGTATTATCTTACTAATGGGCATTCCACAACCGCAAGAGGAGGTCATCATAGCACAGATTGCTAGCGGTGACGTGTCAGCACGACAAACGACTGGTCCAGATCCGACATCCCGCTTACGACCGTGGTAAAGCCGCCACCGAGCTGTCAAGATCGGACGTCTAAGCAACACCGTCCACAACAAGCCTCCACCCGCCGCCGCTCCCGCTGCCACAGAACGTTGAGGGATACGAATCCCGCCCTTCTGGCGGTCCGACCACGAGATTGTTTCGCTCAGGTCGAGCACGCAGCGGAGGTACGTGACATTTTTGCTTAACACTCCCACTTCCGCTATGAAGTTGGACATAAACTTCACTGCCGCACCCCGCCTCCCACGTTCCAGAGCTCATCCAGCGTCTCACTCACGATCTCGCTCTATTCCCCGGAATGAAGGTTCAGTTTCCTGGTACCACCGTACCTTCGGCACCAACGCCAAGCAGTATCATCCCCCGTGCAATTTCCAACTTTCGGGAAACGCACAAGCCGGTCACCTGTAACGGCAGCCGGTGACCTGGCCGAGAAGAAGTCCCGCGTCCTGCCGCCTCTTCGCACCCGTTCATACTTATGGCTACGTCACACTCGATCTCAACCTAGGTATCCGAAGATTTTTCACTTGGAACTGCGTTCACGACTCACCGACGCATCCAAGCCCGTCACTGGATTTGATTTTCTTCACCACAAACGCGTGGTCGACATAAAAATCAACGCCTACGAGATTCCCGCATTTCTGCACGCGCCTACAAATGCAAAGACAGCCACACTTGTATACGAACCGCTTCTGGAACCTCGCTTCAGCATCGTTTTCTGCTGAAGTTCCCAGAAATCACCCGACCCACAGGACTTCCTCACAAACCCATGAAAACAGTGAAGCAGCTTAGGCAATTCCTGGGAATCATAAACTTCTATCGTCGTTTTACTCCCAGTGCCGCGACGCTTCCAGCTCCGCTCAACGACCTCTTACACGGCAAAGCCAAAGGCAAGACACGCTTCGTCTGCAACCCCGCCTCGGCATCCGTTTTTCACGCCTGTAAAGAGAGTTTCCTTTTCGACCAGACTCTGTACCTCGACTCACAGAAGTACACGTACCCTCTTCTGACATCCCAATTTACTGCGACACATCCACGTCCAGTATCCGCCCTTTTGTCTCGAAGCCTTTCAAAAGACAAAATTTTCGATGCTATCCACGGACTTTTGCATCCCGGCATTAAAGCGACGACCAAACGCATAGCACGACGCTATGTCTGGCCCGCCATCCGAGCCGACTGCAGAAAATGGACCCAAGCACGCATTCCATGTCAGAAACCGAAGATACATCGTCGCATCTCCAGCCCACTCGCAATACGAGCAGCCCAGAGAGATGATCAAGATTTCAAACCGTCCAGCAACCCCACCGAGTACATCAAGGACCTCAGACGCTATTTCGATGCCCTGCGTCCTACTCCGGGGACTCGACATAATAATGTATAAGTTTTAATTTTTAGAGACCTTGCAACAGCAGACCATGTGTTCCTCCTCCACGACGCCGTACGAACACCGCTGCAACAGCCCGCATACATCCTAAACAACAACAACGCCAGCACACCCCTGAAGATCAAGAACCGCTCCACGTTCACGATCAGCCGACGCCTCCAGCAGCCGTCCCACGGACGACCCGAGCAGGCCGGCAAGAGACGATTTCCAGATCAATTATCGTTAATCACTCCAAGGGGGCTCCTGTGGCCTCCGTACCTACGCTACGCCACTGGAGAAACGTTTGACCCACTTCTCGCCGAAGTGAAATCAAGCACATAAACGCTGACAGAACACATTCCTATTATAGTAACCTTAATGTAATGTAGACCGCTTACTTAGCATTTGTAAATATTATAAATAGTACACACATTATTATACAACAATTTATACACAATAAACGACGGTCAGTCGACACGCATCTTTTCTTCGTTCTCGCCAACGAACACAATATTATATGGACCAACGCCCCTAAAATGCTATGGAACGAGACAGTACCAAAACGAGGATCCACAGAAATTTCGCCCTGTTTACAGCGGCATGTAAAGTAACACTTCCAGCCATTGCAAACAGGTGAAAGAAACGTTTGAAATGAGGTACATGATGAAGATACCGTGGATAGATAAGGTTAAAAAGTATTAGAAAGAGTTGGGGAAAGCGAAAGGTATGGAAGACAGTAAGGGATAGGAGAGATAGGATGGTAGGACACCTTCTAAGACACGAAGGAATAGTTCGCAACATAGGATAAAAAGAGGTAGGGGTAGGCCTAGATTAGACTACTACTCTCAAATCGTTAGGGATGTAGGATGTTCTACTTTTAGGGAAATGCGTAAGTTAGCTCATGGTAGAAAAAGATGGAGGTACGTGTCCAACCAGTCTTCGGACTGAGAACCTTATGATGATGGTCAGATAGAACTGTGGGGAAGAATAATAATTGGCGAATCATTACAACTTTTGGTGGACCTGAAATATTTCAAAGAAATGTACTAAAAATTTCTGTCAACTGGACACAGCTTCCTGTCTTGCGATAGGGACTTTTCCCTGATGGAAAAAAAGAAAAAGATTACCAAAGTATTCATATCATCTGAATGGGTGGAAGTCATTGCTCGAGCAAGACTCAGTAAGCCTTTTTATGTTTTGTGCATGCAAAGGGAAGATTTTAAAGATTTGGCAGATTTAGAAAAAGCTCTTTACAGAAATCCCAAGTTTAAACTTACGGAGTCACTATGGAATAAAATAAGCTGTGAAGACCCAAACACTTTGTTAACAAGAAGAACTCACAACGTGCTGAGACACTGGCAACACTTTCCCATCGTAAAAAATATTGCTAAGTACAAGGCAAGCACGTCAACTTTTTTCAGTATTGAAAATTTGCATTACCCATTTCGGCCGCTCAGAAGTCTAATTTAATAGACATTTGTCAGTACATGGATCCCGTTTATCGTCCTTTTTACGAAAATTTGATAACAGAATGAATATTATTTTTTTCCTGTATTTGTACTCTTGTGACTACTTTTATTATTAAGAGTATAAATGTATCTCATGTATTCTATGTTGAGAATTTTAAATTTTTTTATTAGGCTTACTGCTTATTTTCTCAGCTAGCTGTTATTTTACAAGATACATGCTGAACAATAAACATTAATAATACAACACGTTCTTTATTTTGCATCTGACATTGAAAAATGTGCAAGTCCTGAAGAAACGTTGTAAGTTACAAAGCAATTACAACGCTATTCCAAATTTTTCTTGCGTAAAATGCTCTGTAGAATAATCTATGGGTAAATCACGTAAAATGATTGCATACAGCATGAAAGAACGTTATAACTGTCACAATATTACGTTTTTCCGCTTTAAATGACAAGAAATGGGATTTATCGCCTTTTGCGTCTTCTGAAAAGTAGAAAAAATGTATGTTACAACGTTCTCTTAAATCATTAATTTCATTCGACGTCAGGTCACTTTTTCCCAGTGTACCTCTAGCAAAGGCTTTGGAATATTTGTATGAACTCCTTAGTAAAAATAACATCGACGACAAACTGTCAATGAATATCAAAGTCGGTGGATCATTTTTTCAACAAAGTGATGGTACAGCCATGGGAAATTGCCCCTCTCCTTTCATTGCAGAAATTTTCACGGGCAAATTTGAAACCCAACTGAAAGATGAGCTCCCATATTTCCCAAAGGTGTGGGTGAGATATGTAGACGATATATTTGCCGCCGTTGACACTAGTAAATGCAAAATTGAAGATTTTTTGAGCTACTTAAATAGTAGATTCAATTCTATCACACGCGTTGGAAACAGGCCATAAATTCAATATCAATAATCTCAAACTCTTAGAACAGAAAATAACAAATTTGATTTAAACTCCTTGGAACGAATAGCGATATATAGAAATAAACGTAGTTGTCTTAACAGTAATTATGGTCCGTTTCCAAACTCAACAATGTATAGATTTATCAGGTAAATAGAATTAAGACTAGCCATAAATACAGTAGAGATAGCCTATAACGGCCCCGTTTATAACGGCCCTTCGGCTATAACGAACTTATTTGAAATTACGTGCAAAATTCCCTATGCCACCAATGCAATTTAAACCTTTTATAACGGACCCGTTTATACCGAACTTTCGGCCATAGCGAACCCAATTTTCACTAAAATTGAGCAAAACGCGTCGGCTATAACGAACCGTCATGCCGCTGCACGCATTAGCACAGAACGAAGGTCAATCGCTTTCGACGGCTGGACCGAGCGTGCTTTGATCTATTCTTGCTTGAAGTCTTTTATAGCTATCGAAGGAACGCGGTCGGTTTCAACAAGACGGTAAGGAAATAGAACGTTATCTTGCGCGCGAGAATGTCCCGCGGAAGCGAAAAACCACAAAGAAAATCATTTTCATTGCAGACAAAGTACGATATCATAAAACAACTGCAAAATGGCAAAAAACAAAGCGAAATCTGTAAAGAAATAAATCTGAGCAAGTCTACCGTCGGAACAATATGGAAAGACAAAGAAAAGGTTTATTTTGGCCTTTGAGAAACATAATCCCCGAATTAAGAAAATGTGAAAATCAACTCATAATGTTGTAGATCAATCCCTATTAAAATGGCTCGGCCAACAGCGGCAAAAGAATGTTACTATCAGTGGTGCTGTTTTAAAAGCAAAAGCGGAAGAATATGGGTCTAAGCTAAACGACAGGCAATAATTTTCGTGCAGTAAAAGCTGGAAATAACAATAGAAAGCAGACAAAAATTCATGATTTCTTCAAATAATTAAATGTAGGTACATATACATATTGTATGTACATATAATATTTTAAGGAATACATTTTAGAAAATAGTTTTGCTGTGTTTTTATTGGTACATACATAACCGAACATTTTGTAGTTAATATCTTCTTGTTTTACTTTTTGGTAGAAGTTCATGATTTAACAAATAAATACTTCGCGAACTACCAATATATAACGTTTTATTTAAATATTTTACCGGTTTCAGGATTCACAAAGATCCCATCATCAGAAATGTACGAAAAATTGTAAACAAATTATTATGACAGTTGACAAGGAAACTAAAATTGACAAAACAATACAAAGAATAATGATATCCATGAAAAAAGATAACTAGATAACTGAATTTCAGTATTTACCTACGGGGTATAAGAAAAACACAAAGGAAAATCGAATACCTCGTAGCTTGAAGGGAAAAAACAATGAATTTAAAGAAAACCATATTGGAAAAAACAATAAATTCAATTGAAAAAACCTTCAAGTGAAATATCAGAACAGAAAAAACTAAATAAACAAAATATCCATGGAATCTTGACAACTGCCAACTGCTAATCTTGAAATAAACTCTGTGGTCAAGTCTATGTGTTCTGTCTTGACAACTGCCAACTGCTAGAAATGTAATAAACTAAAAAAGAGAGAAATAAGTCAAAAAACGGCATAATGGCAAAAAAGAAATAAGTCAAGGATTAAGATGGAGAGACTGTTGTTGAATAATTAATTCAAGAATCAATCCTAATAATACCAATAATAAAACAAAAAGAAGAAAAAGAATCCCATATTGCCAAATAACCTCGAAGGTCCATGGTTTATATGGGCTAGCAAATAAACTGTAATTGATTATTGAACTAATGTCATAATGGCAAAAAGAGAACCTGTCCTACCGAGACATGAGAATCATTTTGATCAAAAGACATTTACAAAAGTTTAAATAAACTAGATTGTATTAAATCTACTTGGTCATTAAGTAAGTTACAATTTTTATCATTTTTATGTTTATAAATTTCCATAGACTCTAATATATCTAACTGATAACTTTTTACAAAATTAAACAATAATTTAGTATTTTCTAAAGGAGGGAATCGATGATTGTTATCAAAGAAATGATTAGCAAAACTTGAATGATCGTTTTTTTGAACGAAACGATCGTAAATGTTCATTATATCTAATACGTATAGATCTGCCAGTTTGTCCTATATAAATGCTGTTACAGTCTAAGCAATTTAGTTGATAAACACCTGTGTGGTCAAGTTTATGTGTTCTGTCTTTACTGTTAAATAGAATATGTGATAATATATTTGAAGGTTTAAATGTGACCTGTATGTTGTTTTTTCTTAAAATACTGGCAATCTTTTCAGAAATATTTCCAAAA
The DNA here is from genome assembly GCA_963966045.1 of Xestobium rufovillosum. NCBI lineage: Eukaryota > Metazoa > Arthropoda > Insecta > Coleoptera > Ptinidae > Xestobium > Xestobium rufovillosum. The sequence goes on along the minus strand of OZ014498.1, from coordinate 8,279,144 downwards.
TAAGTAATTCTGCAAAATTTGGTAACTTTATCATTACATAATTTAGGATATATGTTGTTACAAGCAATTTTAAATTTTTTATTGTTAATGATTCTATTGATGATTTCAATTTTAAAACCATTATTTATAGCAATTGTTCTAATTACATTTAGTTCTTTATTCAATTTATCCAAAGATAGTGGTACTGTAAAGGCCCTGTGTATCATAGAATTGTAAGCAGAAATTTTTTGACAAAATGAACATTTACGATCGTTTCGTTTAAAAAACGATCATTCAAGTTTTGCTAATCATTTCTTTGATAACAATCATCGATTCCCTCCTTTAGAAAATACTAAATTATTGTTTAATTTTGTAAAAAGTTATCAGTTAGATATATTAGAGTCTATGGAAATTTATAAACATAAAAATGATAAAAATTGTAACTTACTTAATGACCAAGTAGATTTAATACAATCTAGTTTATTTAAACTTTTGTAAATGTCTTTTGATCAAAATGATTCTCATGTCTCGGTAGGACAGGTTCTCTTATTGCCATTATGACATTAGTTCAATAATCAATTACAGTTTATTTGCTAGCCCATATAAACCATGGACCTTCGAGGTTATTTGGCAATATGGGATTCTTTTTCTTCTTTTTGTTTTATTATTGGTATTATTAGGATTGATTCTTGAATTAATTATTCAACAACAGTCTCTCCATCTTAATCCTTGACTTATTTCTTTTTTGCCATTATGCCGTTTTTTGACTTATTTCTCTCTTTTTTAGTTTATTACAATTCTAGCAGTTGGCAGTTGTCAAGACAGAACACATAGACTTGACCACAGAGTTTATTTCAAGATTAGCAGTTGGCAGTTGTCAAGATTCCATGGATATTTTGTTTATTTAGTTTTTTCTGTTCTGATATTTCACTTGAAGGTTTTTTCAATTGAATTTATTGGTTTTTCCAATATGGTTTTCTTTAAATTCATTGTTTTTTCCCTTCAAGCTACGAGGTATTCGATTTTCCTTTGTGTTTTTCTTATACCCCGTAGGTAAATACTGAAATTCAGTTATCTAGTTATCTTTTTTCATGGATATCATTATTCTTTGTATTGTTTTGTCAATTTTAGTTTCCTTGTCAACTGTCATAATAATTTGTTTACAATTTTTCGTACATTTCTGATGATGGGATCTTTGTGAATCCTGAAACCGGTAAAATATTTAAATAAAACGTTATATATTGGTAGTTCGCGAAGTATTTATTTGTTAAATCGAACATTTTGTCATAAAATGGTAAATTTTAGGTACCTATGTTATAAATTCTTTCAAGAATCAATCGTACCCCTAACCACATAAAATTTGAAATACTATATACGCATTTCGGCAGCTAAGCTGCCATCTTCAGTAGCAGGGAAAAACCTATAGTAATAAAAATAGCAATAACAACATTAATGAAAAAAAAAACACACAATTATATATATATGACAATAATAATAACAACAATAATGATGATGTGAAACAATGATAGTGACAATAACAATAATATTGGTCAGGTATTCTCTGCTCACCACTCCGAAAGAATCGAAGTGCACTCGGTCAGCTCTCAAGCTAGAATGAACTCCGCACGGAGAAAATCTCCAATATATACTTAAAGTGACGTAGCACTGACGTTACTTGTGACATCAATATTAATCACACTACGATAGAAAATTCAATATCCGGGCATACGCTCATTTTTATACCATTCTATTCTTATTTTCACTATCACAAATGTACAAAAAGGTTGCCATTGCCATCTTTACTGCAGTTTCAATTAAAACATCCTATCTTCAGGATAATTGACTTGAATGAAACAAAAATAGAAAATGAATCCCATATTACCAAATAACCTCGAAGGTCCATGGCTTATATGGGCTAGCAAATAACTACAGTAAACTGCAATAAAGAAGACGTTGACCCCTGCACCCTTACATTTTTCTGGTTAAACCCTACACGCCTACACATTAACGACATCTAACAATACGGAATCAGAAATTGGACCTAAATCTGAATTAATAAGTTTACCTTCATACCTGCTACTGAAGATGGCAGCTTAGCTGCCGAAATGCGTATATAGTATTTCAAATTTTATGTGGTTAGGGGTACGATTGATTCTTGAATTGATTATTTAACCACAGTCTCTTACATCTTAATCCTTTTATAAATTCTTACATAAACAAATTTTGTTTATAAAATTTGTCGGATTTCATGTTGTGACCATAGTAAGCGTTTTAGGCGGAGGAAACAGAAGTTTGCACAGAGACCTCAACGTCACACATTCCTAACCATGGTTTGTGAATCCAGTTAATAAGAAGAAACTATGTGTTTGTTGACATGCCCCATCTTGTAAAACTTCTGAGAAACCATTAGCTTGACCAAGGTTCTCTTTTAAATGGTGTAGAAATAAATAAAACACTTTTGAAAAATTTTGTGAAAGCTACAAGTACATCTGATCTCAGCATAGCGTTCAAAATTTCAATTGAAAATTTAACGGTGAAAGAAGCCCAACGCCAAAAGGTGAAATTGGCAATCAAATTGTTTTCACATATTGTGTCGAGGGCTATTACGAGATGTGGAATGCTGTGCTATTTTGAAAACGTCAACTGGCTCGAAAGTTCTGAATTTTTTAAACAAATAGTGCAATTTAATTCAAAAAAATCTTTCCTTCGTTAATTCTTTTACCTTAGGTTAACGATTGGTTCGACTGCTTCAATGTTCGAGTTCCAGTCGAGATCGCATGAAAGCTTTTGGTTTGTCCCTTGACAGTCAAAAAACATTATAGACTCAATAACTGACGTAGTCTTGAAGCTTCGGGTTAGGTAGATATCATTATTATCATTATTACCATTCCAAAAAGGTACCCGTTTTTTTATGAAACAATTTTTTTTTTCATTCATATTTGCAAATTACTCTTTTAGGTATAATTATGAGCACCAATGCTTTAAAACTATTATTCCACGATCTACAGTCTCGATTTGATATAAAGTAGGTTGCACCAGGACGTGCTAGAAAATGTTTTGGTGTCCTAAGAGCCAAGGGAGGCCTCCACGATTGTTCTGATGCGCTCGAATTTAGATACAGGTTGCGTACCTATCTTTTAGGGCGAAATGAGTGATCTCTTTCAATTGCTGGAAACGTTGAAGAAGATGAAACCAGACATACCTGCCCAAGTAACACAGTGGGATCTAATAGACGTCTATAGACTATCTACATCGTCTAAATTACATTCTGGTCTACTGTAAGATGTACGATAGATGTCAATTAGATTATTTCTTCTTTACGTCTATATCAATATAACTATTTCATGTTATTTTTGAGTCACGTTCTTCATTCATTGTGTATGGTAGATGTCTATTAGACATGCCTTTTTCACGTTTATACCAATATATCTATTTGATGTTATTTCTCAGTCATTTCATTCATTCATCACACGGCGATGATTTTTATAAATTAAAATTCTTGTTTGATTGTTCAATTTTTAATTTTTATTTTTAATAAATATTGTGAAATTCTGGCAATAAATAATTGTATATGTATGTAATATATCGACGTTTCGCCCCCGGTCGGGGGTTTGTCAACATTTATTAAAAAGAAACGTGTAAACAGATATAAAATATTTGACAATTTTTTTTCTTTTTAATAAATCTTGACAAAGCCCCCGAAGGGGGGCGAAGCGTCGATATATAATATACTTATATAATTATTTATATTGCCAGAATTTCACAAAATTCATTATAAAATTTTATAAATTAAATAAATAATTATGTAATCTTAATGCTTTTGATCAAATGTTTCTCATATTACAATTCATTTTTTGAAATTTTTTTATAACGCAATTACGGATAACTAGAGGTAACCATAAACGCAATGATGCAAAAATCGCGGCACATGAGCAGATGATGGAATGGTTAGTGTGTATTTTAACAAAATTAATCGGTTTGTCAAATGATACTAGAAATGTGTACGAGCAGTACTCCCATTGGTGGAATTTAATTTTAACGCAACTTTAATATGTGTCACGTTATACGCGAGAGTACGATATATTTTAATCATTTAATGCTTTCTATTTACGACCATAGGTATAATAACTAAAAGTTGTAATTTCCTGATTTCTAATCCACCAATCAGAATACTTTCCGTACACAAGCCCCGTGGAATAAGAATTTAACACGTGGCGTGCTCTGCATTGCCGGCAGTCAATCAGGCACTGCAGCAGGCAGTGACAATTGGCAAATGGCGTCTGCGAATCGTCAGTTTTTGAGTTTGTGCTCTGATTATAAGATTTTTCATCACTGCAAGTGTTTGCCCACCAAAAAAAGTAAGTCCTCAATTGTTTACACACTCTCAGTAATTTCCTTACACGAATTTGTCGTAGCCCAGCGTAATTGTTTATCTTCAAGTTCACCGTTTGAATCTCCCGTTCGCCGTTCCTTCGTTTTGCGTGGGTAGCAGGGTAGTGTCATACGTTGCCGGCTTCCGCCATTTCGTCAAAGTTGCTGTTTGATTTGAGACACGGGAATGGTTACTGTTCGAGGTTTTTAATTATGAATAATTTTAATTAGTTGATGTCATATGACTGAACATTACTTTTTAGATGCAATTTTTCTGCATTTTCGAGCGGTACCAAATACCAGTTCCACGATTCAACCGTCAACCAGTGGATTGCCAAGGCCATTCAAGATTGGCTGCAATATTAGCTCCCAGTGTCACACAACCACAGGATCAAAGCACACAGATTAGAAAGATGTATAAGTTTTTGTAAGTACCTATTAATAAAAGTTTTGTAACTCAAAGAGCTGTTTTTGTGCTACATGACTAGGTACATATAGGTACCTATATGTATACTATTCAGTATAATCTTAAATAGACATAAAATACAGGATCCACATAGGCATACGCTAGATATAACATTTACGTTTATTAGACGAACTTGTGTTACTAGGGTGATGTTCAAAAAGTCACAAGTGCTTTTCGAAACTTAGTACAGATGTCGTCGAAACAGAGGATTATGCACTCAGTACCGAATTAGATTCTTTAAAATACGATGGTTTGGCAGGTTTTATCTGTCATAAAATCAGAAACACAGAACCCAATGTATCATCGGTTTCGGAAAATACACAGCTCACTTGCGTGGATCATCTTAGTGAAGGTGGTTTAACAAAGCCGTCCGAAGAATGTATGTCACAAATGGAAAACTAGAGGAAATCTTTAATACCCTGAATGCAGACAAAATATTAATTTCCAGAAACTATCTCCAAAATTTAATGAATCCGGCCGCTGATATATCATGTAGCGATAAAATAAAACGTATTCTTTATGTCTCGGCTTAAATTAAATACACTTTTACGGGACAGAACATTGTCGCAGAAACGTAAACTTACTGTTTAATACTATACAATTCTATTTTTAGTATAATTTGTAGTTATAGTTCTATTTCCATGGATGTTTAATTTAGAATATCTAGTTGCTTGATTTTAGAATATTAAATATCAAGTTGCAGTAGGAGTCGTTGCTTAACGACAAGAATAATCAAAAAATTTCTATAATTCAATTTGCAATTAATCCACAATTTGTAACAGTTTAGCCTAATAAAATGTTACAGTAGCAACTCAATCAATCAATCAATCAATCAATCGCTACATTTTTGGTCCTTCGAGCCGGATAGAAGTCCGCACAATTCAATTTACGTCAAGAAGTTATAGTTTACCCAATTTATGGTTTCAAACTTCAAACAATTTTATGAGGATTCAATTTCTAGATCGTCATAGAGGTAACAATTTTCGAAGTTAGCAGAGACGTGAAACAATTTGTCCCGACAACTTCAAGAATAAAAGGTCGCCAACGGAACCCGTAGCAAGAACAATTCATCAAGCTGCGAATATAGCCCATTCAATTTTCGTGGAAAGTTATTTACGTACAGATAAGTGGCATTCCTACACTATTCATTTTCTATTTCATCACTATTCTTTACTATTTGCCTTCAGATTGAAATAGAATTTTCTTATGTGAAAAATTGTTTTTCACTATTATTCAAGTAATATCTGCAATGGCAGAAACATTGGCACAATTAATTCGTAAACGTGGTTCAATTAAACATAAACTCACTAGTTTACAAATCTTCTTTCGTCCGATTCACGACCGGCAAGATGATACAATTTTAAATGATGATCTTTATCACCAATTAGAAATTCAATTAATGAAATATGAACCGATTTTAGAGGTTCGAAGAAGTAGAAAGTAAAATCGAAGAGTCATGTGATGAAGCCGATCTAGATACTCATTACAATGAACGCGATCAATTTGAAAGTCTATTTTCTTGTAATTTCAGCGATTAAAAAACTCCTTCAAAGCCGAACTAGTTTTGAAGGTGTCAATGTGAACTGTAATGATGACAGATCTGTCATAGGTTCAAAACAATCAATTTTGCAAAAATTTGCACCAAATTAAGCTTCCAGTTATTAAATTGCCTAAGTTTTCTGGTAATTATGATAATTGGTTGGAATTTAAAGATACTTTTGAGTCACTGATTCATACAAATACGAGTATTAACGAAATTCAAAAGTTCCATTATTTGAGGGCAAGTTTGGAAGAAAATGCGGCACGTGTTGTATATACAAAAGAGTTTTCTGCTAGTAACTATTCCATTGCGTGGGAGTTGCTATGCGAAAGGTTCAGCAACAAACGATTACTTCTTCATAATCATCTGAACGCTATTTTCAATTTACACACAATGACCAAAGAATCTTCTTTCCAATTAAGACAATTAGTTTACGATGTATCAAAACATTTATATGCATTGCAGCAATTAGGTCTCCCAGTTGACCATTGGGATAAATTAATTATCTATAATATTTGCAATAAACTTGATAAACAAACTCTACGAAAGTGGGAGGAACATAAGACTGAAAATGACCTTCCTACTTTGAATGATTTAAAGGAGTTTTTAAGGCTTAAAGCAGATTTACTAGAGAAGTTAGAAAAGGGTACAGAATATGTATGCAAAGATAAGGGCTTTAAGTCTCAAAAGCAATACTCAATGCTTTCTGGAAACTACAAGTGTAATTTTTGTAAGGGTGCGCATGTTATTGTATATTCGTGTGCAGAATTTTTGAAATTAAAGGTTCCCGAAAGGATTGAAAAGGTTAAAGAACTGAAATTGTGTTCTAATTGTCTACGTATAGGACATCAAGTTAATGAATGTAGGTTAAGAAGTTGCAAAATATGTAGCAAAACACACAATTCTTTATTACATAAAGATAATGTTGCAGAACATTCAAGTTCCAATATATCTAATGTAAACAATTCCGCAATTACTCTATCTAATTATAATGAATCTAGTGTACTTTTACCAACTGCGTTAGTTAATATAATAGATGCTAATGGTAATAAACATAAATGCCGTGCATTTTTAGATCCTGGGTCACAGTCTAATTTTATATCCTTAAATGCATGCAGTAAACGCAATTTGATTTCAAAGAAGGTCGATTTCACTATCTTTGGAGTTTCTGGGTTTTCAGTAATCCCAAAAGAAAAATGTCAAGTTACAATTCATTCAAGACATTCCAATTATACGGCCAATTTTTGGTGTTTTATTCTAGATAACATTGTAGAATGTTTGCCACCTCAATCTATTAATATTTCTTCATGGAATATTCCCAGTAATATCAACTTAGCCGATCCTTTGTTTCATGAAATGGGTCAAGTAGATCTTCTAATAGGAGCAGGAGTTTATTGGGATGTTATTTTACAAGAAGGCATTCGATTAGGTTCAAATATGCCACATTTGAAAAATACTCTTCTGGGATGGATTATTTCAGGTCCATTTCAAGATTTTTCAAACTTTTCTCATTGTAATTATGCATTAGCTGTCCCATTTAAAGAGGATCAACAATTAAGAAAATTTTGGGAACTTGAAGAACTTTCATCCAAATCAGTTCTTTCCACTGAAGAGAAAAAATGTGAAGCGGATTTCTTGTCCAGTTTTCAAAGAAATTCAGATGGTCGTTTTGTAGTAAAATTACCACTTAAGGAATCACTAAGTCAATTAGGAGATTCTAAAACCTCAGCTATTAAACAATTTTTATCATGCGAAAGAAAACTTCAATTAAAACCTGGGCTATTAGAGCAGTACAAACAATTTATGCAAGAGTATGAAGTTCTTGGACATTCGGTAAAGGCGAGTTCATCAGACACTCCAAATGTTACATTCTATTTACCGCATCATGGTGTTGAAAGGCAAACTAAATTAAGAGTAGTTTTTAATGGGTCATCGCCCTCTGATTCAGGTTGGTCTGTAAACGATATTCAATGCGTAGGTCCAAAACTGGAAAATGATATTTTTTCAATTTTACTTCGTTTTCGTCAACATAAATTTGTTTACACATCAGACATAGAAAAAATGTATAGACAAGTGTTGATTCATCCAGAACACATTCCTTTGCAACGAATTGTATGGCGAAGTAATCCAGACAAGCAGCTCGAAACATACGAGTTAAAAACAGTAACATTCAGTATGACAGTAGCTCCTTATCTTGCAATTTGGCGTTTACAACAATCATCAATTGACAATTCTTCAAAGTTTCCTGAAACATCGAAGATAATCGCAAGAGATTTCTATATTGATGATTTATTGTCCGGTGCGGAAACAATTGAAAAAGCAGCACTCCAGTGCAAAGAAATTTCATCTATTTTACAATCGGACTATTTTAATCTTCGAAAATGGCTTTCCAGTAAACCCAAAGTCTTAGAAGGATTTGAAACAATAATAGCGTATTGCTTTAGATTCATTCACAATTGCAGAGCAAAACAAACGGAACGTCACACAAAATTTTTAACTGCTAAAGAACAAACTTTTAGTACCAAACGATTAGTTAAAATTGTTCAGTCGATTTCGTTTAACAGTGAAATTAATTTGCTTACCACTAATAATTCACTATCTGTTAAACACAGCCTTTCTAGTTTGCTTCCATTTATAGATCAAGAAGGTCTTCTGAGAGTTGGAGGAAGACTTCAATATTCCAATTTTAACTATAACATTAAGCATCCGTTATTGCTTCCCGCAAATCATAAGTTAACAAGTTTAATTTTTGAGCACGAGCATCATAGATTGCTTCATGCTGGGCCTAATTTATTATTAGCCACAGTTCGCCAGAAATATTGGCCAATTGGTGGATGAAATCTCGCTAGAAAAACTGTTCAAAAATGTGTAAAATGTTTTAAGTTTAATCCTAAATTTCAACCTCCATTAATGGGTAATACAATCATTTCCATTTAAGGTAGTTGGTGTAGATTATGCAGGTCCATTTAATATGAAAGACAACAATCAAGAAAAATTGTCTCATCTCGCAAGTCTCGATTCGATAAATTGGCACTTTATACCAGCCCATTCTCAACATTTCGGTGGATTGTGGGAAGCAGGGATCAAGAGTACAAAATTTCATCTATAAAGAATTGCATGTAATATAAATTTTACATACGAGGAACTTTCTACTCTCTTAACTCAAATTGAGTCTATTTTAAACTCCCGACCTCTTACTCAACTGTTTTCTGATCCAAGCGACTTCGAGCCACTAACACCATCGCATTTTCTTATTGGTCGACCTCTCACTGCTATACCAGATCAAGATGTTAGAGCTATTAATATGAATCGTCTGTCCCGCTATCAGTTAATTCAACAATTGCATCAACAATTTTGGACAAGATGCTCAACAGAATATATTTCCCAATTACAACAAAGATTAAAATGGAAGCAACAATCAGACATTATTTCTATCGGATCATTAGTTTTGTTCAAGGAGGCCAATCTTCCCCCAAACAAATGGCTGCTAGGAAGAGTTACTGAATTGCATCCAGGAAAGGACAATATTTCAACTGGAATTTTCAAGAGAAGTGTCGCGAAACTGTGCATGTTACCAAAAGCAGAGCAGTGAGTGTACACCAAAATGTCAATATTTTTTAAATGTTCATGTTTCCTGTTTTTTATCTATTTATACCTATGTTATTCCAATTAGTTCATTTCCAATTTGTTAATTTGAAGGTGCATCCCTTCAAGGGGTGGAGTATGTTTAATACTATACAATTCTATTTTTAGTACTTATAATTTGTAGTTATAGTTCTATTTCCATGGATGTTTAATTTAGAATATCTAGTTGCTTGATTTTAGAATATTAAATATCAAGTTGCAGTAGGAGTCGTTGCTTAACGACAAGAATCAATAATCAAAAAATTTCTATAATTCAATTTGCAATTAATCCACAATTTGTAACAGTTTAGACTAATAAAATGTTACAGTAGCAACAGTCCTTCTATTTTGGAATCAATCGCTACACTTACAAAAACTATTCTCCAATAATTGTGTAACAATATTATTAAAGTTTGAAAATTTAAAATCTTATCATTTCCTCCTTCCGTATAATCTGTATATTTCAAAATAACTTTACCTGGCACAGCGAAAAAAGCAGCAGTACATAGTTTTGATTATTATTTTAAATTGAAATTCTTTCAAGAAAAAAAAGGAAATTTACATGTAGTTAATATTTTCTGTCTTGACTATTTGGTAGAAATCCATGATGAAATAGAAAATTACTATGCGTACTACCAATAAGTATAATAAATTATTTTATTGACCGGTTTCAAGATTCACAAACGATCTCATCATTTCTGATGATGAGATCGTTTGTGAATCTTGAAACCGGTCAATAAAATAATTTATTATACTTATTGGTAGTACGCATAGTAAATTTACATGTTTTAATTATTACTAAAACCAACATAAAACTCTGAAAACAAAAATATGTTAAAAACTGCTTCTTCTTCTTCTTTGAAACATTTTTGGAAGTGTGAAACAGGTTTTAAAAATAAAAACCCTCTTTCCTATTGTAGTGTACTGTCTAACGTGCAGAAAATACATTATTTATTACATTATTTTGGTTCCATTACTTGTAAAATAATAAATAATCTTGCTTTACTGATAAATTATCCAAAGTGCAGAAAGTACATTATTTATTGCATTTCCTAATCTCAGTTCCTTCATAGCTGTTATGGTTTCCACAACATATTCAGAGCTGTTGCACATAAGGTCGTTTTTTGCAAATCTCTTACCGCGTGACGTCATGCGTAGAAGCGGACGCATTCAGAACACGCCGGTATCAGCCTCTGGGTGTGTTTGCTCTGCCAGTAGAGTTGCATTATTATTTCTTTGTTACAGTAAAAGACATGAAGAATAAATGGAGACATATCAGAGATGGTTTTTCCAGGTAGTTAAATAAAGGAAAGAGTGGTGATGCTGCATCATCTACGAAGAAAAAATATGCATACGCAGATTCACTTTCATTTCTCCTAAATACTCTAGAGAAAAGAAAGACTGCGGGAAATTTTGAAGATAGTGATGATAACCAAGATGGCGCGAGTGTAATAGACGAACATGGTGCAGATGATGACGAAGACGGAAATTCTGCAAATTTAAGCAAAAATCAACCAGAGACCAGCACTCGGACAGCAAAACTTCCAAACCCTCAGAAAAGGAAGCGACAGAACACTTCAAATCTCACTTCTTTCCAGAGCCAGTTGCTCAAGAAATTTGACGACAATCACAACAAAGAAGAAGTGGACGCGGACAAACTTTTTTTGCTATCTCTACTTCGTGATTATAAAAAATTGAAAGATGACGAGAAATTAGATTTCAAATTTATGACGCTTCAGTTCTTTCGGGACATTCGACGAAAAAAGGATTTCAGAAACCAGCCAGAAAATTCCTCTGCCCCCCATAATTTTAATCACTCTTACCCGGGACCTTGTATGACTGTACAAACACCATTACATTCACAATCACATAATTTAACGCCAACTCCTATGTTCCCTCCTGGTACTCCTTTAACCTATCACAATCTCATGTCTCCAAATGATTCCCAGTTATCTACTGCCTCTTCTCATCAGGCTATGAATTTATATAATTCACTGTAATGTTTTGTTTTACGTTCAAAGTTGTTTAATATTTTATTTTATGTTCAAAGTTGGAATTGTGTTTATTGTTATTTTGTTTTGCGTTCAGGGTTGCTTAATACTTTTTATGTTCAAAGTTGGATAGATATATAATAAAATATCACGCCTAATAATCTATTATTAAAATTTTCTGAACTTACCTAAGTGTTATAGTTAGACGTTCTTCTGCACTTATTGCCTTCTTCATTGTCGTATTTTGTTTCGTGATGGTGGGTCTCAAAATTTCAAGCAGTTCATCAAAAGATTTTTGAGACATCCGGTAATACTCAAAGAACTTATCATTGTACTTTCGAATTTTACAATAAAAGTTTTCAAACCTTTTATTTCTTTCACGTTCGGAATTAAAAGGATGAACCCAAATTTCACGGCATTTCGGCTCTCGCAATAAATTAGCAGCTTCAAGTGCACTTACAATTTTCAATTTTGAAAGTGACATTAGTTCTGATCGCCTCGCACACACAACATCAAATGTGCGTAGCTGCACAAGGTTCCAGGAATCCGTTCTGCAGGAACGTGTAACATCGTGGCGCGATCCGTTCTTGCAGCATCCTGCAAAATGGGATACCGCAAAAACGGACCGTATAAAGGCTTCTCAAACCGACGCGGGATAGCGGGAGCGGAAGCGAGAGCGGGAGCGTCGCGGGATAGAAACATATGGCGGGATATTGTACCATGCACACCGAAAAAATTTCCCGCTAAAGCCCGCGCGGGACTGCAGCGTCTTGTTTACAGTTCGCTGCTTGCAGCATTTTTATTCGCTACCGCGCAGTTCCCGCTTCTGGTATATACGTGCTAACTATCTAGGAGACAAAAAATTAATAAAAACTGTCAAGAATTATCCGATGTTGTACGATTTATCTAATACCGAATATAAAAATATACGAAAAAAGAACAAAGTATGGAACGAAATTGGTTTGACACTAAAATAAAACCTGCTTTAGTCGTCTGCTACTGCCAGTAACAGAAGAGCTTCTTCTTCATCATCTGAAGAGAACATACTATTTTAGTAGTGAATGTGACGATTGGGGCAGACAGTTCTAGGGACTTTTGTCTCAGCATCTGGTGACTTTTTTGTGTTGGCAGCACTAACAATGTTATTCTTACGGGCGAATAAAAACTTCATGTTGGTCGGTAAGTACGTAACCTGTAATTCCACCGCATCCACCGGATTCCACCGCATTTTCCACCGCATTTGTTATTTCCACCGCATTTGTTATTTCCACCGCCGGCCGCCATTTTGCACCGCCGGATTCCATTTAACCTGTAATAGCACCGCATTTATGAAATGAATTTAATGGATGAATATTTTGCACTGCCGGATTCCATTTTAACTTTAATATCTGCGTAAGAAATAGGATTTTAAAATTTCCCGCTCTGAATAATATTCGAAATTAATTGAGTGACAGAATGGAAGCAATCAGACTGAGATATGGGAATTAAGCGTCAAAAAATTAATAATTATTCGTTTGTACTTACAAGGAAATCGGGCAGCCATTGTTGTTGTTGTTAGTTTGAAAGTGTCAAAGAACAAATACCTGTAGGTAATGCAGAGTCCATGCGACATCTTCTTCTTGTCTAGTCTCCACGTTAATTATTACTGAATATGAACACTGTCCATCGAGGGCGGTCGTTTCTTTTAAAAATTCCCTCGTTGTTTATGCGGGTAGCCATATTGTTTGGTCCTAGAAGTTGTACCTGAAAATGCAGCGGCCAGGAGTGCCAACGGCACCACAAAACGCAAATAAATATTTAAAATTTAAAGATTCGCGGTTTATTTTAGCACTTAATAATGTTATACTTTGTAACTCGTCAAAACAAATATTAATTTACTTCAAGAAACAAAAAACAAATCCCTTGACAGTTGACAACTGGTATCGAAAGTGAGGAAGATAAGAAACCGGAAGAGTTCGCTTGCTAAAATAGAATCTAAAAATAGAATGGCATATACGGGGTTGTAGCTGGTCTACGAACCGCTAAATGAAAATGGCGGCTGCGTTACTTTAATTAATCAATTAATCGTCAGTACCAATGTGGAAATGTATTTGCACAAATCTTTAACCAGAACACTTAGGTTTACAGCCGAAGAAAATAAAAAAACAAACATGGCGACCTCTTAACGAGCCCCCCTTTGCAAAAGCACTTACCTAATTGGGGCCAACCACCTAAAGCACACTGAGCTTGTCTTAAGAGCGTGCGCCCCCTTTCAAGGGGGCCCACATAACCTCAAAATTAAAGCACACGCACGTCTGTCTCGCGACACTTCGACACTAATACTGAAATTATTGTAATCTTCTGTTTATTAAAAAGGCGCAAGGTCCAGAAAAAGATTTGAAGATGATGACATCACCACGCCCCATTAAACACTTTAGTTGTACCCTCTAGTTTTAAGAGGTTCCGATAGAAATTACCATTATTACTACTAATGTAAGAAACACTCGTACGACTTAGAAGATTTTTATTTATGTTTGTATTTTCAAACCAAATTTATAGGTACTTAGCACGAGAAAAACGCTCACATCTATTGAAAATAGAGGCAAAATTATTATTAAGAGTAAGAGTAGGTACCCCTCGGTACTCAATATTTAATAGACACCTGAAAATATGTGTATTTAATAATTTAATTTAATGAATAATAGAAGCGCCTCCAGAAAATATAAAAATAAGTCGCATGTATGTACAATCTCGTTTCGAGCCTGGTCCATGCGATATGAAATAACTGTGTCAACAGGAAACAGGGCCCCGGTGTAGTATCAGAAACACAGAATAGATTTTCTTTGTCACAATTTAGCGAACAAAAGTTTATTATTTGGTTTTAATGTTTTCGTTGAGTGACCGCGACTTGTGTTGTTCAGAGTTTTGGGGCTGTTGTAAGAAAAATAGAAGATTACGATGATGATAAGGTAAGTGTCGTAACTAGTAAGAACTATTTTACATATGTTTTTCTATAAAAGGGTCCAAGCGCGTTTATCACTGAGTAGGTATTTTGTCGTGACAAATTTCGTTAATGCTTTGAATTTGATATACAGGGTGTCTTGAAAAATTCTAAATATGTGTTGATACTTTGAATTAGATCTACAGGTTATTTAGCCGCGATAAATTTCCATTAATATTTTTTACATTTTGAATTCGTTATATACGGGGTGCGGGCTCAAGGTTGTAAGTATTTTTTATACGGCTTTAAGTAGTTTATAAGATATTTTGTAGTATCTTTACCTACTACTTAACATTTAATTTTTCTGGCAGGCAAAAATTTTTGAATAATTTGTATTTCAGGATTTTGAATTTTTTTACTACCTATATCTAATATTTATTTGTGTGTTTTCCACAGTAGGTATTCCGCGAAATAATGTTATATCAATGTGGAGTTGAGCCGTTCCTGGAAGCAACGACCATCGCGTCCACCTGTAACCTGGTATTCAGGCGGAATTTCCAGCAGCCCAATTCTATTGGAATTATACCACGACATGGTTATCGGAGCGACCATCTACGAAGATGCACTGAACATACCGAAAAATGTAGGTACCTTTATATGGTTTTAAGTAATTATGTACATATGTTCCGCGTTAACATATTTTTAGTGTTTTTATTACAGGGTAAAACTGTTCGAAAAATTTTTATTTCAGGATTTTGTTTTTTTACTTCCTATCTAATATTTAATTGTTTGTTTTCCACAGAATACCTACTGGAAAGAAATGGAAAACTTTTATCCCTGACCAGATAGCAACTGCAAGAGTTCAAGGCATTTGAATATTCTAAGGAGGAATTTTTAGGTATCTAGGTCTTCCAGGTCGATCTTGGGAATCAAGTCGAAGAAACAAAACATATTGTGAATCTAATAGAGGAAGGGCGAAACCATAACAATTTGGGGAATGAGTTGCGGAAACAAAAGAAAAATGTAAGTACCTTTACATGGTTTAAAGTAATTATGTATGTCATGTGTTAACATATTTTTTAGTGTTTTTTTACAACTTAAAATTGTCGATCAATTCTTATTTCAGGATTTTTTTGCAGTTTTCTGTCAACTAATATTTGTTTGTTTTTGACAGAATAGAAGAAGAAAATAGAGAGACGGAGATAGAGAGAGAGAGAGGAAAAGGGGCTGTTGACCATTTCGAATAGGAAAACCTGGAACGACGGTTATTAACGTGATGTCATCAGCAAGACAACTTCAAGGACTAAGAGCACATGATATTTTGCAGGTATTTTGTTTACGTCAATTTTCAGTGTTATGTATCAAAATGAAATGTTTTTTCTAAATGTAGACAGCTGTATGATGTACGAGGCGTGTAATTTATCCTGTTCTCTTTTTAAAGGGTTCTCTCTTCTGCTTATTTATAATCTTCTTCTTCGTTAATTTTGGCCCACTCTTCTTCCCATACAGATTTTGAATTAGTCTTACTATACAGATTTTGAATTAATCTTCTTCTTCTTCGGGGCTATCTTCGTTAATTTCAATTTGTGTCTGTTGTTGACGCGTCAACCCCAATACCAGCGCTCGTAGTTGCTGGAAAATACTTTCGTTGGGACAATTTATCCCAAATAGGGACAGATCCTTTTCCCCAGCTCTCACAAGCCGTTTCGAAAATTCGTTGAATTCAAAATAATTCTTCTTGTTAAAGAAATACAGTAGGCCGTTAGTGTATCGAAAAGCAGAAGACATTTTCGCTGGTACACGCGGAAAATCGTTTGAGGTGATTCCGTACTTTTTCGGTCTAAATGGACATTCGTCTATTTCAACATATTGATTGACGTCATAGAATATAAGCGTTTGTCCCTTATAGGTGTTCACGATTGCCCTAATTTTACTATTACGCGGTAAACCAAGTATACTATGGGCGCTAACGGGGTAACCACTAACTAGTTGTAGACTTGGAAACTCTATCATATACAATAAGTCATCAGCGATCAGAACAATCTCTCCATTAGGGCTCTGGTACAGGCTGTTCACTTTAGAAAAATTCTGCGGTAAAAATCTTAACCAATCTGTTAGGCGTAATGGCTTTGCTTTCGCTGTTTTCGTGGTGCCCAGATCTAGAGGCCACACAAAGTTTCGGTAAAATACATACAGTCTCTGATTAATAATCAAAAGGGCGTCTATATTCCGTATAGAACATAAATCCTCTATCAAATTTTCTATACTGGTATTTACTGGTTTTGTTCTAGCTGATGGCAGTAGTGGTGTAGTATTCGTAATAGTTGTTTTCCTTGTTGAAGTCTGTGGTGTTGCATACGAGGGGAACCGAGCCTTTATTCTTCCAGGTGGCGGATATAACTCTTGAACTGCTAGTATATCGTCATCGCTTAACTGTCGAAACCCATAATAATATGGATACATTACGGAAGCGTTTATCGACGAATGTTTAATACCCAACGTATGTCCAATCTCATGTACCAGAACGGCAAAAATACTAGTTTTACCCTCGGGGACTGGAGAGTAGCTGGCCTCGTAATACCAGTCAACGTCTTTGTTCAAGTGAATTTCTACGGCCGCTTGAGCATGGTCTGGAGATGTTGGATAAAAAGCGTGGCCCAACACAGCTAAACTGGCGAATGACTGGCACGGACGATTTGTAATTACATAGGCGTGATTTGTTGGTTCCAATGAAATGCTTATATGTATGTCTTTTACCCCTGGTGAATACGTGAACGTTAATGTTGAATTTGCCGCCCAAACCTCGAACGCCTTTGATGTTGCGGCCATTAGCCTCAGGTTATCGGAGAACGTCAGGTTGTCGTCATGTTTCAAATTCCATCTCAGGTTGGTGCGGTTCCACCTATATTCGACCCTAAACTCATTATCAGGGGCCCCACACCTCGGCAAACTCATTAGTTTACGTGTTTCGTCGTTTAATTGGCCGTCAATGGGTAGTTTGTGAAATGTTTGATAAACAGAGAGGGCATAAGATAATTCATCCTTCGATAATTGTTTTGATGCTCTCAGGGCCCCGTCACCATCGCCCCAATATTGTTGTAGATACGATAACACATACACATCATCATCCGCGGTATTTTGCAGAGAGAATCCTGAATGAGTCATTAGCAGGTAAAATAAAATAACGATATTTCGCATCTTGATCAAACTCAAAAGACGACAACGTCGATGTTTTAGTGACTAGTGATGCTCTTATACTAATTGTCACATTAACAGGATCGCACATTTATACATTTCAAAATTACATTTACAGGTTCGTCGATTTTATTTAGCGCTAAGTGTTGTCTTACATTACCTCGAGTTAGAATTGATGCGTGCGAATAGGAAAATCTGCTTGATGGTTATCAGTAGCATGCGCCACCGTCCCGGTTCTTCAAAACTGTTGCAAACGATAAGATCATATGATATTTTTTTGCATCTGTTTTGAAGATCTGAAAAGGTGGTTATTAACAGCATCATCATCATCATAGTTCAAGACACCTTCGGGTGATAAGATCACATGCTTACTGCAAGAATTTTTTTTTACGTCAATTTTATACTGTAATATTAAATGTTTATCGGAATATACGAGTGGGCTGGTAGTTTAGCAATATGTTAATCGCGAAGTTTGCAAGGCTACCATAATCTTTATGAGATACCTATTTCATCGAGAGGAAGCACATCCTCCTAATTTCTCTGGGGGAGTCTCTAACAACCATGTGGGACTTAGATACAAGCAGAAAAATTGACAGGAAAAATGTACGCTCTTAATCTGTAAATGAGGTTTTACCCCTTCCTCCTGGAAATCATGACGGGTTTCCTATATGATATGAAAAGTTAATAAAAGCAGTTGCAACCAGGTTTTCTTTCAAACTTTTTACAGTGTCGCATCAAACATGGGTAAGTTTTGAAAAAGTCTTCTAGTAGCATTATTGTTGATGTTATTGTATTCTCTAGAAGATTTAATCGAGGGCTTAAGCCTGGCGTATTTGGGACCCGGGGAGCTTGAAGTAGGTTAACGTTATAGAAATTTCAAAAGTGTTTGATATTATGCTATTTCAGTTCGCAACTATTTATGTGCCCACAGTGACCGAAATCTTACAGAGGAGACACTATTGTATAGTTGTATACAATGGAGTCGTGCCGGGCGAGGGGTACCTGGTGCTTATAAAGCACCCTGTACTGCCGCTTTTCCTGGCCCACGTCTCCGGTAATTTTTTCTAATTTCTCGCGTTTATTTGTAAATTTTCATAATACCTTTTTCACAGAAACGAAGCCCCCGGAGCTTGAGCGTAAGTGTTTTTCACTAATGTTTCGAGTGATAGTTTTTGATAAAATTCATTACAGATGAAAACGAAGACCTTCTATAAATTAATATACGCTTAATAAATTATTTTTAGAAAAATTTGCAAATTGTTTAATCTCTATCACCCGAATTATCGAAGGATTTAGGTTACGTTTTCTGGCGTGTTGCCTATTTCATTTGTATTTACTATCATGCTCTTCTTATGTTTTCGTCTCATAACAACAGGTTTTTGGACAGAACCATGGGCTTTTTCATGTGACCTCTTCATGCGATCAAGGGCTTTCCATGCGTCCGCATCATGCGCTCAAGAGCTTTTTCCAACTGATCCCTTCGTTCGGTCTCTTTGACCTCTTTGACCGGTCTCTTTGACCTCTTTGACCGGTCTCTTGGACCTCTTGAACTTTCTCTTTGACCTCTTGAGTGGTCTCTTTGACCTCGTTGACCTCTTGAGCGGTCTCTTTGATCGGTCTCTTTGTTCCCTTCGATCGGTTTCTCAGGTCGTCTTGAACGGGGTCTTCAATCAGGACAAGTATTTAAGAATTTCCGATATTTGGTTGGTCTTTTAGTAAGCTCTAACGGGTAATCGATGTCTATGGTCAATGTGTTGGTACACGTAACAGTATTGAACGTAGACATCGGTCATCGGTTGGGTATTCTTACGCATCAGCTGTACAGTAGGTTCTTTCTCATTTGCCCACATAAATTTAAGACAACATATTAGAAGCAAGAACATCCATGGTCTCCGAGCTTATTTTTTAGCAAATACAAAATCTGTATGTACCTTGAGGTAAGTGGTTTTTGCGAACGATTATCATTGACTGAAGTATTTCGAATTTTCTTTAGCACAGAAGAGGATATCTACATGTTAGATGACACCCTTGAAGAGGATATCTACATGTTATATGACACCCTTGAAGAGGATATCTTCACTTTAAAAGACCCCTGAAGAGGACCCCTGTGAGGTCATCAGACAGTTATCATGTAAGTTATATTTGTTATTCTAAACTATTCTCTATGACTCTTTAATAAAACTCAATATTTTAATACAGCTTTTATTTGAAACTATGTACGAGTATAACGGCTTTTGAGTCACGTGTTACAACAGCGGTTCAAGTCTAGGAAAAGAAACTAAACTATTTACAAAACTTAATATATTTTTTAAAAAAAGCCACTTAGTGTTAGGAACATATTGATATTATTTCTCAAAAGAGAATTATATCCATACAAACTTAATATTACATCTCAAAAAACTTAATACTATGAACTGAACTGTTTACATAAAAATACTTAATATTATAAACACCTTGTTAATATAGTTAAAAAAAATAGACAAACACAAACGCTTAATATTATATTTCAAAAGAGAATTATATACATAAAAACTTAATACTATGAACTGAACTATTTACATAAAAATACTTAATATTATAAACACCTTGTTAATATAGTTCACAAAATAGACAAACACAAACACTTCATATTATTTCTCAAAAGAGAATTATATTAATATCTAAAAAATGAATTATTTACATAAAAATACGTGCTATCACGAGGTTATTACAAAATTACGCAGTTTTTCGTTTCTTGAAACCGTAGGGGACAGAAGTGCAATCTTCCTTAAACTGGCGCTTTGCCGCCGTTATTCTGAACACTTTGGTGGAAGATTTTGTGACAACCTCGTGATCTTTAGTGCGCACAATCCTCTTGGTTGGTACTGTTATGGGACGGGAATCATCCACCATTTGTAACATGGATTCTAAATTAACTTGTTTCTGGGTTTCGTAATTTAACGTCAACCCTTTCACTTTACACGTGTTATAGTAAATATCTTTTGTAGGACTATATACAGAGTATGCGTAGCACTTTGGGCCAGTAGAGGCAAAAGCCGTGATGAAAGCATCTGGTCCATAGTCCTCAAGCTCGTTCGTGAGGTCACCGAGAAAGCTACCTGTTGGTGGATCGTATTCACCTTCCCGAGCCACATAAATTACGCTATCCGTATCATAATAAAGGATCCGGTCACCCAGTTTCTCCAGGTAAGAGTATAATTTTAACCTTGCTTGTGTAGTGGTGTAAGATGCAATGCACACGTTCACGGTAGCTAGAGAATCGTCGGCTTCATCCTTATACTCCCAATTCACAATGAGGGTATCCTCGTTAACCTCCAAAATATTATTTACCTCTATGGATGGGTTTGATATAAGATCGTAAAATGCCATCGGCTCCCTTACAATCGATGTCTTGCTTTGGTTTTCTCTTTGTCCGAACTTACCCCAGAAGCTGTTTAGGATTAGTTTTGACAGAGCCCGAAGACCTGCATTCTTAGCAATTTCACCATATTTTAATTGTATGCCTTCCCTGTCTAAGTAGTCTTGTATGTATTTTTCACGCTCTTCACTACTAATGCAACTAGCTGGCCATCCCGATGCTTGCTGTTTAATTTTTAGGAACTCATTGATGAATTCAGTAAACAGACCTCCTGTATTGCTGACTTTATCGTACTGTTCCACGTCGTAATTCCATATTTCGTAAACCTTCAATACTTGGTAACCCATTTCAACTGCCTTCAGCACTTCATCGATAACCCACGCACCAACCAATGCCCGCTCATCTTCATCATGCTGGCACTCTCCCTGGTTCAGCTCTTTGGCGCAGACTCTACAAAGAGTGAACATCAGCTTATTGTTCATTTTCAAGGGTAGAACCGGATGGAACAGATCTCTAGGCGGTAGAACTTTACATTTGACGAGGCCGTTGGTCTTCTCTAAATTAAGTTCAGCGCATGCGTCATGACCCACGTGAATTTGAGGATGTTTCACGGGGTATTTTCCGTATTTGCACACCCAGGGGTAGAGAGAGCATACGTCCAGATATTTGATTTGTTCCCCTGGTTTTACCTTATACTTTAGCACGGTATTACCTGTTCTTCCGCCGTAAAAGCTATCTCGTGGATTAAGAGGAACGAGGTTCATTGCGGGGTGGTCTTGCGTGGATGCATTGATGGACGGGTCGCTTTTCATTTCTCTCCTGAATTGGCATTCCCACTTTTCAATCACCTCGTAGCCAGCGGACCTCAATCTTTCAGTTTTCATTTTTGTTCTCTCAAACCGATTATTCAGGGTGTCTGTGGAATCCTCGGTCAGCGGTTGATCTCGCGACGATCTTTGACAAATATCATGGCCATGAAAATGGCAGCCATGAAATTCGAAAACCTGCCTCGTTTCCGCGCAGAACCCATCCACCTTCATTCCATTAATTATCGCCTCTCTGTAATTAGCTGCATGTTTGATATCAATTTCCCTCTGATGGGCCTCCCAAAGTAACCATTTTAACGCAATCTCGGATTGATTATCGGCCCCTCGATAACCGTTACGCGGTATAATACTGATGGTGTTGGGCTGCAAAAAATTTCTTCTAAACACCAGGTTGCAAGCAGACGCGATGGTCGTTGCTTCCAGGAACGGCTCAACTCCACATTGACATAACATTATTTCGCGGAATTTCAAACAAGCTTCGGTTAAGATTTGAACATCACTCACACAGTAGTCTATAAACTCTCGTTGGAAATCAAATACGTCTTCTTTATGCTCATCGTACCATTCCATAAATTTCTCGCGGACCTCGGGTTTCAAAGAGTCTGGATCGTAAAATTCAACAGCCGGCATAGGGCCCACATAGCTCTGATTATCTTGTATGTTAAAGAGATGAGGAAAATATCCCTTTTTGAAGGTGGGCGGTAAGTCGAAGGCTTTGGGCAGTGCAGAGAGGGCCATAGGAAAATAGTTGAGGGAGTCGATGAACTTTATTTTCTGGGCGAGCTGCATCAGAATTAGTTTCGTTCCGCGCATGATTAGGGTGGGAGTATGTTTCGTGTTTTCCAAGATGTATTTCAAAACGAATTGATGATCAAACGCCTGGCCGTTGTGCGCAAGTACGATAACCTTCTTGAATATTTTGGCCTGACTGAGAACGAACTGCAGAAATATTGCAACGGGGTTCTGTTTGATAATATGTCGTCTAATGCCGCATCTAGCACATACAGTTTGATTATCATCGGCGGTTAAGCACATCGAACAACGTTGTTGAAATACACACAGGTTTACCTCGTGCACTTTGGACCCGTCCGCTTTGGCTGTTTCTTGCCTCGTCTCCAGATCGTAAAAGACGTAGAGCACATCGTCTAATTTCGGCTTTCTCGTATCCTGTTGTATGTAGCACAGGTGATTTTCATCCTGGTGGGTCTTACATATTTTACAGAAGATTTCGCCGCACTGGTGCTGACGATCTTTCTGTATGGTCTTTAGGCATGTAGAGCACTTCCGTATCTTCGTACAAATAGACGTCTTGTGATTTTCATAACATATCTGCCCACGAAATTATCTGTTACACTCTGCACAGGTTATGTTCAGGGTTTTCTCGCACGGTGGGCTTTGTCGGCAGCACGGACACATTTTCTTGCATCGATGTCTTGATTTGTCACTGTAGGTAGCATCACAATGCTCACAAAAATACCCAGAGCCGAATGCTGCTGTCAGAGATGTAATAACGTTGTAATGACCCGAGTGATAGAGCAAATTAAGTTTCAGTGGCGCCTCTGGACCCTCGAAGATCTTCTTGTGGGTACCATACTCGTATACAACTATCTTGTAGTTCTGAAGGTAACTCTGAAGACCTCTAATTTCTTCTACACCTGCACCCTCTTCAGGAATTATCACTCCAGACACACTTAACAGCTCGAGAGCTTTCTTCTGCTGTAATTTGCCCACATCTCTCCGTATTTTTTGATAGTCTGGATCTTCGGTAACCTTCGCCATCGCTACCACAAGACTCCGGGGTAAACACAGGTGGTCTGTGTTATTGATCTGAAAAGAAACGTGCTTTGTCAGAATATTGTTTTATATTTGGCTAATGAAATTTAAACAAATTTAAAAAGAACCAAGTATTTACCACAATTATTCCCTGTCTTTTTCGGCACTCTTCCTCAAAGTCAGCGTAATAATTAGGGCCTCGGTTGCGCCCCCTTCCCCTTGGCTCTTCGAGACATGTAACCCCCAGGCGAAATTTATTCGTGTTCAGGCCCTCGCTGTTGCTCTGATATATCCAGGAGACCATGTTCCAAATGTCGGCGAACGTTATATTTGAGGCCTTTCGGAAGGCCAGATGGCTCTCCTTTTCGCCATCTAAGGTGGTAAAAGAGAACCCTACCCTACATGTTGGATCCAAATTGGTGGTCACATGGTTCACTACACCCTCTACGCCTGCCTTTAACCACTGAACCGCGTCGGTGTCTTTGGGTACGTCGTTGATCTTAAAAACGACGTTCCGGCGGGCGATCTTGAATTTTTTATTTTCTTTGGTGTATTCTTCGATAACCTTAAATGCGGGGGCCGAAGACTCGTTGACGTTCTCGGTGGCGCCACTGGGCGTTGTCCCGGATGATGAAGCGTGGGCCTGTCTGATGCGCCGTTCGACAGCCTCGGGAGCGTCACTGGGCGGGGGCCCCGATGACGACGCATGACTCCGCTTAATATGACGTTCGACATCGTGGATCCGTGAGAACTTCTTATCACATTGTGGGCAGTCGTATTTCACATCGTGTTTTCCACAGTGAAGACGATGTCTCTTCAAACTATCTGGTCTTGAAAAAGACCGTTGGCAAATATCGCAGGTGTTGGACATGTTGACTCAATCAAAAGTACAGATGAACTGATGACTTCAGTTGCTGCACGTCTCTTTTCATACCTTTGCACGTACCGCGTACTGAACGCTCGCGCCGCTAAGGTGGCTTATCTGATGAATCGATTTGTGCTACTTTTCCATAAGAAACAATGGTAATTCGCCTATGTCCCTGCCCCTCGACACACTTTTCCGTATAAATACACGCTTATCGAAGCACAAGGTCAAATCGCGGTCTTCTTTCGCTTAGATATTTTCTCGTGAGAGAGATAAGAGGAAGTGAATGACGCAATACTTTGGTCACAGACTTGTCAGAACCTGTCAAATTGTCTTCTGCATAATTATACTTTTGTATTGGTAGTTAAATTATTGACTTCCACCTTTTGCTTTGCAACAATTTCTATTGTTAGTTAAATTATAGAGGATCCCCGTGATCTACTATTGTACATAAGCTGTTTACACGCTAGGAACCTTATCTTTGATAGTAATGACTCGTAACATTTGAAATAAAACAAATAAGGAGGTTGATAACATTTTATTTTCATTACATCGCTACATCAACAAATTAACTATTTAATTTTCGTATTTCGAGTACAACAAATTACATATTTCTGAATCCAGGTATATCTTCAGACTTCTCTTCTATAAAAGTAAAGTTGCAATCTTCATCCATCTCGTACACTCTGTTGTTTAATTGAACCGTGAGGTGATGAGTTTCTTGAGGTGTTGCGCCGATCACGTAAACTTTCAAACAACAGATTAATAGAAGTGTGTTTTGTTTGTTTTGCTCTACCTCCGTCATGGCATCACATACTTTTTCTACGATGTTATCTTTGTACCATTTCTCGAAATCAGAGCGGACCCCCGTCGGCTTAATGTCTACTTCTTTGTATTTAACCTCTTCGTTAACATTATACTTGAATTTCGCTCGGACAAGCCCAACGTCTTTGTCGGTGTGTTTGTTTAGTCTCGTCTTAAACTCGTTCATGCAGTGATTTAGGAGGAGGAATCGTTGACTTTCGACCCCGTACACAGAAGGGAAGCCGCTCACGCAAAGTAACATTTTGTTGAAGACCGGGTCGAACTGTATCATAAATGTGGGTTGTTGGTGGTTTTCTTTTCCTTCAGAGTCAAGGCCTGCAGACTTCTTATCACCTTGCGGACTGTCGCGTTTTGTCATTGTCATATGGCTTCCTTTTACATGTCTCTTTACAGAGTCAAGACTTAAAAACACCTTATCACATTGTTGACAGTTATGTTTTGTTCTTGGTACGACCCCACAACACTGCTGATGTCTCTTCAAATTGCCTGGTCTTGAAAAAGACTTTTGGCAAATATCGCAGGTGTTGGACATGTTGAATCGTTGAGAATTACAGATGAACTGATGAAACCTCAACTGAGTTACTATTATTTATCTAATTTCGGTTTTTGTTTCAGTTACCCCCACCCCCTGCTGCTATGTCATCGCCTTCGGACTCCTCGTTCACACGAAGACTGGTGCTTAACGCTTCTCAGACAGATGGAGCACCCCGATTATTAATTTAAGAACATTAATTATTGTATTTTGATGTCTCCTTACAAGTGTACCACCGTATTCTTTATACAGCTTATAAATGTGTTTTGAAAATACAAACATAAATAAAAATCTTCTAAGTCGTACGAGTGTTTCTTACATTAGTAGTAATAATGGTAATTTCTATCGGAACCTCTTAAAACTAGAGGGTACAACTAAAGTGTTTAATGGGGCGTGGTGATGTCATCATCTTCAAATCTTTTTCTGGACCTTGCGCCTTTTTAATAAACAGAAGATTACAATCATTTCAGTATTAGTGTCGAAGTGTCGCGAGACAGACGTGCGTGTGCTTTAATTTTGAGGTTATGTGGGCCCCCTTGAAAGGGGGCGCACGCTCTTAAGACAAGCTCAGTGTGCTTTAGGTGGTTGGCCCCAATTAGGTAAGTGCTTTTGCAAAGGGGGGCTCGTTAAGAGGTCGCCATGTTTGTTTTTTTATTTTCTTCGGCTGTAAACCTAAGTGTTCTGGTTAAAGATTTATGCAAATACATTTCCACATTGGTACTGACGATTAATTGATTAATTAAAGTAACGCAGCCGCCATTTTCATTTAGCGGTTCGTAGACCTGCTAAACCCCGTATATGCCATTCTATTTTTAGATTCTATTTTAGCAAGCGAACTCTTCCGGTTTCTTATCTTCCTCGCTGTAACAATTTTTATTTCGATACCAGTTGTCAACTGTCAAGGGATTTGTTTTTTGTTTCTTGAAGTAAATTAATATTTGTTTTGACGAGTTACAAAGTATAACATTATTAAGTGCTAAAATAAACCGCGAATCTTTAAATTTTAAATATTTATTTGCGTTTTGTGGTGCCGTTGGCACTCCTGGCCGCTGCATTTTCAGGTACAACTTCTAGGACCAAACAATATGGCTACCCGCATAAACAACGAGGGAATTTTTAAAAGAAACGACCGCCCTCGATGGACAGTGTTCATATTAAGTAATAATTAACGTGGAGACTAGACAAGAAGAAGATGTCGCATGGACTCTGCATTACCTACAGGTATTTGTTCTTTGACACTTTCAAACTAACAACAACAACAATGGCTGCCCGATTTCCTTGTAAGTACAAACGAATAATTATTAATTTTTTGACGCTTAATTCCCATATCTCAGTCTGATTGCTTCCATTCTGTCACTCAATTAATTTCGAATATTATTAGTATTATTAGTAATAATTAACGTGGAGACTAGACAAGAAGAAGATGTCGCATGGACTCTGCATTACCTACAGGTATTTGTTCTTTGACACTTTCAAACTAACAACAACAACAATGGCTGCCCGATTTCCTTGTAAGTACAAACGAATAATTATTAATTTTTTGACGCTTAATTCCCATATCTCAGTCTGATTGCTTCCATTCTGTCACTCAATTAATTTCGAATATTATTCAGAGCGGGAAATTTTAAAATCCTATTTCTTACGCAGATATTAAAGTTAAAATGGAATCCGGCAGTGCAAAATATTCATCCATTAAATTCATTTCATAAATGCGGTGCTATTACAGGTTAAATGGAATCCGGCGGTGCAAAATGGCGGCCGGCGGTGGAAATAACAAATGCGGTGGAAATAACAAATGCGGTGGAAAATGCGGTGGAATCCGGTGGATGCGGTGGAATTACAGGTTACGTACTTACCGACCAACATGAAGTTTTTATTCGCCCATAAGAATAACATTGTTAGTGCTGCCAACACAAAAAAGTCACCAGATGCTGAGACAAAAGTCCCTAGAACTGTCTGCCCCAATCGTCACATTCACTACTTATTTTGTTTCGAAAATTAGGTAACACCTCGGGTTACACAAACCGGTAGTAATAAAAGCACGTCTAAAATGACGAAATGTTTCGCTCTGGTGTAAATACTTGTTAATTTCCCGCGTCCCGCATCAGTAGCGTGATTTTCGCTACCGCTCCCGCTCCCGCTGTTCCGCGTCGGTTTGAGAAGGCCTTTACACCGCACTTAAGGTTCGTGTCCCGCGTCCCGCTCATACCCTTGGCCGGACGCAAATTGTCCCGATTTCTCATAACCTACGCATTTAATCAACCTCGATGTAGAGTATGTATCTATCAAATCAGGCGGTAAGCGTTCGTGTTCAAAATGAGACAACCCGACCAATGAGCAATGATGCGAGACGGTGATCGGGGATTCCCGAATTACAGTGCATCTTAGTTTGCACGATGTACAAAAACGCGTGCTCGCGTGTTGCAAGCAGTGTTGCCAGACGTAGGGATTTGTCCCTACACGTAAGGTTTTTTAGGCAAAGTAGGGACGCAGGGTCGGATTTTCGAAATTACCTTATTAGTAGGGACATTTGGAGCCCCAGGCCATGAGTAAAACGACGGTGGTAAAATTTGAATATATTAATCCGAAAAATGCTTTACGCAAAGTAAACAGAATTAATAAAGCATATTTATGCAATAAATATAAATAATGCATTGATGTTTCAGCAACTTTAACCGAATATAATAATCTGGCATTCTACTTTTCAGTAGAAGAGGTGACTTGTTTAGAAATGCTACCTATAGAAGATTTTTGGATCCAAATTTCAGAAATAAAAGATGTTTCAAACAAAAATTCTTTTTTAAATGTTTATAAACTAACTAAGATTGGGTTATCTCTACCACATTCAAACGCTGTAGTGGAGAGAGTAATTTCCTTGTGCATTGATATAAAAACTAAAAAATTAAATAAGTAGTGAAGCACAAAAACATTAATTTCGTTAATACGAAAAAAAATGGAAATGTAACTTATAAAAACTCATGCACATTATTTTGTTGATTCAGAAAAATTAAGAAAACTCTTTAGACGTTGCGGAGGATGAGTCACGAGATGACAACTTGATCTCCGACTCGGATGATTGGGTCATCATATTTTGTATTTTAGGTACACACACGTGGCACCTGATTTATTTATTATTATCATCAACATCAAAAGTTTAAGTTTGTCTTGTTTTGTTTTCTATGCTATTTTAATTTATTTTTGTTATATCGTTTTATTATTTATAATATTTACAATAAATGTTCATGTTTAAACGAATTCGTATTATTTCAACGTTTTTTAGCAGCGTAGGGACATGTAGGGTTTTTTTAAAGTCTCGGTAGGGAATTCCAGTGTATAACTTCTGGCAACACTGGTTGTAAGCGCCAGTCTGTGTTGAAGCTTGAACCGCTGTGTTGAAGGGTTGCATTTATGTATTCTACGTACTCTTTACTATGGTAAGTGGATGACAGTAACATCATCCTAAGCATATTTAGTATTTAATTTCGTTCTAAGAAATATGAATTCATCAAGCGAAAGTGAAGATAGAAAAAACACCACCCCCACAAAGAAACGAAAGAAAATATCGATACCCTACTTTGAAAAGCTCGTAAGTCCGATTATGCGCAAAAATTACATTTTTGCATTAATGCAATAAGAAACATCAAATTTCGTTACTGTGAAAAGCTCGTAGCTCTATTCCTAAGCTTCAGCCATCTACAGGCAAATTTGAAAACCTCATTAGAGATTTCTGTAATTTTAAGGGTGAATACCTTGGAAGTTCAGTAGTTTAAGTTCAGTTATGGAGGAGTGTCAAACCTTCTCAGATTGTGATCGTGATTTGAGTTTTTCTGTAAGGTAAGATTCATTTTGCATACGAATTACTGAAGCTAAGCTCCTACACTTCTTACTCGTATTACGCCAAAAACCTGAAACTTGAAACTAATAATAGCAATATTTCTCCAGCAACAACAAAACAAAGAGACTTACGAGGTTTTCATCTTTCAGGATTCCGAATCCCTCATTTAATCAAAAGTACTTAAGAGGTTTTCACGATTCAAGAACTCAAAAAAAATGAAAATCTTAAACAGGTTTTTGCGCGTATTATTATTATTACCATTATTGAAAGAAATGTTTTTTCAAAAATAAGGTTTGTTAATGTTCAATCACTTTTTCTAGGAATAATAATAACTGCGAATGATTTTGCTAGTATCTTGTGTGACCTGATTGAGAATAAGTCCGAAGATGTGAACGATGAGAGAGAATTAACATATTACAGCGATAACTGCTATTACCAGAATAAAAATGTCACCCTTTCGAATGCCTTGCTTAATATGGCTATGGAGAAAAATCTCGTAATAATGCAAAAATTTTTAGAGAAAGGGCATACCCAAATGGAGGTAGATAGCATGCACGCAGGCATAGAAAGAAAGCTAAAAAACAGAGATATTTATGTTCCTTTCAATTACGCGGAAGTTTGTAAATCAGCCAAGCTGAATCCTTGCCCATATCAAATTAAATACTTGGATCACACTTTTTTTCAAAACTATGAAACAGTGAAGTTTTTTTCCTCAATTGGACCAGGTATGCGCGCTGGTGATCCCATTGTAAATAACATAAAAACATTGAAATACACTGCTGATAGACACATTAAATTCAAGACAGATTTCGAAGAAGAATGGCAAAATTTGAACAAGAGAAAAGACAGTAATGTTCACACGTCTTCCAACCAAGAGTTGCCAAACTTATACCGAGGGCCAAGAAAAATAAAGAAGGACAAGTACGATAACTTTCAGTAAATTAAAAGTTCCTTGATTAAAGATTATCACGCCTTTTACAATAGTTTGAATCATGAATGATTCTGATTCTTATATCTGATAACATTATCAATCTGTTATCTTTGTTTCATGTTAATTTATATTGTTTCTTGCTTTTTCACAATTCATGACTGCGTCATGTTAGGTAGACCTGTCGCGGCGAAAGAAGAACCTATCACGTGTTCTGCGCGAAAAACCAATTTACATAGAATGCGTCTACAATGAAGTAATGGGGGTGTCCGATGTTGCTGTCAGCTGGAGTGTCGTGTTTATGCTATTAATTACTTCGTTGTAGACCCGTTCTACGTAAATTGGTTTTTCGCGCAGAATACGTGACTGGTTCTTCTGTCGCCGCGATAGGTATACTTACATGTTTTTCAAGTTTATTGCCGTTTGTGTATGCTATGTTTTTGGCCTATACTATTTGTTTTTTTGTTTGAGAACAAGAAAGTGTTTCAATTCTTTTATGTTTCATGTCGTAGTTTACATGTTTTGCAAGTTTTTTGTATATTTCAAGTAGGTAAGTTTCGCTCTGGTTTTGAACTATATTTCATGTTTTATGTTCTCTCATGGTTATACTTTTTATGTCCCAAGTCTTTTCCTTATGTATTTCAATAAATTTTGCAGCATTTTTTCTTGTCTTTTTTTAAATTTGAAATACTCGTATGTGCCATCTATTTCCATGAATTAAAAATGAAAACCTCGTAAGTGTCATGAAAATGCCTAAGGAAAATATTAATTGAAAAAACAATTTAGTGACAACAAAATACCGTCATTTGAAGTCATTATTCGAGTAAATAATAAAGAGTCATGACTTAATTAAAAATAAACAGTTTTTTGATCCCCCTATAAAATTTGGCATTTTGCACTTAAGAAGTTTTCGAACTAAGGTATCAATATGTTTCTATAAGAAAGAATGGGAAACACAATATGACTGGTTAAGACCAACTGATATACAATCTAAATCTGGATCTAAAGCATTTTGCAAAATTTGCAAAAAGTCTTTTAGTGTAAGTCACTGCGGTTTAAACGATATTCGAAAGCATGACGGACGAGCTGAGCATACCCGTCAAAAGAAACTGGTTAGATCTAATCAAACAATGCCGGCATTTTTAATTACTGACTGTTTAAATTCCGACGAAGAGAAAATTATAGCTGCGGAGGTAACTAAAGTATACCATTCCGTTAGAGACACACATTCTTTCAATTCTCTTGACTGTGATGCTACACTTTCTGCGATAATATATCCGGATTCAAAAATAGCTCCAAAATTACACTGGGCAAAACTAAATCAGGGTCCATTGCGCACAATGTGTTGGGTCCAGATTCTATAGAATTAAGTATTGGTGAACTGAGAAAAGGCGTATTTTTCAGCGTGTCTGCAGATGCAACGAATCATGGTAGTTCCAAGTTGTTTCCGATTTTGGTTAGATTTTTCACCCCTACGATTGGTTTAAAATTATGTCAACTAGATTTTTATGAGGATCCAAACGAAATGTCCTCTGCCATATGCGAAAATTTAAAAAACAGACTAAATGGTTTTGGTCTTTCAACTTCCAGAATTAGTAGTTACTCTGCAGACAACGCAAGGGTGAATTTTGGAAAACACAAGTCCGTGTTTCAGTCTTTGAAAAAAGAAAATCCACAAATTTTACAAACAGGTTGTCCAGCGCATCTGTCGCATAACGCCGTTAAGTACGCAATTGATAAATGCGAATTCAACATCGAAACTCTCGTTTTAAAAACCTATTCTCATTTTGGATGTCACGCTAAAAGAGTAAAGGAATTGAAAGATTTTTTCGTATTTGCTAATTTGGAATACCGCACAATAATAAGACATGTTACAACTAGATGGTTATCTTTATATCCGGCAGTCGACAGATTATTACAGTCTTACCCAGCTATAAGAAGTTATTTCGTCTCATTGGGTGAACAGTGTCCTGTTGCAATAAGAAAATTTTTCCCTGAAGATGGTATCGGGGTAGTTGAAGTGGAATCCGGTCAACTATATACATTAACAGAATGTTATTTGTCCTTTTTCCAAAATGCATTAAAACTTTTGCATGATTTTAGAAAAAACACGCTCTTGTGCCCTGAAGTTTACCAAGTTCTTTGCAACTTAAGGTCAAAACTAAATCAGAGACTAAGCGACGAATTCATAGGTTTTCATTGTAATAATATATTACAAAAATTTCCTGCACAACAATAGATTACCGCAAAAGAAAGCTTCATGGCATTTTACCGAAATGTTTTAAATTATATTGAAGATAGATTTGACTTTTCCGAGGGAAATCATCTAGCCAAATTTGGGATTGTCTTATTAAATTCGGAAATCCGGTTTTCGGATTTGCAGCAGTGCGTAATAGCCGCTAGTTTATCGGAAATTGACATGGATGCTCTCTATGAAGAATATTGTGAAATTCGCGGAACTTTATCGAAGGCTATAGACACAAAGGACAAGAGCTGTTTAGAGAAATGGACATTAATTTTCAAATCTAATAATTCACTTAAGAATTTGTTAAATCTCTTTCAATTTGTGTCATCAATCCCAACATCCAATGCAGCTGCTGGACGCGTGTTTTCAATGTGCGAGCAAACTTGGAACGATACTAGAAATCGTTTATCCGTAGAACACGTCAAAGCAGAACTACAGATAAAGGTAAATTACACCTATTCTTGTAAAGAATTTTACGAATACGTTACTTCCAACAAAAAGTTGTTACAAGCGGCCAAATCCCAAAACAAATATGTATTCAAATAAGGACTTAATTTATTATGTATTTTCTTTTCGTTTGTTGAAAATAGTTTCCTTTGTTTTGTTAAAAGTTGCGAGAATGCCGTTGTTTTGTTTTTTTTATAAATATATTTTAAGTTTATTTAAAGGAAGTGCCTCCGCAACCGGCGCCGGCTACAGTTTTGTAGGTGTATTGTTGCCGGAGCCTGCGTGTGTCTGGTGCGAGAGGGCAGCTAAGTGGTCTGTTTAAAATGCGTATGCGTTGTATCAGTCTTTTTCGTTCCCAAATAGAAGCGCGCCGGCAACTATACGCAAGGCCGGCGCCGGCTACGGAGGCACTCCCTTATTTAAA
Organism: Xestobium rufovillosum; assembly: GCA_963966045.1. Classification (NCBI taxonomy): domain Eukaryota; kingdom Metazoa; phylum Arthropoda; class Insecta; order Coleoptera; family Ptinidae; genus Xestobium; species Xestobium rufovillosum. Next base: position 8,244,999 of record OZ014498.1, on the reverse strand, counting down.
TGCAATAAAAAACTTTGAAGTGTCCCGATTTTTTTTGTAAATCCCGATTTTCTTAAAGCCTTGTCCCTACAAGTGCATTATAGGAGTTGGCAACCCTATCTGTCAGTAAAATCTGCACTTTTAGTGTTCCGACTATAAGGTAAGTGCAATTTTTAATATCATTCTTCAAATAACTAATTATTGTTGTGATTCAATAAATGTTATTTACCATAGAAATTGATTGACTGATCTGTAGAAAAGTTACGAGGTTTTCATATTAAATTTGCAGAAAAGTTACGAGGTTTTCACATTTAAAATTAGGTTTATTTATGTAAATTAAGAAGAATTCTTCAATCAAATTGTTTTATTTATCAGAAAACCCACAATTTTCTGGCAGAAATGAGTTTCAGGTGCACGAGAATGTTGAAATTTGTGAAAAACGTCGCTCCAGGAGTTCCGCCTGTTCACAAATTAAAAGAAAATTAACCTGAAATTCAAAATAATTCTCAAGAAAGTCAAAACACATCTGAAATACAATAAATACAAAGTATACCAGAAATGAAAAATACACCTGAAATACAAAATGCACCTGTAACAAAATATAGTGAAAATGCACCCATCCGAGATAGCAACTCCATGTTTTCAAAACATACAAAAGTTTGATTATGGATCTTTACCCCTTGGAAAGTCACAGGATATTACTAACAACCCTCTAAACGTTTCTATATCAATACAGGAAGAAAATATCCTGACATCCAACATAGTTGAGAGAGACGTGACAGTCAACACAGAGGACTTCGTAATTTTACCTGATCTGAATGTGTTTGGTCAAGACCTCACTCTGCTTTCGACATTTGATAATGCCTCATTAGTTATTGGAAATGACATGAGCACAAATTGTTGAGAAATCACAAATTTTCAACAAGAAATTGATAGAAGAGGATATGATTGAAGACCAAGAAGACTCTAGAAAAGACCCCGATTATGTGCCGCAAGATGAAGAACAATCACCAGAAAGTGTAAGCGGCAGAGAAAATAAAGAGATAGAAAAGGATAACACTGAAATCGAAAGAGATGTTTACTAAGAGGATGATGTGATTAACAAACGACAAAGAAAAAATAGCCGAAGAAAATCATTGGCAATACAATAAAATTAAATTAAAGAGGATGAGAGGTCTAGATTACAATGGAAGAGGAAAGTCTGCCGATGGAAAGGTAGTATTTAACACACCTAAGGCAGCACGAAAAATGTTAGAAAGATGCAATAAATTGCTAGAGGAGTAAGAAAGGAAAGGCAATAAAATGTAGAATTTACTGAAACAGATAGAATTAAGATTTTTAAGAAGTTCTGGGGCAAACTAAACTGGAAAGAACATAAACAGTATATAAAAGGTTTAGTAGATGTAATACCACCAAAGAAAACATGTAGGTAACAATACAATTAGAAACAGAGACTGTACATCAATTCTTAGACTTAAAAAGAGAGGAATGTCATATAGAATGTGTAAACAATGTAAATAAATTTTAATTACTCAAAAGTTTTTAGAAAAGGGTCATACCCAAATGGAGGTTGGCATGTATCGAGCGCCGTTTGAAAGACAGAAACATTAATGTTCCAGCTGATTATGCAGTTCATTGGTGGAAGAAACTTCGACCAATTTAAAAAAAAATAATAATTTTCATGGGTTCTTGGTCAATTGAACGGAAGTTGTCCCTTTATTTGACTTTCCACATTTGTTTAAGGGAATACGAAACAATCTTAAAAAATACACTTCGAAATTGAAGGTAAAAAGAAAATAGCCAAATGGTCACATTCAAAAATTTTATGAATTGTGACAATAATTTTTGTCACATTTTTATATGTTTTTTCAATAAAGTCTTGACAAAGTTCCCAACCGGGAACGAAACGGTGACATTTTATACAAATTGTTTTACATTGCCATCAATTTCACAAATTATTAAAATATTATTATTCTGTTACCTTTTTACACTAGCCAATAAACAAGAATAAAAGTATTTCAAGCTGAATAATAATTTAACATTTCTTTAATAGAGGGACATCGATTTGAATTAGTTTTCTATATATCCATAAAAAGAATAAAAAACATTTTCATGAACATTTATAAGTGAGCCATTTATGTCAAATAGAAATATGTAGTAACGTATTCGTTAAGCCTAATTTTTAAATTTTTAGCAGAACCAATTTCAACAAAAAATTTTTACCAGTACGAAAAACTTTTTCTTATATGGGGTCGGCGGTCGGCAGCGTTGGGTAAACCAAGTTATGTTGCGTAAGAATGCACTATTTTATTTTACAGAACTTTAATACGTCCTCTACTCTCTACACATTCAACAGGAAACGGAACAATGTTTCATTTTTGACATCTCCTCACAGAACACTAACAGTAATACTAACAAAGTCGCGTAAAATCTGAATTTTCGTTCTGCACTTATTTTTTCTGAAAATTTCGTAATTACTAGACGGTAGCAACAGCAACAAACGATACTGAATTAAATACATTTTTACTGTGGTGCCAACACGAACGAAAATTTTCTGAGTCGAAAAACGCGGAAAAAATAATAAAATGTTTCCTGAAACAGTTGAATAAAAAATAATATGTGCAATGGGAGTTTAAGAACACTCAAGGTTTTTATGAAAAGTGATCAAAATTATATATTTTCTCTCCTTGTAACCACATCCGGGGACTTGCTGTAGAAAATTTTTGTCCAAATCTAACTAAATAATTGCTAAAAGATACTTCACACAATCTACTTACTGCATGTTGGAGGAGTCCAGTTCTCTTCTCCAATTTTGTACCCAAATTGCTTTTCTTTTTGCATTTCTTGGCCACCTAAACAACCTGGATCCCTTACTAGAACAACTGGAACAGTCAGAGCTGTATTTTCTGCAGCAAGTACAGAGTCCATGAATAATTTCAAATTTTTTTACTGTATGGTAGCGACATTTTCATAAATGTAATGAAAACTGTGTAGGTTCTACTTGCCTCAAGAAAATTACCCCTCTAGTGATGTAGAACCCCTCTAGTCATGTGGAATCCTTGCTATATGGGGCAAGTGGAACTTAAGCCGCCGAGGCAACATTTGGCATGCGACAATGATACATGCCACACAGAGCCAATTAACCGAAGCGACATGAAGCATATGTCTTTGCCGCATGCCACATGTTGATAGTTGTTGCTGGACGCATACTTCACCTATCGATTGATGTTGCTATTATCCAATAATCAGCGGATCGGTGCGGCTTGTATCCTGCAACATGGATTAGAAACCTACTTTAAACCATCTTATTTATTGAAGATTATCATAATTCACCGGAATTGTGGAATGGTAAAATCTTTGATTATAAAGACAACAAAATAAAAAATGATCAGCTCGCCACTAAATACGAATGAACTGTGATCGAGGTGAAAAAGAAAATCAAGAAAAAGAGTTTCTATCTTTCTATCGCGAATGTAAAAAACTACAAAATTCAAAGAAGAGTGGTTCATCTCTCCGTCCAAGAAAGGGAAATGGTTTGCGTTTGAGCTGTTGAGTTTTTTATTAGACATCGATGCATCGAGACTAACTACGTCAACTGTCAGTGACGAGGAAGACTCTGTAGTAAGTTTTCTTATTCGTTAAATTAAGTTTAATTAGTATTTAGCGACGCTGAAATTTAATTTTATTCAATATTATTTTAAAATACATCTTTTAAAATTATACCAATATTAAAATGATAGTTAAGTGTAAAGATCTTGTCACGGCACATGTCCTTCATCTAATGAAAAATATCTCATAAATTCGTCCCTCACTTCTTTGGCTTCAAAGGTTGACCTCCGTGCTTTTCGTTGCAAACTCTTCATGCCAGTGTCGCCTTGGATAATTGCCCTCCATGATCATGGAATATTATTTCCATCTCGTGTTTCATTGGCAAAGGTTCCTCGAGACGAATATAATGGTCTCGAAGTTTTACTCGTTCTCAAAAAGTTATGTAGATAAATGCATGCGGTTTTGATGATCTCGGCGTTTTCCACATTAATCAGTAATCAGGTCCTGCCTTGGCAACCAATATTAGCGTATATAAAACAATAGTTCGCGTCTGCAACGGCCATCAAAACAATGCTAAAAGTTTCTTTGCAGTTAAAGACCATGCTGCCACTGTTTTTTGGGTTCTGCATGACAATCTGTTTTCCATCGTAAGCTCCAACACAATGTGGGTAATTCCAGGAACCTATCTTCAGTGTAAGGAATCTGAAAAATGCAAAAATAATATTTGTATTGTTGTTTTTGCAGGAAGATGGCTTAGTGTCAGATTCACAAGACATCCATGATAATAGTCAAGATCAAGACACTCGAGAATTTAAGCAGTTTGCGGCCAATAAATTCAATTTTAAGGGAAATGAAATATTCCGTGCCTCCGAGAAAAAGTTAGGGAAGGATAAGAGTTTTACATCTCCTTCGGACTGCGAAGAAGAAGCATGTAATATCCTAAAACGTACATGTCAAAGGGATGAGTATTCAACGTACGGAGAATATATAGCTAATGAACTGCGAAATCTAAACCCTCGAGCGCGTACTATGGTAAAGCACGAGATTAATAACATACTATTTGAAGAAGCTGAATGTGTCCACTACTCATACTTCCACACCCCTTGGCAACTACGAGAGTAGTTGCAGTGAACCGCCCTCTGTGGCATTTGCTTCTTCGTTTCAATCTACTACTTCTGGGCCAAGCTATAACTATGCAAAGCCATCCGACCGCTTTGAAAAATCTCACAACGATAAGAACTTTCTGCTTTTCCAATACTCTCTGATTTCCTAAGCATGGAATAAGTGTCTTGAAATCTTATATTTTTTTAATGAATAATAAAATATTTTTCCCACGACCCCTTAGGAAAGCGGCACGTTGCATACAGCATAGTAGGCCGGAAACTTGACAATTGCATTACCCGTGCGCTAAACTCAAAACTGTGCTGTAATTTTTGAAAATCGCACAGTTCATTCAAATTTTGTAGTCAGCTTTGAGATTTTGACGTTTACTGAATAAATATTCTGTAGCGTCTCTTTTAAATCTAATATTTTTTTATCAGAAAAATCTCTTAAAAGGTACGGCAGTTAAACATTTTAATGGCTACTCTGTGGAAGACCTAAATATTTTAGGTACGAACTACTGGTCATTTATGAATTGGCGAGCAAGAGAACAAATCAACGTGTCATTCATGAGCCGGTCGGAATTATTAGAATATTATGTTCACGGTAAGTTAGTAGGCTACTTGGAAATTTTGACATCTATTAACATAGACAACAAATCCCTAAAAATAAAGTTACTGTTTTATGAATACATTTGTCTTCTTAAGGGGTTGTGGGAAAAATAGTGTACATAACTCGATGGAAAGTGTATTTCCTATAAACTCGCGTGATTTCTGCACTCGGCTACGCATCGTGCATAAAATTTCACGCTCGTATGAAATTTGTCACTTTCCATGCTCGTTACGTAATATACTATTACATAATGATAATGATTTATTTAAGTTACCTTGACAAAATCATGCAGAACGTCGATTAAAGCTCTGCATACCTCTAGAATAATTCGTGGTATGCTGGGCTCAGATATTCGGAACAGATTCATAAATGAGGAATAGCTGTCGCCGGTAGCTAAATACCTTAATGTTACTAATAGCCTCACATGAGCTGGTATTGCCTCACGAAAGTTGGCGTCAAATTTCCTAATAGTCTCTGAGATCTTTCCTACCAAGTTTTCAAAATCGTCTCTGCTCCTTCGCGTAAAGCCGCTGAAGCAGCCAATATCTTCCTATCCAATTCTACCATCGACCTCAGGTGCTTTCGATTTCATCACTGCACCTGTCCGTAATGCTTTGTTTGAAGTCTTGATTTTGGAGCAGATTAAGCGAACCGAAAGTCAAGTTTTAGAAGAAAAAAATGCAGAGGCGCCGAAGTTATTACTTCAGAAGAAGCAATTAAAAGACTCGAGTAGAATGAATATATAAAACAAATTCGATAAAAGTTAAGAGGGTGAAAAGACGAAAAACAATAAGAAAGCTACAGTAGTAGTTGAAAGTAGTGACGATGAAACAAACGAAGAATTAGAAACGGAAGAGTTTGAAGTAGAAGATGAAGCCAACGAGATTGCAGAGGGAAATAATTTTGTTAATCTTATGTCTAACGACTTATACAATGTGCAGGTGGGAGATTTAATTCTCGTTATTTTTTCCCGTAACAACAAAGTGAAAATGTACGTCGGACAGCTAACCGAGACAGAGACATGCTTGGAAGCAAAATTTTGTAGAAGGTTTCAATCAACTTCAATATTTTATTGGCCCAATGTAGAGGATAAAAGTATTATTCGATTTGGGTAATTTTTTCGCAATTAAGCATCTGCGTATAAAGTGAGGCTTCGCGACAGATGATTGGAAAACAATGCGCATGAATGAATGGTTCCCGTGCAGAATTGCAATTAACCTTTGGTATATTTTCTGTTAAAATTACTTGTTACTGAGTTACTGAGTTTAAAAGCGATGTTAGTAGTGCAGTCTTTAATATTTGTATATGTACCAGAATTAAGTAGGTTATACCTGACCTAATGAATTGATTGAATAATTTGCCATATAAAGATTAGTCGCAGATGCAGACTAGCGTGTGTTAGAGCTAGCCAAGCATAAATAAGAGACAACCAAGGATATAAATATGTGTAGCCCGTATTTTCAACTTTGTCGAGAAGTGTACACTGCGGTACACAACAAAATCGCTTGTGTTGGAATACACCCTCATTTATGTTATAGCGATGATATAATAATTAAAGACCTACCGGAATTATTTTACCCGGATATTGTTAATTATTTGGTACATAAACAGTTTTTACACTTTGGATGACATGAAAGCGTAAAAAGCTCTTGAATATTTTAAGCCAGCTTGTTGTGGGTGGGTGCGAAAACTTTGTTGAAAAAATGTTAATGAATACTGCATTGTTTTGGGAAAAGTGTTACACACACAGCGGCTACGGATTATTTCAGAAAAAATGGAACAATTTTAAGTTGTCACTGTAATTGTATCGCAGACCTTGCAGAATCTTGCACTCATGTTGCTGCATTATGCTTTGCAATAGATGCAGCTATTTGAAATAAAGTAACAACTTCAGTTGCAGAAGAATTTGCGTATTGGGCTGTCCCTACCAATAAACCTGAAGAGCCGAAACAAGTAGTCGTAAATAGAAGGTACACGATAAAATTAACCCTGTCTCCATCACCTCGACTGCCACAATTTACAACCAAGCAACAAACCGGCATTTTCCTTGTAATTTGTAACACTGTACCACAGCATAATACAGCAGTTAAAGTTCTTGGCGGTGTCTGAACTATTTTAGCTGCATTTGGTGACCTCCAACTGTAAGTGATTTACTACCGCGGCGTTTTATCAAAAGGTTTGACGCAGGTATTAACTCGGCGATAAACGAAAAAGAACACGTGCGGAGCCTGAGAAGTTGCGCGGGCTCCGCTTCGCGAGCTAGAAAATTTAGGGAGAGTTGTTCTGCTGTATTATGCTGTGACTGTACTGTACCTAAAATGTATTTGACCTATTAAAAACATAAAATCTGCAAATGCATAACTTCCAATTATTGAGATAAACACCAAAAATCAAAAACATATACGCTTTAATTTCACTTCACCCTGGAATAGTAGCTAATAATGCAAAATAAAATGTACGTTCTAAGAACACCTGCTGAAAACCGAACTGAGAGTAACTTTAAAAGGAACGAGTGACACGCGTTGGTCATCAAAGGCGAATGCACTTCACGCCTTGAACTCCCAGCTGGAACAAATTGAGAAAGTTCTGTTGAATTGTAGGGTATCAGAAACAAATTCAAATTCAGGAGATACAATTGTGCAAGCTGAGGCTGCTATATTACAATATATTAGAAATTTTGAATTCAACTGTTACTTGACATTTTGGGATACTCTTTTAAATAAGATAAATGTTCGCTTATTTATGAAACATATTAAGTCACCAATTTCTTGAAGTTGACATTTCACCGGAAAACCGTTATAAAAACGTAGACGCATCGTTTACTGATGAAACATATTAAGTATTATTGACGCAGGCCAACCTACAGGCTCTATTTATATTCTGTTTGCTTATGAAACATATTAAGTCACTGACTTAATATGTTTCACAAATAAACAGAAAAGCAATACTGTGACAGTTGGTATAAAAATGTAGGGTTATGTTTTTATTTTCATTGTTTGAGCGACAGGAATTTTGCACAAAGTTAATATTAATAATAATATTATTAATTGTGGTTTAATATGAGCGAAAGGGAAAGCGAAAATGTTATTAAACGGATGAGAAAAGGCCTACTATGTACAAAAAAAACTACCAATGCCATAGAAAGCCGAACTGATAGAGCACAACATAAGGAACCTTTCAAAATTTCGGAATATAGCGAATTTGTCTTTGACTCTGGACTAAAGGGAACTGTAACTGTTAGCAATTTCATTGGTGGTGCTATGAAAACAACGTTTGCTTTAAAGAGGCCGGGACAGTATGAAGTTCAGCTGCCTTCATCTCAAGCGTATCAGTCAAGGTGTTCCATCTTAAAAGACAAGATTGAAGATCTTATGAAGATGCTTCAGTACTTACCAGAGGAGCACAAAGAATTTTTTAATGCAATTAGAGACTGGCCAACTAGACAAGGAAGAGAATAATTCAAGTAAAGTTTCATTTATTGTGTTCATATAAGTTTCTAAAATCATATAAAACCTTTTCTTAAGTATGTTGCAGTGATTTTTCTATGTTTTAATACATTTTTATGCAACAAATACAGAAAAAATCAAAATCCGAGCATTCATTCATGGAACATATTAAGTCATACCTATTAAATCACGTGGTGTTCTTCTATCATTTATCTAAAATTGTCAGTTGCACCCCCATACAGTCTGCCTAACCCCATACATCATCTATTATAGTATTAAAGTATGTGAGGGGGCTTTTTTAAACATTCATTCAATTTCACATGAAAGAATGAAAAGAATAAAGAGATTGTTAGTAGCAGACGAAACACCAAAGGACAAACGAGGCACAAATGTTAAAGAAAATGCGATATCAGAAGAGTCTAGGGAGAATATTAGAAATCACTATCAAGAATTTCCGGTAAAGCAGTCTCACTATTCTGGCAAGGAATTCATGTACCTGGTTGAATGACTGAATATGAAAATTATGTATAACCTTTTCAAGGAAAAACATCAAGAAAGTATAGTAAAGTACAGCTTCCATGAAAATTTCGATTTACATTTTGGCCGTGCAATACGTGCGAAGATCTAAATTTAAAGATCAAGAGTTCCAGTTTAGAAGACGCTGCTAAAAGGGTGGCAGTAGCAGAAAACATAGTCCATTGTCGTCGCGCTACACTGCATTGCAAATTACTGCTCAAGAATGCAAAGACCAAGAACACTTAGCTGTACTCGCTTTTTATTACAATTGCCCCAAATACCCGTGCAAGATTTATTTAACCTTACTCAGCTGAGTGTCAGTGTTTTCTGTATACACAACATAAAAACTAATACTTCCTTTTTCTATATTTACCACGAAGGAGTTGCAGCAAAAGGACCCAACCAAGTGTGCACATTCCTAATGCATTATATAGGAAACTACTTAGAACCACCTGCAAAGGAGCTCCGATTATTTTGTGATAACTGTCCTGGACAGAATAAAAACCACTGTCACTTAGGAATGTCCACTGCTTTAGTTGACACGGGACGTTTTGAAAAAGTACAGCAGTTGTTCCTCGATAAAACGATCGTTTTATCGGACACGTGCAGCATGTAGACGCTTGTCGTCCTTTTCAACTGTTATTATAGCTCAGCTCCGTCTGTGCGAACATACAATGTTTATTAATGCAACTATAATACATATTTGGTTTATAATATTTGTTGTTAACATGTCCGACTTACGACAGTGGTCTCATAATTTTTTTTTGCTGAATTTACAGAGTTATATCGGAGTTACCCCTGTCCATGGCAAGTAAAATCAAGCGATTATAGTGACAGAGACAAAAAAATCAAGCATATATGCATAAGAGAAATGGAGTTGTATGGTACAGTGGTATAATTGTTATTTATTCTCCTTCAAAAAATGAATTGTGGTTACCTGACGTAAAAACTGCAAATTTTTCTGCCAATGATAGCAATATCACCGATACAGTAACTTTAAGTACTTTAAGTAGCAATCAGGATATCATCTCATTGAATGAAAACACTTTGAATGACCAAATAATATTTAAGTATACTGACGTAGATCAGAATCAAAATTACAGCGACCAGTCGAAAGAGTCGAAAGAGTCCTGCAACCTCTGCCAACCAAGACGTTAAACATTAAACGTTACACCAAACGAAGATACGTGGCGAAATTTTTCTATTCCGTGGCATAAACTTCCTGACATCCTTTTTAAACAATTAGAATCAGAAGAAAGAAATAAAGAAATCAGAAAGGTTTTCACACTTGTGGTTGTTAACGAAATGACGGATTTAAAAACAGATTTATCATGCAAATGTTTTAAAATGATAGCCCATAAAATAATTGAGCGTTTTTCCGAAATCTTTTAAGGATGTGGATGTGGATTGTTAGAAATTTGGAAAAAATCGTATTGGCGCATCTGGAGATAGAGGGGAGTTTATAAACACGCTAGAAGTTATCATTAATTGTGTAATTAAAAAGGTCATTTGACCGTTCAAATGTGGTTTGCAAGGAATCATTTTACGATTAGTCTCATTGGCTAAGCATACATATGTTGTGTTAAAAATTTGAGAAAAATCGTATCAGCGTATTGGGAGATAGAGGGGATTTCATAAACACGCCCAATGATATCGTTAATTGGGTAATTAAAAGGGCGATTTGATCGTTCAAATGTGGTTTGCAAGGAATCATTTTACAATTTATGTAGTTAATATTTTCTGTCTTGACTATTTGGTAGAAATCCATGATGAAATAGAAAATTACTATGCGTACTACCAATAAGTATAAAAATTATTTTATTGACCGGTTTCAAGATTCACAAACGATCTCATCATCAGAAATGGTAAATAAAATTGTAAACAAATTATTATGACAGTTGACAAGGAAACTAAAATTGATAAAACAATACAAAAAATAATGATATCCATGAAACATGTTAACTAGATAACTGAATTTCAGTATTTACGTACGGGGCATAAGAAAACGCAAAGGAAATTCGAATACCTCGTACCTTGAAGGGAAAAAACAATGAATTTAAAGAAAACCAATTCGGGAAAAAACAATAAATTCAATTGAAAAAACCTTCAAGTGAAATATCAGAACAGAAAAAATAAATCAATCAATATCCAAGAATTCTTGACAACTGCCAACTGCTAAACTTGAAAAAACTGCGAGGTCAAGTCTATGTCGTTCTGTCTTGACAACAGCCAACTGTTAATCTTGTAATAAACTAAAAAAAAGAGAAATAAGTCAATAAATGTCATAATGAGAGAAACTGTAATACCGACACCTGAGAATTATAATTTTGATCAAAAGATAATTACAAAAGTTTAAATAAACTAGATTGTATTAAATCGACCTGGTCATTAAGTAAGTTATAATTTGTATCATTTTTATGTTTATAAATTTCTATAGACTCTAATATATCTAATTGATAACTCTTTACAAAATTAAACAATAATTTAGTATTTTCTGGAGGAGGGAATTGATGATTGTTATCAAAGAAATGATTAGCAAAACTTGAACGATCATTTTTTAAACGAAATGACCTTAAATGTTCATTGTACCTAATACGCATAGATCTGCCAGTTTGTCCGATATATATACTGTTACAGTCTAAACAATTTAGTTGATAAACACCTGTGTGGTCAAGTTTATGTGTTTTGTCTTTACTGTTAAACAAAATATGTGATAATATATTTGATGGTTTAAATGTGACTTGTATGTTATTTTTTCTTAAAATACTGGCAATCTTTTCAGAAATATTTCCAAAATAAGTAATCCTGCAAAATTTGGTAACTTTATCATTAGATAATTTAGGATATATGTTGTTACAAGCAATTTTAAATTTTTTATTGCTAATGATTCTATTGATGATTTCAATCTTAAATCCGTTATTTATTGCAATTGTTCTAATTATGTTTAGTTCTTTATTCAATTTATCCAAAGATAGCGGTACTGTAAAGGCCCTGTGTATCATAGAATTATAAGCAGAAATTTTTTGACAAAAGGGGTGAAATGAATTTGATGAAAGAGTAATATCTGTATATGTTGGTTTCCTAAAAATATCGAAATTAATTTTATTATATTCATTTATTAAAGTTAAATCTAAGAAATTAATTTTATGTTCAGTTTCTATTTCTTTTGTAAACTTAATTTTTGGATGAATACTGTTCAAAAAATTTTGAAAATTGTCTAATTGTCTTGTTGTTCCTTTAAAACAAGCAATAATATCATCTACATATCTATACCAAAATAGAATATGTTGTTTGCCTAATTCTGAATTCATAATTTTATCTTCAATATCTGACATGAAAATATCTGCTAATAAAGGACTAATTGGTGAACCCATAGCAAGACCTAAATTTTGAGTATAATATTTATTATTGAACTGGAGATAATTTTGTTAAATACAAAGTTGGAAAGCAGTAATAATATCATTCTTTATAACAATATTAGTGTGAGTTTTATCTAAAATATTTTCAATTAATTTTAAGCATTCATTAGGAGGAATATTAGGGAACATATTTGTAACATCAAAAGAAACCAAAAAGGACCCTGCTGGAATATTTTTATTTTTGATATTGGTAATTAATTCTAAAGAATTTTTTAAACTAAATTTGGATTTAAAATTTGTTGTATTTCTGAATATATTATTAATGTTTTTAGCTAAATTTCTTGTAGGAGCATTAATATATGATACTACTGGTCTTATAGGTGTATTAATTTTATGGTTCTTGATAAGTCCATATAATTTAGGGGCACATGCATTCATATTAATTAATCTTACTTTTTCAAAATTGTTATTAAAAATACTGTTGCAATTTTTTAACCAATCTTTTAATTTTGTTTGAAAATGTTTTGTTGGATCTTTTTTTAGTTCAGTTAATTTTTCATTATTAATAAAATTTTGCATCTTTGTTATATATTCATCTTTAGGTAAAATTACTATAGCATTGGATTTGTCTGCTTTCGAAACTATCAAATTATCTTTATTAACTTTTTCTTTAATAGAATTAATTGTAATTTTATCAAGTTTATTAATTTTATTAATGATTAAGTTTTTGTACTGAAAGGTATTATGAATTTTATTTCTAATATTCTGAGAATCATCGTCCTTTTTCAAAATTACTTCAATTTCTGAAATTAAAATTTCGGTTCTATTTATATTGTTCATATTGGGGGCAAATTTTGGACCTTTTGATAGTAATTCTGTTTCATTATTATCAAAAACTGTATTACTGTAATTGATAAATTTGGAACTAAATATTGCTTTCCTAGAATTGTTGTTATAGATGTCAGTTTTCTTAAAATTTTGAATATAGTTCAAATTATCTAATTTCTTTCGTTGTGTGAGGTATTTTTTATGTATGACTTTACTAATATTGTCTCTAATTATGTCATCTAAACTGTCAAACTCTATAGCGTGTAATTTGTATGAAAGTTCAGAGTGTAAAACTTTAATGTAGTGATTTAATACGTATCTTTGTTTATATTGGGTTCTACATTCTTCTTTCAACCAAACTCTCTGGGCAGCTTTAATTGCCTTCTCTGCTGCAATCGTGTTACTTCTCGTTGTGACATGTACATATTTGGGAACTATCTTCATTCTTAAACATTCTTGATTAAACCAAATGTTTTGACTTATTTTTCTCTGTTTAAGTTTAAGCTTCTTGTATAGTCTTTCTTGAACTGCCGTGCTGGCATTTTTTATGTAGTTAATATTTTCTGTCTTGACTATTTGGTAGAAATCCATGATGAAATAGAAAATTACTATGCGTACTACCAATAAGTATAAAAATTATTTTATTGACCGGTTTCAAGATTCACAAACGATCTCATCATCAGAAATGGTAAATAAAATTGTAAACAAATTATTATGACAGTTGACAAGGAAACTAAAATTGATAAAACAATACAAAAAATAATGATATCCATGAAACATGTTAACTAGATAACTGAATTTCAGTATTTACGTACGGGGCATAAGAAAACGCAAAGGAAATTCGAATACCTCGTACCTTGAAGGGAAAAAACAATGAATTTAAAGAAAACCAATTCGGGAAAAAACAATAAATTCAATTGAAAAAACCTTCAAGTGAAATATCAGAACAGAAAAAATAAATCAATCAATATCCAAGAATTCTTGACAACTGCCAACTGCTAAACTTGAAAAAACTGCGAGGTCAAGTCTATGTCGTTCTGTCTTGACAACAGCCAACTGTTAATCTTGTAATAAACTAAAAAAAAAGAGAAATAAGTCAATAAATGTCATAATGAGAGAAACTGTAATACCGACACCTGAGAATTATAATTTTGATCAAAAGATAATTACAAAAGTTTAAATAAACTAGATTGTATTAAATCGACCTGGTCATTAAGTAAGTTATAATTTGTATCATTTTTATGTTTATAAATTTCTATAGACTCTAATATATCTAATTGATAACTCTTTACAAAATTAAACAATAATTTAGTATTTTCTGGAGGAGGGAATTGATGATTGTTATCAAAGAAATGATTAGCAAAACTTGAACGATCATTTTTTAAACGAAATGACCTTAAATGTTCATTGTACCTAATACGTATAGATCTGCCAGTTTGTCCGATATATATACTGTTACAGTCTAAACAATTTAGTTGTTAAACACCTGTGTGGTCAAGTTTATGTGTTTTGTCTTTACTGTTAAACAAAATATGTGATAATATATTTGATGGTTTAAATGTGACTTGTATGTTATTTTTTCTTAAAATACTGGCAATCTTTTCAGAAATATTTCCAAAATAAGTAATCCTGCAAAATTTGGTAACTTTATCTTTGTTTTTTCCCTTCAAGGTACGAGGTATTCGAATTTCCTTTGCGTTTTCTTATGCCCCGTACGTAAATACTGAAATTCAGTTATCTAGTTAACATGTTTCATGGATATCATTATTTTTGTATTGTTTTATCAATTTTAGTTTCCTTGTCAACTGTCATAATAATTTGTTTACAATTTTATTTACCATTTCTGATGATGAGATCGTTTGTGAATCTTGAAACCGGTCAATAAAATAATTTTTATACTTATTGGTAGTACGCATAGTAATTTTCTATTTCTTCATTTTACAATTTATTATTTGCTTTGACTGCGCATATATTTGTTGCGTTAAAAATCGTATTGATGCATTGGAAGTTAGACGAGATTTTATAGAGGCGCTGGAAGGTATCAATAATTATGTTATTAAAAGGGCAATTTTACCCTTCAAATGTGGTTTTCAAGGAATCATTTTACGATTATTCGCTTAAATATTTGAAAAAAATCGTATTGGTGTATTGGGAGATGGGATTTTATAAACACATGCAGTCGGAGAAAAAAGTATGTGTACTCGTATAATAATTAGAATGGCGATTAACTCTTTAATCGTATGTTTTTGATATTATTGCAAATAAATTTCTTCTCAAAGCCGTCCATGAATACGTTGGCTAAAAGGCAAGAAATGGGGTTACCCATTGGTAAACCCTCTATATAGTAAAATTTATAATCGAATGAGAAAAAATCTTGTTCGAGGGCAAGCTTCAATAGTCTGTACAGGTCTGTCACTTCGTATTTATTTATTTCAGATATATTTGCTACTGTTGAATTCGGGCGTTTCTACTCTTTGGTATTGAAATTTGCGGGGCAGGGTATTGTATTTTACAACGTTAAAAGGAACGCGAACCGTCAACGAATTGAAGGAATCGATTCCAACAAAAGGATTGATTCCGATGAATCGACTCCTAAGAAGGAACGGTTTAGCCCATCTCTAATAAGAGCCCTAACCGTTCACTTCAAGGAGTCTTTTGGAAGCATAGTTAAGTTGTTGCAGGTTTGTTATGGTTTTATGATATTTTTCCACATTTTCAAAATCATAATTTTTAAGAATGAAACCGAAATCGAAAACAGTCCAGTGATTGTCTATTTTGAAGGTAGTAGTACTTTCCTTAATTCTATAACACGAATATTCTTCATGATTTTAGTTTACAGAAGGAAATGCCTATTACGTGGTAATAGATAAGCAGGTCATTAATGAATGCACCAGTATGTTCATGGAGGTTTTAAAACAATTGCATGCTTCCTTTTTTATTTTCAACTTGAAATACCCCACAAAAGCAAACTGTACTATAAGTTAATACAGAGATATTTCATGAAAACTAATCCTGACAGTGGAACAAAATCAAACACTTGTACGAAGTCTAAAACGTCAGTAATTAGATTCCTAAAAGCACTAGGGAATTATATGCTAGTGAATTCTTGTACTTCAAAATTTAAAATAATGATTAATTTCATATTCCCATTGTAGGATAAGGATAATATCAAGGGTAATATACAAGGTGTTTCTAAATTGAGTACCATAAATTTAGGAGTTTGTAGAGAAAGTTAAAATAACACTAAAACCTTTATATAGTTTTGTACAAAAACGCTTCCTTTCCAAAATGCCGACTGGCGTATCAGTTATTTAGCTATATTTGTAACTAAAGCAGCCTGAAGAATCTAAATTTTTGTGGGCAAGTGCTACTCAAAACTACAGATAATCCAGTAATATTTTAAGTGTAATACGATAATTCAGTGGCGTAGAAAAAGGGGTCGTGTAATACCTTTTTGTTAATAAAAAGTTTGAGGTTAGGTTTTTTGAAAATATCGTTTTAGTTTTAGATTCTCTAAACAAAATACTGCAAAAAAGATACTCTTCTTAAATATCTCTAGAGTCTTTCATTTTCGAGATATTCACGATTTTATGTGGCAGTGCAATTAAAATATTGTCTTTGTTCTGCTATATTATCATTAGTTAGAAACAAACGACTTTAGAGATATTTAAAAAGAGAATCTTTTTTACAGTATTTTGATTAGAGAATCTAAAAATAAATCGATATTTTCAAAAACCCTAACCTCAAACTTTTTATTAACAAATAGGTATTACACGACTCCTTTTCCTACGCCAGTGAATCATTGTATTACACTTAAAATACCATGTGTAACAGGAGTATGGTACACCCCCCTTTTTTCTTTATTTGTGAAGATAAATTTTTGAAACTTCGCACATCGTATGTACTGAGTAAACGTCAAGTTTTGACACAAACAAGGAAATCTTCACACTTCCGGTTTCAGCCAACTTTTGATTTTCAAATGGGACAACCTGTAAGCTATTGACTTTTTGGACTCTACATAATTTTCTGAATGCAATGGTACCACATTTGCGACATTTCAAGTCTTAGACTTTTTTAAATCTAATTTTAATTTTGTCAATTAAGTGTGCCATGACTGTTCCAACTTATTCTAATAGACCCAGGCAATGCCATAAAAAACGGAATTGCGTTGGAAATGCTAAATAATGTGATTCGTGCTTAAACAAAGTTCTCCAAATAATTTTTTGGGCAAAACTCATTTTTTTCAAATGGAACCATATTGGTACCAAGGTACTATTCAAGGCTACTATTAATAAGGAATCTTCTGATATGACCAGTTTGCATCTGGGACAAGAACAACTGAAATTACAGTCCATCGAAAATAGGCATTTAATTTTGTTTTTATCAAATGCTGCAAGGGGGCTTTGAAAACTTAAAAACAAACAAAACATGGTACCAATGCATTCAGAAAATTATGTGGAGTCCAAAAATTCAATAATATACAGGTTGTCCCATTTGAAATTCCAAAGTTGGCACCACTTCCGCTAAAACCGGAAGTGTGAAAATTTCTTTGTTTGTGTCAAAACTTGACGTTTACTCAGTACATACGATGTACCGAGTTGCAAAAATTTATCTTCAAAAATAAAGAAAAAAAGGGGGGTGTACCATGCTCCTGTTACACACGGTATTGCTGGATTATCTGTAGATTTAAGTAACACTTGCCAACAAAAATTTAGATTTCTCAGACTGCTTTTAGTTACAGATATACTTAGCTAAATAACTGATACGCCAGCCGACATTATAACACCATGTATTTTGGAAAGGAAGCGTTTTCGTACAAAACTGTATAAAGGCTTTCGTGTTATTTTAACTTTCTCTACAAACTCCTAAATGTATGGTACTCTATTTAGAAACACCTTGTATAATGTAATTTAGTTTACCCACAATGTGCTTAAGCGCATCGTTCAAGAGAAGAATTTTGTTTATGGACTGAAAATTATCGTCTTTTTTGATAAAATACTTATTTTTGTTACCAAAACGTTTTTGAATATACTTACCAAAGGGACTAAATACAATGTTATTCAGAATGGGTACCTATGCCAATCTTTAGGCTAGAAACAGCAAAGTAATTACTTTAAAATAATGTTAATTCTGTGAAGAATGGGAAAAACAATACAAGTCCAAAATTTAGTAAAATGAGTATAAGTAAGTCAAATTATACATTAAAAATGTGTACTCTTTGCGTTGCGCAAAACAGAAAAAGACATTTTATATTATAATAGGCATAATGCATAGTGAATTTTAGTATAGTAGGTTGGTGGGATAAAAGTATGAGTTAACTTATACTATTTTAAACGTTTTTTGAATTGCTGGAAAAACTAATATACCCTTGATGACAATGTGAAAGATAGGAATTATGAACAATCTGAAATCGAATTAATGATAGTGACACCGATGTGAAAATATTGATCATTTTGGATATCAACATAAAGAAGACACAGAGGAAATAGGTCCTGAAGAAAACGTTGATGTAGTTGTTAATAAGTAAAGAAATAGAGATGATTCACACACTAAAAGAAAACGAGAAGAAAGACAGAGAAAATAAATAAGGGTGAGAGTTATGTTACTTACAGCCAATAATAAAATAAAACGAGAAAGAAAAATTCAGGCTTTGCCAGAATGTAGAATGAAGGGTAAAGAGAGAATCGCGGAAAACATAAGACAAAATATTTTTTACGCATACTGGGCACTTGAATCATGATAAGCGGGTCACCTATGTAGATCATTGTGAACCAAAAAAACCGCTATTAATAAAAAGAAAGTTAATGACACTGAAAAGCAAAAAGAGAGACAAGTAACATATTATTTTTTTAAATTAATGGGGAAATAACAAGAGTGTGCCGAGGCTGCTTCCAATATATCCTACATGAATCCCAAATATTTGTTACTTCAGCTTTAAGCAGCTCAAAAAATGCTGTGTCTGTGATTACAGAAGATAATCAAAGAGGCAATTCTGCACCAGCAAATAAGTACTCTGAAGCTATTACTCAAGATGTGATCTTTTCCTAGCAACAAATCCCATTATACCCTAGGAGATAATAATAATAAAAAGTTTTTGGCCCACAGTTATGTTCAAACAATGCACAATAAAGGGCGACCCAGACATCCTCTAGACAACAATAAACACATGCATTATCTTGTTACATTTTACTATATAAACTTAGAATTGTATTAATCAGGGCATTCATATTTATGTGGTTACCTAGAACGTTACTCTGTTAGTTTAAATTAGCATAGTAAAAGTTATCAATAAATGTTTTTTTATAAAACTTCAAGGAAGAAGTATTTAATTGACGCTGCGAACAGGATCCCAGAGGGCTCTATCGACGAAACCCTTGGCTTCCAAGCTTCAACTGGAAAGAACCACCACAATCAAAAGTAAGTGAGTTCCTTCATTTTTCCATTAATTAACCATTTATTGAACTACAAATATTATTATTGCCGTAAATATTTTATTTTAAGAATAATCCAGAACCTAAACTAGATTATCCTTATTTCTTTGAGTATTTTATTTTATATGAGCAATCTAGAATCAGAACTAGATTATCTTAGCAATAATCTTTCCAATTTAACTTTAATGATGCCTGGACAGGAACAATTGCGAAATGCACCATCAGCATTAGCTGCTGAAAAATACAGTAACCAAATTCCTCATTTTGACGGTTCTCCAGATAGACTTGAATTTTTTATTAGAATATTTGATACATTTTATAATCGATACGGAAACACTACCTATACGAGTTTAAGTGATTACGTATTTCTTGCAATCACAAGTAGCCTTTCAGGAGAAGCCGCAAATTCAATTCTTGTACGGCCAGACTTGCTAATGTGGCCAGAAATTAAAACAGAATTGCGTTTAAAGTTTGGAGATCGAACTGATAAACAAACTTTATTGCACCAGTTCACTTTTATGCAAAGAAGCCGCAATGAAAACATATTTGATTTCATTGAAAAAATTAAACAAATGAGATCTCGGCTAAATGTAAAAATTCATTCGGATGATACGCTAAACGCATTAATGAAACAAACACAAATACTACATAATGAGTATACCGAGTGTTAACTTTCAAAGCCGCTCATAGGAAATTTGGAAATTTGGTTCGTTATTCAGGGTAAACGTACATTCGTCTGTGAAACAGATAAGAAAAAGCTCCTGCATGTCTTCACAAAATATGCGCCTGGCTTCTTCATCCCTTTCGAAGTTCTCTTGATGGCACGGCACTGGGGCTTAAAAAAGGGTGGTACCTATGTTTCTTTAGTATCTTGAATACCGCGATATTTGAAACATTTAAGTGATGGGCAATGACTCTTGTACTCAATTTTGGATCTACATTGATCATTCGCAAAACACGCTCTTCAAATACATTATAAGCTCCATGTCTTCGATTTCTTACATAACTCTAATGTAATTTGAACATTGTTAAGAAAAATTATTAATATTTACCACCCATAGCTTCTGATTCTGTAGAAATATTGGCAGTTTCTTCATATTTTCTGATATAACTTCGAATTGTTGATGTGGAAGGTATCGGTCTGTTATTAAACTGAACAGAAAACAAATCTCTAACTACCCTTAAACTAGACCCGCCATAGAAGGTTTTCACCTAATATCCATTCTACATTTGAGTAATTATTATCCATTTTAATTTTTATTCTCTACGCTTTTGCAAAACCCGCTGACAAACTGTCAGAAATATTCGCACAAGCAAACATGTTGCTTAGCAACAGAGACAAATTTGTTAATCACAGTTTAAAAAGTAAAAAAAGAAATGGTTAAAACAGATGCAAATTACAACGTATTCTTGCCCTTTTGTTTATTGTCCGATGCGGAATAATTTTGTCTTTTATTTGATACCATTAGCTTTCTTGTAAGTTAAAATGGGGAGCAGGAATTCACAAAAACGTTACTTACAATGTTAATTTCCTATGAGCGGCTTTGAAAGTTAACACTCGGTATAGCTCTGACTGTATTGCGAAATAATACGTACGGTAACTTAAAAACCGCGCTTATCTTACGCAATCATCAAACTTTAGAAGATGCTTTACCCACTGTTCATGAAATCGAAAGCATTGAACAACAGAGCACTTCATTTCGACAAAATACACCTATGAGACCAACACAAATTCTTAAACCTAAGAATAATTTTATTAAAAATCAAAACTTTCAGCAAGTTCCAGATTACTACTTGCAACCAACGCCTAGTTACGCGTATACACCCCAAAATTACTTCAAAACACAACAACCACCTTCACCATATCAAAAATTACCTCAAATACCCCCTACGCCTTTTCCCGGACAAGTACAAACTACTTTCCCTAGCCAACCAATAAATATACAACCACGACCAGTACCTCAAAAGTTCTTTACAAACGAACAAGTGTTCGGTAAACCAAAGAACGTGTGGCAACAGAAAAATCAAACTTCCCAAAATAAAAGTACCCCTATGTCTGTTGTGACATCAACAATCAACAAACCCCGCTCTAACATATTCAAATCAACCGGACCCAGAAACTTCATTTCCCAGGAAATTCATCACACCGAATCTGAAGAATATCCTGTCAACTCTAATGAACTCGACGATTCACAACCACGTCAAGACCATTCAGACTATTCCATCAATAACTATGAAACGGAATCCGCAGAAGAAAACGAGGATTTTCGCGAGAACATTTCTTGCCTAAACCCCGAATAGAATTCAATACTCTCGTGACTTCCAACTTGCCTTATTTAAAAATCAAAGAACCACCTTTAAAATTACTCATCGATGCAGGCTCAACTAATTTTATAATCAGACCTTCAGTTATCGAACAAAACTGTCCATTTCATATTCGTAAACAACCTTTTGTAATTAAAAATTCTCATGGCGAAACCGAGCATCAATTTCAAGCTGAAATTCCCGTTTCCAGAATTCCAGTCAAATAGGAATATTAATTTTCTTCTCTATGATTTCCACGAATTTTTCGATGGCATTTTAGGTACAAACGACATTCGAAAATTAAAACTTCAAATTGACCTCACAAATAATGTTTTATATAATGACTACCCCTCCATTTTGATAAAACAGATTTTCCGTTTCAAGTGGAGATTGGACCACACGAAACATTACTCCGAATTTTTCCCGTAACAGTTTCCGATGGAGAAATTTATATCCCTCTTCAACAAATTAGCATATGCAAGTAGAAGACACCTTTACAATTAGCCGTAACGGATTTGCATATTTTTCAGTTGTAAACAATTCCGACAATAGAAAAGTTTTTATACTACATGAACCAATAGCCTGCTCTTCCATAAATTCTGAATTATTTGAAAGTTACACCTTAGAAAGTGCCCTTCCTATACCTTCTGCAAAAATGAGACAACCGCAGGTAAAACAATTATTACGTACTGATCACATGAATGATGAAGGGAAACAGTCTATAATCAGACTGTGTGATCAATATTCGGACATATTTCATCTAGAATCATCACAACTAACATTTACTAATCAAGTCAAACATGATAAAAACCACTGAAAATGACCCAATCCACGTTAAATCATATCGCCTACATTCACAAAGAAGAAGTCCGAAAACAAATAAGAAAAATGTTAGATGACGGCATCATACGACCTTCTCAAAGTCCATATAACTCGCCTATTTGGATCGTTCCAAAAAAATTAGACGCTAGTGGAAAAAAGAAATGGCGAATTGTCGTCGACTATAGAAAGTTAAATGAGAAAACCATTAATGATAGGTATCCCTTACCCAACATTTCCGACATTTTAGATAAACTTGGGAAATGCAATTACTTTTCAACAATTGACTTAGCCTCAGGCTTTCACCAAATTGAAATGCACCCGAATTCTATTGAAAAAACAGCATTCACTGTCGAAAATGGCCACTTCGAATACGTCAGAATGCCATTCGGATTGAAAAATGCCCCAGCAACTTTTCAAAGAGTTATGGACAATGTTCTCCGTGATTTACAAGGAAATATTTGCCTCGTATACATGGATGACATTGTTATCTTTTCAACGTCCCTTCAAGAACATATAAAAAATTTTCCAAAGATTACGAGAAGCAAATTTCAAAATTCAATTAGACAAATCAGAATTTTTAAAACACGATGTTGAATTTTTAGGCCACATCATTACCCGCGATGGCGTTAAGCCAAACCCAAAGAAAATTTCAGCCGTACAAAATTTTCCAGTTCCTAAAACCGTCAAAGAAATTAAAGCATTTCTCGGTCTTACGGGATATTATCGGAAATTTATTAAAAATTATGCTAAAATAGCAAAACCACTGACTCAATGCTTAAAGAAAGGCGAAAAAATAAATCATACATCTGAATTTCTTAAAGCTTTTCAGTTACTCAAAGACATACTATGTAACGAACCAATACTACAGTATCCGGACTTTACAAAAAATTTCATTCTAACTACAGATGCATCCAATGTAGCAATTGGTGCTGTTCTTAGCCAAATGTATTCTGGAAAAGATCTGCCGATTGCATACGCTAGTTGAACATTAAATGACGCAGAACTAAATTACAGTACGATTGAAAAGGAACTTCTAGCAATAGTTTGGGCAACAAAACACTTCAGACCCTATCTATTCGGAAGAAAATTCACTATTATGACTGACCATAAACCACTTCAATGGTTATTTTCCTTAAAAGACCCTCAATCTAGATTTGTTCGATGGAGATTAAAATTAGAGGAATATGACTATGAAATTAAATACAAAAAGGGTAAAAGTAACACCAACGCCGACGGACTTTCCAGAGTAGAAATTCACTCTATTGAACAATACTTAGACGGTGTACGTGACGATTTTTCACTGTTAGGTAATTCCGACGAAACAATGATAGATCATGCAGAAATAGACAAAATAATACAAGAACTCAGTACCAGTTCCAACGAATCCAGTCCAAAAATAAATATAATATCCGATATTAGAATACCTCCACCAGACGACGCATCTCACGAGAACCCTATATTATCATTACCTATAACTGATAAACCACTAAATACCTATAAACATCAGTTCATCTTCTACCTAAGTGATAAAATCCTGATTACTAGACAAACATCCACCAAAGTTTTCCATTCTACAAGAACTACCATTTCCTTTGCACCTATGCAACTTGAAGAGAACATAATAAAAATCGTCCAAGAATACTTCTCTCCAAACCTTACTAACGCTATTTATTTCAGAAGTGCGGAACTAATTCCAACTGTTTGTCATGTTCTCAAAACCTTCTTTAATCCATCATCATACAAATGTGTTCAATCAAATCGATTACTGCAAGACGTTACCGACATAGAAGAACAAAAACTATCCTATCACCATGAAAGTAAAACTGTCCATAAAGGAATAGTTCAAACGAAAATGTCTTTATCGAAAAATTATTACTGGCCTACAATGTTTGCCGACATTACTGATTATGTCAATGCTTGCACCATCTGCCAACAAACGAAATACGAGCGACATCCTCCCCAACTTAAATTTCAACCTACTCCCAAAGGAATACTTCCTTTCGAACACCTGTATGTCGACACATTTAAAATACAAGGCGAACCTTTTCTTACCATAACTGATAGTTTTTCAAGATTCGGCAAGCTTATAAAACCATCCTTAACGCACCCGATATATTTGACAACTTCCTAAAATACATCTCGCATTTTGGCATACCCCACAAAATTGCTTCTGACAACGAATCTGAATTCAGAAATAATCTTATCATAGAATTTTGCAAAAAAACACAAAATCGAATTGCATTTCATTTCCTTACGACATCCTAACAGCAATAGTCTAGTCGAAAGATTTCACTCAACTTTAATAGAAGAAATTCGTGCTTTGAAATTATAACACCCCAAAGCTTCTATTGAAAATTTAGTATGCTACGCTCTTCTTGGTTGTAATAACGCTATACATTCATCAACTCATTTCACTCCGTTTCAAATCATATTAGGAAACCCTGACTCCACTAACCCTTTCGACATCACTGACAGACAAATGATTAACGACTATCTACAAAAATACCGAATGAAAATGAAAACAATCCAAAATTCCCAGCAACAACGACAAGAAAAGTTAGAAACGCGACTTCATACAATAAATGAGAAACGCAAACCATATCCAGAAATTCCTGATGATAGACCTATTTTCATTAAGAAAAATATTAGAAGCAAAACAGACCCCCTATATGATATCCATTATGCATCTCAAACGACTGACAACAAAATAGAGACTATATCCAATAAGAATTTCAATAAACAAGACATAAAACCACTGCGTTTTGTTTCAGGAAATGATACCGATGCTCCTGGTACTTCTAGTCCCTCTACATCTCATAATACCAACACAGACACAAGTCCTAACAGCTCTTAAAAATCCTATTTTCCCCGTAAAATTAGGAGATGGACGCCTTATAAAAACAAAACATACATTTCTATATAGAGTAGATTTAAATCAAATTAAGAATCAAACAGAACTATCATCTAAACTACTCCGACAACTAAACCAATTCATAGACAGACAAAATCTTACTATTAGCAAATTTCAAAGTCATCTTGCAACTTACTTGAATGAAACAGATGATTTAGAAAAACGCGTTCAAGCAAAACTAAACGTGCTCTTAAATACAAGAATAAAAAGATCTCTTTTCGACGCAGTTGGTAAAGTGTCGAAATGGCTCTTTGGCACTCTGGATTCTGATGATAGCGAAAGATATAATAACATAATGCGAAACTTACAAACAAATCAAAATACACAACGTACTGAATTAAAAACTCAGTCTTCAATACTTAAAACACTAACTAATAAAACATTCGAACAATTTTCTACATTAGCACAGAACCAAAATACAATTGCAAGTAATTTATCAAAATTCATGAACAAAACAAACATATATCTAACAAATCTTGATGCATTTATAAATTGCCAAGTTTTAATAAATAAATAAATAAAAATAAATAAAATAAATAATTCAAAATTTAGAAGAAACTACCTTGTTTAGTAAAAATTCTTGCTCGATTGGTGCCAGTCTGTTTTTAAAATTTTCTTCAACTTTGTGAATTTTCTGGCAAATTTCAATTAACAATATCTGTTCAAAAGTATATAATTCGACGTTTAGCCCCCGTTTGGGGGCTTTGTCAAGAATATTTATTTAAACTTGTAAAGATATAAAAATATATTTTTATATATTGTAAAGATATAAAAATATAGTTTTATATATTTTTATATCTTTACAAGTTTAAATAAATATTCTTGACAAAGCCCCCAAACGGGGGCGAAACGTCGAATTACATACTTTTGAACAGATATTATTAATTGAAATTTGCCAAAAAATTCACAAAGTTGAAGAAAATTTTGTTTAGTAAACTTCATGTACTTCATTACTCATTATTATCAACTGAACAACTAAGCGAAATACATGATAAGCTTAAAACTTTATATAATTACAATCAGTTATTTGTTCCAAAATCCTTGACGTCTTACTATCAATACTTGGGCGTCCAGGTTAACCTACAAAACAATGTATTAATATTTGCAGTCCACGTACCAATATTCTACCCGCAAACTTATACCTTTTTCCACATTTTAACCATTCCAATAAATAATACACTTATTATTCCACCTCTCCCGTACCTGTTACTCACTTCAGAAGACAGTCAATACGAAGAACAATTATGACCACAAGTTGAAGATGTCTACTTATGTACGAAAAACCAGCGATATCAAATTGATCACTGCATAGTACCGATACTACAAAAACGAAGCTTCAAGTGCACAAATTATATGACACAAATACACAGGACAATCATTGAACAAATATCACCACAAGAGATCATAATCATCCCACATAATCGGACTCGTCTGCCCAGTTTTTGCAACTCGCAAATTCGACTTATGTTAACTTTACCAAGCCTGTTCGCCTTTCCACGAAACTGCACCGTGTACATCGACAATGAACGATTTGTACCTCAGGAGATGCCACTAAAAACACAAACATGAATACTACCCCAAATAATTGAACCAAGCCAACAACGGGTAAATCAACCACTAATACTCAAGACACTACACCCAGAAGAAATACGCAAAATAAACGAACAAGCAAATCAACTATATGTCGCCGATTTGGTTACGATACAACAATCCACAGCACGACTCCATCTCAGCTTGATCATTAGCTGCATCATCGGAATAATAATACTTGTATGTTACAGACTTAGGCACTCTATACCCTGGCTCCAAAAGAAGCGAAAAATGGTAATATCGGCACATAAGGATGAAAAACAACATTCCATGTTGTTTTCCAATCTAGCTCAGGAGGAGTTATGTTCAAACAATGCACAATAAAGGGCGACCCAGACATCCTCTAGACAACAATAAACACATGCATTATCTTGTTACATTTTACTATATAAACTTAGAATTGTATTAATCAGGGCATTCATATTTGTGTGGTTACCTAGAACGTTACTCTGTTAGTTTAAATTAGCATTGTAGAACACGGAAAAAAATCTATCAGGCATTTTTACTACAATATTGTATTACGAAATGAACCGTAATAATCAATGCAATTGTATACCTGGGCCATATAATTGTATTTAATTCAGATAGGAAATATAGTATATTTATCATGAATTTTGTAGTAAACCTGTTCAATAAATTTTGATACAATTGTCGTTGAAATTTCAATATGACCTAGCAAATTATATCGTATTATATGGTAGAAACTTTTGTGGAACTCCGCGTAATCTAACTTAGTATAAACTACGATAGTTTGTAGTAAAAATTTAGAAATCACTACAAATTTGTAGCACTTGAGATGACGAGCATGCGCACACAGCTTGACGCCGTTGTTTCGCGGTTAAACTTGTAAAACTTTTCCATTGTTCCATCGGCTGTTTTCCGCGGTTAGGTGATCGACGCATAACGCTGTAATTTGTGGGGTGAATGTGTGTTAATTACAACAAAATATACCTAATAAAATTCCTATTCAAGCTATGGACGATAATTCACGATCGGAACTATTAAAGGAATGGGGAATGCCCCAGTTAATTGAAACGTTTCAAGGTAAGTCCGCTAAGAAATAACCACAAACGGCTAAAATAATTAAAAACTGGGTAGGTATATTAATTATTATGAATGTGGACAGTTTATGTTGAGAGAATCAAGATTTTAACATTAGGCTCAATTGTTTTGAGTGCCTACTAAATTCCGGGTATTTTTCCATTAAACAAATGGGAATTATTTTTTGGTTAGGCATCGAGGCATATGCATGTAAAACTATTTAAAATTTAAGTACAGTTCTCTAGGTAAATTCTCGTAAGGAATAAACCAATGAAATGAGTTAGTTGTTAGTGGCTATAATGTTTAATTGATTGCATGAACGGTTACATTTTTGGCAAACGCATGAATGTCTTAATTTTGCATGAATAAACTCACCATAAACGTTACGTAGGTAGGTAGGTAGTTCAATTTGGCCGTAAAAATAGTAACAGAAGCGTAGTTCTATTTATATTGCTTATAACCAAATATTCTTTTATTTGAGAAAAAGTGAAGACGAATAATTTTCGTGTGCCTCCATTTACAGGTGGGGGGCATGAACATACTTTCACAAATCACAATAAGAACTATCGTGTTGGGGATATAAAACAATGATATATATCTACCTAAGGGCCTATAATGAGGTTGTTCCAATTTACAGGTTTAATACCTACCTATTCCAAAAATATTTCCAAATATACCTACCTACATTCATACTAGTCCGCGGGGGCGCTGTTCAATTTTATTTTAATGTTTAAACGTTGTTTTAAATTTGCCATTCTGTATATTTTGCATATTATTTGTCTTATAATTCTAAAACTGTGTTTACCATTTTTGAAATTAATTGTGGGGTTGCCAAAATACTCACTTTTGAAGACTAGGAAGAACAAAATTGTACTGACGTAGGTATACTTATACTTAAATGTAAACGGTAGTTTTTCCGCATACTTCAATCGATTCTAGAGCTCCAAAAATTTTGTCTACATACCTACCTAACTGAATACAGGGAGTGATATATTGCCCTCGGTTTATTCTGTCGATTAGTATACCTATACAGGGTGCACCAAAAAGTATTTTTTTAATGGAACACCCTGTATATTTTAACACATTTGAATTCTTCCTTTGATTCTGATAGCACTATATTGTATATAATAATTATATGCACCTCATTATTCTTATATACCGGGGGGCCACGAAATCAGGCTTACCATTCCAACATTTTTATTAGGTACCTATTAGTTTGAAATTGGGAAGACTTAAGTAATATGGAAGTCTGTATCGTCTGGACTAATATCAATTTTCCTGACATTTCCGGTTTAACCGGAAATGAGCCCGAATTTAGATTTTTAAATGGGACAACCTGTACCTTTTCATATTTTTGAGTCCAGTGAGTCATTCTAAATTCGATAGTGTCACTTTTAAATAAAAAATATAACAAAATTTTGGCAGCAAATTAGATTTTGTAGGTATCTAGACTGCCATTGTCAAAGAAAAACGACAAAATTGCCTAAATGGTACTGTCATATCTAAAATGTCTCACTGGATTCAAAAATATAAATACATATATATGTACATATACAGATGCAGGTTATCCAATTTGGGCTCATTTATGGTAAAACAGGAAGTGTAAGAAAAATTTATATTAGTCCAGATACCTAATACAGATTTGCATATTATTTCAGTTTTCCAAATTTAAAATTAATATTTAAAAAAATAAAAATGTAGTTGGGGTGAGCCTGATTTCGTGGTATATAAGAATAATGACTTGCATATATTATATATGCGCAATCAGAATCAAACGAGGAATTCAAATGTGTAAAAATACCTACATAGGGGTTTTATTAAAAAAAATGTCCTTTTTGGTCCATCACGTATATGCTAGTCAATAAAAAAGAACTGGGGGCAAACTATCAATCCCTGTATTCAGTTATGCAGACATGATTTTTTAGCACTGCTGGAACGCCCTGTACACGTATAGGGTGTCCCAGCTCTGTTTAGACGAGCAATATCTCGAAAACGGTACGAGATAGAAAAAAATGGTAATTAGAAAATTTGTTAAGTTGGAAAAGGTACAATTTGTTAATGTGTTTTCAAGTATAAAGTTTGTCCCAAAAACGCTGGAATCCATATAACTTTATTTTTTTAAATGACACGCAATGCATATTTTTTTATTTTCATCTCAATTCTACATCAATTATCTGTACAATATCCCATATGTGCACCTTCAATCGTTTTCGAAAAATAAATAATCATAAAATCTTATTAATTAAATTAAATTTCAAAATCTCAAATTTAATAGTCCAGAAGCTACAACAACAATGTTTTGTAATAATGTCCTTTTACTTGCGCAACTTTTTCCCCATTTAATCAAATCTGTATCTATTACCACATTGTCGAAATCGCCATGATAGACCTCTTTATCTTGGACACGTTGTATTGTATACATGATAGTTGTAGATTTGAGAAGAGAATTCAAAAATAAAAGAAATATGCAGGGAATGCCATTTAAAAAAATTAAGTTTTATAGCTTTCAGCTTTTGGGACAACCTGTATACCACACGTGGTAGCCGGGTCACCTGCGAGACAGACAGGTGAGTTGGTGTGCTAAGCGTGCTGGGTTCTAAACCGGATGGGCCCTAATGTGAGAGATTTGGTCCTGGTATGAAGTTGTCGCAAGTGTATGCTGGTTAGCAGTCCAGTGTTAACTGTGAATTCCGTCTGCCTGACCTTCTCTGTAATTGACTTTAAAAGCTGTTGAGGTGACGTTAAAACCACAATTTAAAAAATAAAATTTGACACAACTTTAAGAAATGCGCCTCTTATTCCAACCTAACAAGTTATAATTAACATGTTTTACCGTTTTCGAGATATTGCTTCACACAGTAGATGGATCAAGAACTTTGACGTAAATTCACTCCAACTCCTGAAGATGCTGAAGTTGTCAGCGAAATACGTATCGAGTTTAATTACTGTGTCACTGTCTTTTGGCGTGTGGGGTTAATCATAGTGAGATATTGCTTGCCTAAATAGAGTTGGAACACCTTGTATATTTACAGACATGCTTTTCTTCTAAAAAGTGAAGTGGATTTCGAAACTTTTATGCTGTTAACAGAAGCTGACATCAAAGAACTAATCCCCAAGCTAGGATTACGAAAAAAATTTATAGCGAAACTGAACGAATACAGCTTTAAGAAGGTTTGATAAACGTCTTGCCTTCTGTTTCTGTAATTTGTATGAATGGACTTTCTTATTTTACATACGTATATGTATTCCAGGCACTCTTGACCACCCCAACGTTCATTGATGATATAATCAACAGTCCCAGCACAAGCATTAGTGGTGGTGTTGAAGAAATCGAACATAACTTGCCAGGTGAAATTCAGATTGAGTAACATCGGAATAAAATCTAAACTGCTATACATACCTACTTAATTTCAGATGATATCAATTTTGCCTATACCAAAAGAGCTGCCATATTGTCAGATTATAGCTTATCAACCCATAACAACGTACAGAATATTAACATTTGAAAAATCTCATACCTACTTACAAAAAATTATTTTCAGTATATACGAAGACTTCTGGATTACGTAACCTAATTATACGAGAGGAACTGAAGGATGATAGAAACAAAAGGTGCCTCAGTTTTCTATTCAGTTCCAAGAATTCAATGAGTTAATGCTTTATTAATTTTAGAATAACGACTGCCAGATTTGTTCAGTTGGCGGATGAAATTAACAAGGTGTTTGTGCACGAAAGTGCAGAAATTTATTTTGTTCCTTGTGAACGAAATAGAAAAGGCCATCAGAAGGCAGCCAGGGGAAAACTATTTTCCACGTTCCATTATACGAGGAAATACTTAAAACAATTAGACCTGATACCTTGCTCATCGCAGGCACCAAATAAATCTACAGAAGGTGATATCAGCATTGACAAAGGTAAAGATAAATTCTGTGTTTGACGTTTGTAGGTATGTACAGCACATAGTTTTTAGAGCAATTAGTAGAAGACAATTTACAATGGCTCAAAAATAACGATTTGCCTTTCCCTGAAGTTTTGGCAAGGTGGAGACAAACAAGAAATATTCGATTACGAAGTTTTGGAGGAACCGTCCAAGATTATTTGCAGATTTTCCCTGCCTTAAGATCGCCTTTGGGCTACACACTTCTATTACAGGATTTTTCTGATGCATATCCCGATAAGGATAATTTATTTTTTTCTAAGTGGCCACTGATTAATCCAAAACTTTTCAAGATTGCAGAAGCAAGAAGAGACCCTTATTTAAAAGAAGTTATTGGGGATTATAACTCACGAAAAGAAAATGACTTATATGGTGAGTGCTGTTATGTTGCCCTTTGACAGCTTTTTGTTCCTTCCATGATTTATAAATTTGTGAAATTTTGCAGATGACTTATTTGTTTTGAGTATTTTGCCGCTCTTACTGCCATGTAATAACCTAAGAGTAAAAAAGACTAACACCGAGAACAAGACTTATCGACCAAGTAAAGTGGAACAGCAAACTAGTTTCCTTCTGCATGTTAAGGTGTGTGAAATTTTGTATTTTATTTTTAAACTAAACATTTTTAAATTCAGGACCTTGCTAATCTTGACCCAGAACTAGAAGCAAGACGAGAAAAATATTATAAACATAACCTAACGGAACAACCACTTGTTGCAATTGTTGGAAACGATTTAAGTTCTATATCATCATCACTTCTTATAGTTAACAATTGTAAGTATGTTCTTCAGACACCCATAAAAGATATTGATGCGTGCTTCAAATTGTATCATGCTCTGAATGCGCAGTATCAACAGGAGGTTGATATTGTGTGGACCTTTATACAACAGTATGTATATGAATTAAAAACCGAACATTATAAAAAATATGTGGCCGTAAGCTCTTTGATAGCGGATATCGAAAGACTAGAAACATAGTAAAATAATTAAAATAATTTATACCAGAAGCGAGACTAGAAGAAAGAATTTTTTGCAGTTCATTGTTCTTGTTGAGTTTTAATTTGACATTAGGTACTTATTGTTTGTAAAGAACCCTAATATTTGTTTAGTTCCTGCTAACTGTATCTTTTTGATTTCTCCTGTTTTGAATCTACTACACTTATCATTAGTTATAGTTATACTATATTTGCCATAGTTTGTAAAGAATTATTTTTATTCATCAAAATGTTTTGTTTTTACTGTCGTAATTATTTTACGTCTGCAAAAGGGTTTATGTATCATTTTAAAGTAGATCACGGGAATGTAAAAGCCTTTCATTGTGGCGCCAAAAACTGTCTAAGAATATTTTCAACTATGAGTTCGTTTCGAAAACACATTCATCAACATTTTACATTAATAATAAGGGATAAATCTATAACAGATCATACAGATTCCCTGCAAAATGAAGATACAGAATCACTGGTCATGGCAGACACACTTATTTCCGAACTGAGTAATGATAATGCAAGTAAAAATGATGTAATAAACACTGAAGAACTTAGTGGTTCTTTTGTTGAAAGTATTGATGTCGCCAAATTAAGTGTAGAGTTTACGATTAAAATTAAATCATTTATTGCAAGGATGTATAGCAACTCTTTAGTTCCCAGAAGCTTTGTTCATATGATTATAAAAGAAATGGATAATATTTTTCTTAAAGGGTTCTTTCACTTGTTAGATGATGTGGTTTTTACAGAGTTAAACAAATGTAATGTTTCACAGGAGGTAATTATGAAAATCAAGAATTTATTTGAAGTGTACGCAAATTCCTTTTCAAATTTTCAAACAGAATTCAAATTTTAACACATTTCAAAAATTGTGGCGAGTATATAGCACCCCTTAATTACACCCTGGGTCACAGAAATATTTATAAACAAAATAATTCTGCAACTTCACTTGAATCTTCAAAAGTTATAGGTCAGTTCATTCCATTGGGCAAAGTTTTTACAGTTCTGTTTGAGAAACCGGGCGTATTTGATGCTACTCAAGATTTTGTAGAAAAAATTAAACTTTCCAAAACCTTTGTCAATTTCATACGGGGCCCTTTATGGAAAAGTAAAGCTGCGCCGTATGTAGAAAAAAACAAATAGTTTTCCCAATTTTCTTATTTTTTGATGATTATGTTGTCGGCAATGCGTTGGGAACTCGTGCAAGTATAAATAAATTGGGGGCAGTTTATGTTAGCATTCCTTGTTTACCAAGTAATTTGTTTTCATCTCTAGACTCAATTTTTTTATTTGGTCTGTTTAAATCAAATGATAGAAAAGAATTTGGAAACAAAGCTGCATTTTCAGTTCTAATTAAGGAATTACAAAGTCTGCAAGAATATGGAATAAAAATTAGGCACAATGGTAACTTCATTCAAATTTATTTTAAATTGGGTCTAATTCTAGGGGATAATTTAGGCTTACATTCCATTCTGGGACTTACCGAATCTTTCTCGAGTACACATTGTTGCCGATTTTGCACGATACCAAAACATAATTTAAAAATAAGTACAGTCGATGATATAAATGCAAGAAGGAAAAAAGAGTCGTATGATCATGATTTGACATTACTTAATGACGGTTCTACTGGGGTTAAAGAACCGTACATTTGGCATGACATCCCTGATTTGCACCTTACTTCTAATTATGCAGTTGACATTATGCACGATGTTTATGAAGGTATCTGTATCTATGACATTTCAGGTTTGTTAAAAATACTTATTATCGATTTTAAATTATTTTCTCTTAACACACTTAACAGTAGGATTAGTTCATTTTATTATGGAAATACTGAAAAACTAAACAAACCCCCTTTAATTACTATGCAAAAATTACAAACTCAAATAAAAATGACTGCGAGTGAAATGAAATGTTTTGTTAGAAACCTAGGTTTAATAATTGGCGATTTTATTCCAGAGGGATTGGATGTTTGGAATATTTGGATTACTTTACGAGAAATACGTGATGTTATTAGTTCGCCTACGTTACAGTTCTCAGAGCATATTCGATTAAACATTTTGATACAAGATTACTTAAAACTTGTTTTAGTTTACTTTAAATCGTTGAAACCAAAACACCATTTTCTCCTTCACTACAGTATGGTACTAAAGAATTCTGGTCCTTTAGTCCACTTTTGGTGCATGCGCTTTGAACAGTACCATAGGAGGTCAAAGCTGACTTCTAATGTATCCGGAAGTTCTAAAAATATCATTCATACCCTCGCACATAAAAGTCAACTAAAATTATGCTTCCAAATAATTAGCCCCTTTAAGGAAATGTTGGAATATTTAGAAGCTTGGGAAATATCTGATTTTGACTTTGAAACTTACTTCAGAATGGAAAATCGAAGTTCATTATTTCAAGTAAAGCATGTAAGTGTTAATGGTACTTGTTACAAGCCAGATATGGTTGTCACTAAAGAGGCACACGATTTACCATTGTTTGGGTTAATTGAAAAAATTTTTATTTGCAATGGTGACTCTGTATTTTTTCTTTGTAGGGGGTTAGTTACTATATATTTTGATAGACATTTTTATGCGTTTGTAGTTGAAAATCATTCCCAAGATAGAAAATTTGTTGTTGAGCAAAACAAATTGCACGATTTTTCTCCAGGCCTGGTTACGAGAAAACCAGATAAAATTTACATTTCCATAAAACATATTTTATGAAAAAATTGT
The DNA here is from genome assembly GCA_963966045.1 of Xestobium rufovillosum. Classification (NCBI taxonomy): domain Eukaryota; kingdom Metazoa; phylum Arthropoda; class Insecta; order Coleoptera; family Ptinidae; genus Xestobium; species Xestobium rufovillosum. The sequence continues at coordinate 8,208,877 of OZ014498.1, read as the reverse complement.
GTTGAATGTGACTTATGTTTCTTTCATTGGTTTAATTTTTGATAATGTACCTATCTGTTCTATCGCAATAAAGATACCAATATGAAAACTGCTTTTTCTTATTCCCATTAATTGTACGTACAATATATGTGCTATGATATTTCATGCGATAGCTAATTAATTTGCGTGTATAAAAAGGTTTTGTACTACTTATTACAAAACGACCAGAGCAAATTGCAAAATATTTGTTTTCAAAGTACATATTTGAAATAAAGAAAAGGTTGTGAAAACTTGCAAAGATATACAGGTGGTTCATTTTCAAAATGCGGGTTGTTATTTTCTCCACTTTCTGGTGCTCTTTTTGTTTTATTTTTCATCAAAAGATATTTCCGATGAAAATGGGTACGTAAAAAAAATCGTCAGTACACTTTTTTGTGTCTCTAAAAGTAAAGAGCGTTCGTGTCAAAATTACATAAAGTATGCCAAACTTCACCAAGTGAAATGTTCAAAATAAGAAAAAAATTTCCTATAAACATGAATAGGGAAATGCTTACTTGACCGAGATACAGTGCGTTCAAGCTGAAATCCTGAAAATAGTTTTTATGAAGAGTTTCGACGCGTATAAAAATAAATGAAAAGTGAAATACCTGTGAAAATTTCATTTGTTCATCTTTAAACGTTTCTAAACTATTCATGAAAGCCATCTTCAGGATTTCAACTTGAACACGCTGTATCTCGGAAAGTAAGCATTTCCGATTCTTATTTATAGGATTTTTTTTCTTATTCTGAACAGTTCTATCACCTAGTGAAATTTGGCCTGTGCAAATCGGGTCTCCCTGTATATGGAACCACCCTGTACATAAAATATTACTATACTTTTATTAATATTTGCTAAAAGACGGGGAAAAAGTACAATTTGGTATTTCATATTTTACTACAATGCACAATATTTTGTACAAGTAATTCAGTAATTCATCAAAAATTAATATTACCTGTGCAAGTAACCACCACAAAACTAGTCAGAAATGCAAAATTACATGTTGTTTTTTACTACAATGCCGATTAATCCATGCATTGTTTGTGCGCTATTTAAAAAAAATCATTATATAAATTTAGCACAAGACTTACTTTTGTCAACAATTTTGTAGTATTTTTTCATAAAAAAGTATTAAAACGTAAGAACTTATAGCAGTCCAATTTGCTACTCCTTTTTACAGTATATAACTACAATAAACAGTAATAGGTTTAATACAGTATTGTAGCGGGAAGTACTACAAAAAAGTATCTGCAATAATTCGGTAAATTTTACTACAAATTGTGTCTGGCGCATATAGTGCTAGAAATTGTAGATTCAGGAATTACATTTGTAGAGTAATTTATCATAATTTTTTTTCCGTGAAGTTATCAACAAATGTTTTTTTTATAAAACTTCAACGAAGAAGTATTTAATTCCACATTCAACTCGCCGAATTATGTACGATTTGTACTGCCCGGATCGTGACATCAAAGTTTCTCGAAGAATTGTGGTGGAAACGGACAAAGCTAAAGCAACTGTTTAACAGGAAATTGATGTGCATCAAATTGAGGCAGACAATGCTTAGTTGCTAAAAGATTCAGATAAAAAGAAATCTCAAGGTGACAAAAGTTGAAAATTTGACACCTGCAACAATGCCTTTCAACCCCATTTGTTAATTCATCGGTATCTTTCTACAAAAGGCAACTATAACCTGACAATTCATGATCTTGGAAACTGTGCTGTGACCTGTTTTATGTGACATGCAGCCGAGGGTGGTCGCGATGGTAATCAAATTGTGATTTATATTCACATGTGATCGTTGGTCATTTATTTCTCAAATCCGCTAAGCCGACTTTCCATACAGTACCCACCCCACAATCCAAACCCCACCCCCCATGCTATATAAGCTATAAAAATATTTGAATTAATCGCAGACAAACGAGTAGATATGGAGTTATATTATGAATCCGGTCCGTTACTATATATTCGACCAAACTGGAATGGTAACTCGCCCGTATTCCACCTGTTTGAGACTAGACGGCGAGCCCATCCCGTAGTGCCGATTTTACATTGGGAGTTTTACCTGCAAATGTCCGGTGTGTTCGGCTAATCCAGGGGATATTTCCATATCGGAGAGCGAAATATCCCCTTAGAGTGCATCGCAAGCGACGCATGAATGCATTATGTTATTGAAGAATGCGAATACCATGCAGCTGGGACAACCGAGTCGCTCCCCGAGCACCATGACGATGGATATCAGAGTCAATGAAGAGAAAAGCTTGTTTGTTATTTTTTAATAGTTTCAATGCGAGACTAGACGGCGAGCCCATCCCGTAGTGCGGATTTTAAATTGGGCGTTTTATCCGAAAATGTCCGGTGTGTTCGGCTATTTCAGGGGATATTTCCATATCGGGGAGTGAAATATCCCCTTCGAGTGCATCGCAACCGACGCATAATGCAATTTGTGATCGAAGAATGCTAATACCTTGCAGCTAGGACAACTAAGTCGCTTTCCGGGAACCATGACTATGGATATCAGAGTCAGTGAAGAGAAAAGCTTATTTGTTATTTTTTTCATAGTTTCAATGCATATTTACCTTATTGTATATATAATTTTTATAATTAAAACGTTGTTTACTACTACAGGACTTTCCTTGTTTTTTAAATACTTATTGCAGGGTCTTTCTTATTTCTCAAAAGTAAGCCAATACCTAATAAAGGAAGATTAGTTAACAAGGAACAGTCGAGAGAGAATTAATTCCTAAAAAGGCTACTAGATTCACAAAATAATGTGCAATTATGGTTTTGGCGGAATTTTCAGTGTGTAGCACCTTAAAGCGTTAGCATTGTAAAATTTAAATAAAAATAGTTTATATGGATTTGGAGCATCTAAATTCACTAATTTTGATGGTATAAGTTTCTCGCTCTCAACCTTTAGTAATGTATTTAAATAATAAAAGGAAGCAAATGAGCGATAAAATAGTACTAGGCATCTTTTATTTTCTATTTATACGTTGCTTAACTCCCCGAAGACTATTGGATCCTTTAAGTAAAGTTTATATTGGTAGAATTAGTAGTAGAGTACGGTGGTAGAGTGCGCACTATCCCGCTACTAGAATAATGTAAACACTAGGGTTCCTTACACGGGTAGAGTAATGAGGCAAGTACTTAATAGAGTAGAGTAGAGTAACTCTACTCGTAAAAACGCTCAGTACAGTAGAGTAGCGAGTAGAGTGTATAGGGTGGTAGGGTAGAGTGACTTCAACATATGGCAAAGTTAACTCTACTCTACTACCACCACCGTCAAAATGTCCACTCGCCTACGCAGTCTACCTATTGAACGCGCTCGGTTCTGTAGTAGAGTAGAGTTACGTTGTGTTTTGTTTAAGTAGTGAAAATGAAATTCACCGAAGAGGAAACTTTAAAACTTGCAGAGCTGTATGGCGAAGACGAAAGTTTATGGAATTTAGGTAGTGTAAACTACAGAAATAAAAATATGAGGCAAGCCGCGGAGGATGAAATCGTGGAAGAAATGGCAAAGAGGGGCTTTGGAGTGAACGAGTTGAAGCAAAAAATCAAGAATTTAAGGTGTACTTGTAATCAAGAATGTATGCGAATACAAAAATCAAAAAAATCGTGTTCAGGTTCAGCCGATGTATACGTTCGCAATGTAAAATGGTTCACTCCTATTGACGCAATCATGAAAGGTGCAAAAGGAAACAAGAAAACTGAAGGCTCACGGGTAAGTTACGGGTTTTTGTTACTTGTTAATGAAAAATAAAATAATAAATAAAAAATGTATTATTAAGATAAAAGTGAATGATGTGTATTACCAGATTTGACAGTTCAGCATAGGAGCATATATTAAGAAAGCAAGTGCTTAAATAACAGTTAGTTAAGGAGGCTTGGCAACACGTTCGTGGCTCAGTGGGAGATTCGTCCACAACAAAGATGCGAGTCTGGGGGTTCGCGTCTTGTTGCGGTGGGTTTGTTTTGTTCTAGTGATTCGGCTTTTTTCTTATAAACAAAAATACGATCTCAGGTCCAAAAGGTCAGATAGGTCATCACCATCAACGCCTGGACATTTTCACTTTTACTGTTGATATATAAGTCCCACTTATTTACAAGTCCCTCGCTCGTTGCTATAGGTCTGTAAAGGATGTTATTATGCTACCGGTTGGCCGCCATATAAAACTGTGCACCAATGTTTACAAATTTAATGCCACGTTAATTTTGTTTGTTCATAAAGTTAAAAAAACGGACACCGAGCATTAGCTCCGAAATTTTACTGCCAAATCTTGTTAAACATAAATTATAAAAGTTGTACAATTCTTCATAAGGTTGTTCTCGTTAATAAATGTCGTACACAATACAAAGTAGTATCTTAAAGCATAGTGCCATGGAACAGCTCCTTCATTGTTGAAATAATTCATTAAGCGGTTTCTCATCTTTCTAGCCATGGCTGTGGACTGAGAGCCACCATACGGTTCAAGATTTCTTAGTTCACTGATTTCGTTTCGCCGTTACTCTGGAATGACAGCTCTGCTGTCAGTAATTTCCTTATCGACACAGCCACTGACAAAATATGAGTCTGGGGATATTTCTCTTAGCCAGTTGTGAAGGCTACATGCTGCGCCAACTACTTTGTTTACTGTTGTTAGCTGTACGGCTAAGTGTCTTTCGAAAACACGGAAACGACTTACTGATATTCCGAATGCATTCTCTGAAATTCTTCTTGCCCTGCTCAAGCGGTAATTGAAGACTTGTTCATTTACTGTAAGACGTTTTCGGTACCCACTGTATAACTTCATCAAGGTACATTTTCAGCGGAAATGCATCATCCCCAACGAGGAATAGCCCATCGGACAGAAGATTGTTTTCTAATGCTTCATATATTGCGCAATTTTGAAATACATCTGAATTAGATCCTTTAAAACCAACATTAATGTAACTGAAGCAGTACTTATGATCAGCAACAGTCAAAAGTACCACGCTGTGGTGCCCTTTATAATTATAATATTCACTGCCAGAATTGGGAGGCGCTTTAATTAAAATATGTTTACGGTTATGCTAACGAATTACTTAAACGTATAACTTATGATAACGTTTCGCGTGGTGAGCGGGAATAATTGTAGAGTGGTGGGGTCTAGGTGCTATTGCATTCTACGGCTATATACCAAGATATGAAGATGACCAGATTAGGAAATGAAACATACAAAATACCGACTGAAATCCAAAAAGAAATGAGACAAAATATTGAAGAAGAACAACGAAAATATAAAGAAAGATACGACAAACTCAGTTTAAAATTTAATGTGGGAGATATTGTGTACATGAAGAGTGCGTCTAAGAATACTGGTGAGCCAACAAAACTTCAAAGCAGATATCGAGGACCGAAGATACAAAGATACTACCCGAAGGCAGAATGCACCACGTTTTGTTCAATGCAAGATATTCTAGCTCTCTGATTGGTCGTGACCGAACAACGGTGCATTTTGCCAAGCCAAACTGAAACGTGGTACATTTTTCCGCTTTCTTCGCTTGCAGCAGCAGAACTTAAGTCGTGTACCTATGCGTGGTGCATTATTGTGTATTTTTTTAATGTGTAGTGTTCCTTACGCGTTTTTTATTTTCTAATAATGCAACCAGCTTTGCCGTATAATGTGCTTGAGACATTTAAATATTCTATTAAAGAGATACAACGTGAAAACATTACCCTTTGCGCTGAAGTGAAATCTGTTAAAGAGTGCGATGAGTGGATGACAGAATTTTCAAACTTAACCTCAACGAAATGGATTGTACGGCGAACGAAATCAGCGTCGACTCGCCTTTTATGCAGGTGCGTATCTAAATAAATAATACAAAATTATGTACTGACTAAAAAAATAATAAGTAGGTTCGATTCGTGTATAGGTAGGTGCCTATTTTTTATTTAGTTTTGCCTCGATTATGCCTATAGGTATCCTAAAACGTGTGAGCATAAAACCACAGGTTCATTAGGGCAAATTTCATTTTAATTATACCGTTGCATAAATACGCTAACACGAACACTTATTTTTAGAAAAGATTACGTGTGCCATTATACTGCATATAGGAAAAAATACAATATGGATAGAAAGTCAAAAAATTTTGAATGCGGAGTCACTGTTTCTTTTGTTATTAAATTAACCACGGAAATAACTAAAAGAAGACATCAGCATATTAAGGTATTTCATTTAAAAAAAAATTTATTGTGTATGTAAGTAATAATTATTATTGTAAACCATGTTACAAATATCTGTTTTTTAAAGGATAATTTATCTGCCATAATTACGATTAAGAACAATCATAGGCATAGATTGGATACTGCTGATGCATTCGGTGCATTGCCTGCTTCAACTAGCACGAGAATGCAATTTGAAACTTATTTTCAAGATGGATTCGGTATAACTGAAGCCATAAATTATCATATTTCAAAATTGGAATTAGTAATGGAAGAAACAGACTTGGCCAAAGGTTCAGCGAATCCACAATATCGCACAGTAAGATATTGGTATGATTGCTGGCGAAAATTGCACCATGGTCCACGTGCTGGTGTTGGTGTTTTGGAGGTACCTACGTATTTAACAACCTACTCAAAATTTCGCCTATTATATTTTAACTACAGAATTAAAAGAAAAACAAGGCGAATATGAAAAATTGGGAATTACTGTAGAAGTTCAAGAAGACCCTTTTTGTATCTTTATTGTAACACCTTTAATGAAGAGGGCTAATCAGTTAGCACCTGCCAGTGATATTGTTTTGGTAGATAGCACTGCCTCCTGCGATGCGGAACATAATTCAATAAAGTTTATGTTAACAGTTAGTGCCGCAGGAGCTGTTCCTCTTGCAATTATAATAACTAAGACTCAGACTATGGTAGATTATACATCCTCATTTAAACTTGTCACAAATGTTGTTGGAAATATTGCGTTCGGTAGAAAAGGTGCTCCAAAATTATTTACGACCGACGATAGTGACGCAGAAGGGGGGGCCTTGCATGCAGTATTTCCAAAGGCTAAACTGCTACTATGTAGTTTTCACATTGGACTTTTCATCCACCGTTATGGAGTAATATTACATTAGACGGTTTCGAAATTTTACAGTTTACAAAATTGCTCAAAGTGATTACTTAATGAGAATTAAAACTATAGAGAACAATCGTTATTGTTCGTGCATACCTTCTCATAAAATATAATAAGAATCAATAATAAACCCGTGTGCATGAATTTGTTTGGAGTACCTCTCTCAAAATTTCTCAGGATTGTATGTTCCACTGAAAAAAGCTCAGGAATATTTTTATTTTCGAAGCCGAACGCTGAATATCATCGTAGATAACGTTTGTAGTTTGTAGTACAAAGTGAAATTCGGTATCTGTAGACGCGAGTCTTAATACACTGAACTAAAAATAGTTATTTCAGATTGAAAATTTGGCATACAAAACATGCGCGCAAGACACAAAAGACCTAACAATGGTCACAAAAAGAATTCTTAATGCTCTTTTCGTGTTGAGTACATTTCATATGTTCACGTGGGCAGGGAAAGGAAAAAAGGAAGCCTGCTTTTTGAGAATTTAGTAAAATTTTGAATGTAATATTACAAGTGGAAAGAGTGCTGGAAGCAACTCAGACTGAAGAAAATTCAGCAAACTACTTACAACATCATTTTTTAAAACTCTTAGCCAAACTAAGACGGAAAGCGTAAGTTACTTATATTACTTCTTAAAATTTAAAAATTAATTTTGTATGTTTTTTTCAGGGCAGAGAATAATAATGGTGTAGATGTAGTGGAGGATAATGTAGTGAATGAGAAAGGAAACATGATGGATATAAATGAACCAGAAGCGCAGTCGGGAAGAGGAAAATTAGATAATTTTAAGCATAAGAAAAATTTTCAACAGAATGTGTCAATTTGTTTATTTAAGTTTATTACGTGATGTAATGGATCCTACCCTACCCTTGCAAGTTTCTGCTCACCTGGCTATCTCCCTTCTCAGCGCTGGTTAATTAACCAAATTAAGATTTACTTAAATACCTGTCGAAGTGGCCACGTACGTGATCGTCTATTACGTACGTTGTGTATTACCTATGCCATTACAGACCCCATTACTTTGATAAGAAAGAATAACAAGCGAGGATGTTAATAATAGACTCAAATAAAGTTAAGACATCAAGATTTATTCATATCTTTGGAAGTATTATCAAATTATCGTTAATCATTTTGGTGCAAAATCAGATTGATTACAATCTGCAGTCTTCATAAATAAAAGTGTTCATTATTCTCTATCGAGATGCAAAATGTATTTATTATAATTTATTACTGAGAACAATCAAACAGCTGTTAAAGTGTTGTTTTGTATTGTTTATTGGTGTTTTCCATAAAGATTATCGCCTTTATAATGAATCAGAGGTATATGGTTGAATTTAATCAGTATGATGGCTATTGTAGTGGTAATTCGTAGACGGGCGCTCTGGGCTTTCCCACCATCCCGCCTACTGCATGGTTTATCTGGCTGAGGTACCCAGTGGGTTTCTTCTCGAATTTCATAAACACAATACGTAATTAGTTTTAAATATAATAGAATAATATATAATTATGCATTTGTTGAGCTAAGAGATTTGACCCTTTGGCACGTTTAGAATTCACGACGTTTAGTTTATAATGCAGTTACATTAAATATACAAACGAATAAAATATAAAATTGTATTCAGACATATGTACCTGGTATAATCACTTTTAGCTTAGATTTATATTAACAAGGAATCTATAATTTTTTTATTGGTAGAAAAAATTTTAAAACGCGACTACTTCTCTCAAGCACCAAAAACCCTGTGTCACTTGCCTAACTAACCTTCCCCGCGTCTACCTACACTGCCGTCTGGAGTCTGCCATCCCTGAACCTACTTTTGTTTATGTTAATCTACATTCCAATGAACACAACTTTCTAAGTATACAGTCTGTCCCGAAAGAAACCTATTGAAATAAAAATTAGCTAACTTAATTACTTGAATGTCTTCAGTATTCACCAATGAGATAGCAGCGAATAATTTACCTTTCAAAACAACTAGAACAAACACTCTCTAAGATCTCACCGCTCAAAGGGAAAACCTTTTGTATTTCTTTTATATTTTAGGAAAACCCTAATTGGTCCTGTTATCATTCCTAACAGGCTAAATTCCCGAAATTATTTACAATTTATAAGTGAGGAAGTACCAATTCTTTTGGAAAATGTACCACTGCGAATAAGGCGTGGTATGTGGTGGAACAGGATGGTGCTCCTGCACATTTTGATATGAATGTCAAACAGTGGTTAAACCAATAGTATCCTGGAAGGTGGATAGGGCGAGGTGCTCCTGTGTCATGGCCTCCAAGATCCCCAGACCTGACGCTAATAGAATTTTTGTGTGGAGCTATTTAAAACATTTGGTTTATATAACTCTTGTAAATAACATCAATGAACTGTAAAATCGCATCACCGAAGCAGCAGGAACTCTACATTTTCCTAATGTACAGAATTCAATTGTCCGGAGAGTAGCAGATTGTATTAGGGTTGACGGTGGCCACATTGAACTATTTTATTGGTTTCCTTTTCTGTTAATTTTTATGTCATAATGGGTCGTTTTTTGTTCTCTGAATTTTCTAAATAAATAAAGATACAATATTTGAATTATTCAGTTTCAATTTTGCCAAGTTTACTTTTTCTTGTTAATTTTTCTAAATAAAAATAATGCAATTATTTAAATCTCAGTTATTCAATTTCAGTGTTGCCAAGTTTACGTTCCTTTTCTTGGCTTGTGGAAGACATTGAACCTGGATTTTTTTTTAATTTTAACATATTTGCATTTAGAGGACGTGAAGGAAGGTCGCTATGAGTCGCTTTTCCCTAGGTTGTGGGACACCCTGTATTGCTGCAACTTGTGGATCAGCAGATAATGTATGACAATTTCCATTTGTGGAAAATTCATGCTTTGAACTAGAAAATATTGGCAATCCATAAATATTGAATGTTAGATTTACATTAATTGATTCTTTCAAGTCAACAAATACATTTTCTAAACAATTCTTTAAACAATTTGGCCAAAATTCGCCTGTTCCCATATTAATAATGTTTACTTGTTTTGGGGTTTGCAAAAGAGTTCTACCATCTTTCGGTAGCTTTAAACCATATTGTTTTAATATTAACAACAAATTGGATAGAGCAACATTAATTATTCTGCAGGATATGGCCCACATCTTCAGTTCCTCTATTAATGTTAAATCACATAAATTGTATTTGTTGTCTTCTTTTTCTTCTTCTTCATCTTCTGATTCATCAGTATCACCACCATCAATAAAATCTTCGAAATCATCTTCATGATTGTTGTCTACAAAATTAGGGGCATCTGTAAAAAAATAGTAGTGTAATGGCAATATTTCGCTTCCATAATGAGTATATATTTAGTTGCTCTATTACCTTCATTAATTATAGTGCTATTAGAAAATGAGCCATTTAGGTTCTGTGCTGGAATATTGCAAGATAAATTTTCAGATGTTGTATTTTTAAACAAGCCATTTGTAGAGGGTGGCCCATAATGTGTTGGTTTGAAAATACTTCGTATTTTAACAACTTTCGCATAATTCTCTAATTGCTTGTAATATCTTGAGGAGTACTTAAATTGTTTTGGTTTTCTCGCTACTTACTGTTAAAATGAATTGCAAAATGGCTGAAGTTTAAGAGTTTGTTGCAGTGCCTTTTTTCGGGTCATTTCCAATAAGATCTTTGGAAATATTAACGGTTTTTTGCATTACGAATATGTTTTGTAATCAGTTTTTTCTCTATGTTACTTACGTATATGTTACAAAAATGTTTCATAATAACTATGCTCTACATGTTGCTACAATTTGATGTAACAACATCTACCGAAACTTTATACCGTGTGTCCACGGATGGACTTAACTATACTTGTAAAAACTTTTATTTTCAGTTTTTCGAGAAAAAGTCATTCTTTATAATTTCTTTTGCTTGTTATATAAATACGATTCAAGTTGAGAAACTTTGATTTCGTTGTACAGGGTGCGCAGAAAATACAAAAATGTATATTTGCAAAATTAAAAATTTTTGAATCAAGCTTTTTGAAGTCTCAGAATGAAACAGCTTATAAGGAGAAATCGAAAAGTCAAATAAAGTTTTCCCATAGAAGTTATACTTAGTTGCTAAGATACACCGGGTGTCCGGTTAAGGTTGGCGACCGGCTATCTTAGGAACTATTCTTCCTACAGATTTCGGAAAAAAATCTTCTTACAAAAGTGACCATAAAAATTCATCAAAAATGTTTTTAGCTTTCAATTTTCCCCGCTAGAGGGCACAATTTTAAAAGAAAATAGACAATCCACATTTTCTTCAAAAATTCAAATGGAAATGTTGAGGTATCCTTTATCTTTCTCAAAATCTCATCGTAATATCCAGCAAATTAGTTTAATAACTTTTTGATCTAACTTACTAAATAGGGGCTGGGAGGAGGAAAGAATTCCCTTACACCAAAAATGCCATGTCTCCGGATTGCTTGAACCAATTTTAATGAATTTTGTCCTGTTGGAAAAGGAATTTATAGCGTAATAGAAATCTGCATTTACGCTTGAATTTAATTTTACGAGGGAGCCGCCAGATGGCGTTACTTCTAAACTTGCGAAAATGTCAAATTTTCTCAAAAACTTTAAATGGAATGGTATATTTTTATAACATAGAGTCATTACAAATAGAATTGAGAACAAAATGGCTCAAACCGAAAGTTCCTATCTTTTTTCAAAAATGCTGTTTAATCACATTTCATTCCATGGGTAATTTTAGGAAAATACAATTTTTTAAAGAATATTAGGGCATTCTTGTATCTCTCATCAGACAGAATTATAAGAAATATTACAAACAAAAAGCACTCCATGGAAAATAAAAACAAATACCTGGTCATAGTACTGTCACTAATTGTTAAGTTTAATTTAACTAAGTATTAATTATTAGTTAATTTAAATTCGATTTCAGTGTCTTTTCCCTAGAATTGATTATAACTTTTTAAATAATGTCTAGCTCTGTTGCTGAGCGTATGACAAGCTCGCGGTGTTTTTCAAAATGAAGAAAATGCCGTTATTGCCTCCCGAGCCTTGGCAAGGCGTTTGAGGAAAATTGAATATTTACTAAATTAAATTAAGAAATATTCATTTAGGTATTTAATTTTTCTCAAATTTTTTACCCACGTAATGAGATATGATTAAACAGTATTTTTGATCACAACTCTCGTTTGAAAAAAATAGGAACTTTCAGTTTGCGACATTCTGTTCTTTATGTTATGTGTACTAACAGCATGTTGTGAAAATGTACTATTCAAAAAAAATTGAGAAAATTTGGTACCTGGTGCACTGGGATTTGATTAAAAGATATTCTTGATGATAACTTCCATTTGATAAAGCTAAAAAGTTCCGGTTTGCGGCATCTTGTTCTTAATTCTATGCGTAATGACAACATGTTATAAAAATATACCATTCCATTTATAATTTTTGAGAAAATTTGACAATTTCGTAAGTTTCGAAATAACACCATTTGGCGGATCCCTCGTAAAATGAAATTCAAATGTAAATGCAGATTTCTATTACGCTATAGATTCTCTTTCGAACAATACCATATTCATTAAAATTGGTTCAAGCAATCCGGAGATATGGCATTTTTGGTGTAAGGGAATTTGTTCCTTCCTCCACTCCTTATTTCATAAGCTAGATCAAAAAGTTATTAAACTAATTTGCAGGGTATTACGAGGAGATTTTGAGAAAGCTAAAGGATTCCTAAATTTCCATTTGAATTTTCGAAGAAAATGCGGATTGTCTATTTTCTTTTAAAATTGTGCCCCCTAGTGGGGAAAGCTGAAAGCAAAAAATATTTTTGATGAAGTTTTCATGGCCTCTTTATAGGAAGATTTTTTTCTGAAAGCTGTAGGATGATTAGTTCCTAAGAGCTACAAGGTCGCCAACCTTAACCGGACACCCGGTATTTCTTAGCAACTAAGTATAACTTCTATAGAAAAACTTTATTTGGTTTTTCGATTTCTCCTTCTAAGCTGTTTCATTTTAAGACTTCAAAAAGTTTGATTCAAAAATTTTTAATTTTACAAATATACATTTTTGTATTTTCTGCACACCCTGTACAACAAAATCAAAGTTTCTCAACGTGAATCGTATTTATTTAACAAGCAAAAGAAATTATAAAGAATTACTTTTTCTCGAAAAACTGAAAATAAAAGTTTTTACAAGTATAGTTAAGTCCATCCGTGGACACACTGTAGTTCTAGAATGTTACTACCTCACAATAGTAACATTTATAGAAACAAAATGGAAAATGTTTGATAATCGTAGTGTTGGAACATAGATATAGAATAAGATGCGTAACCGTTGCAAAATGAAAACATGTTTCGAATGTGCTCAAAAATGCTACTAGGGTTGCAGTAATTCACGCATTTTCAAAACAACGAAAATAAACAGTGAGCATAACGTATGTCTCGGCGTTAGAATGACACATTTTTAGATAAATAATTACGCTGAACAAAACTTGATATTTAAACTTAAGCAAATTTACGAATATTTATTATTAGATATTGCTACCAACAATGGCTCCGCTTGTCAAAACTAAAAAATATAAAATAATTTTTCTTTTCATGGCATTCTTGATGACAACGTCAAAGGTGAAGACGATTAAGAAATAATTTTTCTTTTCATGGCTGTGTTGAGTAATTGACAGAATAACAACATGTTAAAATCATTCTGATGCGTTAGCGGGTACCACGAAAACAATTTTTTGTTAATAAGTCGAGAACGAATAAAGATATTGATATGCGGTTTTCGCCGGAAGTTCAGTCTCTTTGTATTCTTGAATACTAATGTAAAAGAGAAATACCTTTCCATTTCATTTTGTTGAGAAAAACGGAAATCTAGCGGCCACTTCAATAAATGTAATCACGCAATTAATATTCGGCTAGTTGAGTAAGGAAAGCCCTTTTCAACGAGACCAAGTTTGTAAAATTTCATTAAGCCACGTCAGAGTTTTCAAAATAAAAATAAAATTCAGGTTAAACTTCCCCCACCACTTTATTTTGAGAGATAGAGAAGGAAGTGTGAAACAAAAAATATGAAAAATCACTTGTAGTTTACAATGTGCATATTTGAAGTCCCCTTCAATAAGCAAATTCTAGAAAAAATCCACGTTTTCTAACTGATGATGCATGTTACGCCATCTTGCGATCAATCTAGGAAATTCAGAATAATTCCCAGCGATTTTGTTTGCCGTTTTTACTAGAAGCATTTTTTCCGAAGCTCTAGGCTTTGCAGCTACCGACATATCGCCGGTGGCCAACCTTATCAGGACACCCTGTATATGAAATTATTTTATTCTTCACCAAGAGGACTTTTAAGAAACAAAACACGAACTCGGTCCTTTGGCGGCTGTCCGTGAACTTTTTACGAACAATTTAAGAACAAATTACACACTGAGTCCGTTCTAGACTAGTTTCGACGGATACACAGAAGTACGCTCTCTAGACGGAAAGATTAAAAGGTTTCCAATTTGTTTTTGTTCGTACACGTCTGGTAGAGGTACCAGCGCATGAGCGCATCTACATACGTGAGCCCTACCTGTGTTTTGTTTTGTTATTTGTGGTCCAATTATGCTCAGCAAGTTTACAAAATCAGTATATTAGACATCCTTAAAAAGTTTTTGAAACTGGATCGCATTTCACCGCTTATTCCAACGTCATCTTCACTTAAATTCCGTAATAAACGTTAATTGGAACTTGGAAGTGCTCTTTTCTTTTCTTCGCAATGTGGGTCTCGCCCAAAACCGATGAGAACGACGCTTTTTCTTCAAAAAGAAAAAAATAACTCCCAGAAGTAGCACATTTTCCTCCTCTTCAATTTCTTTCTCAATTCTCCACATTTTTCGTACGCCTTTAGTAAACACTGAGATAAAACTGGGAATTTTTTAAATTTTAACATATTTGCATTCAGGGGACGTGAAGGATGGTCGCTATGAGTCGCTTTTCCCTAGGTTGTGGGACACCCTGAATTGCTACAATTTGTGGATCAGCATATAATGTATGACAATGACAAAGGCAGAAAACAAGTGGAATGGTGGATGTTATGAAAAAAATGAGGCTACAATCACATGAAGAAGGTGCGGCATGCAACTGTAAGAGATTTAAATGTTTTAAAAAGATTGATAGTGAAGCAAGAAAGCAGGTATTAAAACATTTTAATAGTCTAATCTCTAATAATGAACAAAATGCATACCTCTGCGGACTAATTACGTTGGTGCCAGTACAGCAGAGAAGACCTCGAGGTGAAGAAGAAGAAGCAATATTTCATGATGCAGCGTTTGCTTACAAAGCGAGAGTGGAACGTCCGAATACTGAAACTGCAGAAGAAGTCCGGGTGTGCTACAAAGCCATTCATGGAGTTACTAAACGTAAATTAGAATATTTACAAGAGTATGAAAGAAACTGGAAATCCTCCTAAAGATAAACGTCGCATACATACTTCTAAGCATAGGAGATTGAAACCAGATATTTTTCAAGCTGCATAAGATCACATTGCTTCGTTTGAAACTCGACTTTCACACTATAGCTTGAACGAATCAAAAAGAAGTCATTTGCCTGAAGAACTCAACGTGAAGAAAATGTTTAACTTATTTCAACTTAGGTTTCCTAACATGAAGGTCTCGTATGTCACATATAGACATATATTTAACACTAAATTGGATTTGGTATTTGGCTACCCAAGATCCGATACATGTTCGAAATGTGATGAGTTTAATACAAAGTTAAGAACACTGCGTGAAAGAGAAGATGCTGCAGAAATTAGATTATTAACCATTCAAAATGATAGTCATAAAAAGAAGGCGCAAGTCTTTTATGATAGGAAGAAATCTGTTCGTAAAGCAGCTCAAAAATCATCAGAATATGTAGCAATTGCCTTAGATTATCAAAAAATATACCTTTGCCGAATGTATCTACTAACGTCGTCTATTATCTACGCCAATTATCTATGTATAGTTTCAATATAAATGTGTTGCCAACAGCGGAATCTATTTTTTATACTTGTCGTTTCTGTTTCATTTCATAGTGAATTATTTGGATGAAAATACTAAAAGGTTACATATTTTCTGTGACTCCTCAGGAGGGCAAAAGAAAAATTACTAAATGTTTCGTTTCATGCATTACATAATGAATAAAGCGAAATTACTGGAATCAATAAAAATTACTTTCCCCGAACGCATTCTTATATGGAATGCGACAAAAATATGGGTTTGGTAAAATTGACAATAAAAATGGAACTACCAAGTGACTGGATAGAGCTCTTGAAATCTTACAGGGTAAAACCATCGCCGTTTGAAGTGGTAGAAGTAACCCAAAATTTAATAAAAGAATGGGATACATTTTTATCAGACAGGTACATAAAGAAATGCCCATTCCCAATACTAACAATACTAACATGGATCTTGGGAGCAAAAAGTAATTACGCCAAATTCTATAAAACAATCCAGACAAGTTGCGCACCGTGCACTACCCGAGGGACAATTTGAACTTCCCTCACAGGCGTATTATCGCACAGGAAAGCGTTCCAGAGGACACACAAATTGTTGAAAACTTATCGATTAGGGTGTCGCCTGTTTTGTGTTGTTCAAACACGACATAAACTCCACAGCAATATTTTGCAATATATGTTGTGTTATTGGGTTGGCTAAGAATAGGGGATATGTGCTTATTATTTACATGGCAGATATTTCCACCCATGTTTACAAAGTGATATGTACTAGACTTCAGCACCCAACAGATGTTACGAGACATTTTCTAACCTTAAAATTAGTTGATCTGTGTTTAGAGTGTAGTTTTAGAAGGGTTAAAACAGTTTTTCTGCAAAAATAAAATAAATTTATTTTTGAATACATATTGCCTTACAGATATTGCCGGTTTATTAGAAAGAATAATTATGTCATCGCAAACAAAATTAATGTTAATGTTAGCAAAAATAGATTCAATAGAAGATTACCAGTAAGAGCCATTTTTTAATTAGTTTCTGTTTTTAACTTAATTCATTTTTAATGTAGATTTACGTCCCTTACTCGCATGTAAAAATGATAGTTGACATTGAGAAGGAAATTTTAATGAACATTCCCATGGACGGTGTTTTTGAACTTCCCGAAAGTATAACTAACAAGATTAAGTATCAAATTTTAATGTTCGCTGATACATATAAAGTAGTTTTTTCTCTTTTTTTCTCTCTTTTTGTTTATTAAGAGCTCATCACTTAAATTATATTTGTTCCCATTGTTCATGTTTATTTGTTTGTTTGTTTGTTTGTTTGTTTGTTTTTTTTTTTGCTTTTTTGTATATGAAACTTTATTGTGTTTCTATTATATTATTTTTATATAGAGTATCTCTCGCATATGTTATGGTTTGGGATGTGTACATGTGCTGGCGGGGTAGTGTGGAAGAGCATTTCTTCTGGTTTCTAGCAAACTAGAGGAAATGAACACTGTCCATTTCAACATGAATAGTTGTTTTTTCGGATTTGTATTCTTTTTTTTTGTTTTCATTTACTTATTTGTGTTGAATAAATTTACTTACTTACTTACTTACATTCGTTTCCGTATCAAATAGAGAAACTGTTGCCGAGGTAAGTAAAACATCTAAAAGACATTTTTACCCCCGACATCCTAAATAAAAATTGTGCCTTTTCTTGTATGAAAAACTGCTAAAAAAGTTTTAATAATATTACAAGGGAAAAATTGATGCATTTTGTATATCCAATGTGTCTGTTTGATTACCTTGATACTTAAAATTGTCAATTAGTTTTAGTTTACATTGTCATCTTTCTTTTTTATACATATTTCCAGAACCGGCAATGTCTTGAAGGCCATTCCGCCCAGTATCTAACACGGTCATTCTGATGATCCCAAGGGATATGAGGTTAGGGGCAAAAGAAAATTTCAACTTAGAGAAATGAGTAAAAGTTAAAAACTTGGGAGTTTAGCTTGATTCCAGATTGATGTTTGAGATCAATACAAAAAATTGTGCAAAATTCCTTGAGATATCTTGGATACATTTTTAGAATTGCATCGAAATTCAATAATTCAGCCTCATTCAAGTTTTTGTACACTTCCTTAATACGATGCAATGTAGAATATTGTAGTTTTATTTGGAATCCATATTATAATAAATATGGGGAGAGAATTGAAAGAATACAAAGGAAATTTATAAATAGACTCAATTTTAAATTTATCCGACATATGTTTTTGCAAGCTATGAAAATAATTTGAAGCTTCACAATTTACTTTCTTTATCTGACAGCCGTACTTTGCTTGACGCACTTTTCCTACACGGAGTCATTAACAATTATTCTGCTTCCACTTCTCTGGTTTCGTATTTAGGATTTAATGTTCCCCAAATAAACTTGCGTGGTACTAGTATATTTAAACTTTATACCTGCAACACCACAGCAGCTTTGAATTCACCCATGTTTGGACTACAACAATAAATTTTCACAACTGAACATTTTTAATTTATCATTGGATGCTTATAAAAACGGGTAGTTTCCTGTACCGCTTTCGCAGTTTTAGTCTTAGTTTCTTTTTTTGTTGGTTTCTTTTCTTAGTTTTAGTCTTAGTTTTAATCTAAGTATTTAGCTTAATATTTTTGAAGGAATAGAGTTCTTGGGTGGACTTAATTAAGTGAATACTGGGTCCCATGAATTAATTTTTCGGTTGAAATTGGGAACCCTTTTTGTCGCTATTTTCTCTTTTTTGTATTACTTACGTGTGTCAGAGGTTATATTTTTTATTTGTTTAAACTGTCAAATCTGTGCTTCTCTCTATATTGTATATTATAATGTACTTTGTGTTACCATGGTTTTGGGCATTATATGTCTGTTAGATAACCCATTACAATAAAATAAAAAAATGCCATCTTATCCCTCCTATTCTTTATTGTCTTCGCTTCTATTATTTTTCGATCTGCTTCTCCTATTGTTCAAGTTTCGCACCCGTACATTCGTCCATACAGACATCTTTAAAAGTCTCTTTCGAGTTTCTACATTAACCGTTCCCGAGCATAACAGTTGTTCCTTTTTCTTAAACGCAGCGCGGCCTTTCGCTATTCTTTGTTTTATAATATCTAGTGCTAATACCATCGCGAGTTATTTGACTTCGGAAACAGCAGACATCTGCGACTTTCTATACCTTCTCATTTCCTATTTATATTTTAGTTTTAGTTCCATTTTCACGCCCTCTACATACCAAAACTATGCTTTCCTTTTTCTTGATCTTCATGCTGTATCCCTCAATCAAAACTGATTCTATTTCGTTCAGAACTATTTCTAATTCGCCTTCGCTGGATGCTAACACTGCTATATCATCTGCGAATCTGAGCATATAAATAGTTTAGCCCTGTACATTAATCCTTGAGATTGTTCTGTCCTTAACAATATTAATCGCATCTACGATATATAAGTTGAAAACTAAAGGAGACAACGCACATCCCTGTCTCATTCCCTTCCGTATATCTACTTCTCGTCGTTCCTACTCGAATTTTATAACTGCCTTTTGCTCTTTGTAGAGATTATGTCTTATTCTTCTGTCTCTATATTTCATCCCTGCCTTTCTGAGCACTTCGAACGTCTCCCCCATTTTACGTTATCGAAGGTTTTTTCTAAATCTACAAATCCTATATAGCCTCTCTTTTCTTTTTCTATAGCTTTTTCTATAATTACTCGTAAAAGCTAGAATGGCCTCGCATGTTCATCTACTTAGTCTAAATCCTAACTGACCTTCTCCTAATATTTCTTCCGCCCTCTTCTCCATCCTTCTTTGCACAATAATTGTGCAATGAAGGAGGATCCTGCGAAGTCTCAGCTTCCTGGTAGTGACGTGTGCACTGTTTTCATGGACTTAGAACAGGTCATCTCTTTACCTTCATTAACACATGGGCAAATGTATTATTTACGCCCGTTATCAAACTTTAATCTTTGTATTAATGTTAACAAAGGTTACATCTTCCTTTGGCATGAAGCTGTTGCTGGACGTGGGGGCAATGAAATCACTTCATGTGTCTTCAAAGCCATACTAAGCGGAATTACTAATAAGAAGAAACTAACTGTATGGAGCGATAATTGCACGGGACAGAATAAAAACAAAATGTTACTGTTCTTATACATTTACATGGTTGCCCAAGGATACTTTGATGAAATCGACCATAAGTATTTGATTTCTGGGCATTCTTTCCTCAGCTGTGATAGAAACTTCGCCCAAATTGAGAAAAGAAAGAAGGTTACCAGGTGTTACGTACCAAAAGATTTAGTCGAGTTGATGGTTACAGCAACTCCGCGTAACCCGTATGTGGTAACTTTGATGGAAGGAAATGATTTCTTCGATTTTAGAGCAGCTGCTGAAAAAACTATCAATACAATAAAACTTCAAATTTCCAAACTCAGTTGGATTCAAGTAACCAAAGACGGAAAGGTGAAAACTCGTAAAACACTAAATGAACTGGAAGAGTGGAAAACGGTTAACATTATGAAGAAGAATGTTAGTATAACATCAATAAAGGATAACCTTGCGAACACTTCCAAAAAAGCTCTTCCAGAAGAAAAGAAGCGCGACATCCAGCAAGTTATTCCCTATTTAATAGAAGAAAACAAAGAATTTTATTATAACTTACTTGCTTAATGTACTATTAATATTTTGTACTTACATAGAAATATACTTACTTACTTGGAACTGCTATCAGTAAACAATTTAAATTTTTTACAGTACATTTTGCATTCCGAGCTGAGCTCAACATTTTTAAATGTAGTACACAAGGCACATAGCTCGATTTGGAATATAATAAGAGATGGCACATAGCACATTCTAGAAATCTAAAGCCTTTTTGTTTCAGTATAAGTCAGTATGATCAAATTTAGGTTACATTTTTGTATGTACATATTTATTTATTTATTTATTTATTTATTTATTTAATGCGCTATTCTACAGGTACAACCCAATTACAGAATAGGAAAATTGCAATATATAATAATAAACAATGAATATTATCCAAATTAAATATGACCAACAACATGAATGAAAAATCAAGCCAAGAACATAAAAGAAAATAAGTACTAGAATACTAAGACAATGAAACAATAAATTTATAACTACGTAACATAAGAAAGCAAAACAATTAAATTACAATCGAAATATAACTACATGCAAGCAATAAAAAACCCTACTACTAACAACTAATAATCGAGAGATGATCTCAAGAGATCAACGCTGCAGTTAAATATGTCGACTCGATCCTGTACACTATTTATTATATAAGTCGCACATAACATAGAGAGGCGAGAATTTTCTTATATTAGTTCTGGGAGCAGGAAGGACAAACAAATGTGTCTGACGTGAGCCTATACGGTGTGCGAAAAAAGGTAACGTGCCAAGTATATAACTTACATCAATAAAATTATGTATCAACTTGTATGGAACCAACACTTCCTTTCAAATTCATACTTTACGTTGAAATAAAATATATAATGTTATAAAAAGAAATTAGATTTTATCTCCAGATTGTGTAACAGGCACTTAGCACATTATGTATTTCAACTCTACAATTCTAATCGGGATCGTTCTAAAATTTTCGCAATTATCCGCGCCTTTCCTTTTTGACAAAGCGACTATGATGTTCCTTTTGCAATCTTCTGTTATCTTACCTGTCTCGTATATACGGCTAAATAGTTTAAATAGACGCTCTCTTGCCTCTTGACCTGCACACTTTAAAATTTCTGCTAGAAATCCGTTATTGTTTGTTTAACGTTCTAATGCTATCTCAAACTCTTCCCTTCTTATAGGGCATCCTAGCTTATCGCCCTCTACACTAATTTCCTTTTCTAACATATCTCCTAGTTCTTGTCCCGCAGATAAGATTCCCCAAATATTCCTTCCACCTATCTGCCTCTTCCTCTCTTCCGATTAGGATGTCGCCTGCCTAGTTTCTGATGTTCTTGCTGCTAAATCCAATTCCTCTGAAACTTCTAATTATTATTATTATTATTATTAACAATAGCTTATTCTTTTGCTTTCCTACAATTCCCAATAACTTCCCACTTGACCGCCTTATAGCTTTGTTTCCATCCTTGATCTAGCCTATTTTTATATTGTCGTCTCCCGTCTATTAGAGTCACATATCTTTTGTTATCCAGGGTTTTCTACTTTCATTCTGTTTGTGGCCCAAAATATCTCTAGTTGCAGAATCTAAACTATTTTTAATGCTATGTAGTTTGTATTTTCTTGAATTACTTCTTGGTAGTAATTCATGTTGAATTAATAGAACACTTCGCGTCCTACGAATGGAATAATTTATTATAGTATTGACCGGTTTCAAGATTAAAAATATCGTCTTCAGAATATGTTTACATAAAGTAAAATTGTACCATTGGTAGCACGCGAAGTGTTTTATTAATTCAACATGAATTACTACCAAGAAGTAATTCAAGACAATATAAACTACATAGCATTAAAAATAGTTTAGATTCTGCAACTAGAGATGTTTTGTGTCACAAACAGAATGAAAGTAGAAAACCCTGGATAACAAAGGGTATTGTAACTCTAATAGACGAGAGACGACAATTTAAAAATAGGCTAGATGAAGGATGGAAAAATGTTAAAGGCAGTCAAATGGGAAATTATCGGGAATTGTAGGAAAGCATAAGGGATCTTATTCGTCTTCAGAATATGTTTACATAAAGTAAAATTTATTTACAATTTGACTTTATGTAAACATATTCTGAAGAAGAGATTTTGAATCTTGAAACCGGGCAATACTATTATTCCATTGGTAGTACTCAAAGTATTTTATTAATTCAATAATTCAATATTTTTAATGCAATTCCATTCAGCTTTAAGATTATTACGCACCGTTTCAAAAGAGTTGTATGACTGTATGTTTCCATTTTTCCAACATAAAATGTATCTCTGTAAGTGGTTCCATTAGTAATGGCTGATTTTTACAAGAAAAAGAAATAAGGATTAACGCCTAGGAGATGGCCTAAGGACTAACAGTTTACGTGTTTATACGGAGATTTAAAAGTAATATAAATTTTAAGACTGTCCAATCAAATTATGAAGTTTTTCAGAACACGCTTGCGCGCGAATGAATCGAGTCTGCTTTGTCACTGTCACTGTCGCGTAGCCTGAGAAGTTGCGCGGACTAGGCAACGCGAGCTAGAAAATTTAGGAAGAGCCACTGGAGGCTCCAATCTACGGTCACAATGTGTTTCGCGTTAGAGCCTCAGATACTTCGCGTTCCATGTTAGATACTGTAGTTTCACCGAAACGAAAAGAAAATCCGATAGAGCGATACGAATCTCCAGTAACTAGGAACCTGAAAATAATGAAGAGTAAAGTAGTTTCTTCTTTGTAAATATATTCATCAGCCAAATTAAAGTGGAGGCGATTAAGAGATTATCATAGACTGCCTTCGTAAATTACGAACCACAACAGGGCTAGCACACAAAAAACTCAAAAGATGGAGCTACATGGAGCAAATGGAATTTCTCAAACCAACGCTAATTCATCCTAAGTATTTATCGATACGCCTAACTTTAACCAACAATTTGAGATTACTTTCTAGCACCCAATAAAATGTCACACATGCGTCAGAAGATGAAATTGAGGGAGATAATAATGAAATTGAAAACGAAAATCGCGATGCAGAAGCTCACGATGTTTACAATGTAATTTCGGCGCCGAGGTTCATTCCCAGGAATAATAACACTAGGAAAGTGAAAAACTCGTAAACTATTGAAAATGTTTTGGAGGCTTATTTCAAAAAGAAAATTGCCGATACTCGAATTCGAGAGAACATATATGTCCCATCGATACATTTTTCCTTTGAATCTCTGATAGTGTGAAAGACTTACCACCTTTATCTCAAAACATAATCAAAATGCAAGTCTCACAATTAGTTTTTACTGAAGGACAACGCATACTGGAATCTGAGATATATTCAGAAAACAGACGGGTGATTATCGTCTTTTCAGCCGCAGAATGCTGAAATTTTTCGGAGGGCCAATTAAATTCAGCAGAGCACCTACCAACTGTATCATGAAGATACCGTGAATAGACCGCAACCCGGACGCATATAGGTAAGTAGCATCCAGTATCGCCATTCGTCTGCTCGATCGAATTTTGGAATGTAACATACGATAGCGCCAACATAATGTGCGCTATCAAGTGTCACCCGACCTTTAATTGCATTACGCCTACAATGTTATGATGCACGTTGAAAGCAT
Source organism: Xestobium rufovillosum (assembly GCA_963966045.1). Taxonomy (NCBI): domain Eukaryota; kingdom Metazoa; phylum Arthropoda; class Insecta; order Coleoptera; family Ptinidae; genus Xestobium; species Xestobium rufovillosum. Next base: position 8,184,531 of record OZ014498.1, on the reverse strand, counting down.
GCATCATCCCAAAATAAATTTTGTAAATGTAAAATATTAATTATACATTATCAAAACGAATTTTAATATTTTAAGATTTATGATACAGAAATGAATAAAATAAATAAAAGAACTTATTTCCCAATTTTTCTGGAACTCAATCCCATTTACTATTAATGTAATTACTTTTTAATCTTTTTAAATATTTTTTCACCTGAATATTTGGTCTTCCTTCTCGCTATCGCTGTAGGATGTACAGATGTTTTCTTTCCTTTTCTGGTTGTTAACGGCTGGTTTCGTCCGTAATTGGTAACAAACTTAAAAGTTGTAAGGGATCTTTTACATTTGAGCGGTAATTTTTCATAAAAGTTGTACTATCAGGGATACTCCGCGAGAGAAACATTTTATTTTCATGTAAATATTTTGTATCTATAGTCAGTTTTGCTTTTACCGTTTTCAAATGTATACAGGGTGGTCACTTTTACAATGTACACCATTGGAATCTTCTAAACCCGAAGAGATTCAGAGTTGGTCAAATGGTAAGAAAGTTGCACATTTTCATGCTCTTTAAGGATCTGAAAAGAAATTCTGGATAGCTCTCGTTGTTCCTGAAATATCCTGAAAAAATTGAAATATTGCGTTTTCTTATTTCTTCCATATATTATTTATTACTCAAACGAATGTGATGACCTTTGGCAGGTTTACATAAGTGGGTATGGGCTTTCCACTGGATGTTTCAAAATTTGTCTAAGCCTACTACATCTTCAAGTTTTCATGGTCAACTTTTGAATTTCTTATGGGCGCCATATTGGATTTTCATAAGGTTGAATAGAGAAAAAAAATACAATTTCAACGATGTATCGCACATGGGTCATCTAACTTTCTGGAACACTAATTTCACTCCTTATCTACAGAATCTAGTTGCCATGATTATGAAAACTCAAAGATGTAGTAGGCTTAGACAAATTTTGAAACATCCAGTGGATAGCCCATACCTACTTATGTAAACCTGCCGAAGGGCATTACATTTGCTCAAGTAATAAATAATATATGGAAGAAATAAGAAAATGCAATACTTCAATTCTTTTCAGGATATTTCAGGAACAACGAGAGCTATCCCAGAATTTCTTTTCAGATCCTTAAAGGGCATGGAAAAAGTGCACGTTTTCTGTAATTTGACCAACTCTGAATCTCTTCTGGTTTAGAAGACTCCAATGGTGTACATTGTAAAAGTGACCACCCTGTATACAGGGTGAGTCAGGAGGAGAGGGAAATATTTTCACAGGTGATAGTATCGACAATTCCGAATAAAAAAGTTTATATGAACAGGGTTATTATTCTTAATAGTATTGGAGATACAGCCACTTGAAAATAATAACTGATCAAGTTGCTTCCGGTGCCATTTTTTGTTTATTTTTTGAAGTTAGCGACTGACCGGTGTGGTGACAAGTGTGTGTTTTATGGTGCATTAGCAAAGCTAGAAATCTTTACACATGCCGACATGGTGTTTGTGTACTATCAGCATGCGGAGCTCCGCCATATACTGCTCGTGTAGTGACTTCAACGAAACCTTCCCTGGGCGATGGATTGGTCGTGGTGGTCCGATTCTTTGGCCCCCACGATCTCCGGACTTAACGCCCTTAGATTATTGTTTATGAGGATGGTTGAAAATGGAAGCTTACAAAACAAAGCCAAATACACGAGAAGTATTGATTGCTTGCATCTTGGATGCTGCTACTCGCATAAGGCCCAGGCAAGTTGCACTCAGAGGATCAACAAGCAATCTTAGGAAGCGAGTTGACAACTGTGTTGAAGTTCATGAAGTTCAGGGTTTAATTTTTGAGCACTTGCAGCAAGCGTAACAATTCATTAATTTTTATTTAACAAAATTCAAACAGCTGTATCTCCGAAACTACTAAGAATAATAACCATGTTCATATAAACTTTTTTATTCGAAATGGTCGATATTATCACCTGCCAAAATATTTCCCTCTCCTCCTGACTCACCCTGTATATAGTTAAAGTAATAGAGTCCGTTTATATTTTGTTTATTCTGCTTATTATTTCATCGACGTTTAGCAATAGTATGTAATTGAACTCGCCCTTCTGCGACTAAGAGCTTAAGGGTGAACAACGAATAAATCTTCCACCGACTAGACCGTACAGCAACGCCGAACACGTTCATAAGCGAACGTACAGATCCTCCTAGATATACAGTGTATGTTTAGGGGCCCGAACCGAGAACGTCGTTGTAAAAGTGACGTCCCAGTATAGAGAAGACAAAAGTAATCGTTGCAAAGTTTGTATTGCCGGTTGAAAGTGCTCTGGATCGTCATCTAAATTTTGCAGTATTGTGTTCTGAAATTGACCGATAAAAACTTTAAATTGCTTCGTAGTTTCTTGTGTATTATTTGATTCTTTTACTTGCATATTTACTACAGCTTCCTCAGGTTTTATTTCAGAACACACTTCTTGATCTGTGCTATAAGAATCCATGGCTGTGGCGATCTGCTGAGGCACAGCCATTAGAGATGGCTGCGGTTGAGAATCGACTTCTAACAGAGGCACAAAGAAATTTGGTGGGGCATCATTTCCTGCGGCTATCTTGTACAATAATTCGTTTGCCCTCATTGTTAATGTATTGCAGGCATATTCAACTTTAAATACGTCAATTACTGCAGATTGATGCTTGAATATTTTACCAGAACCACCAACAGGGCACAAACAGACACCGACCCCCATGTCAAGGAAGTAATTCAAATTCCGATCGGTAACACTTTTAACTAAATATTGTAAGTCTCCAACTTAGGGTATAATACTTTTATTATCAACGTCCTTGCAATCTGGAAATAATTTTCGCATGGCTGTGCTGTCAAGTTTCCTCATTACAATGTCTAATATTCTTTATTTATGGTAGTTATTAAAGGTGCTTATAATAGAGTCCGCCAGTTGGGTAACACAATAAGCTTAAGTTCTCTCCAGGGGTATGTCCTTAAAAAGCCGAAACATAATTATTGGTGTTCGAACCACGTATCATTAAATTTCTTCTATAAAAGACACCACAATTATTTTCTAAGTAGTAAGTTCTGTACGTATTTTTGAAATTTAGGATATTTTTCTGAATTTTTTAATAAATTTTCAATATTTTGCTGCAGATCTTCTTCCTTTTCCGCCATTAAAATTGTATGAAAATATTTATATAAGCCTTGACGATCGTCCCTTTCAATACCATTATGTGAGCTTGTAAGCCATTTTCCAAACTGCTTTCATGACATGAAAGATGCATAATAATAGTTTAGAATTTGGAAAATTTTCCTGTAAAACGGTTCGTTCCTTTAAGTCATCGTCTGTTAATATAACACTGGGTGATAATTTAACAGACATAATTTATATTAAATTTTTAAGGCCTAGTCTAAAAGTTTCTATGTTCTCGGACGTTGAAATAATACAACCCATAGAAGACCACCAATAGGAGACTGTGTAGCAAAAAATATACCTTGTGATTCTCAACGTCACAATGTCCAGTTCAATCAACAAAGAGAATTTCAGAGGTTGGTGACAACAGATTGGAAACTCTTTGCATAAATGAGCTGCATAATGAAACATAGTAGTGTTCTCCAAGTTTTTCTATTTTGTAGGCAACATTTGCATGCGATAGATTTTGTTCCAAAAATGTGAATAGTTCATCGCCAGTTCTAGCACCAAATTTATCTTTAAAATTAACTTTCCATAAGCATTTAAAATCGTTTTTAGTAGGAAAGTAGCATCGGTCAGCGGACATTTTGCTAAAATCACCAAATTTTTCAATTTTATCAAAATTATAGCTGTAATAAGCGGAAGCTACTGAATGGCCCCGTTCAAAATAACTTAATATTTCTTTTTTAGTTTCAACTCCCATTCGACTTTTAGTTAAAGCAGCGGCACTGTTCAGTCTTTGTACATATTTTTTATCGTTAGTTTTGTTTATTATTTTAATTAAGAAAATGAATGCCAATAATAGTATTAGGAATCGCGTTTTGTTTTTCGCGAGTTTTACCGACCTGCCTCGGGGAACGGGGAGGGAAGTGAACTGTAAATAATATGGGACTTGAATTCGTGTGTTGCTCCGGAACGGACGTGTGTAACGCAAAATTTGGATTCTAGATATCTGGTTATTTAAATTTACACTTTTCAAAATTCTTGAATTATTGGTATTCGTTAATTTTTATTGCATATCGTGCTTCTGAGCGGTATTGAAATTTCGACTTTAATTATATTTTGGAATACAGAGTGTAATTAGGACAATTTTTGCGAATTACGTTTAATTTGTACTAATAAGCTGTTTTTGCATGATACTATTATTCGTTGTCACCTCTGACCTCAGTCATAAGATGTTTTATACTTAAGTGCATAGTGATAACAAAACTTATAAATACTTGTGCGACTGCATTTAAGAAGAAGAATAATAATTCTACATTTTCGAACCTTCAACAGAAAATAACTTCTGCACATTCAACATTCATAATTCTTTTAATTGTAAAAGTTATAGATTAGAATTATTGTTCAAATAAATATATTAAAAATACAGAAGAATTTCGATTTCCATTTGGGACCCACAACATAATTGGCGCTGCGAACAGGATTCCGCCTTGAAGAAACAACCCTTCAGAAGATTGTTAAATCCACAGGCGGAAAGAGCTCATCCATAAAACCGTAAGTCCTTTTCCTTTGTACTCATTATTTTGTATAATTGTGTATAACTCTTTTTGGGACTAATCTTTCACCATTATAATATTTTGTTTTTTTCCCGTACATATAAGGGTCTACTTAATTAACAATATATCATTCAATCGATTCTTCTGTACGTTTCTTTTCATTTGTATTCGTCTCGGTAGTAGTTTCATAAAAAAAATCTTGATCTTGCATCATGACGACTGATATACCGAGTGTACCAACAACAGCAGCTCACATTGAAATTCCTTTTTCTTCATTGAGTTTACTAATTACACGTAACTTTGACGGCAACCCCAATGATTTATAAGATTTTGTAAACAATTGCGAAAATGCGTATCAATTTGTACACCCCAGTCAATATCGTATTTTATTAGCCTTTATTATTTCTAAATTGACGGGCAATGCAAAAGCTCAATTGCGTGATCGTCCTATACACACTTTCGACGACGTAAAAGACATATTAATTCAATTATATGCACCCAAGCGTCATTATTCTTCCTTAATGGAAGATTTAAACACACTAAAACAGGGATCGCTTGATATCATTACATTTTATAATAAAATTGAAACTTTGGTATCACAAGTACTTAATGCCCTTTCGGATCAGGAAGAGAACCCTGAAAGACGACCAGGTCGAATAACCACTATTAATGAGATCGCCTTACCGTTTCATTTTTCATTCCAACACTGCTTGCATTAAATTCAATTACCGAGGCACTGAATTTTGCTTTCTAATAGATATTGGTGCAAGTATAAGTCTGATAAAATCGGATCGCGTAAAAACAACCAAATTGTTTTACAGAACTGACGAAATACGACATTTAAGTGGTATTACTTCTGCCGGAATAATCCCAACGCTAGGTACTATCGTTATACCGTTTAACATAGCACAATCAGAACTTAACGTAAAATTACGTATCATTCGAAACGATTCAAATATAAAGTTTCCCTGCGACGGTATATTAAGGTGGGTACAGACTTGAGCAAATTTGCGCGCACGAACAGTTTGCGCGTACGAATGCTCGAATGTGGACGCTGATAAATTGGTTCGCACGCACAAATTATTCGTGCGCGCATAACACGCACGCGTTCCGTTGCTTGTCGGTCTCGGTGCCATGCTCAAAGGAAATTGTGCGCGCAGTTTGGACGGCAAAACATCGGTCATGTCAGTTCTTGTTTAGTTGTCGATGTAGAAGTATAATATATGCAGGTTTATAAGGAATGGAGTAGACGACAGAAAATGTAATCCAATTAATTGATGAATACGGAAAATTTCCCATTTTATGGGATCCAAAAAATGAGCAGGAGCTATGTCAACCATATTTTCGTGAAATCACACGAACAACTGGATCACGTTCGTGCGCGCAGGCATGTCAAGATGAACGTAAACAAATTAAATCACACGCACGAATGTTCGTGCGCGTACACTGTTCGTGTGCGTAAATTTGCTCAAGTCTGTACTTACCTTTAGGTTTTGATTTTCTCATGCAACATCAATGTAACATTGATCGCGCAAATGCACAATTGCATATTAATTCATTAAAACTGTTTATTCCTCTTTATATCAATTATACATATCGCAGTATCTATACATCAAAAGACACTGTTCTGGATAGTTTGGTATCATGTCATGATAACGAGACGGTTCATATAAGTCAAAGTAGTCATACTCAGAAACAGGGTGATTCAATAATCAGGCAAAATTATCTCATAACAATAAGTCACCTTGTGAAATCATAAATCGGAAATGCATAACAAGTAAGCAAGATAATCAAAATCTTCACGACCATAACCCCTCAAACCGTGAGGAAACACGTAAAAAGCACCGTGGGGAAACACGTAAAAATAACCGTGAAGAAACACGTGAAAATCAACCACAGAGGGATCTAAATATGCAATCAAACAATGAAACTACTTTTCTAACCGAAATGCCTAATAATTCAGGAAATCATAATGATCATCAGAGGGTTAAGCATAATGATCAAGCATCATCAGATCAGATTCATTATATGAAAGCGCGTAGTGAACAAGTCATAAAATTAAAGGCACGCGACACATCAATTACGGAAGGCATATGCTCCAATCATGAACTTCTACCAGGAGTATATCTAGCCAAAGCAATTGTCAAAGTAATAGATAATCATTTTATCACTACTATAATTAATACTACCGAGAAAAATGTAGTTCTTCCACGCAATCTAGAATTTTCTCTCGAACCATTTTCAGATCAATCGTTTCCTATCAACTATACACACGATCACATGCATAATATCAATCACTCAAATCGAAATAAGATTCTTCGTGAAAACCTTCGTCTTGAACATTTAAATGAGGAAGAAAAACATGCACTATTAACTATTTGATTCAATTATAATGACATATTTTACCTACTGGGTGATAACTTGCAGAACACTAATATCAAAAACCTATTAACGCGAAAAATTATAGTTTCCCTGAAATCCACAAAGTCGAAGTGGACAAGCAAATTGACAAAATGTTAAAAGATGGAATCATTAGACCATCAGCCTCTCCTTATAATGCTCCAATTTGGATCGCACCGAAAAACCTAGAAGCAAGTAATAAACCAAAATGGCGTGTCGTAGTAGATTATCGAAAATTAAATGAAGTCACTGTGGGTGATTCATTTCCTATTCCATTTATTGAAGAAATCTTAGATCAATTAGGTCACTCCAAATACTTTACTACCTTAGATCTCGCAACAGGCTTCCATCAAATACCCATGAGACCTATAGATGTTCCAAAAACTACATTCTCCACTCATAAAGGCCAATACGAATTTTTACGAATGCCTTTCGGACTAAAAAATGCCCCAAGTACATTTCAACTTGCCATGAATACTGCATTAACCGGATTACAAGGATCACACTGTTTCGTCTATCTCGACGATATCATCATCTACGCAGGTTCACTTACTGCACATGCACAAAAATTCAAAGCTATTTTTGACAGACTGAGACAAAACAATTTTCTACTGCAACCAGACAAATGTAAAGAAACTAATTATCTGGGACACACTATATGTGACAAAGGTATCCGTCCAAATTTAGAAAAAAAATCTGAGTTATCGAAAATTATCCTCGTCCACAAACCCAAAAACAAGTAAAACAGTTACTGGGTCTCCTTGGTTTCTATCGTCGTTTCATCAAAACCTCTAACGACGCTCCTAAAAAAGAATACCCTTTTTAAATGGACTGATGAACAAGAACAATCATTTCAAAACTATCTTAACTACAGAACCTCTCTTACAATATCCTGACTTTTCAAAAGAATTTATTCTCACAACTGACGCATCCAATGTTGCTTTAGGCGCAGTTCTCTCTCAAATTCACGATGACAAAGATCTTCCCATCGCATATGCTTCAAGAACCCTAAACGCATATGAAACCAATTACTCAACTATTGAAAAAGAATTACATGCAATCGTATGGGCAACTCAACATTTTCGACCTTATCTATATGGAAGACCATTTAACATTTTTACTGATCATAGACCACTACAATGGCTTTTTAATTTTAAAAACCCAAATAGTAAACTAATTCGTTGGCGTTTAAAATTAGAAGAATTCGATTACACTATCAAATACAAACCTGGAAGAATTAATTCAAATCCCGAATTTCTATAAATACCCTACAAATAAACAAGTCTAACAAAGAAAGATACTCAGACTTCACTAAATTTCATTATATGTTACAAGACGTTCCTGATATAGCAATTAAGAAAGACAATATAAATAATTTATTTCCTAATGCTTTCGTATTATCAAAAGATCTAAATGAGCAAAATCTTTACTTTCATAATTTAGCAAATTTTCAAGATTTATTTAGCATACCTGCAGATATCAATTTATATGATACCACATGCCTAGTAAATGATAAACAACAACAAACTTACCTTATGTTTTCCGAATTAAATAATTTTGACAAATTAACGTATAATGATCTATTTTATTCGCTGCAAACTTTACGAACACAATTAATAAACAATAATATCACATTGTTATATCTCAAAAATCCAATTGAAAACGACACACGTTTAAAACAAGATTTATTCAACGAAATGATACACTTTTTGTTCCACAAAACTCCAATTAAAATAATATTAATCAATCATCCCAAAATTATACCCAAAAATCATGACGAAATTTTGCAAATATTTCGTGGAAATCATGAATCATCTAGCAGGACATTCCGGATTTCATAGAACCTATTATCGTATATGAAAACTCAAACTAAATCATTAATAAAAAATTGTACAACATGTCAAATAAACAAAAAGAATACTAGAAATTCCAAAGCTCCCTTACAAATTACCACTACAAGTGAAAAACCATTCGAGCGTATTGCTCTAGATATAGTTGGACCACTACCTGTCACAGAAGATAATAAATATATACTTACCATGCAAGATGATTTTACAAAATTCTCATATGCGGTAACATTACCAAATCATGAAGCACAGACTATTGCTCAAGAATTTGTGAATTTTATAACAATATTTGGTTTACCAGACTCTATTTTAACTGATAACGGAACGGAGTTTACCTCCAATTTAATAAAGGAAGTCAATAAATTATTCAAAATAAAACACATATTATCTAGTCCATATCATCCCCAAACAAACGGAGCATTAGAACGAAGCCATTTAACGTTAAAAGAATATTTAAAACACTACATCAATAAACAACAAAATGACTGGGACCAGTACGTAAGTTTAGCCATGTTTACGTACAACACCCACATTCATCAAGCGACTAAATTTACACCATATGAATTAATTTTCGGAAGAAAAGCTTCTAAACCGAGCTCATTATCATCAAATCCAAATTGAAATATACTTATGACGATTATCATAGAAACTTAAAATTAAAGTTGAATCAATCATTTCAAATCGCACGCGAAAATCTTCTCAAAGCAAAAAACACTGCAAAGCATTATTATGATAAAAATGCTCACTCATACACATATAACGAAGGAGATTTAGTTTATATTCAGAATAAAGCTTCCCAAGGTCTAAATAAAAAACTAGCACCAATATATAAGGGACCTTTCAAAATAATAAAACATAATTCAAACAATACTTATCAAATTCAATTATCTCTAAAGAAATAACAAACATATCATCATAATATGTTACGACCACATTACACGGAAATATAACTAAACGAATAAGTAAAATATTACTATAAAAAAACGACAAAACATACCAAAGGAACTTTTTATTATTTACACCATTGTATAATATACAATAACGTGTGTTCCCTCAATAACCATCACGTAATACGTGCGACGGTTTAGAACGCGGACCTCGCCGATTACACACCCAGGAAGAGGTGGCATCCTCATAGGTGAATGCAGGATAACGTATGTCCTATTGTCCTAAAAAACAAAGAAAAATATATATTGTCACTATCAACCCTTCATTATGTATCTATATGTCATATCGCTTAATACTAGGTTTATATTAAATATATTATATCAGACACTTACCCCAAGTGACGGGTGTCGGCCTTTCAGAGCCGCGATAGAAGTCGGTATTTCAGAGTTGTTAAATTCAGGCATTTTGCGTCAAAACCATTCCATTTGCCAAAGACTTTCATTATATATCGACCAAAAATCGATAACTTTTTGCAATGCTTCATAGAACCATTGTTAAAGGTACATCTCACGAAATACTGTCGCGAAGATTTCAAACACACCGCCTTTCATAATTAATTTTCTATCAACATAAGACGCATGCTAGGTCAAGTTCAATCACAATTAAAACTTTGAAACATACCGCTTCACTTATCTTATGTATATTTTCACTAGTTTAATTACATACAAAATATCACACAATTCATTATCTAATTCATAAATTTTTGCATTTCAGATGAAATTTGCTCACATAATCCTATTTTTCCCTCAATCATTTTTGCTATCTCCACCGATCTGCCGTACTCAAATACCCCCATCAATAATTACGGAGGTCTCTTTTACAAAGATTTAGGCATGACGAAAACATCTGATACTGTTTTCACCTTATTGACCTATGTGAATATTAGTGTATATGGACACCAACTTCATTTAATAGATACTGTATTTTATCAATCTAAAATTATTTGTACGTATCCCTTTAACTCAAGCATATCAGTACCGAAATGTCAGCAACGACAAGACTCACTAAATCAGCGTATTAATAAAATTAAAGAAGAATTTGATTCTGTCATTTAACGAGTCATCAAACAAATACATTTCGTTCAAAACGCGGATTTATCGATGGTGTATCCTATGCCCTTAAGTGGTTATTCGGTGTTCCAGACGCAGAGGACGCCCAATATTATTCAAATGGCTCTTCAAGAACCTTATCGGGAAAATCGTTAAACGAAGTTTTGTTTGTCGGTCTTAAACTTTAGCAAGATGTTGTAAGTTTATTGCTAAGTTTCAGATTGCATAAAATTGTCTTTACAGCAGACATTAAGCAGATGTATAGGCAGATTCTTATTTATGAATATCAGAGAGATTTTCAGCGTATTTTGTGGCGCGCTTCGCCCGAAGAGCCCCTCCTTGAATATAGTCCCAATACTGTTACCTATGGCTTATCTTGCGCACCTTATTTAGCAATTAGAACACTCCACCAACTGTCAGATGATGAAAAAGTTAATTTTCCTTTGGCATGTAAAATTTTAAAATCTGATATGTATGTCGATGATTTATTAATTGGTTCAGAATGTTTTGAAAATGCTATGGTGCTCAAAACTCAAATTGAGTCCCTGCTTAAAGCTGATGGTTTTGAACTACGCAAGTGGGCATTCAATGATTCAAACCTTTTGTCTTCGTTGAATGCTGAAGTAATTCGCCAGAATGACTTTTCTTTTGATTTTGGTTCGTTTGTAAAAATACTTGGTTTGCAATGGTTGCCGTTAGCTGATATATTTTCGTACCGTGTCGCCCCGTTGGAGAATTAGCACACTCCATACAACAACAAATACTGGCTGTGAATGACTTGGTCGCTGCTGATGGACAATATCATCTGTCGTGTTTTAAAAAGCTGTACTATCCCCAAGCAAAAAGTGAGACCAAAGACAGACCCACAGAACATGTAGATGTTGCTATGCAACCGATTTACACTTTTCTAGAGAACAGCGATGAATAGTGCCAGTTTTCAAAGGACGAGTTAATTGGAAAAAATAAACGTGATCCTAAACCCCATCCCAAGACAGTAAGAGCACGTCTTCTCACCAAATATGGCAATTATGTATTTGTTTCGGAAAATACCCCTTTTGTCGTGTGCTTCAAGAATACAGGATACAAGATAATCGCTGATTCATGGTATCAGCAGAAGAGTTCAAACGAAAGAGAAGAAAGACTTCGTAGTGGAAGACCAGTACTGAACTTCAACCTCTTGTGTAAATGTGTATTTTTTCTATTTACACAAATATTATTATTATTATTATTGTTCGAACAGCAGCTGCCATTATTGTTGAGGATATTCGGGGCCAAATATATGACAACTCCCAATACCCCTCACCAGATAACTTTCTAGAAGGGGTGGCGGACCTCATTCCCGAGACTCTTAGGGTGTTTACAGATACTGTCGCGCTAAATAAAAAACGTGGTGATACTGAAAAGAAATCGACAGCTATTGCACATAGCTTGGTTAGTGTGGTGAGGCCATTGTCGTTTGTATCACCCCTACAAGTTGGTCTGGCGGCATTTCTATATAAAAAATTTGGCTCGCGCAGGTTGGTCGATGTGCTATCATCCTTGAGATTCTGTGCGTCGTACATGGAAGCAATACGCCTTGAGATATCATCAATAATGCGTCCTCCAATTGATCTTTACAAGAAGGCCCTCTCTCAGATGGTGTACGACAACGCCGATTTTAATGTGCAGGCGCTTGACGGATGCAACACGTTTCACGCAATGGGTGGCATACTATGTGTAACACCAAAATCTGCAGTGGTCCCTGGCCGGCCCATCGCTAGTCTGCAACAACGACTGACAGCCGATGAGGTAGCAAGTGTTGGCGCTGTTGAATTGAAACCATTTGAACGGACTAACAATGTTGCTTTGGCAGCAATCAAGATCAAGGATATCAGTGCACTGTTTCCACAAAGTACGATTGTTATGCCTCTATTGCCTCACTAGTTGTGGCTCTACTGCAAACATATGGAGTTTCCAGCCGTTGGTGGATGGAACGGTTTTATGGAAGAAGTGACGAGATACATACCATATGAAACTACACGCATAACCAGCCAACCATTCATAAACGCTCCTCCCAGCAATTATAATACGATCTATACAGCGTTGTTAACCGCTGCAGAGATGATGTAAGTCGTTGGGTCAGACAACTACTTTCATTACAATTCAACCAACCACTGTATATCAAAGCCCGAGAGATAATTGTCCAACGTAATAGTACGGCTTGGAGGCTTCCATTTGCTAATGTCATTCATGGGGGCTGTAGGGTGCATAATGAATGGCAGCGGTCTCACAGAACTGTTTAACACAGTTTATGCTGTAAACATCACTGACAAAATCATGTCGGGACACGCCTATGCAAGGGACGTCCGAGCTCAAATTATGGCTCACACAGTTTTAGCTAAACTGATCGTAGAATCCATCACCTTTTCCCCCTCACTGCAGAGTGACATAGAGGAGATAATTTGCGACGGAGATCTCTCAGAATTTCTCACAGCGAACGAACGAGAATGCATTATTGAACTGCAACAACAGTTTGAAGCCGAGGTGCAACGATTGGTGCAGCTTGGACCCACAGCCAAATTATGGTTGCAATATTTGGAAATGGCGACGTTGATGATGAGGTTCATCCAATCTCAAAGAATGGGTAAGTGGGACCTCCACCTATAAACCATAAACAACATGATCCCATATTTCCGTGCAAGTGGGCATTAGTTATATGCTAAGTGCGCCCATTTGTATCTCCAGGATATGGTGGGTTTGGAAAACATAATGCCAACAGAAGAGTTTTCAGCTTTCACCGCGCAAGGGGGCTTCACGATTCGGCGAAATGAGAAGTTATGGAGTGGCACATGGAGCGACATGTCCATTGAACAATTTTTAATGAGGCAAATGACAACAGATGGGGGACTGACACGACACCGTGGAGTCAGTGATGCAATTTTGTCAAGATGGACACTAGGAATGGCCGCTCAACAAGAAGTTTGCGATGCTTTGGAAATTTCCCGTGGTATCAGTTTTGAAACGTCGAAGCTGCATGTTGATAGCACATATTCCCGAATTAAACGAGATAATTAGGATATGAAAATAATGTTGGAATAGCTGGATGGCTGCGCCAACATACACCCTTTTCAGACACACCAGATCTGATGTCCATAAGTAAAGGGATGGTTGGGAACGAAAACATCAACTGCCATTTGTCCAGGGAGGTTGGGGTAAAAGGAATGAAGGCCATTGTTGGAAGTGATTTTGTGGCCGTTAAATTCAAAAGGGCTGATAGAGTCCTTCCCCTTGCCTCAGTGAACAGTGCACTAATTATTGAAAATCAACCTGTTTCCATCAACCCAATCACACTGTTCCAGAGAATTATTATCGCAAAACAGTCAGATGAAGAATTGGAGGAGTATTTGTCCTACGAACTCTGTCCATACCCATTGGCACTGTTCGATGACTGTGGTATGAGAAAGGGTACCAAATCAACTTTGGACCTTCCAGCGCACAATCACAGCCCGGACCCCCCCCCATGCTGGACTTCCCAAAAAACGACAAGCATCCAAAACAGACGGTATGTTCAGTCACTACCTTATCGTTTTTCTCTTCTTTTCTTTAGCTACATCATTTTTTCTGATATTGCACTGTTGCATTGATCTTATCCTAATCCTCTCTCTTTTTTTCAGATCCAGAACCGAAAGCAGTGGAGAAGTGACCTTAATTTTTGTATGATTAGTTAATATACTCTTTCTAATCGAGCTAATTTTTGGAAATTTTCCAAATTTTCTTAACTTTAAGAGATGATGCGTCACCCGTACGGCACGGCAAAGTGGAAATTCGAATTCAGCACCCCAAAAAACAAAGAACCGTTGAGAAAACTAACTCCGGAATTTTTTCTCGAAACTCCCTCTTTTTGACACCATGTGACTGGACTAATAACTGAAGGAGGGAAGACAGTCTATTAAAAGAATTAAAAGAAATTGAGGGTTTTGAAAACACGGATTTGACTATACTTAAAACTAAATTAAAAACAATAAAAACCGTGTAGGTATCGGCATGAATTGAATAAGATTTTAAAATCGCCGAAGTTTATTTGGTTTGCCAGGGCAGACTCATTTTTGAAAAATGTTACAATCAGTAGGAAAACAACAAACAACATGGCAAGTCTTTTTTTATTATAGATAGTTAGATGCAGTGTTCATGTTATGTATTTACAAATTTCCTGTATCTTGCCATGGTACAGCGCCATCTCTACTAAATTAATCTCTCTATTTATCACGAAAAAGACTTCCAGCTTTTGAGTAAGTAGTTATTTATGCCTAAATTTCTGGCTGATTGCAGTTGTTCAACTTCAGAGTACCATAAACCATATATAATTTCCCCTATATCAACATTTTCTTTGTCAAATGAATCTCTTGGAGTATATAGTTTAGAACTCGTAGTTCTGAGCCAATTGTGCGATGCACAAGAAGCTGTTACTACGAGATCTATAGTTTTCGGTTTAAAATTAATAACTATGTGAAATATTCGGAATCTTGCACTTAAAGTACGGAATGCATTTTCCAAAACTCTCCGGGCTCGTGACACACGATAATTAAATATGCTATGCTTTATAGTTAACGATCCTGTGTAAGATTTGAGAAGATTTGTCCTTAATGGGAAAGCATCGTCACCAATAATTCTTAAAGAATTTTCTGGAAAATTTAAGGATGCATCCATCAAAGCCGCATTTACGTCTGAATTCCTAAATATAGTGCTATCATTCGCTCTACCATTGACTCCTACTTCTATATATTTAAAACAATAATCTGTGTCAATTAATGCAAAAAGAATTATTATACTGTAAGTTCCTTTATAGTTAAAAAATTCGGATCCACTATTAGGTGGGCGCTGCACCTGAACATGTTTTCCATCCATCGCTCCGCAACAATGGGAAAAATTCCACTGTGCAGAAAAGCCCTTCTTAATTTATATCCATTCTTCTTTACTTCTAGGAACCTGTAGAAAAAAAACAATTTTAAAATCAGAATTTTTCATATAATAATTAAATAGTTTTTTTTTGTTATTTTAATACATATATATTCTTTTCAGATTGAAAAAAATACTGAAGAAATTAAAAGTGAAGAAGACCACGCACAAGATTAAAATCATTAGCAATCAGCAAAATCAACTGGTGAATCAACAATTAACGAACCTGTAACAAAAAGCGTTTTTCAAACTCCAAAACGAAAGAGGTGTGGTACCGCTGCCCCCAATTCTAGAATGGAAACTGCAATCAATACTCTGAAGCAGAATGTGGGAAAATATGAAGTGAACGTTGACGATGAATATGACGTATTTGCAAAACATATCGCTGCCCAACTAAGGCACCTTCCTATTAGTTTTATAACTTTACAAGGACAAATTCAGGAACTTATTACTAGTGAGAGATTACCTAAATTATCCTCCATCTGAAACAATAATCCAGTACTAAAAAACCCACACCAAGTCCGTGCCCAGAACCGTTATAATTTTCAGAATAATTCACTCTCACAGAACTCAAAGCTAGTTCCTAATCAAAACCATTATAATTTTCAGAGCAGTGGTTCCAACCTAGAAAACCCATTATTTGTGAATAACCAAAATTGTCTGTCAACAGGAAAATGTCATTACTTTGCACCAACTGCAAAGCCGGCCTTCAACATTATTCTCCAATTACTCACAGTACTCAGTACATTTTGACATCATTCTACAGGCAGCATCTCATATAGAATATGCAACCCTTCTTACACTCGAGATTACTTACATACGTAGTCCTCCTTTACTCTAGTAGGTGACGCATAAATTTTACAGGAAAGCTTTTTTATCGGCACTGCAGTTCTCTGCATCGTGCACGGTACCAACATACTCATTCTTCTTTCTTCTGCAAGTGACGTACAACGCGAAATTATTGTTAATATTTAAATATTGGAAGTGTTGTGTGTTTAATTATGGGAAAACATAAAAAACGCTGTTGGTTGTCGTCTGATACCTCTGACGAGGACGATGAGAGCCTTGTGTTACAAAGCGCTGAAACGGCGCAAAATTCAAACACTGGACTCTCGGTTGGATCCTCTTCATGAGACTGAAGATATCTCGATTTTAGAGCCAGTTCTCCAGTCTGACCAGCAGAACACTTTGGACTTCATTGACGGTAAGCCCCATCGGGGTTTTTCATAGTTCTTTGTGTTAATTCACGGATCATTCAACCAATTGGACTGTTGTCCTGTCCTGCGATTAAACTCACCGCTCATAAAGAACCCGAGGACTCTTGGAAACTTTCGCCGCTTTTGCTGTGAAAGTTTGCAGTTCTTGCGAATTTTCCGAAGGAGAATTTCGCCTCTGATGATTATCAGAGTTAGAGCCCTATGTTCTCATCCTTCAGACGACAGCGTTGCCAGTACGGGGCACTAACTAAGAATAACTTTCAGCTTACCTCGCCGTTCATATATGATGGCAACAGCGCCTTATGCGATAGCATTCAAGGTGGATATAATACTTGGCAGTTTGTTTAGTCTACATAATATTTGTAAACAAACACGTGAGCAGATGTATATATCGAAATGTATACAATCTACACCCCTGACCCATGACTTTTGTTTTCTCATTATGTTACCGATTTTCAGATGTGACTTTTTTCGCAATAGCCAAAGTGGTCAGTGATATCCCTCTCCAGATTCCGCCTTTTGCGGAAAGTTCCAATATCTTTGGATTCTAATATTTTAGAAATTCTAGGAGATATGGTTGAAATAAAGACCCAATGGAACGAAGCCATTCATTCCGAAATTGCTGTAAGATGGAGCAACATTCTGGCCAACGGTCTACCCAGACTGCACGTTTTGCAGCGCGACAGTCGAATGGCTTCAATCCAAAATCAACTTGGGGTTAATCTTCCAGCACTAATATTGCTCACAAATAAATTGCTTTCCTTGGAAAAAGAGGAGAGGGGGGAGCAGAATTTGGGCAACTTATCTAGTGGGCCCATGACACCAGCAGAGCTCTGGCGGATGTTCATTATATCCAGTCAATTACGAGGCGCGCCATGATTATTTACAGCTTGAAGAACCAAAAAACCAACGGCGTTTTCATCAAGTCTCCGAGAGACGAACACCTATTTGGCCAAAGTTTAGGAGAGCGTCTTAAGGAGGAAAAATCTATGTAGTTGCAAAATATAGAGCAAAGTAGGGCCAAACCAATATCGAGAACTCTGACCGCCACACCACAGAGGCCAGTAAACTTCAAACGTCCGATCCAGCAACCTCGGGCTCCACGCGAGACCGGACAGCGATTTTATCAGCGCCCATATCAGACTACCAAATATCCTCAGAACACTCGGGCGAATCACAAGTACTGCATATAGATAATGTAAGTAAAATAGCTGGCAAGTTACAATTATTTTATTCAGAGCGGCAATTAATTACGTCCAGCAAATCTATTTTTTATCCTGGATTTCTGATGGTTATCCAATTCCATTTTCGCAATTAGCAAAACTGGTCAAAATCAGAGCAGCGGCGGACTCTGTCATGTGTTAAAAAATTGCTCGCTAAGCGGCCATTCGATCCTATTAGCCTTGTAGTAGTAAAGGGGATACTTCACCCAGACAGATCTAGGGACTTTTCTCCCCCCGACCTGGGAACTTTTGGTTTTGGCAGACAGTTATGGTGACTTTTGCCTGAAATCTAGGGAAATCTGGTGACTTTTTGGTAGTTGGCAGTACCGACAACGAAATCCCACACCATTCCACACCATTTTACACACCCGGCCACCATTTTGTCACCGTTTGATGTTTCAACAACTACTATTCCCCGTCAGACGGCGTTGTCATCAAAATAAAAATTCAATTATTCTCCGTCAGACGGCGTTGTCGTCAAAATTAAAAATGGCGACCGACGCGGCGCCGCCTTGCCAATTGAAAAATTGACAGGTAAAAAATTGCAAATTTAAAAATTGACAACTGACAGCCTGTGTAAAGAAAGAAAGAATTTATTGTTGGCGTTGTGGTTTTAAGATAAAAACCCCGGAAGAGTTCGCTTGAGATTTAAAAATAGAATATTATATACGAGGTGTTGATGATGATGATCTACGAATACGTCTGTCACACGACATATGTACGAGGGGGTATTGAGATCACTTAGTTTTACTATACACCAAAGAAAATAAAAAACAAACATGGCGGCCTCTTAACGAGGGCCCCCTTTGCGTTGAAAGTTGTCAAAGACACTTACCAAATTGGGGCCTTCCAGCTTGTCCCAAGAGCGTTTACCCCCCAAATAAGAAGCACTAAGGGGGCCCCATGAGCTGAGCGTTAGCCTCCCAAACAAAGGGCCCCACATAACCTCAAAATTAATGCACGCACACACACGTCCTTCTCGGACAACCGCTGTCTGAATACTGAATGTTTCTTCTTCTTCTTCGGTTATTAAAAAGGGCCAAACATGGCGCCCAGATAGGCCAAACATGGCGTCTACATAAAAATAATCTATGTGTTTGTCATCAGTGTGGTTTCAAGATAAGAGTTCGCGTGAGGTTTAAAAATAGACTGGTATATACGAGGTGTAGTTTGTTTACGAACCGCTAAATGAAAATGGCAAACAAACGAGGACCCCTTTGCGTGTCAAAAGCACTTACTCGGTAAGAATTCTATGTTCCAAGAGCGTTAGCCCCCGAAACAAAGGGCCCCACATAACCTCAAAATTAATGCACACACACACACGTCCTTCTCGGACAACCGCTGTCTTAATACTGAATAGTTCTTCTTCGGTTATTAAAAAGGTCAAACATGGCGTCCAGATAGGCCAAATATGGCGGTTACATAAAAATAATCTAGGCGTTTGACATCAGTGTGGTTTTAAGATAAGAGTTCGCTTGAGGTTTAAAAATAGAGCGGTATATACGGGGTGAAGGTTGTTTACGAACCGCTAAATGAAAATGGCGGTCACGAGACTTTATATGGTCATCGTACGAGGGGGTATTGAGATCACTTATCGACTCCGCCAAAAACAAAATGGCGGCCTCTTAACGAGTACCGCTGCGGTGTCAAAAGTACTTTTCCAAATTGGGGTCAGCTGCCCGGACTGAAAGAATTCTATGAGCTGAGCGTTAGCCACCCAAATAAAGGGGCTCACATAACCTCAAAATTAATGTTCGCACGTCAGCCGTTGTCTTAATACTGAATGGTTCTTCTTTGGCTATTAAAATGGCGAGTCACAAACCTGATGACGGCATCACAACCACAAGGTACTAATAATTCAAGCAACGCCGTCTGTCTTATTAATGAAGGAAACAATCATACGACTTAGAAGAATTTTATTTTCAAAAGTTAAGCGTCAGTCTTCACGTCGACGGATAGTGCATATCAATAATATTTAAAACAAAATAATAATAACCAAGACACAGGTATGTGGTTACAACAAATAGATAAACGGGAAAAATTATACAGGGTGTATTTGAGACAACGTATCACTTTTAAAATTCTATTAAACAACACACAATCTGAGTTACCACTGTTTTACGCGGCCGGCGTCATCTGCTAATTCGACGATAAATAGCGGGACACCACACCCCGCACAATAAGGGCGGTTGTCCCCGCATAACCAATCTTTAACGATGCTCCAAACGCCGCCATGATAAAATTCTTCGTGGTATGATACGAGTATGCTTACGCTGTTACCGGTAGAGCACAGCGAACATTTTTTGTAATAATGCTCCAGGTCCTCCCAAAAAGCACTTGTCACCCACACCGTGGTTGTGTCGCGTACAACATATTCCAACCAGTAATAGTCCGTTACACAAACCGTATAACTTTCGGGGACTTCATACAGAGTGCTGGGGTAGCCCATGGTCTCGCAATAGGAGAGCCAAGCCCCCAGGTCTCCGAAGGGCTGCTGAGGTAAAAAGTCTTCAGTGCTAGCGTCGCTGTCCATTTCCTCATCAGCCATCAAATCCTCCATGGTGACGTCGAGTATTTCAGGCTCGGGGCCCCCGAAGACAGCATGCACGGCTGTTACAAATCCACGAGGTGCATCTCTCGGGGCCATTTTGCTTAATGTTGAAAACTCTTAGCGCGACACTGCACGTAGATGTTATGTAAACGAAATTATTGGCCCTGTTTTAAGGCGCACATGTGAACTCTCCGCCGACGTGAAGGCTGACGCTTCACTTTTGAAAATACACATATAAATCAAAAGTCGGACGTTTTATAGGCGACAAGAATTGGCACGCGCTAGATTTTCTTATCAGCGGGATACACATCCGGTACCCGCGCTTTTTAAAAAAACTAGCGAAATATTTTCAGTTATAAGGACCCTTCAACGTTTATAATAAGAACTGCTTAGATGTTCCATAATCTTTGTCATCATAATCGAGTGTGTGCGTTTTTGGAATTAATGGACGCGGCGTAAGTGTGAGTGCGCCTTTATTTTCTAGAAACATAGTCGCCGGGACCACGAGATAATTATTATTATCGGCCGGAAGCAGGCATCGAGGGGGCGGTAAATATCTAACAAAGAATAGATGTTCTTTGACACAAATTTGGTTCGTTGGGTGGCCGTGACCCGTGTTGTTCAAAATGTGCCTAAATCGACTGGATTACCTGTAATAAAATAGACGATAAGGTGTCATAATTTCTTCCTATAAAAAGGAGCCAGGCGGACCGCTTATTACTAACAAGCCCGTATTCCGTATACGCTTTATTCAGTGGATGCTAAAACAAAAGAGCCATCGCATAAGTTAGGTACTTATAGAACTACATTTTCGTAAATTAGGTAATAAATTACAAGTTTCTTTTGGACAGAGTTGAAAATTACAATACGGCGAGCAGGTACACTCTTACATTTTTAGAATTCGGTTAGGTGTAGTAAACTTCAATTACTATTACTTTAAATTCGATATACAGGGCGGGCCGGAAAATTTTAAATATGTGTTAATGCTTCAAAGCCGATGTAGGTACGGTGTCTTTGATAAATTTCAGTTTTTATTTTCATTTATGCTCTGAATTCGATATACAGGGTGACCCGAAAAATTTTAAATATTTGTTTTGAATTAGATATGCGGATTATGTAGTCGTCATAAATTTCAACAATTATTTTTGGTACTCTTGATTTCAGAAATACAGGGTGCGGCGAAAAGGTTGTATGACATATTTTTAGCGTTTTTCATTTCAGGATTTGTATTTTAACGTTCTGTAACTAATACGCAATTGTTTGTTTTCCACAGAAACGGTGAGAATTGGCCTCTTATGACTAAATGGAGAATTAGGACACCCCGTATGATCTTCTACGAAAATGGGCCGCTGGACATTTCGGATTATAAGGACATCAGGGAACAAGCTGAAAAAATGTGAGTACATTCCTTAGACTTAGTAAATTACACATTATTTTTGCTGCTCTTATTTTCGTTTATGCTCTGAATTCGATATACAGGGTGACCAGGAACATTTTAATGCTTCAAAGTCGATATAGGTACGGGGTCTTTGATAAATGTCAGTTTTTATTTTCGTTTATGCTCTGGTTATTTAACCGCGATAAATTTCACTTATTATTTTTAACAGTTTCACTTCGTTATATACAGGGTGCGGTCTGAAGATTGTGGGTATGTGTTTGTACTTTTATAACATTATTTTACAGGCTACTACAACATAGTATTTCCAGGTACTAATATTTATTTGTTTGTTTTCCACAGAATACCTATTGGAAAGAAATGGAAAACTTTTATCCCTGATCAGATAGCAACTGCGTTGAATATTCTAAGGAGCTGCTTTTAGGTCTTCCTGGACCGTCTTGCCGAAGAAACAAAACATATTGTGGGGCTAATAGAGGAAAGGAGAAACTATAAGCGAAGGAGTTGCAGAAACAGAACGACAAATGTAAGTATGATTTTAAATGATTATTTATGACATGCGTGTATGTTTTGTTATTATTATTCCTTACAGCTTAAAATTGGTGGTCATTTTTTATTTCAGGATTTTTATGTCTACTTACTATAACTAATATTTATTTGTTTGTTTTCCACAGAAACGGTGAGAATTGGCCTCTTATGACTAAATGGAGAATTAGGACACCCCGTATGATTTTCAGCAAGAGAGAGGAAATTGGACATAGAGCGGGAGAAGAGGAAAGTCTAGGGCGTTGGTAGCATGTGACAGATACACAGATCTTCAGCGAGAGAGAGAGGAAAATGGGTGGGGCGTTGAACAGTTTGAAAATCTGGACCGATGGCGACGTCATCAATTTTCAAGACAGCTTCAAGGGCTAAGAGCACATGATATTTTGCAGGTATTTTGTTTACGTCAATTTGCAGCGCTGCGTATCAAAATTAACTGTTTATCGAAATATAGATAGGCATTTATATGATGTACGAGGAACGTCATTTATCTCGTTCCATTTTTAAAGGGCTCTTACGATATAGATTTTGAATTAATCTTCTTCGGGGCTATCTTCGTTAATTTCAATTTGTGTCTGTTGTTGACGCGTTAACCCCAATACCAGCGTTCGTAGTTGCTGGAAAATACTTTCGTTGGGACAATTTATCCCAAATAGGGAAAGATCCTTTTCCCCCGCTCTCACAAGACGTTTCGAAAATTCGTTGAATTCGAAATAATTCTTCTTGTTAAAGAAATACAGTAGGCCGTTAGTGTATCGAAAAGCAGAAGACATTTTCGCTGGTACACCCGGAAAATCGTTTGAGGTGATTCCGTACTTTTTCGGTCTAAAGGGACACTCGTCTATTTCAACATAGTGGTTGTCGTCATAGAAGATAAGCGTTTGGCTCTTATAGGTATTTACGAGAGCCCGAATTCTGCTATTACGCGGTAAACCGAGTATACTGTGGGCTCTAACGGGGTAACCATCAATCAGTTGCCGACTTGGAAATTCTATCATATACAAGAAGTCATCGGCGATCAGAACAATCTCTCCATTAGGTCTCTGGTACAGGCTGTTCACCTTAGAAAAATTCTGCGGTAAAAATCTTAACCAGTCTGTTAGGCGTAATGGCTTTGCTTTCGTAGTTTTCTTGGTGCCCAGATCTAGAGGCCACACAAAGTTTCGGTAAAATACATACAGTCTCTGATTAATAATCAAAAAGGTGTCTATATTCCGTATGGAACATAAATCCTCCGTCAAATTTTCCATACTGGTATTTATTGTTCTAGTTGCTGGCGGTAGTGGTGTAGTATTTGCGATAGTTGTTGAAGTCTGTGGTGTTGCATACGAGGGGCTCTGAGCCTTTATTCTTCCATGTGGCGGATATAACTCTTGAACTGCTAGTATATCGTCATCACTTAACGGTCGAAAACCATAATAATATGGATACATTACAGAAGCGTTTATCGACGAATGTTTAATACCCAACGTATGTCCAATCTCGTGTACCAAAACGGCAAAAATACTAGTTTTACCCTCGAGGGCTGGAGAGTAGCTGGCCTCGTAATACCAGTCAACGTCTTTGTTCAGGTGAATTTCTACGGCCGCTTGAGCACGGTCTGGAGATGTTGGGTAAAAAGCATGGCCCAACACAGCTAAACTGGCGAATGACTGGCACGGACGATTTGTAATTACATAGGCGTGATTTGTTGGTTCCAATGAAATGCTTATATGTATGTCTTTTACCCCTGGTGAATACGTGAACGTTAATGTTGAATTTGCTGCCCAAACCTCGAACGCCTTTGATGTTGCGGCCATTACCCTCAGGTTATCGGAGAACGTCAGGTTGTCGTCATGTTTCAAATTCCATCTCAGGTTGGTGCGGTTCCACCTATATTCGACCCTAAACTCATTATCAGGGGCCCCACATCTCGGCAAACTCATCAGTTTACGTGTTTCGTCGTTTAATTGGCCGTCGATGGGTAGTTTGTGAAATGTTTGATAAACAGAGAGAGCGTAAGATAATTCATCCTTCGATAATTGTTTTGATGCTCTCAGGGCACCACCATCATCATCGCTCCAATATTGTTGTAGATACGATAACACATACACATCATCATCTGCGGTATTTTGCAGAGAGAATCCTGAATGAGTCATTAGCAGGTAAAATAAAATAACGATATTGCGCATCTTGATCAAACTCAAAAGACGTCGATGTTTTAGTGACTAGTGATGCTCTTATACTAATTGTCACATTAACGGGGTCGCACATTTATACATTTTTAACCCCGAATATAGAATTGATGGGCAAACAGGAAAGCTACCTTCGCAGATTTCCAAGACATTTGCAAACGATAAGATCACATGATATTTTTTTTTGTAATTGTCTTGGAGACCTGTGGGGGCGGTTATTTACAGCACGTGAAGATGTCGCAGGTCTTCAATACGGTAATTTTATACTGTAATGTATCAATATTATTAGAATATACGAGTGGGATGATAGTTTAACAATCTGTCAATCGCGAAGTTTGCAAGGAAGTCATAATCTTTTTTTGAGATACCTCTTTCATATCAAGAGGACGCGCATCCTCCTAATTTCTCTGGGGGTGTCTCTAACGACCACGGACTTAGATAAAAGCAGAAAAAGTGCACACTCTTAATCTTTACCCCTACCTCCAGGAAATCATGACGGGTTTCCTATATGATATGCAAAAGTAATAAAAGCAGCTGCTCTCAAGTTTTCTTTCAAAGTCGTTTTTGTCAAACATGGGTAAGTTTTGAAAAAGTTTTCTGTTAGTGCTTCAATAATGTTGATGTTGTGTTCTCTAGAAGCGTTCATTAACCAATTGTGCGGCGTGTATGCGGGGCCCGGGGGCGGTGAAGTAGGTTAAAGCTATAGAAATTTCCAAAGTGTTTGATATTATGTTATTTCAGTACAAAATAATCTATGTCCCCGTTGAAGACATTCTACTTCGCCGAGACCACTGTATTGTGGTCTACAACGGAGGAGTGCCGGGGGAGGGTTACCTTGTGCTCATTAGGCACCCGGTGTTACCGGTGTTTCTGGCGCACGTGTCCGGTAATTTTTCTAATTTCTTGGCTTATTCGTAAATTTTCATAGTACTTTGTTTCACAGAAACGAAGCCCGCGGAGATTAATCGTAAGTGTTTTTTTTCACTAATATTTCGAATGTTTGTTTTGATAAATTCCATTACAGACGAAAACGAAGACCTACTATAATATAATCTTAATAAATTTTTTGGAAAATTTGCAAATTGTTTAATCTCTATTACCCGAAAGATTTGGTGCATTTTGTTTTAATAATACCTCAGCGGATTACATAATTTATTGCTTTGTTGTATTGGTTCAGAAAGCGTTACATAAATACTTTAGACGAAAATTTGAAAAACAAAAGAGCGGGTAAACCACCGGTTGGATTCAACGCCGATATTAATATCATCTTCAAAACTTTTCAACAGCAGGGCTGTTTGGAACGGGGCGCTTGAACAGGGCGGTTCCCGTTGAACCGATCGCTTGAACGGGCCAACCGGTTTCGAACCGGTTAACCGACCGGTCAACCGGTTTTTGAATGGGTCCAAGCGTTCCCTTCAAGCGACCAAGGGCTTTCCCAAGCGATCGCTTAAAGCGATCGCTTGAAAAGCGCATGAGCGGTCTCTTTGAGCCCTTCGAACGGAAGCGACCCCTTGATCCCTTCGATCGGTCTCTTTGACCCCATCGATCGGCCTCTTTGGTCTCTTGAGCGGTCGCTTCTAATGAACTGATCATATCCGATTCACCAGTTGATATGAACCGATAATTATCTTTTACTATGTCTAACAACCTATACTTTCTGCATATCCTCTGTTGGTGGTCGTTATATACTGTTAGTAAACTATCCGGTAATCGTTGTCTATGGTCAGTGTGATGGTATCTGTAACATCATTGAGCGTAGATAACGACTGCCGGTTGGCCATCATACAGCCACCCATTAGGTTCGTTCTCGTCGTATATCTGCCCTATAACCGGCATATGAGCCACAAGAACTTCCGAGCTTCTGTATGTACTTTGAGGTAAGTGGTTTTTGTGTGCATTTATCAGTGACTGAGATGGTTTTTCGAATTTTCTTTAGCGTCGAAGGGGCCGCTAGATGGTGTCCATAGAGAGAGAGGCCGACTCAACAGAGGCCTCTAGAGGGTACCCATGAAGCGTCTCCGAGGTGTGGTCCTCAAGCTGTTATTATGTAAGTTATATTCGCGAATTCTTTTTAATAAAACTCAATATTTTAATACAACTTTTATTTTGAACCCCGTATAACAACTTTTGGGCCCCCGTGTTACAACAAGTCCGGGAAAAGACACTAAATTATTTGCATAATATAATCACACTGTTAATATAACTCAAAAATACTTAAGAGAATTATATACATAAAACTGAACTATTTACATACAAATACTGACTATAAAAAAGAATTATTTACATAAAATACTTATCACGGAGACACATCGTTTTTCGTTTCTTGAAACCGTAGGGGACAGAGGTGCAATCTTCCATAAATTGCCTCTTAGCCGCCGTTATCCTGTACACCTTTGATGCGGTTTTTGTAATAACCTCGTGATCTTTAGTGCGCAAAATCCTCTTGGTCGTCACCGTTATGGGTCGGGAATCATCTACCATTTGTAGCATCGACTCTAAATTTATTTGTTTCTGGGTTTCGTAATTCAATGTTATCCCTTTCACCTTACAGGTATTGTAGTAAATATCTTTTACAGGACTATATACGGAGTATGCGTAGCACTTTGGGCCGGTAGAGGCGAAGGCCGTAATGAAGGCATCTGATCCATAGTCCTCAAGCTCGTCTGTAAGGTCACCGAGAAAGCTACCCGTTGGCGGATCGTATTCACCTTCCCGAGCCACGTAAATTACTCTCCAGGTAAGAGTACAATTTTAACCTTGCTTGCGTGGTAGTGTAGGCTGCAACGCACACGTTCACGGTTGCTAGAGAATCACAGGCTTCATCCTTATATTCCCAATTCACAATGAGGGTGTCTTCATTTATCTCCAAAATATTATTTACCTCTATGGATGGGTTTGATACCAGGTCGTAAAAAGCAGCCGGCTCGTTGATTATCCCGTCTTCGGTTGGTTCTCCCTCTGACCAAACTTACCCCAGAAGCTGTTTAGGATTAATTTAGACAGAGCCCGTAGGCCGGCATTCTTAGCAATTTCACCATATTTTAACTGTATACCTTCTCTGTCTAAGTATTCTTCAATGTAGCTGTTCCTCTCTTCTTCTGTGTTACAGCTCGAAGGCCATCCTGATGCCTGTTGTTTGATTTTTAAGAACTCGTTGATGAATTCCGTAAATAAACCCCCGCTGTTCGTGGTTACGTCGTACTTCTCAATTTCGTAGTTCCACACCTCGTACACCTTCACTATTTGGTAGCCCATTTCAACAGCTTTTAATACCTCATCCAACACCCATGTACCCGTCAAAGATCTTTTCTCGCTGTTATGCGTGCACTCGCCCTGATTCAGTTGTTCGGCGCATGTGCGGCACAGTGTGAACATTAACTTATTGTTCATCTTTAGGGGGAGAACCGGATGGAACAGATCTCTGGGCGGTAAAATATTGCATTTAACGAGCCCGTTGGTCTTCTCTAGCTCAAGTTCTGAGCATGCGTCATGGCCCACGTGAATTTGCGGATGCTTAACGGGATATTTTCCGTACTTGCATACCCAAGGATAAAGGGAGCACACGTCCAGATATTTAATCTTTTCGCCGGGCTTTACCTGGTACTTTAATACGGTGTTCCCCGTTCGGCCCCCGTAGAACGCATCTCGCGCTTCCAGCGGCGTATGATGTATCAGGGGATGCTCTTGCGTGTATGCGTTAATGGCCGGATCTCCCTTCAACTCTCTTCGGAACTGACACTCCCACTTTTCGATCACCTCGTAACCAGCTGACCTCAATCTTTCTGTTTTCTTCTGAGTTCTCTCAAGCCGCCTGTTCAGGGTGTCTTCGGGGTCGTTGTCCAGTGGCCTATCGCGATCGGCGCTTGTACAGGTGTGCCCGTGGAAATGACAGCCGTGGAATTCGAAAACCTGCCGTGTTTCTTCGCAGAACCCATCCACCTTCAATCCGTTAAGTACGGCCTCTCTACCGTTTGCTGCGTGTTTGATGTCAACGCTCCGTTGATGGGCCTCCCATAGCAGCCATTTTAGTGCAATCTCGGATTGATTATCGGCTCCCCGATATCCGCTACGGGGTATAATACCGATAGTGTTTGGTTTGAGGAAATTTCGACGAAAAACTAGATTACAGGCGGATGCTATGGTGGTGGCCTCCAAGAACGGCTCAACGCTGCACTGATCCAACATTATTCTGCGGAATTTCAGACAGGCTTCGGTTAAAATTTGCACATCACTCACGCAGTAGTCTATAAATTCGCGTTGGAAATCAAACACGTCTTCTTTATGCTCTTCGTACCACTTCATAAATTCTTCGTGGGCCTTGGGTTTCAAACAGCCCGGATCGTAAAATTCAGCAGAGGGCATGGGTCCTACATAGTTCTGGTTGGCCTGTGTGTTAAAGAGATGCGGAAAATATCCCTTTTTGAACGTGGCCGGTAAATCGAAAGCCTTAGGTAGTGCAGAGAGGGCCATAGGAAAATAGTTGAGGGAGTCGATGAATTTAATGTTCTGGTTAAGCTGCATCAGAATTAATTTTGTGCCGCGCATGATTAGGGTGGGAGTATGTTTCGTGTTTTCCAAGATGTATTTCAAAATGAACTGATGGTCGAACGCCTGGCCGTTGTGTGCAAGCACGATGACTTTCTTGAATATTTTGGCCTGGTTTAACACGAACTGTAGGAAAAGTTCAACCGGGTTCTGTTTGATGATATGCCGCCTAACACAACATCTAGCACATACTGTTTGATTATCATCTGCGGTTAAACACATCGAGCACCGTTGTTGGAATACGCACAGGTTTACCTCGTGCACCTTGGACCCGTCGGCTTTGGTGGTCTCTTGTCGCGTTTCCAGATCGTAAAATATGTAAAGCACATCGTCCAGCTTCGGGGTTCTCTTGTCCTGTTGAATATAGCACAGGTGGTTCTCATCCTGATGCGTTTTACATATTTTACAAAATATTTCCCCGCATATGTGTTCGCGATCTTTCTGTACGGTCTTTAAACATGTGGGACACTTCCGTATCTGAGTACAAACGGTCGTCTTGTGGTTGTCGTAACATATTTGACCTCGGAATTGTCTGTTACATTCTGCGCATGTTATGTTAAGCGTTTTCTCGCACGGCGGGATTTGTCTGCAACTCGGGCACATTTTTTCACATCGATGTCTTGATTTTTCGCTATAGGTTGTATTACAATGTTCACAAAAATACCCGGCCCCAAACGCTGCAGTAAGAGATGTAATGACGTTGTAGTGTCCCGAGTGGTAGAGCAGATTGAGCTTCTGCGGTGAGTCAGACCCTTCGAAGATCTTGTTGTGGGCTCCGTACTCGTATACGGTAATCTTGTAACCCTGAAGGTAATCCTGAAGACCTCTAATTTCCTCTACCCCAGCACCTTCTTCTGAAATAACCACACCCGACGCACTTAACAGCTCGAGAGCTTTCTTCCGTTGTAGTTTGCCCACGTCCTTTCGAATTTTTTGATAGTCTGGGTCTTTGGTAACCTTCGCCAAGGCCACCACGAGGCTCCGAGGTAAGCACATGCTGTCTGTGTTATTGATCTGAAAGAAGAAACGTGCTTGATCAAAATATTGTTTTCTATTTGACTGATGAAATTTAAACAGTTTTAAACAAGTATTTACCACAACTATTCCCCGTCTTTTCCGACACTCTTCCTCGAAGCCGTCGTAATAGTTAGGGCCTCGGTTGCGCCCCCTGCCTCTTGGTTCCTCGATGCACGTGACCCCCAGACGGAATTTGTCGGTGTTCAGGCCCTCTGAGTTGCTTTGGTATATTTTGGAAACCATGTTCCAAATATCCTCGAATGTTGTGTTTGTGGTTTTTCTGAATGCAAGATGGGACTCTTTGTCACCATCTAACGTTGTAAAAGAGAATCCCGCCTTACATGAGGGGTCCATGTTGGTGGTCACATGGTTCACGACGCCCTCTATACCCGCTTTTAACCATTTCACGGCGTCAGTATTTTTGGGAATGTCGTTTAGTTTGAAAACAATGTTCCGGCGGGCGATCTTGAATTTTTTATTTTCCGTCGAGTATTCGTTCACAATTTTAAATGGGGCTGGGGTCGATGACACAACACAGGCGTCGCTGGACGGACCCCCGGTTGATGATGATGCGTGAACTTGTCTGATATGCCGCTCGACGGCATGGGGCCACGAGAACTTCTTGTTGCACTGGGGACAGTCGTGTTTTACAGGGTTCTTTCCACATTGAAGACGGTGTCGCTTCAAACTATCTGGTCTTGAAAAAGACCGGTGGCAGATATCGCAGGTGTTGGACATGTTGACTCGCTGAGAAGTACAGATGAACTGGTGATTTTAGCAGCTGTGCTTCTTATTGCATACGCTTGCGCGTACCGCGTACTAAACGTTCGAGTTCTTGGTATTCGGGTGCCTTATCTGCTTTGTGCTAGTTTTCCGTAAGATACGGGCCTCAGGGCATATTTTCCCGTATACGCTTTTCGCGGATTAAATTGCGGTCTTCTTCTTCCGCTTAGATATCTGATGAACCGGTTTGTACTAGTTTTCCGCACGATACTCTGTATATCCCAGGCCGCAGGGCATATTTTCGCGTATACGCTTTTCGCGGGTTAAATTGCGGTCTTCTTCTTCCGCTTAGATGTTTTGTTTGTACTATTCTCGAGAGAGAGAGGTAAGAGGAAGTGATGCAACAATTTCTATTGTTACATCATCATCATCATTATAGATGATCACAGATTTGTTTACGCGCTAGGAGCCCTATCTAAATTAAAACAAATAGGAGGCTGGTGACATTTTATTTTTTCATTACACCTTTATAATAACTATTTAGTTTTCGCAATAATTACAACAACAACAAATTACATATTTCTGAATCCCGGTATATCTTCTGACTTCTCATCGATAAACGTAAAATTGCAGTCTTCATCCATTTCGTAAACCCTGTTATTTACTTGAACCGTGAGATGCTGTGTTTCTTGAGGCGCAGCGCCGGTCACGTAGACTTTCAGACAACAGATTAATAGAAGCGTGTTGAGTTTATTTTGTTCCACCTTCATCATGGCTGCACATACTTTTTCTACGATGTTATCCTTGAACCATTTCTCGAAATCAGAGCAGTCGCCTGTCGGTTTAATGTCTACTTCTTTGTATTTAAGCTCCTCCTTAACATTGTACTTGAATTTTGCCCGGACCAGCCCAACATCTTTGATGGTGTGGTTGTTGAGCTTCGTCTTAAACTCGTTCATACAGCGACTTATAAGGAATCGTTGACTTTCGACCCCGTACACCGAGGGGAAGCCGCTCACACAAAGCAACATTTTGTTAAAGACCGGGTCGAGCTGTATCATAAATGTGGGCTGTTCATGGTTTCCTTTTACATGTCTCTTTAGAGAGTCAAGACTTGAAAACTTCTTATCACACTGAGGACATTCGTGTTTTGGTTTTGTTACGCCCCCACAATGCTGTTGATGTCTTTTCATGTTGCTTGGTCTTGAAAAAGGCCGTTGACAAATATCGCAGGTGCTGGACATCTTGATTCGTTGAGAATTACAGATGAACTGATGATGAAACTACAATGGAGCTGCTGTTATATATCTAATACAGGGTTTTTGTTTCAGATACCTATTTTACCAACCTGTATTGCTGTCGTGATTACCTTCACAGCGGCCCCGTGTACTTGATGTGAACCAACCACCGTATTATTAATACATCTTATAAATCTGTTTTGAAAATAAAATTCTTCTAAGTCGTATGATTGTTTCCTTCATTAATAAGACAGAGGGCGTTGACTCCTAAATACAAACATAAATACAATCTTGTGGTTTCCTTCATTAATAAGACAGACGGCGTTGCTTGAATTATTAGTCATCAGGTTTGTGACTCGCCATTTTAATAGCCAAAGAAGAACCATTCAGTATTAAGACAACGGCTGACGTGCGAACATTAATTTTGAGGTTATGTGGGCCCCTTTATTTGGGGGCTAACGCTCAGCTCATAGAATTCTTTCAGTCCGGGCAGCTGACCCCAATTTGGATAAGTACTTTTGACACCGCAGGGGGCCTCGTTAAGAGGCCGCCATTTTGTTTTTGACGGAGCCGATAAGTGATCTCAATACCCCCTCGTACGATGACCATATAAAGTCTCGTGACCGCCATTTTCATTTAGCGGTTCGTAAACAAACTACACCTCGTATATACCAGTCTATTTTTAAACCTCACGCGAACTCTTATCTTGAAACCACACTGATGTCAAACACCTAGATTATTTTTATGTAGACGCGGCATGCTTGGCCTATGTAGCCGCCATGTTTGGCCTATTTTAATAACCGAAGGAGAACTATTCAGTATTAAGACAGCGGTTGTCCGAGGTGGTCGTGTGCGTGCGTGCGTGCATTAATTTTGAGGTTATGTGGGGCCCTTCGTTTGGGGGGCTAACGCTCTTGGAACATAGAATTCTTACCGAGTAAGTGCTTTTGACGCGCAAAGGGGTCCTCGTTTGTTTGCCATTTTCATTTAGCGGTTCGTAAACAAACTACACCTCGTATATACCAGTCTATTTTTAAACCTCACGCGAACTCTTCTCTTAAAACCACACTGATGTCAAACACCTAGATTATTTTTATGTAGACGCGCCATGCTTGGCCTATGTAGCCGCCATGTTTGGCCTATTTTAATAACCGAGGGAGAACTATTCAGTATTAAGACAGCGGTTGTCCGAGGTGGTCGTGTGCGTGCGTGCGTGCATTAATTTTGAGGTTATGCGGGGCCCTTTGTTTGGGGGGCTAACGCTCAGCTCGTGGGGCCCCCTTAGTGCTTCTTATTTGGGGGGTAAACGCTCTTGGGGCAAGCTGGTAAGTGTCTTTGACAACTCAAAGGGGGCCCTCGTTAAGAGGCCGCCGCCATGTTTATTTTCTTTGGTGTATAGTGATCTCAATACCCCCTCGTCTTGTGACAGACGTTTTCGTAGATCATCATCATCAACACCTCGTATATAATATTCTATTTTTAAATCTCAAGCGAACGCTTATCTTAAAACCACAACGCCAACAATAAATTCTTTCTTTACAGGCTGTCAGTTTGCAAATTTTTACCTGTCAATTTTTCAATTGGCAAGGCGGCGCCGCGTCGGTCGCCATTTTTAATTTTGACGACAACGCCGTCTGACGGAGAATAGTTGAATTTTTATTTTGATGACAACGCCGTCTGACGGGGAATAGTTGTTGAAACATCAAACGGTGACAAAATGGTGGCCGGCTGTGTAAAATGGTGTGGAAAGTTGTGGGATGGTGTGGGATTTCGTTGTCGGTACTGCCAACTACCAAAAAGTCACCAGATTTCCCCAAAAGTCCCTAGATTTCAGGCAAAAGTCACCATAACTGTCTGCCAAAACCAAAAGTTCCCAGGTCGGGGGGAGAAAAGACCCTATAACTGTCTGGCAGAATCGTCACATTAACTACTCCTTGTACAGGTCAATATATTTTAAAAATATTCCTTGTACTAAAACCAGATGGATCGGACAGGTTCATTCTAAATTTAAAGAATTTAAATAAGCTTATTCATACAGAACATTTTAAACTAGAAGATAAAATACTGTAATTAATTTAATCACTCCCGGTTGCTTCATAACAACTCTTGATTTGCAAGTTACATAATTTTTAATTTCAGTACTGCCACACCACAGAAAATTTCTGCGGTTTATATTTCTGGGAAACTTGTACGAATTTCTTTGTGTCCCTTTTGTGCTTTGTTTAGCACCTCTCTTATTTACGCCAAAGGGGTTTTATTTCAGTAGGTAGTTTACTTGTGTTTATTCTATTTTGTAACTTCATAATAAATAAAGTTCCTTGCTTTTTGCCGTTGTGTTCACATTTAGCGCGTTAAAATCTTTTACTTGTTGATTTTCGTGAGAAATGTGTAAGTAATTTGAAGGCAACAACAGAAGGCTTACGATTAGGTTTTCTCATTGCAAAAAGACTAGACTCAGCCCTCAACAAATATGCCGTTTCCTTGGTGTCCGGTTTAATTCCAAAGACATGAGGTTAGATAAACAAGAAAAACTTTAATTAGAAAATATCGTAGCCGTCATTGTTGCAAAATTAGAGGTTTTGCAAAAATGGCAGGTATACTTGTTTCCATTTCTCCGGCTACAGAATATGGTTTTTTGCGTACCAAGAAACTAAAAAGACAAAAATTCTTAGCTTTGTACCAGTCTGCAAATAAATATGAGGCACTAATGCCAATTTCTCCAATTTGCGCGACGACTTTGCTTGCTGGTAATCTCATGTAATGAATGTAATGAACTGGAAGCATTCATTACATGAGATTACCAGCAAGCAAAGTCGTCGCGCAAATTGGAGAAATTGGCATTAGTGCCTCATATTTATTTGCAGACTGGTACAAAGCTAAGAATTTTTGTCTTTTTAGTTTCTTGGTACGCAAAAAACCATAAAGACAAAAATTCTTAGCTTTGTACCAGTCTGCAAATAAATATGAGGCACTAATGCCAATTTCTCCAATTTGCGCGACGACTTTGCTTGCTGGTAATCTCATGTAATGAATGCTTCCAGTTCAATCAAAATATACAATTTCAAACTTACAATTTTTTCGGATGGCTTGCTAACAGGCTGGGGCGCGATTTGCGGTGATGAAAAAGTTCAGTGATGAAAAAGTTCATGGGTATTGGAGTGAACGGGACCAGGTGACCACGTCTTTGACATAAATCACTTAGAATTATTGGCGATAATTTTGGGGTTAAAACGATTAGTGAATGTGAAATATTGTTACGAGTGGATAACATTACGGCCATTTCGTATGTCAATAGAATAGGTGGTATCTAATACCCTAAATTAAATGAATTTTCCAGAAAAATTCGGAAATGGTGTGAACAGCAGAAGCTTTGGATCTTTGCCTCTTACATAAAATCCTCAGAAAACTATGAGGCAGACGCTGAGTCTCGCCGTTTGACTTAGAAAACTGAGTTGGAACTTGCGAATTGCGCTTTTTCAGATATAGTTCAAAACTTTGGAGCCCCATATGAGTTGTTCGCCGCCAAACTAAACACTAAATGTATCCGTTACGTATCCTGCTTCAAGGACCCAGGCTCATTTACAATAGACACTTTTACCTTATCATGGACCGAATTAAAATTTTACACCTTTTCCCCATTCCTTCTCATTCCACGTGTCTCACAGAAAATTAATCTTGACCGTGCTGAGGAAATTGTTGTGGTATCTTTGTGGCCAATTCAGCCTGGTTTCCCCTCTTTCGATCCATGTTAAAAACTGAACCTATAATTTTAGGTCCTAATTCTAAATTACTACTTTCTTTCGGCAGGCAGATCAAGTACCCCCTTCAGAGGCAACTAGCATTGATGTTGAAGATGAAATAGAAAATTACTATGCGTACTACCAATAAGTATAATAAATTATTTTATTGACCGGTTTCAAGATTCACAAACGATCTCATCATCAGAAATGGTAAATAAAATGTCAGTTATCTTGTCAGGCAAGTGTTCCTCTTGAAAGGAGTTCCCGAAGAATCACTTTCTGTAGTTCTTTCATCCAGTACTTTCCAACAATATAATGTTGACGAAATGGTGCATTTTCTGTAAATCTCGCAATTTTAATGCGCTGGGCTACCATATCACAGACGTTTTACTTTTCTAATACTTGAGTATGAAACAGGCGCAAGTTACGGAACCCTGAACAATTTGCGTGCAGCTTTATGTCGTCAGCTAAACTATAAAAAATGTAAACACACATTTAATAGCAAGTTTACTGGCGGCAAGTACTTTCCGTCAGTAATCTTTTCAGGTATAAATGAGGCATCAGCTACCAGCCTGAGCGGGACCAGCTCGGCTGAACCAGTCACAGCGAAATGCGGGTTTTGGGAGCTAAATTTTCGGGAGCGGAAACCCGCTCTGCCTCGCCCAGACCCGCTGTAAACCTGCTTGTATGCTGATGCGATTGATTACAACAAATCCAGAAGCACCGCTAAGTATTGGAAAACGTCATGTACGAGTATAATTATTGACGTCCGAGAAAAGGGACATTTTCGTAAGATTAATCTTCGAAGGTATACCGAGCGCCTTCATGGCTCTTTACAGTTGTCCCTCGAATTGAGTCAATGAATATTGCATGTAGCACCATTTTGTTTTCAAAACAGTTTAATTGTTTAATTGACAATTCTGTAATGTGGGGTACAAAGAAACAAAGAACTATAGCCTTGTCTTCAACTGAAGCAGAATACATATCTTTATAGACTATATGCCGTGAAATTTTGTGGGTTAAAGGCTTGTTGATTTTGATATAAATGGTTACACGACCTGTCACTATGTACGAGGACAATCAGCGTTGTATTTTTTTAGCAGAGTTTAGAAACAAAAAGAACAAAACACATTGGTATAAGGTATCATTTTATTAGAGTTAATAGAAGAAAAAAGAGTTAAATTAGTCTAATTCCAACAAAAGTTTCGAGTTTTTGAGACTAAAGACAGGAGTAACAAATGATGTAAACAAATTGATTTAGGATCAGTGTTGTGATAAATATGTTTCCTGAGCAATCAATTTGTCGAAGTAAGAAGAAGAGGAAGCGAATGTCTTAAGTTGTACACATGCAAGTACACTGCCGTGCGAAAGTATCCAGATAGTGGTAATTTGGAATAATTTATAGTTTCCACTTTTGACTTTTAAGTCTCGTTTGTTGGCATAGTTTTAAATGGGTGTATTTGTTACTGCTTTTATCTTAATTTAGTCAAAATTAATTTTATTTAATTGAGGTAACAAAAAAGAATAAATTTGCAATTATTTCCTTCTTAAAAAGAATATTGCGTTATGTGTCTCGTAAGCAAAGCTATAAAATCAACATACCGTTGGTTTTGACATTTCTAGACATTTTTTATATTAAATTAAGTTGAAATTACGATTTACCACATGAAGTAGTAAAAAAGAGTACCAGGTACAAATTTTTAAATTTTTGGTGCTGAAAATGATTAAATCTAAAGAACTTTCATCTGAAGAACGCGTTAAAACTATCGTACTGTCAGATGAAGCATATTCATTACGTGAAATAGCAAGGAAATTACATATTCCAAAATCTACTGTTCATGAAACTATAAAGAGATACCGCCTTTACGGGACAACGGCATCCCGCAAGAGGCCTAGAAGGACCCGGAAAACAACTATTGCTGAAGATAGACGCATACAAATAATAAGTAAGCTTAACCGACGTTTTTATGTAAAGCAGTACGTCTAAAAATGTCAGATAATTAAGATAAGTTATTATTTCGCACTCTGTATTTTTAATTAAAAGCCCCAAAATATAACACGCACCTCAGCTTATTTCTTCCGACATTGAAGGAAGTGTGGTTGATGTTCTTATAGCCGGATCAGAATAACCATGCTGGATTTAAGAATGGTTATAAAGGCTCTCTCAAACAAAGATGTCCACTTAAATAAATTCAGAAATAACACGCCCGGAGTTGATCGGTGCTTAATTTTTTTAAAAAGGCACAAACGTTTGCTTACTAATAGGAACTGCCAAAATATAAAGAAAGCGAGAGCGGAAAAATCCGAGACGGAAATAGAGGATTATTTCAATAATTTAGAAAATAATGTCGTCGGAATTTCACCCGACCGAATCCTGAACTACAACGAGACAAATCATACAGATGATCCGGGATCTGCAAAATGCATTTTAGGAGAGACATAAAATATCCTGAAAGGGTTCTAAATTCAACGAAAACTTCAATTTCTGTTATGGTTTGCGGCAACTGCTTTTGAGAATACCCTAAACTGTTTAAAAGGCTGAACACCTATACGATGGTTGGTGTACAGGAGGATCTGTTTGCCAGATATAATAGGACCAAAATTTGGTCCTATTTAATCTGGATGTCTTGATCAATATTGCTTTGAGGACCGGTTTGCCAAAATGATTATATCACGGGCCAGCTCTCTCGAGGGACCAAATATCATAATTGGTGATAACCTTTGGTGTCATCTGAATGTCAACATTATTAGAGAGTGCCAGCGAAATAAT
Organism: Xestobium rufovillosum; assembly: GCA_963966045.1. Lineage (NCBI taxonomy): Eukaryota > Metazoa > Arthropoda > Insecta > Coleoptera > Ptinidae > Xestobium > Xestobium rufovillosum. The sequence continues at coordinate 8,145,542 of OZ014498.1, read as the reverse complement.
TTTCGATTTGTATTCCTCCTCTCAAACTCTACCCATCTAACACAGCCTCTGGTCATTAGTTTTTTATACCGTCAAAGGCAGTTTGGAGGAAAATATCAAGGGAATATAAACTGAAAAGTCCCAGAGATCGGACTCTGAATAAAAATACATTTCCTTTACTGTTGAAGGCGCTAGTGAACGAAATTAACCCTTTGTGTGCCAGTGATTCCACCGCGGGACCACAAACTAAATAATTAATTCCTGGCGAACCAGTGCGCGCTCGCTGGAACCACATATCATTTACATTGGGAGAAGGCGGTTCTATCGGCGAGCGCATAAATCGCAGAGCTGTTTGACAAACTCCATGCGAACATGTGAAGTGGCTAGTTAGTTACCAACTTTAGGGTGGTACGTAGCATGTAATTTGTAAATGCTTGCAAAATTGGATTAGACTAAATGGCAGGTATGTAATCTGTAATAATGATGCTATTATGACCTATTTAGCCTTTACTGTATAGATTTCAGCAAAAGCGTAGAATTCAGGGCTATTTTTCCACTTTTGTCTGTGTGGCCCCATTTGGCGCCACAAGTACTTTACTGGCACTTTTGTTATTTCAGGCAAACGTGTTTGGAAGTTTTCGAATTTATCAAAACTGTCTTCAAATGACTTATTTGCCCTCATAGAAGAAATTCCATTAGATAATGAATCCGTCATTTCAGATGGAAATAGTGAGGATGAAGAAAATTTTGAGAAAAATATGGCGACTGAAATAAATACGGAATTGGAGAATGAGATAGATATGGAGAATGATGAGATTATGGAGAATAATGATAATGATATGTATAATTGGGATTCTGAAGATGACATGCCATTGACAGTGTTTTTGTTGCTACCTATTCCAACACTGAATAATATTCAATGCAAAAAATTAGTAAATAATGTTGTTGTACCAGTGCCCTTTGCAGCATCCTGACAACATAGATAGCCCTTTGGACCTTTACATTGCTTTATACTCTCAAGAACTTTTAGAAAAAATTGTTTTCGAAACGAACCTGTATTACACCCAAAAAGCTGCAACAAATCTCCAACCACCTACGACACTCGAAGAAATCAAGTGCTTTATCGGACTCAATGTACTTATGGGAATCAAAAAGATGCCGAGCTACAAAGATTACTGGTCGTCTCGGGCAGACCTTCGAGACCATTTTAATGCAGCAAGTATGTCGCGGAATCGCTTTAGTTGGCTTCTGGGAAACATCCACATCAACGACAATTCTATAGAACCTAAAAAAGGTCAACCTGGATATAAGTTGTATAAGTTGCGACCAATGTTAGACATTTTGTCAGGCAGTAGACGAATCCAAGATTCGATTCAAAGGTCGCATTTCATTTCGCCAGTATATGCCAATGAAACCCATCAAAAGGGGGTATAAAATGCGGGTGCGAGCAAACGAATCCGGATTTGTATCTCAATTTCAAATATATGCAGGTGAAAGTATAATGATGTGTGTACTATTTACAGTTACATGACTTTTATTCTTTGTAGGAAAAGCTACCGATGGCGAGTCAGAACAGAACTTGGGACAACGTGTAGTTACTGACCTCACAAGAGAACTAGTAGGAAAACATCACGAATTGTATATCGACAATTTCTTCAATTAAGTGGAGTTACAAATATCGCTACAAAAAGATGAATTATTTGTCTGTGGGACTGCCAGAAAATTTAGAAGAGGATTTCCAAAAGTCTTATTGCAGGACAAGCAAATGAGGAGGGGCGATAGTGATTGGCGAGTAAGCGATACCGGAATTGTTGCTGTAAAGTGGAAGGACAATAAATCTGTACATTTCCTTAACAATTTTCACAACCCCGAAGGAAACGAACTTATTGCCAGAAAACAGAAAGACGGAACTCAAGAAGAATTCAATTGCATCAAATTAGTACAATATTACAATAAAAATATGGGTTTTGAAGACAAAAGCGATATGTATAAATCATGCTATGAAATCGATCGAAAGTCTAAGAAGTGGTGGCACAGGATTTTCTGGCATTTTGTAGACCTAATTATTGTAAACGCCTTTACTATTTTCAAATAAAAGACGCTAACTGCGGGTAAAACATTGTCTTTAAAAGAATTTAGACTTGCAGTTGCAAATGGTCTTATAGGTACAGACCCTGAAGTGCCTCAGAGGGGGAGAAGGAGCGTGGAAGAAATTACAAAGAAATACAAGATACATGTTCCTTTAGAAAGACGAACGGATAAAGCAGCACACATGCCGATTCATGGAACCAAAGTTAGATGTGCTAACTGCAGCACAAGAAATAACCCTCATAGAACTAGGTGGCATTGTTCTTCTTGTAACGTTGGGCCTTGCCTTCACGACCAGAGAAACTGTTTTGCAGCCTTCCATAAGAAATAAAAATTTGACATATTTAACATTTAATTTTAGTATTGTTGCTACATTATTTTCTTTATGTATTTCTATTGCTATCAGTACAATACCTAGGGCCGGTTGTTAGAAACTTTGATTTGATCCAGATCATGTAATCTCGGATTAAAGCCAACGCGGTGCTACATTTTGATCGGGTTGTTAGAACGAATTGTAACGCGCGATTAGCTGACACGAGTGCTAGCACTCGGATTAACTGATTAACTCCTGTACGTCAGTTTTAGATCAAGTGTTCCGAAATAGGTCAAGCGTACGGTAATTTTTGAAGTTTCTAACGTATGTACATAACCCCAATTCAGTGTTTTGTGCATTAGGTGCTCCATAATTGCGTATTTCGGCATAATGAATGATAAAAGAATTGAGAAATTTTAATAGTTTTGAAAAGTCACTTTTGCCGAGTCTGGTGGAACAGTAACAATGAAGTTTCCGTAATTTTATGGTGTAGTGTAAGGGGAGAATTATGATAAATTTGTATATGGTTTGTAGCAGGGCCAGTGTGGCATTTTATAATTTTATTTGCAATAGTTTTGTTTCAAATCATTGAATAAGTTTCTCACCAGCATAAGACTTCAGCTCTGGCTTCTTCTGTAAACATGAGCATTTTCCTTTGCATAAATGTAGATTGAAGCTTCAAAATTGTAGTGTATATTGTTAATATAATTTGTGTAATAGTCTGCAAAGTATTTTCTATAATATCGATATATTTTTTATTCTTTAAAGTAATGTTTTCATTTATGATCACTACATTTAGGTAGGTACCTACTTAATTGGTTCCTTTCTTGCCGCTGTTCCTTTCTCTTCTATCCTTTGTAAAATTCCCGATGAGCAAACTGCAATTTATGAATTCATTTTAGAAGAGAAAGTATAGTGAAGCCGTGGAGGAAAATGAAGAGGTGGATTTGGGAGAAGGGTAAAAAAGAAAATTCATAAGGTTAATACAGTGCGACTGATAAAAAGTGTGCAACATTATGGGAAACTTTCTTATACTCCAGTAAAATCTAATTTTTCCGGTCAAAAGTTGCTTCCCTATATGAATTAAGATGAAAGTTACTGCGTTGGAAATGGCAGCGACTCTCGTACTCGCTCTCGTACAAATCATAAAGTTCTTTATTTACAAACTTAAAAATCAAAATATTTTACTATGTAGAAGATATTTGAACGAGTTTATCATACAAGCGGGGACACAACCGATAAGGTATTTATTTCTTGTTTTTTTCAATACAAGAAAAAGGATTTTCAGATCATTGATAAAAACTATTTGAGAATCCCTGAGCTCAGTCAAGTTGTAGATTATTTATCTCTTTTATTAGCGAGTCCTTCATACTTGTCCCATATTAGTGGAGAGAGAAGCCGGCTCGACATACGAGACAAGTTTTTCGGCATATTATTGCAATAATTTTGTGCACAACACAGATGAAATTACCAACTCGTAAAGCAGTCAAATTAGAATTTACTGGATTGGGTTATCATATATTTAAAAAAAATATTCTTTATAACATTGGCGAGTGAAAAACTTCCTTGTGACCATGCCAAATTTCAGGTGTGATGCATAGATAGTACAAAAAAAGTCCTATGGCAAAATAAAATAATATTTGAAATTAATATTTTTGACATGAGGAAATTTATTAAAGACCATAAAAATACAAGTAACAAGATTTTGTAAAGGTTTCTTTATGAAATGGATAGCTTCTGACTAAATTGAAACTAAAAATTAACAGAAATTGAAGAAATTATTATAATAATAATAATATAATAAATTCATTTGACCCACAAATAACTATGCAATATATCCAAAAATATTTTAATTATTAGAAAGAAGTTAAAAGCACTGGTGATCATCCTTATTCTGTTCAGCTCAATGAGACAGAAGCTAGAGTGCTGGTACTGATGGATAAGGAAATTGATCCACTTCCAAATCCATACGGAGCAATTTTCTTCCGAAAATATTTTGAAGCTACGAGTAGTATTTTGTTTCGATCATACGATCAAAACCATTCTTCAATACTATTTTAGGAGATGTCTATTGAAACAACACCTGTTATAGTGGAGGGTGTATCCAGTACAGAAGTCTATATGAAGCAACAGCACTTCATCATCATCATCATAAGGTTCTCAGTCCGAAGACTGGTTGGACGCGTACCTCCATTCTTTTCTATCCTGAGCTAACCTACGCATTTCCCGAAAAGTAGAACATCCTACATCCCTAACTATTTGAGAGCAGTAGTCTAATCTAGGCCTACCCTTACATCTTTTTATTCCTATCTCTGACTCTAGTATGTCACGAACTATTCCTTCGTGTCTTAGAAGGTGTCCTACCATCCTATCTCTCCTACTCTTTATTGTTTTCCATACCTTTCGCTTTTCCACAACTCTTTCTAATACTTCCCTATTGCTAACCTTATCTATCCACGGTATCTTCATCATGCGTCTGTAGCACCACATTTCAAACGCTTCTACTCTTTTTCTACCCGCTTCTCCTATTGTCCAACAGCACTTCATGAATATGAAAATACAAAAGGACAATTTCAGCCATTACAAGAACTTTAGAGAGAATAATAATTTAGTAATAATTATAAACTTCAAAATTAGTTTAGGGTGTAGAGTACTTCGAAAGTAAAATATATTAATCATAAAGTCCTCAGTCCGAAGACTGGTTGGACGCGCACCTCCATCCTCTTCTATCCTGAGCTAACCTACGCATTTCTCTAAAAGCAGAACATCCTACATCCCCAACTAATTGAGAGCAGTAGTCTGATCCGGGCCTGCCCCTACTTCTTTTAATTCCTATCTCCGACTCTAGTATGTCGCGAACTATTCCTTCGTGTCTCAGAAGGTGCCTTACCAATCTAATATTGTCTTCCCTAACTTTTTCTAATACCTCCCTATTGCTAACCTTATCTATCCAAGTTATCTTCATTATGCATCTGAAGCTTGAAGCACTACATTTCAAACGCATTCTATTCTTTTTCAACCCGCTTCTCTTGTTGTCAGACTCCATACATACGTCTTTAAGTATAGGTACCGAGCACTGATAGATTTCATTCGATGAGTGATCGGTTCGAGCTAATCTCCAAACTGGTGCAAAAGTTTTTCTACGGCACTTTCTTTTGACAGCCGATATCTCACCAGGATCAGAGAGGTTTGATACAGAAGGTAAATCAGACATCTGGAATATTGTAATGATGGATTGGAGATGAAAATATTTTAATCGTATTCAATTTTATTTTCATTTCACTCAGCCCATGACTCCGTACATGCCAGAGTACCTCGCAATGTTATATCAATGATACGACTGGAACTCACTCCAGCACCTAACAGGTAACAGCCCGCAGTGGCGGAGTGAGTGAAGAAGGATCCGGAACCCAACGGATTACTACACCAATGTATTAACGATGCCGCCACCGTGGCTCTAGATAAACCGGCCAAGTAGCTGGCTGTTTTTATTATAGATTGTACTTTTAATGTAATGTCATAACGTATGTAGGTACAACTTGCTAAATAAAGGTTATATTAATATCTTTCTTATAACGGGCTATACATTATGCTGCAGCGTGTAGGACCGATGTCACCCCCCTTATATCTGTGTTAAAAATTGTTAATAATTTTTGATGAACAAGGAAATCCTTTCCTGAAAAGTATAATGTCTTCAAGAAGTTGTTTCTCTTTTTATGGTAAGAGCGATAAAACTACAATTGATTTGAAAATACTACTTTTGTAAGCCACTTTATATTTATATTGCATACAGAAGCTACTATGTATTCGATCACATGCATATTCTCAATAAATGCACAACAAATTCTTTTTACTTAGGTATGTGCTCGTTTACTTTTCATCATCAAGAATTTTGAATGCGACATTATCATTAACTTATTGTGGATACCTGTGAAAGAATGCAAAATACCTACCTAATTTCTCTAACGTAAGAATATGTGGACCATCGGAAAATAAGCACAATAAGTAATAACAAATACAAATTCCATTGAATAAAAATGTGGTTATGTTCTCTTTTAAATATTTTTGACGCCTAATTCTCTTTTTATATGGGTACACCACCTAATAATACATTTATTTATATTATTCTACAATGAAAATTATTTACTTACCTTAGAAATAAAGTAGATATACGTATTAACTTCAAACAGAATACAGAAAATTTGCAACTGTCAAAAGTTAATCCGTGCGGGACGACGAATTATTCTGAACCAAGGTTAATCGCGCGTTACTCACGGATTCGCGTGCCAACAACCCATTTTACAGTTTGAACCGGGTTTGAACCGAGGTTAGCACCGGGATCAGAATTAAAATCAATTCGAGCGTACTAACAACGCAATCTTGATTTAAACCGAGATCAAAAATTCTAGCCTCGCGCTATATTTTGATCCGCGTTCTAACAACCGGCCCCTAAAATAACACAGTACTTCTCATTTCCCAGTGGTTCCGCAATGGAACCTCATGTTTTTCCAAAAACTATGTAAAAAATTTATAGTTGTTGCATGAATCTGGATTGTATAGCACATATTTAATGTAATTTGCCAAAGAAAGCCCAGCTTTAAGAAAAAAATAATTTGGGCCACAAAGGGTTAAACTAAAAGCGGAGACAATAATACAAAATGGATTTAGAGCTGCTGAGATTTACCCTTAAGACAGTTGAGTGCCCATTACGAATCGCAACATCCTTTATATACTTTAACTCCTTTTGATACCTTACAGTTGACAAAGGAAATAACAACAACCTGTTAACCAGAAAATGCAAAGCCGAAAGTTTATGTTGGATTGGCGTCAATGGGACGTCACTTTGGGTATATAAACGAAGTTGGTCGGGCGGAGCTCACTCTTGTTTGAGATTTGGCAGAGTGAACTTCGATATTTTCGAAGTGAGATCGGTATATTTTTTAGAACTACTGAAGATGGCAACTTAGTTGCTGAAATACTGATGTAGTATTTCACAATTTTGTGTGGTTGCTTTTTGAATTAATTATTTAACCCAGTGTTGCCAACCCCAGTCGTAAATATTTCGGAAGCTTGGTTGCCAAATTTCGGTAGATTTCGGTAGATTCGGTTTTAAACAGGAAAACAATGAGCAGGCATTTTAAATAAAGCCATGGCCTCAAAGGTGCCGCCGAATGGCGGCTTCGTTTTGTTTTGGTTCTAGTTTTTTCCTGGACAGAAAAAACCGGAAAATTGAAAATTTTGCGTTTTCTTGCATTTTTTCAATATTACTAAGTAAATGTTGAAATAACCTAACTTTGTGAAATTTCGATTGTTTATTAAACAAGATTTAGTAAAGAATTCACAATTAATACATTCTTAGATAAATGTGTAATATTAATGATATTGAAGAATAAATGTAAAAAAGCAAGTGTCCTGTTTTTTGTCCAGGTGTGTATAATGTACCGCTGCACTAAAATGATACCATACGAGTTCCCAAAGAAAGGAAAAACGCGAAGGCGTTACAAATTATGATCTCTGCTCAATTTCCGGTTGTTTCTTAATTACATAATTGAAAAAATAAAATTTCGGTAGAGGGGTAGATCACATATATCTACCGAAATTTCGGGAGGGTTGGCAATACTGATTTAACCACAGTCTCTAACATCTTAATCATCGACTCTAATGTATATGTAGTATATTAATTTTGAATTAATGAAATACTCTGAGTACTACCAATGTAACAATTTATTATAGTATTTGACCGATTTCAAGATTTAAAAAATAAATTGTTACATTTGAAGTACGCAGAGTATTTCATTAATTCAACATAACTTCTACAAAAAAGTGAACCAAGAAAATATTAACTACGTATGTAGCATATGTCACTGCACTCGCAGATCCGTAAATCTTTTTCTTATCTTCAACAAACAAATTTGTTAATTGAATGTATTTGTCCGATATAAAAGTTACCTGAACATATTTTCAAACAATATTCTCTTAAATTACATTCCTTCTCTTTCCATACATGCTATTAATTGTCCTGTTAAAAAATTCTTTGGATACGTTTCTGAAAACTCTTTAGTAAATAAATCCGCATTATTCACTTTTAATGTTTTTAAATAAATTTTAATTGGAATTTTCAGTTTTATTTGTATGATCTAAATATAATTTAAATGAACAATAGTTTTTGTAATATTTACGCCCATTATAGTGCAAATTGCCACTGTAAGGGTTTAAAATTGCTGAAAATAGTCCAAAAATGTACTGTCATTTTTCGTAAAAAAGGTTATTTTGCAAGAAATTAATTAATTTAGAAAATAAATGCAACATTACTGTATTTTTGCATTGAAATATTTCAAATTAATTCAACTGTAAACAAATAACACGAACACAAAAGTAAATATTAAGTATTTTTGGAAAGAAAAGGAAGAAACTAAAACATTAAAATTGCCTCACCAAATGTCGTATTTAGAATCTCAATGTAATTACAACTAACTTTTCTTTATCACACTTTTCCATATTTTGATAAATAAGGGCATTTCGGGCCATTTTAAAATTTCAAATTACATTTTGGCAGTGTCATAATTGTGACATGGCAAATATTTTTGTCAATTTTCTAGTTATTAATCATGCTGAAACTAACGCCGAAAACCATTTTCCAATAATCCAACAAATAAAAAAGTTTTCCATATGGTGCAGACTTTATGGCTGTCACTGTATATAATTTTTAATAACACACCAATAAAAGCTCTAAACAGTAAGCATTATATCAAATTTTTGAATGCTAAAGTTAAAATGCGCCACAAATAACTTACAAGGTGACGTCATTATGCGCGGAGACGAATTTTAAACTGCTACGTATCATATCTTCTCTTTCATTGTATCATGGGGAGCAACTAACGCGGGCAATTACTGCCATAAGAACTAGGGGGTGTCACTTGCGGAGGCTTCAGAGTATTTTGGTATCTAAGGTACGTGTTTTGACAAAATGAAACACAAACATACAAAAAATGTAGGGAAGCCCACTCCACGAACCGAAGTGGGGGAGCGGCATATCGTAGACGTGAAGACACATTGGGAAGAGTCATTCGAATATTTAACTATAATGTGCCGGGAAAGGACTGGTGTTTAAATTTCATAGAACGGCTTAAGGATCGACTTTCTTGCAATAATATTAAACATGTCAGAGCAGAAAAATCTGATCAAGAAATCAATGAATATTTTGAGAATTTAGAGGCAAACTTAGAGGACGTCCCAGAATGCAACATTCTAAATTACGACGAGACGAATTTAACAGACGAAAAGTATTTTTAGAAGAGGTACCGAATACCCAGAACGTGTGATGAATGCTACTGTCACGCACAATTGCAAGTTATTGCAATTATGCGCTCAAACTTATTTTTAATATTTCTTTTCGTTAACTTTCCTAGTATTAATTATTTTAATAACACAATTGCAAATCATCGCAATTGTGGATTCCAATTTATATTTTTAAGAATTCTCGTAATATTATTTTCGTTTTAAGTAACAAAATTCAGCTCAGTCAGCCTCGTCTACAGCGACTTAGCGGCGACACGCCCTCAAGTGGAAACACATGGCCAGCCACCCCAAATTCTGCATACGAAGCATGGCAGTCCTCTCCGTCTCGCACACGGATTTTATCTTCCATCTCGCAGCCACCCACGCAACCAGGAAATTAAACCAAGAAATGCAAACACACTGCCTACTTCGTCTTCTTGATTTTCGAAAAACTGTCACGTAGGTCTTTGTGCAACTTTTACCTTAAAATCCGTCCCCAGAACTCATATCATGTCAAGCAGACATTCTAAACAACCACCTATTTGATTTTCGCACATTCTAAAAGGCACAACGTATGTCCATTTTACAGCAGACAAATTTTAACTTGAATTTTCGTTAAGAAAATATGAAATCTTCAGAAGCCACTAGGGCAATTTTTATCTCACTTATTCGGCTGTCTAAGCCATGTTCTATCTTTGCTATTCGTAGAGCCCTCTACGAAAAGCAAAAGCGGCAGTACCCGCCACCAGCCGGACCAGGCCGTTCAGTCCTCCAACCGCTGTCACCAGGACCTGGCCGGCGACCTGTCCCGAAGGTCAGTCTCCGCCGCCAGCAGGACCAGGCAGCTCAGTTATCCACCCGCTGTCAGCGCGACCTGGGTAGCTCCGCCGCCGCCTTCACGTCTCCTTTGGGGGGGGGCCTATCAACCAGCCTCTCCCAGGAGGCACTTGCTGCAGCTACACCCCGTAGCTAACCACAGCACCGGTCCCATCCTCGAGGGCAACACCACTTCTGGAAACCACCGCCCCCCAGCCACTCGCATCGGGTGGCACTCTCCCTACTGTCTTCGCTACCAGGCTATTGCGAAGACGCCGCCAACGTTCATGAAGAAAGGACGGGCTCCGTCAAGCTCCAACCGACCCGGGACAACCATGGCGAAGTCCTCCAGCTCCAGGCCCGCAACCGAGAAGAGTCACACTCCGCCGGGCGCACCCAGGGTTCCATTCACTCCCGGCCGGGGGTGGCATTATCCTACTAAGAGCCCTGGTACGCCTCCACGCCAAGCAGCCCGCCGGCCGTTCGTCCTGACCACCCCCGGGAGAGGGTGGCTATACTCGGACAGCCCGAGGAAAGCGACCTACGCCCCCCACTTTCGAAGAAAGCTTGTTGCCATATTCGGGGAAGAGATGGAACAAGAGTTCGAATAAAAACGAAGAATATATATCTTATCCAAATACCAAACATTTATTGTCCGTAAATCTTTTTCTTAAATAAATATATATATTAAACTGTCTCAGAGATTTTATCGTAAGGAGTCGAAAAGCCGTAAGAGAAATACATCTAGAGTCTTAGTTGCAACCCCCCCTACCCCGTACACACACATCTTAAAAGCGGGGGCTTGTAACACTACAAAGACCTCCTTATCGATGTTTGCCATGAGCGGCAACGGTGAAGTTCTGCCACAATATGTGGTGTACAGGGCCGAAAGGATTTATGACCAGTGGACAATCAGGGGTTCAAAGAATTGTAGATACAATCGCACCAAGCCAGGATGGTTCCAGAGTTTCACATTTCAAGATTCGTTCCACACTATTGTCATACCCTGGGCTGGTAAATTAAATGGTCGTAAAGTACTGATCGGGGACAATTTGTTTTCTCATTTAAATGTGGACCTAATTGTCGAGTGCCAAAGGCATGACATTAAGTTCGTGTTTCTTCCCTCAAATTCAACCCACTTCACGCAACCTTTAGATGCGGGTTACTTTGGCCAAGTGAAAAGAATTTGTAAAATCATTCTTGGTAACTACAAACTTTAAAATCCAAGAGAGGGGACAGTAAACAAAACCTCTTCTCCTCTATTGTTCAAGAAATTAATTGGAAATCTCAATTTAAATGATGAAAAAACATAAAGAGTGCGTTTAGAGCCACACGGATTTTTCCTCTGGACAAACAGCAAGTGCTAAAGAAGTTATAAAATCAAAGCTTTCAGGAGAATATTCAAGCGACAGTCAGTGAAACCTTATTAGAATTTTTATAAGAAGTTAAATAAATCTTTCATGCAGGATTCATTAATTTATCATAACGTTAGATCGCCCAGTACCTCAAACAATGGCCGTACTGGGAAGAAAATGATTAGTCATCCCAGGCAAGTCGGTCAGGAAGAACCTGATTCTGAAGTGTCTGAACCAGATCCTGAAGTTTTTGAGTTTGGTACTGAATTAAACTAAGAAGAAGTAGAGCAAACAGACTAACTAGAAGATTCAATTGATCATATCCAAAGAGAACCAAAGGAAGAAGACTTCGTCGTGATGGTTTTTCCGACTAAAAGGAGAGTCCGGCATTTCATCGGATTGATAATTCAAGAAGGCGATGATTGTGCAATTGAATTCATGAGAAAAAAAATAGATAATATATTTGTATTTTCTAACGAAGATGATATATCGACGACTCTCAAAAATTACTATATAAATATTGCCCAAACAATCCATTAACAGGGGATTGATTGCACACATTCAATCATGATTTGACAAAGTACAATCTGTGACTTAACAAACTACAATAAATTAAAGGACTGATTAGAATAACTATTTTTGTTAATGAAACAAATAATATTACTTTGCGAACTACCAATAATAACGTTTCTATTTGAATATTTGACCGCTTTCAAGATTTTTTATACAATCTCATCATCAGAAAATGTAAAATTGTATAAATTGTATGAGATTGTATAAAAAATCTTGAAACCGGTCAAATATTCAAATAAAAACGTTATTATTGGTAGTTCGCAAAGTAATATTATTTGTTTCATCATGAACTTCTACCAAAAAGTAATTGAAGATAATATTAACTACATATTTTTGTTAATACAGAAGCATTTTTAATTTTCATATTTCTATATTATTATATTATTTTTATATTATTATATATAATAAGAGTTTCATATAAAAAACTCAGAGCATAGTTATTAATTTATTTGGTCCCAAAAATAAAGATTAGTAAGAGTATTCAAAACAATCAATGTTTTTAAATACGTTGTGTATAGGAAAATGGTGCATTCAAAATTGGAAAAAATCAACGAAAAAAGATTATGCCATTGAACCAAACGAAGAAAATGAAGTCTTACTTGCAGCTCTTGAAAGGCGATCTAAAATTAACCCATTCCCAGAGGAAAACAAAGCAATGAATGAATTTCTGGATAGTTTACCAACTATGGAGTCACATTAACGGAAAAAAGCATCTCTTACCTGAGTGGTCATCTAAGAAAGCACTTTACAATTTCTACGTGAATAATTGGTGTAAAGAACGCAATATAAAATTATTATCTGTGTATGCATTTAATAACTCCATCGATCTTAAAAACATCTCTCTATCGGTCTATCGGTCAAAAAAGATCAATGTCAGATTTGTTACTCACACAAGTTGGGGCACTATTCCGAAAATCAACATGTCATTCACGTCGAAAAAAAAGAGGACGCACAAAGAGAGAAACAAAAGGACAAGGAAAACGAAGATTATGTCTATACCATGGACCTTCAGGCTGTTCTTTTGTCACTGAGGTCCAATGTTTCTAGTTTATACTATAAAACTAAATAATATTTTAATTTGTGAAATTGATGGCAATGTAAAACAATTTGTATAAAATGTCAACGTTTCGTTCCCGGTTGGGAACTTTGTCAAGACTTTATACGTTTTTTCAATAAAGTCTTGACAGAGTTCCCAACCGGGAATGAAACGTTGACATTTTATACAAACAAGACCAAACAAGGTAAAGGCTGAATCATATTACTTGACGTATGATTGAAATAATCTACGTATTATGTTAGTTTGATGTCTCTCTCGCACGCAACCAGTTGATATGGCTGCTAATTATTAACGTAAGATGAAATAATCAAGATTTTCCATTGTAACTCTTTATTTCACTCATTCTCATTTTTATTGTTGGATAACAATGTATTTGTACGTCTCTGCTTGTTTCGTACTAATTAGTTAGTCCCAAAAAGGTTATCATGTTATCAGGTTATCACAATACTGTCAATGTCGAAACAATTTAGTTCACATGCACGTATCAACCCATACGCCAAGTAATATTATTCAGACTTTACATGCTATTTATGGAATGAATCAGAAAGAGGTCTCAATCTCTCAATGCAGAAGAATTTGCAACAATTCTGGTGAAATTTTTATCTGAAAAAGTAATACCTCAATTTCAAGAAGAAAGCAGCAGTAAAAAAATTATGTTATTCTCTGATGGCTATACTCAACAAAACATAAATGTAACTATTAGGAAAGCATTTCAAAATTTAGCCATGACAAAAAAATATAACAATCGAACAAAAATTCTTAGAAGTCGGTCATAGTCAAATGGAGGCTGACGCTATGTATGCCATGATAGAAAAGCAACTGAAAACAAAATGATTAACGTCCCTGCCGAATATATTGAAATATGCAGAAAAGTTAGAAAGAATCCGGATCCCTATACAGTTCACTACTTAATACACGATATTTTAAAAAAAATAATGTTCAAGATTTGGAGATGTGTGGACCATACTGCCACAAAGACGGGATAAACAAGTTGTAACAAAAACTTGGGACGAGTTGCCGAACTTATACACAAACCGACGTAAAATAAAAAGAAGAAATACGAGGATCTACAAGAATTAAAAAGTGTGATCCCTTCTGATTACCATGACTATTATGACAACATCCCGTATGAAACTTGACTGACATCCCGTATATCAATCTAATGAAAAATGTCTATTGTCTTAAGGAAAAATAATTTTCTGTTTATTAAAAATTTGTCATCTCAGGTTGTGTTGAAAGTAGTTTTTGGTGTAAAAAAATATTAAACTAAACGTCTAACTCCATTTCATGGAAAGCTTCTAACTCCTTAAATGACACATAAAAATTAAAAGAAAAGAAAATTTGAATAATTTGTACTATAATACGAATTTTTGATAACAATTTCATTATCTTAATAGTTGTTAAACATTGAAATCTAGGCATAAGCAAAATAAAACAGTTTTATTGCCACCTGTAAAGTTAGGTAGCATTTTCGGAGTTAGCAGATTTGTAGTTTAAGCCACCGAAATAATATTTCCGGTCACTGGTCACTCAATTTTGCCAGCAGACAGAGTGTTTGCTGTAATAGAAAAGAAGATCGGCAAACTCGACACTATTATTAATCCTGTAACCTACTACGACATATTCAAAGGTGTGGGGTCGTTGAAATTGCTAGGGACTGATTGGACAGTACAAAATTGGCGAAACGAGGTGCATTTGATTCCCAAAGCAACGTCTCAACTACACTTTAAAATTAATTCGTGTAAGAGAACATTTTTTTACAATCAAGATCACAGAACCTAATATTAGTTAGAGGAGAACCAAACTATAGAAACGACGTGAATAACAGAAAAATTATCTGTAAGAAAGGAAAAAAGATATCGTATATAAACCTTAAAAACATGCCCATTAATGTGGTAAGAGTGAATCCAAACAAGATCAAGGATGTTTACGAGCTCTTACGAAAACATTTTGGAGACAACTTGAAGAATAGGAGCGACGCGACGAGCTAAATCTGCAGTTCTACAAAGACGTTCTAGAAAGGAATGTTGAAGCAGAGGAGCAGAGGAGAATTTGGAAGAAGAAAGCGAAGGAAGTAGAAGTAGGTTAAAGAACGTACCAATATAATACAACACTGTATCATGCCACACACTCAAAAAGTAGAATATGTTTTTGTTTCCTTTAAAATGTATCAGTTGCGGCTGAGATTTTCTTCTACCTCATCTTTAAGTTTTTGTCCATGACTTTTTATCCTTGAACAAGAGATTTATCGTATGTTTTAATGTTTATTGGAGCCTTTTAGTAATTTTTCAACATGGAACGAGTTCACTTGCCTATCCCAAACGCTAACAGAGCTATAGGTATGCTGCAGGTTGGTATGAACCAAGTTAATCTTGGAAATGCACTAGGTGTGTCTCAAAATGTGATTAGTAGGCTGAATAGTAGATTTCTGGAAATAGGCGACGTTTTTGAAAGGCCTCGGACTGGAAGACAAGACCGTTTAATTACCATCGCAGTACGAAGAAATGTGACCAGACCAGCATCAAGAATAGCTGATGATTTGAGAAGAGCCAGCGGGGTTCGAGTCACCTACAGAACGATTATTAATCGCCTACACTGCAAAAAAAGGTGGTAATTTTACATTGACGATGTATGAAAAGTACGGTTCCATGTGGTTTAATTTTACGCCAAAAAAGGTGTAAAATACGTATTCCTCTATAATTGGGGTAATTATGCCGGGTAAATACTTCCTAAAGTAAATTTACACAAATTTTTTGGGTATGTTTTAAAAATATATGAATTTTACCCCGGTCTAGTATATTTACTTCCGAATAGGTCAACTTTCCTTCATTTAATTGTGTAGGGTTCCCATTCAAAAATAATTTTAATCCAATAGCCTGTAAATTTCCGACTAGAATATAAATTTTTCGTCCATCAATTAAATTTTCTCTTTAATATCGTTCCATTTGAGTAAGTTTTCCCGAATTTCATAAAAACTACTGTTAATTATAAGGTAAAGCTCTACTTCTTTCGAATGTATTAATATAAGTTTTAAATTTAACTGAACGCAAATTTAAACAAACAAGAGTTGGATACATGTTGTATTTCTTCACTAAAAATCTTCCTATGTAGGTATCTATTAATTCTTCATCTTAAGTAAAAAAAGATTTTAAATTCAAAACGCAATCATCCGCCAATAAAAATATTCTGCAAAAAGCAAAAAACACGGCAACCAACCAACAATAGAAACTTATTCCACCTGCAGTTTGCAGGTCTGTGCCTGCAGCTGCAAGGAACGCAATTCTTGTGTTGAATTCTTGTACGTTGTACACTTATACCACCGAGTTCGGATACGCGGCCGAGCAAAACCGTTCCTGCTTTGTCTTACAATTTCCATAAACAAATGTTCATCGTTTAACCAATCATCTCAACTCGTGTGCCGACGAGGATGACCGAGAAGAGCTATTCCTGTTTGTTTGCAGTTTTGTTAGCGTCGGCGGCTTGGCGGGAAAATCTGTGACTGTGGTTGTGGGGTTGGATTTGCTGGGAAAATTTTGCTATAAGTAAAGTTTTTGGGTGGTTGGACTACCATAAATTCTGTAAGTATAAATTCATGGGCTACTTTGCATTGCTAGATTCTTTATGTATATAGGTATGTGTGTGTGTGTGTATTGTGTAAACTAGAGAATTACCTCAAAACGTTCCTAACCTAACAATCTGCCGATTATTCCTTGGTAATGTCTAGCCAGCCCAAAGTGAAAGTATTTTTCTTTCACAACGAAACGTAGAACTAACTGTACGTAATGTAAGCAGGTACAATCAATTAATTGTTAGGCTAGGGCTGTTTTTGATTTTATACAGGGTGTAAACTAAATAAACCGGGATTTTTATCCCCTTTACTGCTGAGATTCCAAATTAGGCGTTCATCGGGTAGGTAATAATTAATACTAATAAATATGTATGTGCCCTTTCTTCGAAAAATATTTTTAATAATGCAGATTATCCCATTAAAGCTGCATAGCATATAACTTCCTCATTTTAAATAAAACTCCTGGTAGGCAGGTATCTTATTGCATTTTTAAGTGGTAGACGAAATGCTGGGATGATAGGTACAGGTAGGACGTCCGAGATTAACCTTTTTGATCATGCTTTTTTTCATCAAAAATTGGAATTTACATGATCTAATTAAAAATTCGATTCTTTGATTCCGAAATATGATTAAAGTCTGTTAGTTTGCATAGTGTGGTGCAATACAAAAATTTTCATAATGATATATACAGGGTGTTAACTACTAAATTTTGAAATTGTCAATGACCCATAAGTTTAAAAATTCAAGTGGAACAAACTGTATACCTAGGTATTCAGTTTTGAATTTCTTATTAAATTTCAAACAGAAAATTATGGTATACTGGGTGACCCAGGTATGTATATTGGTACACCTCTGTCAGTGTTTTATTTTGCAATCGATTTAAAAGAAAATTGGATCCGGTGATACCGGTGATTCAATTTCATTTCGATACATGGGGATCTTGGAAACTGTAAGAGATACTAAATTGGTCAAATTGGGGGAAAGTTGCGTCTTCAACTATATACCGTGAAGAAAGTTATTTTTTTATTTGTATTTTTTGAAAGATTGATTTTGTTTTGTTCTGACTTTATTTGTGAAGATATCGAAAAAACAAATTTTCCCATTGCAACTTTTATTGGATCAAGTAGATTATAAGTAAGTTTTGGACATAATATGATGTTTCATGGAAAATTGTCCGAGAATGTTGTCTAGCTAGAATTCAAAAATGCGTAATATACAGGGCATTTGATTTAAAATAAGAAGTAATATATGCTGTGCCGCTTTAATGGATCAACCTGTATAATTGAAAATATTTTTGAAAGAAAATGCACGGTCATTTTACTTAGTATTACCCATTAATTATTTTTTCTTACAATCTCATCGGGGTAACCAGAGATATCTATTTACTGATTTATAGATTCCAATTTTTATTTAGTTTACACTCCGTGGAAGAAATATTTATAACACACTGAAACTTCATAATTAAGACTATTTTAGCACCAGTAGGTTGCAAAAAAGTTAGCAACGCACCATAGATAATTTTTTTTATTAAAATTTCGTGATTTTACAATTCACAAACAGTGATGGGTGTTTTAGGTGTGGCATTTTCAAATTTTCACCATGTACAAGTGCCAAGCCTGCAAAAAAATCTTCACGGAAATCAAAAATTACAATTCTCATCAATACTATCACAGGAATGAACTTAACGTTCGATTTTATTGCCGGCATCCCACATGCAGTTCTGAATTTGGAAAATACAAGAGTTTCAAAATGCATTTGTATAGGAATCATGTCAGTAAGGTTAAACAAGGCATTCAGATACATTTATGTAGTTTTGAAGGATGCAATTTTGAAACTGGTACAAAAATTAAAATTTCTTCTCATATGTAAAACCACATTAAAGATGGAAACTTTGTTACATGCCCATTTCGAGAATGCAATAAACCTAGCCATGTTTACAGAACAACTTCTAGTTTAAAAGCTCATTTTTATAGGTCACATTTAAAAAAACATAAAGAAGATTCTTTTGATGTTTCACACATTAATATTTTGGATAACTCTGATTATGATTTTCCCGATAGTGATGAAATTGTAGATAATACATCTCTAGGTAACCAACATATTTTGAATAATTCCATGAAAATTGATGTGCAAAAAACCTTTTTAAATTCATTAGCTAGCATGTATTTAAGCTTGCAAGCAAAGTTTTTTTAACCGAATCTTCGTTACAAAGAATTATAGATGGCTTTTCAGATATAAACTGTCTATCTGTGCAAAATATTCAAAAAATTCTTGAACAGTCACAACAACTAGAATTAATGAAAAAATTTGAGGAACATAACCTGTTTTCACTAGCCCATAACCTTAAAAATGGTGTGTTAAGATCTCCATATGCTAGAAAAAAATATTACGCTAACCATTTTAATTTTATTGCTCCAGTTGAAATTAACCTAGGGCAAAAGGGTAACAAAGATAGATTTTTTATGTACGTACCGATTTTGAAAACTATTGAAGCTCTTTTGAATAATGAAGATGTTTACGAACAGTGGCTAAATAAAACGCAGTCACCATTGGGTATTTATACTGATATTATTGATGGAGAACGTTGTAGAAAAAATGATTTTTACAAGGATAATCCGAACGCGTTTCAGTTAGTTATATACCAAGATGCATACGAAGTATGCAACCCTTTAGGGAGCTCTAGAAAAGTCCATAAGGTAGTAGGTATATATATGACTTTAGGAAATGTGGCACCACATTGTAGATCAAAGGTGGATCAAATTCAGTTGGTTGCATTGTGTTATGAATCTGATGTGAAGCATTTTGGATTTCATAAAATTTTTGATGTTATCATGGGTGATGTGCGAGCGTTGGAAAATGAAGGAATTGAAATTCGCCCAAACAAATTCATAAAAGGGACCATAATTGCAGTACTAGGTGATAATCTAGGTAGTCATGAAATCGGTGGCTTTTCAGAAAGTTTGTAGCGCGCCCCTGTCCTTTTGTGCCTGTTTAGAGTTTAATGTGTTGTGATCGGAAGTGTACCTTGCGCGCGCCGGCCTTCAGGATGGCGTTAAACTTGCGCTGATGGAACGGCGAAGCGCGCGAGAAAGAACCAGTCAGTCGGCCGCTAGTTGCGGAGAAGCGCGGTCTTGTTCACAAGCTGCAAGCGAATTATTTATGTACGCTACCAATATTTGTGAAGTATTGCTTATTTAAAAATGCTTATGGTCCTATGTTGTACGTCGTACCAATAAAGAAAAAGAACCCAACACCCTGAGTCTCATTAAAGTGCTCGCTGCATTTTTGGCGCCCAAGTAGAAGCTAGAAGATACGGCGTATATACAAAGTTCATAAGAAAAGAAATAATACACTGGTTGTTAATTGGCCATTTGGAAAGGACAAATTCTGGTCATCGTCAAATTTATTTGCAATAAATATTGCAAGCAGAAAATCTGTTCGTTGGTCCAACGTTTTGGAGGGAGGTTAGGTACCGGTTTGCGTGCTGCAATCTTTCAGTCGTCGATTGTGGAAAAGAAACGGGGACTGGATTGTTATCGGTGAGACAAAATAAGTACTTATAATACCTGTTGTTCTTCGGGGTATTTATGTGTGTTGTCGAGTTTGGAGATACTGCGTATTAAACATTTTTGCTTCTATTTTTATGTGTAACATAATTTTGTTGAATGCTCTTGTTAGGTTAAGAAAATTTTTGTATAACTGTTTGTAAGAGAAGGAGGGTTAGTAATATAGAAGTCAGTGGCGTGGAGAAAATGAGTAAGAAGGGTAGAAAGAGTAGAAATTGTGTTGAGGAGGCGGAATCTTCCACTAGGCTAGACGGTATTGAAAATATGTTGGCGCGCTTAGCTGAAAACATGGCAAATATGCAAGAAGCGTTTTTAAAATTAAATGTAGGTAATGAAAGTAAATTGGAAGATAAGAGTAGGACTACTGACACTGAGCGTACGATTATGAAGGTGAGTGACAATGATAGAAAATATTTTTCCCTCTGGAAGGATTTTGGAGGTCATAATTTAATATTCAATCCTAATAGTCAAACACACCCTGTCGAATTTATGAGAAGGTTGGTCAGGCTATTCGATGATGCGGGGGTACCGCGCGAAAAACGGGTATCTTTGGCAGTTAATTGTTTGCGCGGGTCGTCATCCGATTGGGCGGTAGCAAAGGAGGATGATTTTCAAACATTTGAGTGTTTTTACGACTCATTCATGCGTCGTTATTGGAATTCGGAAGAAGAGAGGAAGACGTACCAACAAATTAAGTACGGGAAGTATGAACGGGGTAAGCGAGCAGACTATTTTTTGAAAATGATGCGGCAGGCCACTTATTTATCAAATAGGTTAGGTAATACCGAGCTGCTAGAGCTTTTAATAGATCATTTCGAACCCGAAGTACGAAGGGGTGTACTGAGTCATGGAATTAATGACGTAAATGACCTTGAAGTGCTTTTGAGAAAATTTGACGAAACTGACGAAGATCGCGGACGTAGGCCAAGTACGGGGGGTGCGAGATGGCGTCAAGTAGAGTTAGGGGGTAGGCAAAACGCAGAACGAAACCAACCGCGCAATGAGCCGCAAAATACAAATATCGTTAGGAACAATGCAAATAATGCGCCGGAACAACGGGAACCGTGTTCCAATAGCCGTGTTAATTTGATATCAGGTCCAGACTTCGCAAATGTCGAAGCAGAGTTATTGTCGGAACCAGAAATTAGTGAGGTTAAATCCGTCGAGTGGCCACAGATTTCTGTATTAATAGGGAATGAAAAGATCGAAGCGTTAGTGGACTCGGGTAGTCAGTTTAACTGTATCTCCGAAATATTCTTTGATCGAATAAGGACAGGAATATCTGATATTCCAGTATTTCCGGTTAGTGGGTTGTCCATACATGGAGCCGTAGCGGCAAAATCGAGAAAAATAAAGTTTCAAGTGCTTTTGGAAATTGATGTGGGCGTTGGTGTTATGATGGAAGTGCCGTTTATTATTGTTCCTACTCTGGCAAAATCATGTATTTTGGGGTGTGAGTGGCTACAAACTAATAATGCCAGGTTAGATTTTCAAAATTCAAAGTTGCAAATCGAAGTGGAGGGTCATATGCGATCCGTGAAGTTTTCCAAGTCTCGGTCTAAGACGGGAATTTTCTCAATATTTTATGATGGCGAAGATGAGCGTGAGATTCCGGGAGAATATCACGTGGCGCGTAAAATGTATTCGCGAGAAGAGCGTAACCAAGTGACAGAATTGTCAATGGGTTTCGACGAAACGAGTAGTCGAGCTTTTTCAGAAATTTTGGAAACTCACAAAAATATTTTCTCAGACCAACCGGGTCTTACGAATGCCTACAGTCACGTTATTGAAATGCGGGACGATACTCCTTTCTATTTAAAATCGTACCCAATTCCGCACGTGCATAGGGACGCTGCACGAAAACAAATTCAGGAAATGGTAGAGTGGGGGGTGATAGAAGCTGCCAAAACGGAGTATATAAGCCCTCTAGTGGTCGTCACGAAGAAAGATAATACGGTTAGGGTGTGTCTAGACGCACGTCACCTTAATTCTAAAATGAAAAAGGATCACGTTATACCGCCTAATCCCGCGGAATTTGTGTTTGCATTTTCGGGAGTCCAGTTTCTAAGTACTCTTGATCTTACCGCTTCCTACTGGCAAATACCTATTAGTCCCGAATGTAGGAAATATACGGGGTTTCAATTTGAAGGTAACACGTATCAGTTTTGTGTGCTCCCTTTTGGACTAAGTACTTCTGTTGCTAGTTTCATACGGGGTTTAAATATAATCCTTGGTGATGATATTTCGTCATTCGCCATCCCGTACGTTGATGATATCCTCATATGGTCAAAGACCTCTGAGGAGCATTTGAAACACCTCGATTTAGTTTTTCATAAATTTTCCGAGGCAAATTTGACTGTCAAGTTGCGAAAGTGTAAGTTCGCGAGATATAGGGTTAATTTTCTTGGTCACGTACTGACCCCAACAGGTGTTAGTATGGACGCAACGCGTGTAGAAGCTATTCGAAATTTCCCACGTCCAAGAAATCTTCGAGGTTTGAGATCATTTTTGGGCTGTTGTAATTTTGATCGTAGGTTTGTGGAGAGTTATTCCGATATAACTCTACCATTGATTCATTTGTTACGAAAGGATGTTAAGTGGAAGTGGACAGAGGTTGAGGAAAACAGTTTTATACAGGTAAAAGAGGCCTTCTTGAATGCCGTATTTCAAAGTCATCCTGTTATGGGACATAGGTTTTTCATACAATCAGATAGTTCGGGTTATGGCCTGGGTGCCTGCCTGTTTCAAATAGATCCAACCACGACAAATAAAAACATAATCGCTTTTACTAGTCGTACTTTAAAAGGTAGTGAACTTCGCTATACTGTTACAGAAAAAGAAGCGTTAGGAATTTTGCACGCCTTGAAGCAATGGCGCATGTTTGTATTAGGCCAGCCGTTGACGATTATAACCGATCATAAGGCACTCTCATTCCTTTTGAAATGTCGGTTGTTGAATTCACGTCTGTCTAGGTGGACATTATATTTACAGGAGTATAATTTCGAAGTAGTCCATTGTAAGGGTAAAGATAATGTGTTGGCCGATTGTCTTTCGCGTTACCCCATTGACATGGATCCAAAACAGTGTGAACCTAGTCGGGTCGATGTGGTAGAAATATTCATAGTAGCCGCCAATGAATCATTTGATTTGGCATTTGAGAATATGAAAAATTTGATAAATGATCAGCAGAATGACCCTTTCTGTAAAAAGATTTTATCAAGATTATCTGAGAAAGTTAATTTATCTGTGCATCGGTGGCACGTAGAAAAAAATAATATTCTGTGCCGACGATCGGATGATTCTGGTGAAGGGTTGAGGGTTATTGTACCTAAATCCCATGTTATACCTTTAATTCGGCAAGAACACGAACTTCATGGTCATTTTGGGTCAAATAAAGTTTACTGGACCTTGCAACGTTATTATTTTTGGCCAAAAATGAGGTCACATATCCGTATGGTTGTGGGGGGTTGTCAAATTTGTCAACAATCAAAAATTTCTCCTCACCTTCATGGTCCTATGCACACTGTGGTGGTGAATCAACCAAATAAATTGGTATGTTTGGATCTAATCGGGCCATTGCCAAGATCGCGCTTTGGTGCTACTCAACTGTTAGTACTAATCGATAGTTTTTCTAAGTTAGTAACGTTGTATCCATTAAAGAGAGCTACCACTGCTGGTATTTTTAAAAGGTTAAAAGATGATTACTTTGTTCACGTCGGAAAGCCGTCTGTGATTCTCACAGATAACGGAACCCAATTTGCGGTTCGCTGGCAAAAGCTTTTGGAGTTGGAAGGGATTAAGGTTCATAGAACAACTAATTATTTTCCGCAAGGTAATAGTACCGAGCGTGTTAATCGTGAGATTGGACGTATCCTGCGTCATTTGTGTTATCAAGGTCACACTCGATGGGCTTTTGTTTGTAACCAAGTAGCTCTATACTTAAACGAGACCATTCATGAGGGTACTCGATATACTCCCAATGAAATTCACTTTGGAATTACTCGGGATGAACAATTATTGAAAGGTTTGGGGCTGACGTTGTGGCAGTGTCCCGCTAAAGGGGAAATCTTAACGTTTGCTTATGAAAATCTTATTAGCAAAGCCGAACGTCGACAACGTAAACATAATCAAAAACACGTTTGCGTACAGTTGAACATAGGTGATAGAGTCTGGCTGAAAACCCACCCAATGTCGTCTGCTGATGACAATAAAATTAAAAAGTTCTTTTTACTATTCCGAGGTCCTTACACCATTCAACGAGTAGTAGGTGCTAATGCGTACGAATTAGTGGATGATAATGGAGTAAGTGTAGGCAAGCATAATGTTTTTAATTTGAAGAGGTACGTCCCAGAATGTACTACCTTAGTTTAAGTTTGTTTAATATAACAGTTCTACTTTTTCTGTGTTGCTTTAAATTTCATTCAGTATTGTTATTTTGATATTTTTTAACACTCCTTCTCGAAATTTAAAGGGGGGGTAATGTAGCGCGCCCCTGTCCTTTTGTGCCTGTTTAGAGTTTAATGTGTTGTGATCGGAAGTGTACCTTGCGCGCGCCGGCCTTCAGGATGGCGTTAAACTTGCGCTGATGGAACGGCGAAGCGCGCGAGAAAGAACCAGTCAGTCGGCCGCTAGTTGCGGAGAAGCGCGGTCTTGTTCACAAGCTGCAAGCGAATTATTTATGTACGCTACCAATATTTGTGAAGTATTGTTTATTTAAAAATGCTTATGGTCCTATGTTGTACGTCGTACCAATAAAGAAAAAGAACCCAACACCCTGAGTCTCATTAAAGTGCTCGCTGCAAGTTTTAGTGGGAAAAAAATTGTTTGTCGATATTGTTTCACTAATAAAACGATAATGAAAAATTACAATAATCCTGAAGACTTACAAATGAGAACCCCTGCTTCCTATGAGCATGATGTTGCTATATCTCTAACGACTGGACAAATTACGAATGGGGTGAAATTCAATTCTTGTTTAAATGAATGCAAATATTTTCATGTTTGCAATCCAGGATTGCCTCCCTGTTTCGCGCATGATCTTTTTGAGGGTATATTAGAGTATGATTTTATGCTGCCTAAATAAACTAATTAAAAAAAAGTTTTTCACATATGAAATAGTAAATGATCGCTTACAAGAATTACGATTTCTCCATGAAAATCGATATGAAAAGGTTCCCGTAATAAAACAAAGTGATAAACTTTCAGGGAGCGCAACAGAAAATTACAGAATTTTGCTTATTTTTCCTTTCGCACTATATAACTTTATGACCGTGGATCCACATTTTGCTATGTTGCTAAATTTAAGGAAAATTTGTTGTATATTAATGTCTGTTAAATTTTCTTCGGATCAACTGGTATATCTTAAGCACTTAATTGATGAATATATGCATTTGCGAACTGATTTATTTCCTGACATAAAACTGCGTCCCAAACATCATTTCCTCTTACATTACCCCTATTTAATGAGGCAGTTTGGTCCCCTCAGGCATGTTTGGACCCTACGGTATGAAAGTAAACATTCGTATTTCAAGAAAATTCTTAAACATTCTCCAAATTTTAAAAATATTTTGCGCACTCTATCTGAGAGGCATCAACTGCTACAAGCGTTTCATAGCACGCAGGGGTCATTGTTTGAGGATAAAGTTACTTCAGATGAAGCAATTATTTATTCTTCAGCGGATTATGAAGAATCTGTATCATCTTTTATTAACAATGATTGTAAATTTACTGGTGTGAAATTTGTAAGTTGTTCAGCAACATTTAGGGGAACAATGTTCACTACTGGTATGCTTGTTTGTTGCGAAAAATTAGAATCCGATGATTTTATTGCGTGTTGCATTAAATACATTGTCATCATCATCATCATAAGGTTCTCAGTCCGAAGACTGGTTGGACGCGTACCTCCATTCTTTTCTATCCTGAGCTAACCTACGCATTTCCCTAAAAGTAGAACATCCTACATCCCTAACTATTTGAGAGCAGTAGTCTAATCTAGGCCTACCCCTACCTCTTTTTATTCCTATCTCTGACTCTAGTATGTCGCGAACTATTCCTTCGTGTCTTAGAAGGTGTCCTACCATCCTATCTCTCCTACTCTTTATTGTTTTCCATACCTTTCGCCTTTCCCCAACTCTTTCTAATACTTCCCTATTGCTAACCTTATCTATCCACGGTATCTTCATCATGCGTCTGTAACACCACAGTTCAAACGCTTCTACTCTTTTTCTATCCGCTTCTCCTATTGTCCAAGTTTCGCACCCGTATAATGCCGTACTCCATACATACGACTTTAAGAGTCTCTTCCTAGTCTCTATATTAACCGTTCTCGAACATAACAGTTGTTTCTTTTTGTTAAACGCAACTCGTCCCTGCGCCATTCTTTGTTTTATATCTTTAGTGCTCCTACCGTCTTGGGTTATTTTACTTCCTAAGTAGCAGAAATCCGCGACCTCCTCTATCTTCTCATTTCCTATTTGTATTTCAATTTTAGTTCTATTTTCACTCCATCTACATACCAAAATTTTAGTTTTCTTTTTATTGATTTTCATGCCGTAGCCCTGTGTCAAAACTGCTTCCATTTCATTCAAAGCCGCTCCTAATTCTTCTTTGCTAGATGCTAACACTGCTATATCATCCGCAAATCTGAGCATGTTGATAGTTTGGCCCTGTACATTGATCCCTGAGGCTGTTCTTTCCTTAACAATATTAATCGCATCTTCGATATATAAGTTGAAAACTAGAGGTGACAATGCACATCCCTGTCTCACTCCCTTCCGGATATCTACTTCCCTTCGTTCCTGCTCACATTCTATAACTGCCTTTTGCTCTTTGTAGAGATTATGTATTATTCTTCTGTCCCTGTATTTCATCCCTACCTTTCTCAGCACTTCGAACATCTTCCCCCATTTTACGTTGTCGAAGGCTTTTTCTAAATCTACAAATCCTATATATACGCTCTTTCTCTTTTCTATCGATTTTTCTATAATTACTCGTAAAGCTAGAATGGCCTCGCGCGTTCCTCTATTTCGTCTAAATCCGAACTGATCTTCTCCTAATATTTCTTCCGCCTTTTTCTCCATCCTTCTTTGCACAATTCTAGTTAAAATTTTTGACGCATGGGAAGTTAAACTGATAGTTCTAAAATTTTCGCATCTATCCGCGCCTTTCCTTTTTGGCAAAGCTACCATGATGTTCAGTTTGTAATCCTCTGGAATCTCGCCTGTCAGGTATATGCGACTAACTAATTTAAATAAACGATCTATTACCTCTTGACCTGCGCACTTTAAGATTTCTGCCTGCAAGCCATCTATACCTGGTGCTTTATTATTCCTTAAACTTTTTAGTGCTAGCTCAAACTCTTCTCTCATTATAGGACTCCCTAGGTTATCCCCTTCTACACTGCTTTCACTTTCTAATATATCTTGCACTTCCTGTCCCGCATATAAGTTTCCTAAATATTCTTTCCACCTATCTGCCTTCTCCCCGCTTTCGATTAGGATATCTCCTGCCTCATTCCTAATGCTTTTGGTACTAGATCCAATTTCTCTAAAATTTCTCCTAATTATTTTATATGCTTCATCAGTCTTTCCTATTTCGAACTTACATATTTCCCACTTCTTTGCACTTATCATCGATCCATTGCTCTTTCGCTTTCCTACATTTCCGAATAATTTCCCACTTGATCGCCTTATATCTTTGTTTCCCTATTTCATCTAACCTATTGTCATCAATCATAATTATAAAGATTTATATTTTGTGGGTAATAGAATTACTATTACTTTAAATGAACTAACTGGACTTTATGAGAATGAAATTAGTATGCATCAGGTTCAGGATACACGATTAATTGCCATTCATTACAATGACTTACTGTCACATGATCCCCTAATGCACTATGTTACTCCAACTGTTTTTGGATCTTTTTACGACTTTAAGTCTGCCCCATATCTGTGCTTCTGACCGACATCTTGGTATGTTGTTTTTGTTTTTAGCAAATTATTGGATTTCTTTTGTCAATGGCATGTGCTTGAGTTTCAAGCAAATGTTCTATGTAGCATAAAAGTAAGCCTGAACTTGTTTAATGGCGATTCAAATTTTTTGGTTATCTCTTAGATACATGTACTGTGGGCCAGAAAAGCTGGACCGCTTAATAATAACTAAATATTTATTACAACAATAATGCACAGATTTTTCCGGTTAAACCTTCATTTGTGTTTTTGATCCATAGGTAACTCCATCAGTATTGCTAATACTCGTACAGAATTCAAATAAGTCTGTAAACGTTCAAAGGTGGTTCAGCTTTTCTTGGCCAACTGGGTATTTACATTGTATTGCTTTGTCATGACTACAATAGATTATCTTTCACTCTGTTTCTAGGGTAATCAAAATGACCTTGCTATTTAAAATTTGGAATGTCACTCGAGAATTGAAGGCTTTTGTTGTCATCGAAGAAAATCAAAATGTAAAAGATCTTTATGAATCTCTAATCCTAAAAGGTAAGCACCACACGTAGTAGGTAAATATTTTACTTCTGTTTTAATAAGATATCGGAAATGCAAACAAACCCAAAGTGAACATTTTTAATTCTCGATTTTGAGGTGATTATAAGTAAGTATTTAAATTGTTTGCTTTTTTATACACATTTCTCAACCGAAGTTTTATAATACCCCTAAAACTACATAATTTTCTTGCTAACCCCTCGTTATTAATTTTGTCTAGTTTTAGCTGGTTTCAAGCCAACTTTTATAGTTTTAGTTAGACCAGTTCAAATCTGGTTAAAGTCACTGGTAGTTCAAAGATCATGCCAACCCTGTCGATAAAAACTACTTGCTCTGGTTACGGTTGCATAATACGTAGTTATTTATGATGGTGGTGTCATTTTATGTAATTTTATTTCGTGAGAAATAGCGAGTGATCTAACCCTTTGAACACGTACATCATACAATTTTTTTTCTACAAACATTGTTAAACAAGGCACTAAAGAGATCAAATATTTTATTAAATTCAAAATTTAAACCAAAACAATTCAAAATCTAGTGATTTGTGCTCAGTTCTTTGTTGTTACATAGTTACATAGCAACCAGTGTTAAAACTAGTGTTAAAAGTAAATGACTTTGAAAACTTTACATTTACTTTTTGACACTGACAATAAGTAAATGTTAAAAATTGTATTTTTAATAGTGTTTGTAGAAAAAATGTTTATAATTGTCAACACAATCACTATATTTACTCTTTGGTAGTCTATAAATGTATTTTTTTGTCACTAATTCTACCCGGGGAAAAATACTGGTGGTTTAGGTTTATGATGCATTTTCTGTCTTAGCTTCTGAAAAACTGAAAATAAATGGGTCAAAATTAGTATTAGAAGAAGATGGTACCTGTATTGATGAATCCGAAACTCTAAAATTAGTTAACAGAGAGACATTAATTTTATTAGAGCCTCAGGATCAATGGTGCCCTCGAAGCGACGTTCTTTTAAACTCGAGCTCACAGTCTGCCTCAAGTTTACCATCTACACGTACTGCAACGCCTGACCTATCGTCGGATATCTCCCAAGTCGAAGATAATTCTCAGGAGTACGTCCAATCGGAACCTCAAACCGAAAATTTTTGGTTGTCATTTCCAATACCGTGGAGTCAACTAACCACTTCTGCAGCCAATGACTGCGAAAAGGGAAATAGGAACCCTAGAAGCCGAAATTTAGTAGTTCAAGTTATAGGCGATGCCATGGTTGATACAAAAAGGGACATTTCCAATAGAGACATTAGAATTGTTGCAAGAAAAATTGTGGCCAAGTTTCCTAGAATGTTTCAAGATATGGACGATGATGGGGTTGTTTTGGGGTCGGACGGTGCCATTGGGATATTTAGCAAATTAAAAGAAAGAATAAAATACATTCGCCGCACAGAAAAAAGAGACGACGATGGTAGTTGCCCCGTTCCACTAAAACAAAAGAAAAGTGTCTTGACTGCAAAAGCTGGTTGCTCAAACTGGCAACCAGCAATTGTAGATGACAGCGGTGACTATAGGGAGCAACTCAAAACTGTAAATTTTGATGAACTTTGCGAAAATACCTTGCAGTTATTAGAAAAAAGCTACCCTTCGCAAAGAATCTTCTTAAATACCGAGCAACCTCCTTCCATTAGGGATATACAAAAAGAATGGCCTATTTTACTAATAGAAGCAGGAATTTTTTGGCATTTCAATAAATTGGTAAATATAAACATCGACACATTAACTGAAAATATGTTAAACAAATTTGAAAAAATTGAAAAAATTGGGCTCAAGAAAAAATATATCAAAAACAACGTAGCTGCTCCAGGGGAAGAGGAAAAAATCAGACTTATCATCAAGATTATTTCTTCTTTTTTCTCTGAAAATATGGACTGTATTTTCTTGGAAGTAAGCGTAAGTTATGCAATTAATAAAATTGTTTCAACGTATTTAATAATTTACAATTTGCAGAATAAATCTGAAATTGATATGTCTGATATTGCCGTTAATACGCCAGTTACGGTTACCTCCTTTGATGAAGGTAAGTCATAAAAAGAATAAGATTGTACCATATTTACAATTTGATTTTTAAGATAATAAGAAAATTTACTGTGTCCTCATGGAACGAATACTTCTTCATTGGAATTATTCATTTACTTCAACTTTTAAACAAATGTTTGCTCTGTTCTTCAATTTTAATTTGGAGTACCCCAAGGGTGCATCTAATACATTTGAAATATTACAGCGTTACTTTTTAAAAATCTTCCCAAATCAGGGAACAAAAAATAGTAAATCTGCAAAATCAAGATTGAAAATTATTTCATTTTTTAATCAATTTCGTTAATTGAAATATTTTGCTTCGATTTACGATACATCCACTAAATGCAGCATGATACAAAACATAGGTCCATTGTCTGGCATTGATCTGCAAAATTATTGAGTTACTTTTAACAAATCGAACAGCAAAGTGAAGAGAAAATTTTAGCACTGGGTAAGCCATAAAATTTGTCGGAAATTTTTTTTTCTCAAGTATTGGTCACTTTATTTTGAGTATGTTAAACTCATGTGGTATATTCACGATAAAATTACCAATGCTTGCAGATAAAATTCCTGTACAGATTTTGCCTTCCCCAGCGCTAAAGTTTGCTCCTCATTTTGCCATGTAATTCGCTAAAATCGGTTCAGTAATTTCTAAAATCAATGTTAGACCTTACGGACCTCATGTTTTAGATATGGTGGATGCATCGTAAATCGCAGCCTTAGTAATATTATACAACTGTAAAACTGCAATAACTCGTAATTAAAGAAACTTTCAAGGAGAGCAAACAACTGTACTATTTATTAAAATTTTTCCCAGAAACGTTTATATGAATTGCTGATTATTAAAAAGAATTAACTACACAAAACTAGGTAAGTGCTCTTTGCCACTTTTTAAACACAAATAAAATAAAGATGATGGTTTTTAAATTTTGGCTTGTCGACAGACGTTATAAATGGTATTCAAAATTTCTTAATTGCAGGTAACTACATTTATTATATTTGTGTAAAGTAAATAAAAAAAAGTAAAAGTGGCAAAAGCACTTACTAAGTTTAAAGGAACCCTAGATGATCAATAATATCGCACATTAATATTGCTGAATTTTATTGTGTAATGGCTAGGATCCAAACAATCAATTTTTACATTAATGGTATTTTTTCAGTATTTATTCCTACACCGATTCTCTTGGTATGAGGCTCGATATGAGGTTATTACTGGCAATGTCGTTGAATTTAATGGTTCTTGCTTAGTTATTGCATCATTATTTTGTACAGATTCTTCTTCCATTATTTTAGGCACACGTTTCCTCGGCAGATTAAATAAATAAAAATATGTTACGGGCATAGTAAATAATCGGGCAATGTTAGCAATGCTCCGGCCAACGTGACCAGACATTACCGGAGTTAACCAGACCGGACAACGGTCATTGTGTGCATTGCTCGGGCATTGTTAGCATTGCCCTACTTTCCCACTATGCCAGTAGCAAATACACTAACAAATGTTGTGCAATATAACGAAAATGATCTGAAATGAATCAATATTCTGTTCCGCATTATTTTTGACATTTTACATGTTTCTTCGACAGAATAAATAGATGCACTAAACAAATATTGTGCACTATATAACAAAAATGTGCCTAAACTGTCAATATTCTGCTCTTTCAATAATAGTGCCGTAAAAATATCAAAGAAATTTTGATGTCCTCAACATATTGATCAAATCATCAATACATATCCTACATGGTCAATAGTATTGCAAATTACAGAATATTGTGCAATATTACTGATCGTCTAGGGGGTCTCTTTACAAAGCAAGCAACATCGCAAGTGTTTAACCATCATTACTAATATCTGAAAACAGCAAAAAATTTACTTACGTGGTATTGCAGTTTTACAATCGTATGCATAAATGCACTGCACGTGTCCAAATGATCTCTACCATATTTATCATACATTTGTGTAGAAAAATACATTGTTTTGTTGGTATGTATTTAAAATTTTTGTATTTAAGTTGCGGAGTTCGTTGGGCAGTCAGTTTTTCACATATACAGTGTTTTCCATGATTGCATGCTGCTGTTTCAAGATGTGCTTCTCTAGCTGATTTTGTATAAAACTTCATAAAAAACATAGTATGTATGTCCTCTGTTTTGTTTACACGGGGTGACAATTATTATTATTATTTATTTTTTTTAATTTAGTTGATTTTGTGTGCTAATTTGGTTCAAACTCAACTTATTGTATATCTATGAAGAAGCGAAAGTGCATGGTGTTAATTTTTTTGCATAATGATCCCCGTTACTTCCTCCCAACAACTTTTTAGTAGACTATCTTCCACTAAAATTCATGTTTCTCGTTTTAATTTGAAACGTGTAGAAATCAAGTAGTAAATGTCCCGTGGTATACCTGTAAATTAATGTTGATATTGATACGTTCTGTATGTTAGAAACAGTGTTGCGGGAAATACAGTGTGTCCATCTAGTAGGGGTTTTATCCATCATATTAGTCCTTGTACTAAAAAAAATCCTTATTAAAATTGTATTCTTTTTTAATGGGGTGTAATTTAAAATTATTTTCACTTCACTGTCTCAGTTTTTCTGTGCAACACTTAACTTAATTTTTTTTAATGGAATACCCAGCATCTGATTGCATTTTCTAATTCTTTGCTTAATTTAATGGTCACTTTTTTGATAGTACATTGGTTCTAAGCCCCATCGTTTTCGCGAATATCATCATTTTCCAAATTTTATCAGTTATAACTTGGAAACGGTAGGGAAAAATTGCTGACATATCCCTATCCCACTTTTTAATCCTTCTAATGGGTTCAGAAAATACTGCTTCTTGATGGTCATTATTTTTTATTTATTGACCAATCAGGAAGCAGTATTTTCCAGTCCCACTAAATAGAGGATTATAACTAGGATAGGGACCTGTAACCCACTTTTCAATCCTGTACCGATCCAAGTTACAATAATTAATAAAATTTCAAAAATTACAATTTTTAATGTGAAATAACAGACCCTATATGGAGTTATGGAGTTAACAAAGTGGCGCTTAAATTCAACAAGGAATTCGAAAATGCAATAACATATAAGGTGTTTCATAGAAAAAAAGGTGCTGTGCAGAAGAACTGGGATGAATAAAATTTTATTAAGAACATTTTTTAGTGCGAAGCCTAATAAAAATATGATGGAGAAAACCCATACTAGGTGAACACACTGTATGTTTCTAGGTACTTTTTTACTTAGAACCTCAGCTAGAGAATCGCATCTCAAAATATTTATTGGCATTCAGTTGAGGAATGTTCTGTATAAATATTTATTTCTTAAGATTTTGTTAAATATATTTTTATATTTATTACATGTTTTATATTTTATTATTATTATTGATTAGAGTATGATGTACTACAACAGAAACATATATTTGTCTTATTTTAGACAAAAATAAAGCAACGATTGTACATAAATTTGTCTAATTTGGGTTGTGACTTGTGAGGTTATTTATGAATTAAATGAAACACATTATTGGGTGTATCAAACTAATTATGTAATTAAACAGCAGTATTCCAGGATAACAGTTGTTCAGATTCTTATGCTACTTTAAAAGAGCATGCAGACATGGACATTTCATAATATTGGATATTAACTCAACTGAAGATCTATTACAGGAGACAACTTTTTTACTTAATATTTTTAAGGTCATATTCCGATTTACTCTAAATTATGGGACGCCGTTTGGGTCTTTAATCGTCCATTTAAGGGTATCCTACAGATGTTTTTAAATCGGGAATTATGGATATCCCACAGATATTTTTAAATATTTAAAAATATCTCACAGATATTTTTAAATCATTTTGGATATCAAACAGTGAACAATGATTATTTTTATCTGCGAGATATCTTTAAATATTTAAAAATATCTCACAGATATTTTTAATTCTATAATTACGGATATCTACTAAGCATTTTGATATCCAAAATTGTGGCGCCACCTATAAGGCGAAAGATTCAATAATTCAATTACACCATCCTTTACATGTTGTAATTGTTATCCAATTTAGAGTAGCAAGTGGAAGGCTACATTTTTTTATATCAAACCATGCAAGTAATATCCATAAATAATTATTTCTATCTACCAGATATTGTTAAATCGACATAAATATCTCGGAGATATCCATAATTCATTATTTAAAAATATCAGCGAGATATAAATATTTATTAATTTATATCTCACTCATAGTTTTAAATATTTGAAAATATCTATAGCATATTTTTAAATCAAATCAATTTTTGCTTAGCTTTGACTTTAGCACGTAAGTATTGCTTAAAGAATTACATACGAATCCAAAGTGAGCAAAAATAGTATTGGTTTCAGGATATCCCACAGATATTTTCAAATATTTAATGCTATCAGTGAGATATCCACAAACAATTATTTTTATCCGACAGATATTTTTAAATCAACAATTTTAGATATGGGGCGGTAATTTTTAAATATTTAGAATTATCTGTAAGATAGAATTAATTATTTATGAATATCACTTGCCAGTTTTGATATCCAAAATTGCAGCGCCCTCTAATTTCCAGGAAGTAAGCTTAGTTGTATTTATGGTCTAGTGTATATCTGACTTACGCGCTCTCCCGCTTTAAATCTCCAGCCTGCGCGCGGTCGAGTTTTCTGTTTCCCCAGGACTTGTGTCTCGGTAGCACTCTGATTGGTGAAACTTTTGTGTTCGTGTTCGGCAATAACTGACGTTTCTTACCGAGGATAAAGAGGACGGCTAAATTATCAGTGATTTTATGATCTTATAAAATCAGTGCTAAATATCGTAGGAAATACCAACGTTGTCAAGCTTCTCCAATTCCAATGTGCAACGTTGCATTACGTCGTTTTCATTTGTAGGGCAAGGGAAAAAATACCTTTCCCTTGCCCTAAGAAACTATAAGCTTGAAAATTACAGACGGCATGCATTTTGCCTGGAGGGCAAGGAAAAATATGACTAAAAAAGTCATCCCCAGCGGGTTTGCACCCCAAGCTACCTGAACCGCAAACTTCATGTGTATCCCATTAACCAAGGTGCCGATGCAAGGTAGGCTCTTGTATGAGTTACTTGATGGATATTTACACATTGGAAACGCTTGGCAACGTTGGTACTTCCTGTGATATTTATCCCCGGAAGTGCCTGCGTTGCCGCCGCCGGCAGCCAGCAAATTTACTTTTCGTTGCCGGCGCCGGCGCTGGTTTTGCCGTTGACCGTTATTAATATATCAATATTATTCGCACCACTTATTGGCAATAACCTGAACGCTAAGGGCAAGGAAAAAAATGATTTAAAAACCTGGATGCGTGGTCGCCACTCGCGATAGAAGTGAATCTTCAACGTTTTAGAGGAATGCAAATTTTGTAGGGTAAACAGATGATCGGAATATAATGCAATACAGGGTGATCTATATTAATGAGTGTAACAAATTTCTAGGGTAGATAGAATACTTAAAAATGATGCGAAAAACCTTAATCAACGTATGTCCAAAAATGCCGGCTAAGCGAGATACAAGGTGTTGAAATTTCTTTCAAAAATGTCATTTTTTTTAATATCTGGAAAACTACCGGACCTATTCATTTGGAATTTTGGGCATAATAATTCCTTGAAGTTATTTACTAATTTATAAATTTTGAGTTTTGTACTCTCACCAGTGGCGTCACTACGAGGTGGGGAGACCACATTTATTATTACCGAAACTATGTTACGCTACTGACTTACATAGATATGTTGCAAAATATTAGAATCTTTGTTTTATTTACAAGAAAAAATCTCTCTTTTGTTTTTTGCGTCCGAGGCATAGTTTCAGAGAGAAATAATTTTGTGTAACACGGTGCATTAGTCCGGATTTTAAAAACGAAATTGTCAATCCATTCTTTCTAATAGTAAAGTGTTGTAAATATCGAATTGGCGTGTAAATACTCGAGAATAGCACAAAACAGCTGAAAATAGTAGGTAACGATACAAGCAGATATTACATTTTTGTAAGAAATTTCAACATCCTGTATCTATTTTTGTAGCCATTTTTGGACACATATTCATTAGGGATTTTCACAATATTTTCACAGTATTTACACGCCACTTCAATATTAACAACGGTTTACTGTTCCAAAAAGATGACTGATAATTTGGTTTTTAAAATCGCGGACTATATATGCAGTATGCACCATGTTACACAAAATTATTTCTCTCTGAAACTATGCTTCGTACACAAAAAACAAAAGAGATTTTTTCTTGTAAATGAAACAAAGATTCAAATATTTTGCAACATATCTATGTGAGTCAGTAGCGTAACATAGTATCGGTAATAAATGTGGTCTCCCCACCTCGTAGTGACACCACTGGTGAGAGTACAAAACTCAAAATTTATAAATTAGTAAATAACTTCAATGAATTTTATTATGCCCAAAATTGCAAATGAATAGCTCCGATAGTTTTCCAGATATTAAAAGAAATAACATTTTTTTAAGAAGTTTTTTAGAAGTTTGTTACACTCATTATAGATCACCTGTATAATACACTAGAACAAAATACACTAACACTATTTTAAACGTTTATTCTAATTTTCCTAACACTGGAATATACTCATTAATTTATAGACTACCAATACACTTCAAATACACAAAAAATCGATAATATTGTCCGTACCTATCAAAATAATAATAATGAAAGAATAAATAGAATTTTAATGCTTCTAACCAAGCGCTTTGTGGGGTAAATCTTTAAACAATGGTATAACTTATACCGGTATACGTTTTCTATTCGGAAACCGCAAATCTCCGTATCTACTAAATACAGGGTGTTCATGGAATCATTCTACATTGACAAACTTTTTTATTTGAAATCGGAGAAAGTTCGTTAAATGGACAAAGTTTAATAATTTCTCGATAAGAATTTGATGGTGCTAGCAAAAAACAATCGAGCATCGCATTTTTGATATCGATATCATCTTCCTTAACTTAAATGGAACGACCAACTTTCAATTAAAAATGCGATGCTCGATTGTTTTTC
Organism: Xestobium rufovillosum; assembly: GCA_963966045.1. Taxonomy (NCBI): domain Eukaryota; kingdom Metazoa; phylum Arthropoda; class Insecta; order Coleoptera; family Ptinidae; genus Xestobium; species Xestobium rufovillosum. Next base: position 8,107,371 of record OZ014498.1, on the reverse strand, counting down.
TGCCAGCACCATCAAATTCTTCCCGGGAAATTATTGAACTTTGTCTATTTAACGAACTTTCTCCGATTTCAAATAAAAAAGTTTGCCATTGTAGAATGATTCCGTGAACAGTTGTCAGCAACTCCAAAACAGTTGACTGTAGGTGGTGGGTCACCTTATAATTTTTTGCGTATTTTATGGTGTAATAATTGAAAGTTGGTCGTTCCATTTAAGTTAAGGAAGTTGGTAGCGATATCTTATAAATGCGATTCTCGATTGTTTTTATGCCAGAACCTTCAAATTCTCCTCGAGAAATTATTAAACTTTGTCCATTTAACGAACTTTCTCCGATTCCAAATAAAAAAGTTAGCCATTGTAGAACGATTCCGTGAACAGTTGTCAGCAACTCCAAAACAGTTGACTGTAGGTAGTGGGTCACTTTATAATTTTTTGCGTATTTTTTGATTTTAAATGCGATGGTTAATTGAAAGTTGGTCGTTCTATTTAAATTAAGGAAGTTGGTAGCGATATCTCAAAGATGGGATGCTCGATTGTTTTTCAGTCAGCACCATCAAATTCTTCTCTAGAAATTATTAAACTTTGTCCATTTAACGAATTTATTCTCCGATTTCAAATAAAAAAGTTAGCCATTGTAGAATGATTCCAGGAACATCCTGTATATCCGAACATCCTGATAACTTGGAAGTTGTCTAATAATTATTTACGATATTAGGTATAAGCATATATTTAAAGATAGGTCAGGTCTTGGCATGTGGTATTCACACAACAGCAGAAAACAGACCGACAGAACACGGAATATGAGAATTCGAATACATGCCAAAACTTGCATAGCGAGAGAAAGAGTTTCTGGATCCCCAAATCCCGTGTTTAGCAGTTCAAGGCATGCGCAAGGTGCGGACTCCAGATTCTGGATACTTTGCTGATATTCGGAACGTTCCGAGTATTTTAATAATCGGAATGTTGTACGAATATCATCTGAATAGTGCCCATCACTACTCTAATCTTTAAACAAACAAATGTTACCCCTCCAGCTGTCACTTGTGTGACGACATTCTAAAATGATCTATTAGGTTTTCAAATGGATCCTTCCATTGCTGAATTCGATGACGACGATCTGCTATTATTTGGACTTTTGATACCTATTAATAATGAAACAAGAAATTGACAGCAGCGGTTTGAGCGTGCGCAAAAAGATATTCTGACATCAGTAATCTTAAATCTTTGCCACCTAAATCTTGACTACCTAATCTAGGACATTGACTTCTACACAAGTCAATGGGTCAACATTGCTGTTGCTGTTACAGCTACTGTTACCGTTACAGTTACACCAAACTATAGCGTTTTCCACTGACATTCCCTAAACTTGCACTGGTGACGTCATCGCAACGCACCAGTGTCTGCACATCGCACGAGTGTCGGGCATTTTAACATTTGGCGGCCGTGCGTTGTTATGGGTTACGCAGTGGAACAATAGGTCAAAACGGAAAAACGGAGGCTTAGGAAGAAGTGGAAGTTTTGCAAATCAAATTCAAAAATAAAAAGTAAATGATTTTTTGTTTAAATTCAATGCAAACGACACTGCAATTTCTTCAGCGTCGTCGCTATTAGATGATGAAAGGAAAACCTCAGATAATACAAAATTTATTGCCTTTTATCCACGTTTTTATCTGGTACTCCACCAAGTAAATAAACATCATGGGCGCCGCCATATTGCACGAAATCTCGCGCGAGCTCATTGATCTCTGCCGAAAATTCTTGCACTCCGTGCAAAATTGACTGCACCAGTTTTAAAAGTGTAACAAAAACATCGGTTCAGTGTTGAACCGAATACACCACAAAAGTGGTGCGTCACAAACGTAAGATTTTAATTCTAAACAAAACAAAGCCATGCGCTGCCTGACGTTTTAACCTAACCTCTGCAATATAATTGTAGTCGTTTTCAAGTTTTTACACGTAAGCCCAACACACAAATTGAAAATAAACTGTTTTCACTGCAAAACGTCTATAATTATATAGCGAAAACTAGCTTAAGACGTTGTAAATAATATCGATAAACGTCAAATGGCACGTGCTTTTGTTTTGTTTGGAATGAAAATTTGATGTAGGACGGAGACACTCGTGCGCTGTATTTACCAGTGGAACATCGGAACATACGTACCCAGTCGGTGCATGCTCAGTGCGCACCAGTTTTTCCAGTGGAAAACGCGAATATTTTGCATGGAGTCATTGGGTGCAGCCGTAGCCTACCGACTACGGTGCAGCAGCTTCAACGGAACGTTACCAAAAAAGAACGTGACAAAATAACGTTACTGAAATCACGACACATCACTAATACTTCGATAGTTCGATGTTCGATCATTCCTAAATATTTTAGGTTAGGTGGTGTTTCGTTTGATTTTGTAACAGTGCGTAGGTATAATATTTTCAGTAACTTATTTAATGATGTAGTAAAAATATTTAGATTACAGAATGTCCAATAATTCAGTTTCAAATATAATTTTGTCTGCTGCAAATGTGGCTGCAAATAGAACGCCAGAAGAAAATGGATTTCAACACATCTTGCAGAGAACCAGAGCACTATTTCGCCCAGATACTTCACAAGTAACGTCAACACCATCAACCAGTTCCATTACTTATAAACGGGGTCGTCGAAGAAAAGAATTTTTCAAAAAGAAAGTTTTTTTAATGAAATTAGCTCACAGTGATTTTCTGCCCGGTGCCACTGAACAGGCATATTTAAAAAGAAGATCTTTAGGTAATTTTGGTGCTGTACTTAAACATAAATTTCATTTGTAATATTCTTAGGTGAAGCTGTTGGCCTTTTATCAATAAATCGAAATTGGTCACTAAACAAAATTAAAAATCATATTTATGATTTATATCCACCACATATAGCTGATTTATTACGAATGTCAGGTTTTTCACTCGCAAAGTGTGATCGCCAAAAAAAGTTGTGCCTGTTAAACGGTGTTAACACAGGATTAGAACTAGAAGATGAAATAGGTAAAGGTCTATTAATCATAATCCCAAAACGAAATTTTCCAGGTGATTTACCTGTAACGACATCCACAACAAATCAAAGTGATTCTGATTTTGAGGGTTTGTTTTCAGTTGTGGTTCATATAATTTAATTTATTTATATTCTATTTTTTTAGATATACCAATGTCTCATAGGTCATTACGTTCTAATGTAAGAAGAGTACAGTCTGAAAACAGTTTGTCCGAAAGTATATTTACTGGTAAGTATTTTATTATTATTATTAATATTTCTTATGGGATAGGTTCCTGGCCCTTGACACGGAAGTAGTTTATTAATTCATAATGAATTTCTACCAAAAAGTCAATAAAGAAAATATTGATACCTATACAGGGTGGTCCAGGTCTTAATACATTAATTTTGGGAAGTGATAGAGAATCAAAAGTAAGAGGACTTTTCTTAATAAACATATACCTGGAAATGCATAATAACGGAGATATAGCCCAAGTCATTAATACTGAGACATCTTGATGCTGAGCGCACAAATTGAAATTATCAAGTAGGTAGGCTTCAATAATTTTAGAAGTTTTGACATTTGTGCAGCATAGTCATTTCATTAGGTACCTAATTTGATTTCCTACCTACTGAATTTTAATTTGTGAGGCGAAATCATACCAAATTTATTCAATAATGCTGATTGTGCAGACATACATATTTTATTTACGGATACTGCAACGGTAACGCTGCAGCAGCCGTTAGAGATTATCGAAGAAGATATCCAAATTGGAGGCAACCAAATGCCCGTGATTTTGTAAATATCCATCTCCTTTTTCGGGAGTTTGGTTAGAAGCGGGCCGAAAAACTGCCTAGGTGAGGAAATAATGTAGAAAATGCAATACTGAGAACATTCGACAACAATTCTCGGCTAAGTTCTCGAAGAGCGGCCCTACAATTAAGAACGTCAAATTCAACTCTATTGCGCACTCTTCATAGGGATCATCGGAACCCATATCATTTACAACGGGTGCAACATTTACTCCCCATGGAAATGCGCCAGGAAGTTGATAATGCCTGAAATAATTGACATCCAACGAACCTATGATTTACCAAAAACTTGCCTCGGTTGGCTATAAAAAGACCAGGTTAGCGGGGTGATGCCACCTTATTGGGCGGCAGACCTTGTATATTGGCATCTTTGTTTTTGAAGAGTTACAGACAGTTAAATAGAAAAAAGTTTCACAATTACTACCTAGCAATAATCAGGGGTCCAAGGAGCCTTAAAAAAATCAGTTCTAGCTTCATTATAAAAAATATATATGTAGATACATATGTTTTGTCGCCTACTAGATTCTGCAGCTGAACAAGATTCATGATTTACCCTGTATAAGAAAATTTTATTGATTCATTCACAGTAGACGACAATTGGAATCAAAATGAAAATGGCAGTGCATTCCAACCGGAAGAGACATGGGAATCTATTGATAGTTCAGCAAATACATCACCAGTGACCCAAGAAATAAGTTCTGCACCTATGAACTTTGACTTTGATGGTAAATAATACAGCATATTGTGTTTTATAATAAATTGTATTACCAAATTTGGCTTATTTCAGAAGCTCCAGTAGTTGATGAAGGGCAAATTGGTAATCCCAGTGTTTTAAGTTTACCAATTTTAAAAGAAGATGCAGATGTTTTATCAATAGAAATAAGTCGTTCTAATTGTGTTTTTGAAATGTTCAAAATTTATTCAGACCAATCTGTTGTGAATAAAAAATTGAATGTTACCTTTAGGGATGAATTAGGTATTGATGGCGGTGGACTGACAAAAGAATTGTTTAATATTTTTTTCAAAGAAATTGAGAATAAGTATTTTCGAGGAGAAGACTGCCTTGTTCCTTTCTTGGAATTAAACAAGATTAAGGAAAAAGACAACTATGTTATAATCGGCAGAATTCTTGAACATATGCTTTTATTAACATCTACCATTCCATCTAAATTATCCAAGATAATGCTTATGCTTGTATCAAATCCAGAAAAACAATTTGAGGAAACTGAATTATTAGATGAATTATTTGCATATGTAAATCCTTGTCTGCGATATGTTTTGAAAAATGGTGTTCATGATTTCGGCACATTAAAAACAAAAGAGATTGAAATTTTACAAGATTTTTTCCAAAGTTACAGGTTCTTTGAATTACCAAGTGCACAAAAGTTTAAAGAGCAGTTGCTTTTAATTGCCACAGAAATTGTAATTGAAACTCCAAGAAGACTAATAGATTCCCTCAGAAAAGGTATCAGAGTACAAAAATATGAGTTCTGGAAAAAATGTGATTTTGGAACTTTGCTTGATATGCAAAAGCCTACCCCAAATAAAGTAGCCAATTGTATAGTTACAGAAGGAGAACTTACAAATGATGAAAACCGCATTTTACACTATTTAGAGATGTACATAAGATGCTTGTCTCCTGAAAATGTTAGCTTATTTGTTTTTATGATCACAGGATCATTTATGATGCCTCTCTCTATCAAATTAAAGTTTAGTGACTTAACTGGCTTAAGCCAACGTCCAGTGTTTAGTACTTGTACAGATACGTTATTTTTGCCACGAAGCTACCCTACTTACCAGGACCTAAAAAATGATATAAACATATGTTTACAAAGTGAGGAAGCCAAAATGTATTCTTCATATTAAAAACTAATTTTGAATTAACATTTTTGTTTCTAATTGCCAATAGTGGGTAAATCAAAAATTACGCAATTTAGTACAGGGTATAAGTACTGTGATCTAAAAAAGAACAATTTTAGTTGCAAAGATAATCTTAAAATCTGTACCTATAGTTTCAGTTAAAATGAAATGTTTATTTCTGTTAAAATTGACTTGTTATGCTTGTTTTATAATGTTCCAGAAGTATGTTTTATAATTTTATTTTGTTACCTAAACAGAGGTATTCTTTTCATTTAATATGTTGTAGTTTTCAGTCTCAATTTTTAATAAATGTTTATTGATACAAGAATAAGTTTCTTTAATTTGTTTGGCACTCTGCATCCTTGCAGCTATTGCTCTTTATATGAAAGTGCACGCTATAAATGAAAAAACGAACATTAACCGTATCGAGAAATGGGACTTTTTAATTCGCTGTACACATATCTAAAATTTGGAGCATGTAAATTGCAGTCAAAAATGCAATTCTTGTCATTTTTTGGAAATTCAGAATCACTTTTAAAATAACCTATACACAATATGAAAACTAACTGATGAATCATATTTTACTAAGAAAAATTATTTTCCAAAACTGAACAGGCTTTTATTAAATTAAAGCACCTTACACAAATATGTATATCAAATAACTATGTAATGTAACATATCCTTTTTGTTAGAAATAATAATGAATAACTAATTTAAACATCTTAAACATGAAATGTACTTATCCACATTGCTTCTGTCGCTATTAACTATGCCGTCTAATTCCTCTTTCTTCTCATCTGAAATATCTAACGTAGCAGCAAATAATGACCTAGGAGTTTCAATATTTATGACTGTTGTATCTATTCCGATGTTTTCTAAAATGTTTCTAACCCTCAAAGAAATATTGTTTTCTTGATGGAATACCTCCCTTATTGCTGTGTGATCTGAATTGCAATTTTCCAACATTCCGTCAATCCAAATCTGACGGGGTGTCCTTTTCTTGCATGTTCTTACTTTATGGAAATTCCAACCATTCATAAAACTGTCTAATTTGGAATTGATAATTGGTAAATAAATCAGCTGCAAGCAATATCTATGTAAAACATTGTCAGGATGTGCCAGATTTCTGTCTTCTAGTGAATATATTTCAGTGTATATGTTATCAACTACTTGTTTGTATACATCAACCCATAGACGCTCTATTCTTTGATTGTGTACACTTTTTCCAGTTATGTGGCTACCACGATTCAATCCTCTTACAAGATTCATAAGTAATGCAACTAATATGTTCTCATAGCCATGATCTGAACGCACTCTAGATGGTAGTCCATACTTAGCCACAGCTTCTGTAAAAAAGTTTAAAACTGGCTCTGCCTTTATGGATGTTTCACATTTTAAATATAATATCATCCGTGAGTAACCATCTATACAACCATGCACTATAAGACCCCACCTAAAAATTGACGAAAAAAATTAAAATGATTAAAACAGAATTTATTTTATTTTTGTTGGGTTTAAATGTGCCCTTAAGTACATACTCGCACAATTGTTTAAATTTGCAAACATTAAACTCTGTGCCAATATGTAACGTACAAGATTCAAAATGAAATTATTATTGTCCATCCTAGTGTGTAGCAAGCAAGAAAGGATTTTGCATCTGCAGTGTGTCGCAAGATAAGTGAAATAAGAGTTGTAAATTCAAGTTGAAATTTGATATTTTCAGGGTAAAGTTGGATTCACAGCTCCATTTCATCGGATGATTTTCGTCCGAAAGTGTTCTCATTGGTGAAAATATTTAAATTCGGCTTGGTGGGAAGCATTTTCTCAAATGAGAACACTTTCGGACAAAATTCATATGATGAAACGGAACTGTGCGAATCCAACTTTAGCCCTGCTTTATTGGAAAGTAACTTTTGACATACTAACATTTTTTTAAATCCAGCAGGCCTAGACGGCTGTGAAAAAATGATTTCCTGTGTAAATGAAGTGCCTTTTCTGCACAAGATATCAAAAAATTATTTGAAAAAGTTATTCAGAATTCAAAATTATGCCTGTGTACTAAATTCAGAACGAATCGGCCTACTTTGATGTTTTGAGCTTTTTGCCCCTATCGAGATTTTTCTGTGTAGATACATATAGTGGGTTTTCCATGAAGATATGGAAGCAGAAGAACAAATTAATTTCCTTAGGTGTGAACGATCGTACTTGTCAAACCCGATTTCAGGCCCAGGAGAAACTTAAATTGCCCGTCTCGGGCAAGACGGTGGGTCAGCGTAGCCTTAGTTTCCTGTCACCTAGGTTGTATAACAGTTTGCCTATTGAATTAAGGAATATTAGAAAATTGTCTAAATTTAGGGTAGAATTAAAAGAGCATTTATTTAAGACCGATAGGTGTTACATACATAACTTGATAAATACCAACCTTATTTCATAAACATATTTGTAAGTGTTGAAATTATCACAATTGTTGTGATTGTTTTTTTTTCTCTTTCTTCGTGTCGATCTTGTTTAGTTTCTCCGCGGTGTCCAGCCCATACTCGAGACGCATGTGTGTTTATTTTTTAAATTCTGTTTAACTTTTTTCCCGCGCACAAGTTTTTTACTTTTGCGGGGAATATACATATCAATGTTTAATTCATGTATTATGGTATGTTGTGATGTATGGAATGTTCAAGGGTAGAAAAATGAACGTTATTAACGTTATTATTATTATTATTATTATTAAATCTTACAACTGCATAGTGCATTCTGAACTTTTGTAATAAAAATGTTCGATATCATTCATGGAGAGCCTACTAGATTTGTATATCCACCCAGGGAAAAAATTTTTTTGATACCTTGTACAGAAAAGGCACTTCACCTACACAAGAAATATAATTTTTTCACAGCCATCTAGGCCTACTTGATTTAAAAAAAATGTTACTACTTATGTCGAAAGTTACTTTCCAATCAAGCAGGGCTGAAAATATCAAATTTTAACTTGAATTTATTTCATTTATTCTGGGACACAGTAGACATAGTAGAGTCAGAGATAGGAATAAAAAGAGGTAGGGGTAGGCCTAGATTAGACTACTGCTCTCAAATAGTTAGGGATGTAGGATGTTCTACTTTTAGGGAAATGCGTAGGTTAGCTCAGGATAGAAAAGAATGGAGGTACGCGTCCAACCAGTCTTTGGACTGAGAACCTTATGATGATGGGACACACTGCATAGTTAAAAGAAAATCAAATCTGACTTCAGTTTCTGAGTTGCCAGCATTAGTGTCACTGTCGGTCAGTCAAGTTCTGCCGAAATAATCTCCAAGACTGAATGATTGTAAGTATGTTCAAAATACTTGCATGTGAAATGACTAACTTAAATAACAAAAATGAAAAGAATAAACGATACACATGAACAACAATAAACGAGTTAACAGCATTTATATTACCTACTAAACAAAATTTAATAACGTATAGGTACGTTTATTTCCATAATTTAAAAATTTCAATGAATTTCAGTTTCATACAAGTGCCACAGTAGTCTATAGTAAGTGCTTCAGCAAGGAACATATTTTTTACTTTTTCCTTAACTAAAACGTAATGTTGAAAAAGGTACATTACACAACATTTGGGCAACAAAGTATGTATGGCTTCATAGAATACTGATTTTTTTTTATACCACCTACCTTGATAATTTACAATGTGCATCCATATGCCAAAGTGAATTAGGGGTAGGAACACTGTAACATCGTCTCTTAATAGTTGCAGACCATCTCTTTGCAACACCTACAGGATCTATTTTTAACATAATTGAGCGTATTCTCCTTCGTTGTATAAATATACCATTTGAACGTAAATATCCATTCATCATCTAAACGTAGGAATAAAATGAATATTACGAATATATATAGGGCGATTTATAACTAGAGAATCAAACGCAAATGTCAGATTCCTCAAGCGAGAAAAAACAAAGTCTGACTTACTTCATACTGAGTACTGAGGAACTATATATAGCCTTCAAAAGTCTCGACTAAAATTTAGAAAAAAATATTTCGGAACTATAATATGACTTACAATGTTCCATTTAGTACACAACTGGAACCTTATAAACCATAATTGATACAAAGTTGAAGTGATACAAGACGTTTATTTGGGGTGGACACCCTTAAAATTTCATTGAGCTTTTCCATCCATTCGTTAATTTGGAAAAGGTTTATTTCATTTTATGCAAAATTTCATTTTCAACCTTTTTTGCTCTCATTAATTTTCATTATAATTAATAGTTTTTGAGAATAATGCAAATAATTTAATAAAAATTCCATTTTTTTTGTTTCAAAAATAAAGAAAACATTTACTAGTAGGATATGAACAGAGGCAATAATGTTTAATAAATTTGAGCATTTACTGTAACTGATGTTAAAAATTCTGTAATAATTTGAAGAAACAATAAAGAATAGGAAAGATGGGATGCTAGGGCACCTTATAACATGAAGGAATAGTTCGAGACATACTTGAAGCGGACATAGGAACAAAAGGAAGTGGAGGTAGGCCTGGATTACACTATTGTTTACAAATAGTTCGGGATGTAGGATGTTCCAGTTTTGGGGAAATGCGTAGGTTCGGATAGGCAAGAATAGATGTATGCTTTCAACCAGTCTTCGGACTGGAAACTTGATAGTGAAAGTGAATATCAAAATTTATTAAACACCTAGGTATACACCTATTGCTTCTTTATTCATAACCTACTAATAATATTTTGTTTAATTTTTGGGTAAATAATATTGCTCATTTGAATTTTTCTTAAAAATAGATTTTAAGGCTATACTCCCTTTTATATCTGAAATGGGCGTTTCGCCATTTCTCGTATTTATTTAGTAGAAACATACGTTTAGTGATCTGGATGTATTTTTATATGCAACGAAAGAGGATAGAGCAGAGAAATCGTGAAAAGTAAATCTGATGTTTGTAATTTACGTTCTGCCGTCATTGCCGATTGGTTCACATGTGCAATTTTATACGCCCACAGGCTAGATAATACAGAAGTCAAAAAATTTGATTTGAAATTTTTATGAACACTTCATTTTTTACACAATTTTGTTTTAGTTTCATTGGGATGTCACAATAATAGTTTATACTTTACAACTCTAGCGGAGACTTTGAAGGGTTATATTTCCTCAGGCGGGTAATTTAGTCTTTTTGTCTTCTGAGGAATTTTCCATTTCCATTTGATTCACTACTTACGAATCACCATATAATTAGTCTTGTCATCTTTAATACTTACTTCACTCCCACAATGTTTACGTGCTTGGTATAAATTTCTAATTATATTTTCCAATTCTTCATCAGTTATAGTGGTATATCTTTCTCTCATATGTATTCTTTCTTCATGACAACGTCTTTTAACAACGCTGTGAGAACAATTGAATCTTTGAGCCATTTGGCTAATTGTATAGCCTTCATTAAACAAAAATATTAACTGCTCTCTGACAATATTTACTGCTGGTCTGCCACGTCCTGCAGCATATAATATTTATAATAACAATTAGGTAAAATTAACTCGCAAAACATTAATTATTTAGCAAAAACGTTTTTGAACTAAATTTTTCATGACTACGGTTTTTACTATTGGGTCTTCTTACCTTGAGATCTGACCGTTCCAGTTGAAAATCTGTTATTCCTCTCTGGAATTTGCGGCAATGACAACAAATCATTGATAGCACTTTTCAAACTATTGTAAGTTGCATTTGATATAATGTTTTCAATTTGCAATAAATGTTGTAGGCTTTGTGACAAATCATTCCTATCAACTTCACCCGTTTCAAATCTTCTGCAAGCATTCGAAATACTTCGCCTAATTCTACGTATAACATCTGCGATTTCTTGTTGTTGATTGTTGTTCATAATTAAACGTGAGTTGCGAATATTTAATGATTTACTAAAAATTTTTCTTCACTACATATCATCACAAACGACGTGCAAGACTGAAAGATCAAGTTGACAGTTCTGACCCTAACCTTAACATTTGCTATGGAGCCGCGCGACCGATTTACACCAGCCCAAAAGAAAATAATAATTACATCTTTCGCCTTATAGGTGGCGCCACAATTTTGGATATCAAAATGCTTAGTAGATATCCGTAATTATGGAATTAAAAATATCTGTGAGATATTTTTAAATATTTAAAGATATCTCGCAGATAAAAATAATCATTGTTCACTGTTTGATATCCAAAATGATTTAAAAATATCTGTGAGATATTTTTAAATATTTAAAAATATCTGTGGGATATCCATAATTCCCGATTTACAGACATCTGTAACATATCCTTAAATAGACGATTAAAGACCCAAACGGCGTCCCATACTAAATGTTTAAGTAGATATAGAATATAATTTTTTAAGTAGAATATTTAGCTTTGAAGGGTAATATTATTTATTATGTAGCAAAAATACACTAGGTTTTATGTGGGAATTACATCCCCGAAGTGTAATTTTTCTAGGTAAACTTCCACTTTTTTAATAAAAATTACATTACACTTATTAAAATTACACTATTCTGGGTGAATGTTACATCAACAATTGAAATTTTGCCTACTAAAATTACATTTGCGAAGTACAATTCTACCTGGCAAAATTCCAATTGTTAATGTAATATTTCCACAGGTAGTTTAACTTTACCAATTAAAATTGCACATCTTCCATGTAATTTTCCACACAAGTGTATTTTTACTATGTGTTGTTCCCTCTCAAAGTGATTAGTTTCCTATTTGAATGTAATTTTCATACAGAATAGTAAAATTCTCATGTCGGAGTAAATTTACCTTAAAAATAGGAGGTAGAAAAGTTGCCTCCTATTTTTGGGGTAAATCTACATTTTTATTTTTTGCAGTGTACATGGTGTGAACTTAAGGGTAAGAACACCATGGCGCTCTGTACCTCTTAACCTTCAACACCGCCGAAATCGCTTAGCTTGGTGTCGTGGAAGAATAGGCTGGAATGCTGAATGGGACAATGTCATGTTTACAGACGAGTTGAGCGTGTGCCTTCACGGTGATTCAAGGCGAGTGAAAGTTTGGAGAGAACCTGGAGGGCGAGTTCAGCCTGGTCGGGTTCTAGAAGTTTATCCATATCGAGGTGGAGGTGTCATGGTTTGGACTGGAATTTTTATGGTGGTCGAACGGTGCTGTATTTATGCGATGGTGCTATGAATAATCAGACATATCAAAATACATATCAAAATAAATGGCATTGTTGAGGACTGCAGGTACAATTTAGAACCCAATTTCATGTTTTTGAATGACAATGCTCGAACACATAGAGCCAGAATTGTGCTTCATCAAATCGAAGCAAACGAAATTGATAACTAAGGACTACCAGCAATATCACCGGACCACAATCCAATCGAAAATAATTGGAATGTTCTTAAAAGAGCTGTTAGTTCTGACGACCCCTCGCCGAACACCCTTGATGAATTAAGAGCCATTTTGAAAGCTGTATGGGATCAGATAGCACAAGAGATCATTGACAACTATATAAGGAGGCCTAGACGTATACAAGCCGTTATAGACAACCACGGTCACCATGTGGAATATTAGTTTTTTCAAGTTTTATTAATTATTAATTATTATTTATTATATTCATATTCTTTTCTTGACTACGAATTGCAAATTATTGTTTTAGGTTGTGCGGGTTAATTTTGAATTATTATAACTTTCAATAATATATTTTGTTGACAAAATAAATCTCTTTCTAACTTTTCTTCATTATCCTTAACTTTTTTCCATGCGTGTATTTGAAACTAAATCTGACTTTCAGGTCGAAAATTCTGCTTCAAAACTTGCCGTCCTCTTTGTTAATGATCGTATTTTTAAAGGATAGTGCTTTGTATACTCAAAAATCTCAACACTGAAAGTTTTGGTACAAAATGCGATAAATTCAAAAGAACATATCATATTATGCAATGTATTTGTTAAACATAATTTACATAAATCAAATGCAAATACTTTTAATTGTTTAACATGTTTGATAAAAAATGTATGTTAAATCTGAAACATTTTTGTATATTTCGAATAAATTCTACCTACATCTCCGGTGGATTGTTTTCTTATGATATTGAATTATGTACCAGTCTTGTATAAGTCGATAAAAAGTACCTACACAACTACCTATCTGAATTTCAACAAACAGTAGTTGTTGCAAAAAGGCGGCCAATAACTGTGTTCATAAGCGGCCAGTAACTATAGATGAATGGCCAATAACTATATTTTTCATATTCCCAGAATTACGATTTTTTTATAAAAAAGCAAGCCGCAGAAATGCATTACTTGATCATAAAGAAGTTGTTCGAACGGTCCAGTACTACTCATGACCGCCGCATAATTCGGCAAATAATTAGCTCTTGCTAATACTTGCACCAAGCGTGTAAGTACAGCAAGCAATATTGCATGGTTCGAGTGTGTAGGGCAAAGCACCGTACTGATGAGTCCCAAAAAGACGAAGCCAGTGGTCTACGGTTTTCCATGCACATTCGAAACATGCAATATTGAAAAACTTTTGAAAAACTATTGAAAAACATACATACCGCTACTGCTGGTAGAGCACAAAAGTACGTAGAGATACGATGTTGTAAGCCCAACGATATGCTTGGGGTAGCATTCCGTATGAGATCTCCTAGTACACAAAATCTGGATTTAGTTTTATAATTCAATGCCTGGCGGGGAATTTGTCCGAGGAGTAGATGTTTGAATTACGATATTGTTGACGCAACAGAAGGACTCGGAATAAAATCATTTTGTTTACCCTCTAACACCACCCACGAGCTCCAAGGCAGTGTACAGATCTTGCGGGTCACACTGGGACCAAGAGGTGCTGCGTTTCCGGGATCACCACCCTGATAGAACGTTGTACAAATTACGTTTTAATAATGTATTTTCAAAGTTTGGCTAAAATGCATGGAGAACATAGTTGGCGGCTTTAAAACAACAGGACTGTTTCCGTTAAATCTGGATGCAATACCGGAATGCGCCTTTGCACCATCGATTTTAACAAAGCAACCTGCCCCGACCCGCCAGCGAAGAAAATGCTTTGCGAACAATAAGAATGGAAACGTCTACACCCATACTCACGTGTTCCCATCATTCCTTCGGCAGCAGCGATGCAGAGTTTTCGGACGAAGACTTAATTCCATTGGATCAAATTGCTCTCCAAATTAATTTTCATGAAAATAGTAATGGTACGACACTGGCACGAAGTCAGGTGGACAGATTTTCTGAAGTTCAGTCGATCTCAGAAACTGAGGCTATGGAGGTACCAGAAACCGAGGCTATGGAGGTATCACAAGATAAGGCCATGGAGACATCAGAAGAAAGAGCTATTAAGGAGCAAGAAGATAAAATTATAATACTAGATGATGGAGATGTACAGCAATCATTCACAGAGCTTCTTCCTACACCAGAAATAAAACAAAACCCAAAACCTAATCGGCGTAAAGCATTAAAATACAAAGCGTAAGTTGTAACGAAAGACCTTTTTGACAAAAAAAAGGCTTTCAGTCTGGAGTGAAACAAATATCTAAACCCAAAGATACACAGCCATCAACATCTAGGCAAAAAGAAACCAAAGGGCCAAACAAGTTCTGAAAGTTAGTATCGCCTCGCATGCCAAACTGAAGATCCTTTGGACATGAGACAGTGCAAATACTGCGGTGTGTGGTACCATGAAGAATGTTTTGGCTTCACATCAGCAGACAGAAGAATTTTATTGCACGGAGTGTGCTTAATTGTGTAATTTGCGGTTTCTTTTCTAGTGTTTTTTTTTGCATTTTGAAAGTGTTTTTTAGGTTGGACCCTAACACAGTACAAAGAACTTTGCCTTTTTATACATGGGGCCACGGGGTTGTTTAATAAGGTCCAGTGCAACTTTCTTATTTTGATATTGTTATCAGTTAATATCTTTTTCTAGAACTGTATGTTTATGTTATGTTACCTAATAGTGTAAGGTGAACTCGGGGAAGTGCGCAAGTGGGGTAAGTGCATTAGTCTGCTGTAGTTTTCTTCATTTTGCTGTTAGTAATTTTACACTACATAAACCTACTTGACCATATGTTTTACGTTTTACATCAAAATAAAGTTGACTGTTTCATGCATATGAATAAAACAGGTAGTCAATGTTTGTAGTGTGTTTTTGAATTTCCTAAGTTTAATTAATTATCTCTGTGGGTTTTGAAATGACGCTTCCAACCATATAACTATATTTTCCTCTTACCAATGATTTAAGAAAATAACATGTGGTACGCACTTAACCCCCAAAAACAGAAAAGCGGGAATCTGCGTAACTGCCAGGTGGGGCAAATGCGATAGTGTTATGCACTTGCCCCCTACTCAATCCTCTATTTCAAAAAACATATCTTTTTTCAGAATTTCTTACACTAAAACGTTTACGTTTTATGAAGAGGGAAACTTCATACGAGGGAAATTACATACGGAAAGGAAAGAGGTGAAGGGTACACCAAAGAAGCTTTGGAAAAGGCTATAAAACGAAGTAAAATCTGGAACTTTTACCGCATTTAGGGCTAGTAAACATTATAATATCCCTTTATCCACTATAGTTGATCATGTCAAAGGAAGACGCGGCAAAACATCCAACTCCTTTGGAAGACTGACAGCCCTACCAATAGAGGAAGAACAGAAACTAGTGGAAGGTCTTTGTTATATGGAGAAATATGGTTATGGTCTAGCAAGAAAAGGGGTTTTGGAGTTGGTAGGTAGGACAGTATGTAACCCAAAAAGGTTTTAAAACTCCCTTCAGAGATGGAAGTTCTTCTAAAGATTGATTCGTAGCCTTTAGAAATAGACATAAACTATCTATTAAAAAACCACAGAGCGTGGAATATGCTCGAAAACAAGCCTGCCATCCATTCATTATTTCCGAATATTTTGCAATATTAAAAGACACGCTTAATAATTGGATCTAAATGATAAGCCACATCTTGTGTGGAAATTAGACGAAACAAGTTTCTATAGAGATCCATCGAAAACCAAGATTGTTGGGAAAGCGGCGTTCCAGCCACACGAACAAGTTCACCCGGCAAAGAAAACATTACTGTACTATTAGCATGTAGTGCATTCCGAGAAAGGGCTCTACCCCAAATAATTTTTAAGGGGAAAAATGTGTGGGACTAATTTATGACACTCGAAAACACTGGATTTCCCGACACGACTTATGTCGCCACAGACCACATCTAACGGATGGAATTTGAAAATTATTTTAAGACTAGCTTCCTTAAGACAATTGGCGCAGAAAGGACAATCCTTCTCATATGTAACGGTCATTCGACACATGTTGGTCTTGCATTAGTCGAAATGGCAAGACGAGAAAGTGTTGTGATACTTAAATTGCCACCCCATTCTAGTCACATCCTACAACCATTGGACTTATGTGTTATGAAATCTTTGAAAGTTCGTTGGGATGCTAAGCTGACCACATGACAGACATCACATTGAAGTCAAACTGCCCAAGAACGAATTTTCGAAGATGGTTGAAAACAGGCAGACACATTAAAGAAAACAAGAAAAAACAAGAAACAGATAAAACGAAAAAGGAAAATACAAATGAAGAGTGAATCTGACAATGATTTATAAGAAGAAACACTAATATTGGAAGATGATTCAGGTTCAGGAAAAGGCATTGAAGTTATTCTACAAGATTTTGTAATTGTGCAATATGGAGTATTTTATCTAGGTCAAGTAATTTACATTGCCGAAACATCTGCTATTGCTTCTGTAAAATTAAAACACATGGAAAAAAGTGGAAAACTTGACAGATGGAAATGGCCAAAAAAGATGAATATTCTGATATACAAAATTAAGGAACTACTGAAAGTGATTCCAAAACCTATTTCGATCAATGGAAGTAGTGTATTCAAAGTTCCCGAAATATCAAAATATGAGAGCATTATGAAATATTTAATACTTACCTAAAGTGCAATTTTTATTGTTGTTTTAGTGAAGTACTTACCAGTAAGTTCTTACCAGTCTGTTACATAAGTAAATATTTATTTATGTTACCACTATGAATGAGACTTTTATTTGCGACTTAGTAAATCGTAACTTGATAACCATACAATATTTTTTCAATTGGAAAAAAACCTAATTGTAGAGAATCGACTGGAGTATGCTGTTCTTATGCAATTTAATATGGGGTGATCTACTTTCCCCAAAACTAGGGGTAAGTGAGCCACCTTCCAATATATTTTAAAAATGTTTAAATAAAATAGGTTTTGCAGGTATTAGTCCTAAAACTTTTTGCACTTAAGTTACATTTCCACTTTACACTTAAGTTTATATTCAGCTTTAATAGAATAAAGGTAGCGAATATGGAATACTTTTTTAATATCTTTACAAACATATAGTACTTTTAGGAGAAAAGCTTCCAAAATTCACCTACCTAATAGTGCATTATACTGGGTGTCCAGAAAGGGTATCAGCAATTTATTTATCTGGAATTTCTCTAAGGCGGCTGTGAAGGTGCGGAAGCGTGGGGTCGAACTGTCAATCGGTTCAAGGAATTTCAGTTGCAATGGAACCCTTTACTGGGGAGCAACGCGCTTTTTGCATACGAGCATTTTACCAGAACAATAATTCTATCGTGACAGCACGCCGTTTATATCGCGCACATTACCAATTGCAAAACATAAATTTAGCACCTAGCCGTGATGCCATAAGAAATTGGATCAGAATGTAAGAAGCTACTGGGTCTGCAGTGAAAATACGCAGCAGTGGGCGTCCGCGATCCGTAATAAGTGGAGAAACTATCGAACAAGTACGCCAATCAATCAGAGAGAATCCAACACTATCTGTGCGCAAACGAAGTCAGACAATTGATGTAAAAAGGTAATCTTTACACACCATTTTAAAAAAAGATTTGCATCTTCATGCCTATAAAATACAGTTGGTACAAGAACTGAAAGCAATGGATTACATATCACGGCTAAATTTTGCCACCGAGATGATGGAAAGGTTTGATAATTTTAATAACATCTTATTCAGCGATGAGGCCAATTTTCACATCAATGGCCATGTAAATAAACAAAATTGTCGATTCTGGTCTGACGAAAATCCTCGAAGGAACCATTAACGTCCACTCCACAGTCCTAAAGTCATCGTATGGGCTGCTATGTCGAGTAACGGCATAATCGGGCCGTACTTTTTTGAAGATCAAAATGAACGAGCACTTACAGTTAATACCGAACGATATTGTGCAATGTTAAGAGGTTTCCTTGCACCATCCTTACAACAATTTCCAGGCTACAATTTAAGAACATGGTTTCAGCAAGATGGTGCAACATGCCATACATCAAATCCAGCAATTTAGGTCGTTCAGGAATTGTTCCCTAATTAGGTAATTTCAAGAAGAGGCTCGATTAACTGGCCCCCTAGGAGCCCCGATTTGTCGCCACTTGATTATTTCTTGTGAGGATACCTTAAGAGTAAGGTATATGAGAATAATCCAGCCAGTATACACCAATGTCAATGTCAATGTCAAGACTGCATCAAAATTGTCTGTGTAAAATGTTTGATTTATATAGGAAAATTGAAATAATTTAGAAAAAAATATTTGAATGGAAATTAAGAAGTGGACTGTTGAAGAGAAAAAGTCTTGATTTTGGATGGGGGTGAGATTTTTCAAGAAGAATTATAATTTTTGAAGAATTTTGAAGTTTTGACATTTAAAGTGACAGATATTTTCGGATTCATCATTTGGGGCTTTAATTCTAAATTGTAACGTTAATCTGTAATAATGAGCCGAAGGCTCGCACGGATGTTACCTTGTAAATTTAATAAGCACTACCTAAATAAATAAATAAATATCGCCGCGGAAATAAGATCCATCTCTAGAGAAACGTGTGGACGAGTTATAAATAATCTACGCTTCCGATTTGAAGAGTGCATAGAACGCAACAGACATCATTTAGATAATATTGTTTTCGTTTCATAAATTTCCATTCTCTGTTCCTTTATTTTTCATAAATAAAGGATTATACAAATTACCGGTATTTAATTTATATCGACATCAAAGTGCTGATACCCTTTCTGGACACCTTGTATATCACTGGTTGTTAAATAAATCATTTTAAGAAACCATCTGTTATCTGAATGTAGTAGTATAGAATGCCTGTGCACACGTGTTTTATACGCTCTTACTTACTTTATTAAATTTAGTTTATTGGATTAATGTAATAATTAAAACTTTGTGCGGATGCAATACTTTGTGGTTCATCTTACTTTGTGTTAAAGTGTGGATATCTCTCCTCTATCCCTTCTGGGTAACATTTGAAGTTTTAATCAATATAGTACAGTGCATAGAATCAGTCAATTTCGTTTTCTATTTAGAGTGTAAAAACGTTGTTTGTTTTTGTGCTGACCGGTTCTTGCGCCTGCCTTCTGTGTTTGTTTTTGCTGCTTCCTATCAGCTGCTTTCATTCATAACAAACATGTCCAGCTGTAACGTCTGTAATGTTCCTGCAGACAAACGGAAGAAAATAAAATGTGATAGCAAGGGTTGCCCTAATTTATGTCATAGAGACTGTACCGATAATGAAACTAGTTGGATGTGTAAAACATGTTCTGAACCCTCGCTTGCCCAAATTTTAGCGGAAATTAGAAGCGTTGGTGTTACTAACAAGGACTTGGCAATATCTGTTGATAGTTGCCACAATAAAATTGATGAAAATACATCTGCTATCAATAGACTTAGTACCCAGTTGACGGACTGTTTCTCCAGGATTGAGGACCTTGTGTCTAAGTGCAGTTCCCTTGAAAAGGAAAATTCTGAATTAAAAATGGAATTGAATCGCCAGCAGCAATACTCTAGGGCTAACTGCGTTGAGATTACTGGTATTTCAGAGGTCAATGGCGAAAATGTGTATGCTATTGTTCTTAAGGTGGGACTTGCTCTTAATTGCAAAATTGAGGGGTCCGAGATTGATTGTGCTCACCGTCTAAGCAAACGTCGTGATTCCGCTGCACCGCGTGGAATTATTGTTAAATTCGTAGCGCGTACTAAAAAGGAAGAAGTTATTGCCGCGCGAAAGATACGTAGAAATTTTTGCGTGCAGGATTTGGATATGGGTGTCGGCGGGGTGGAAGACTTGAATAGAGTTGTTTATCTGAACGAGTCCTTGACTCCGGCTAACAAACAATTATTCTATAAGTGCCGTCAGTTTAAGAAGAGCAGTAATGTCCGTTATTTGTGGATCAAGAATGGAAAGTTCTATATGCGTAAAACTGACACGTCTAAGGTGTTCCTCATACGTACTGATGCCGATTTTAAAGATGTATATTGAATATATCATATTATTTGTTTCCATTTTATTTTGTTTTTTTCTCTTTTGTATAATTAATTATGAATTCTCTCAAAATTGTTCATTTAAATATTAGATCTCTTACCTTAAATTTAGTTAACTTCAGGGATTTTGTTTATGACTCTCATTTTGATGTAATATGTTTATCTGAAACCTGGTTAAGTGGTGCAATCTCGGATGATTCTATTGGATTACGGGGGTACACGATCTTTAGGAGGGACAGGTTGACACGTGGTGGAGGCGTAGCTATCTATGTTCGAACCAATATGGTTTCGATTTTATTAAACGATTTTGATGTGGGACCTACTGAACAGCTCTGGGTGAGAATTTCTTTCAATGATTTGAAACTTGCAGTTAGTGTGGCTTACAGACCGCCTAGGCAGCATGTCGGTGAGTTTTTGAACTTTTTGGATAATAGTTTAAGTACTGCCAATATTCTTTTCGATAGCATTATTTGCTGCGGCGACTTTAATATAGACTTGATGCGTCCTGAGAATGCTGCTGTTGACCTTTTAAATAATATTCTAGATTCACAGGGGTTGATACAGCTTATTAATGAACCCACGCGTATCTCTCGTTTGTCTTCTACGCTTCTTGACCTGTTTATCTGTAATGAAACTCTATCAGAAACCTGCAAGTGCGAAGTTTTTGTCAATGATAATCTAAGAACTGATCATGCTGTGACTGTACTAACCTTCTCTCTTGAGCGCGGTAATCGAACTCCTCCTAGCATGATTTATTGTAGAAACTTCAAAAATATTAATCTTGAAGAATTCTCTAACAACCTTTCTAATTTGCCCTTCTGGCATATATTTAGGTTAAATGACGTAAATGTAAAACTGGAGGTCTTTAATAATTTACTTTTGGATCTATTTAATAGGCACGCACCAGTGAATATTATGGTTGGGAACAAAAAGAAATCAAAGCCTTGGGTGACTGATAACTTGAAGCTCTTAATGAAATTGAGGAATGCCGCATTTGTGAAGTTTAAGCGTTCAAAAACGAACTCAAATTTTATCTATTACAAGCAACTGCGTAACTTCACGAATTCGGCAATCAAACAGGAGAAGAGGGGTTACTTGAATTTTGTGCTCACGAGAGATAGGACAACTAAAGCTTTGTTTAATGAACTAAAAAAAATGAATATTCTAAATAGCAGGTCTCGAGTAGATCTTCCAAATAATTTGTGTAATTTAGATAACATGAATGAGTCTTTTGTGAATTCTTCGCGTACTTTTTCTGAACCCGATGCTTTAGTCGTACATTCTTTACTAACTAATATCAAGCAGGGGGTCAATCATTTTAAATTTACTCTTATCGATGAAACACATCTATTTAATGTAATATCGTCTATGAAGTCTAATGCTCAGGGCGCTGACGGTATTACTCTGAAGATGCTGCTTATGTGCTGTCCTTACGTCCTTCGTTACATTGTCCATATTGTGAATAGTTGCATTGAGAGTAGTATTTTTCCGGAACAATGGAAAGTAGCCTACGTGCTGCCTATACCCAAAATAAGTAATCCAACCACCCCGGCCGACCTGCGACCGATCAGCATTTTGCCGGTTTTGGCGAAAACTTTCGAGAAAATATTATTCTTGCAAATTCAGCGGCACATCGACAGTAATGGTATTTTGCCTGAAACACAGTCTGGTTTTCGTCCTATGCATAGTTGCTGCACTGACTTAAGGTTACTTAAGGTTACTGATGACATCCTGAGAGCTGCTGATCATAATTTATTAACAATACTAATACTTTTGGATCATTCTAAGGCATTCGATCGTATTAATCACGACTTGCTAATCGCTACTTTACATTATTATGGTATGGGTTCGGATGCTTTGGATTTAATGGCAAGTTATTTGATGGGTAGGATACAACATGTTAAGTATCGTGATGTGGTTTCACAGCCTCTTGATGTCATCAGTGGAGTGCCACAAGGCTCGATTCTGGGTCCTCTTCTGTTTTCTTTATATATTTCTTCTTTTAATCAATGTTTAACTTCTTGCAAAGCTCATTTTTATGCTGACGACACGCAACTTTATTACTCGTTTTCCGAAAATGAGGTTCAAGTGTCAAATGACTTGATAAATGCTGATTTACATAACTTATCTGTGTTGTCACAGAAATATTGTCTCACTTTGAACCCGCTAAAGACTCAAGTTGTGCTGTTTGGTCGTAGGTCTGCCAGGGGGAGATGCTTGCGACAGGTCAGAATAAAACTGAACAATATGGATCTTACAGTTTCTGAAACAGCAAGAGATCTAGGCGTATACTTAGATTCCGATTTGAGGTTTGATAGGCATGTAAATAAGATTGTCAAGAATTATTTTTCAAGTCTAAAATTAATCTATAATTTGCGATCCAAAACCATGTTATGTCAATCGTTGGTATTATCACATCTCGACTACTGTGACGTTGTATACGGGCCGTGCCTGACCAAATATAATAGCAATAGATTACAAAAAATTCAAAACATGTGTATACGTCTCATATATGGGTTACGTGGGCGTCATTCGGTGTCTGCTAAGTTAAATGAGTTGAACTGGCTGCCTGTCTGCAGACGTAGATTTCTACATAGTGCTAGCCTTTTCTTCAAAATTATCAATACTCACACTCCTTCTTATTTATTTTCTAAAATCAGCTTTAGAGGCCAGGTTCACAGTCTTAATATCCGACGTCTAAATCTCATCACCATACCATCTTATGCTACCTCAATGTTTCAGAGATCTTTCACTTATGTCATGGCCAAGGTTGCTAATCTGCTTTTTTCACTTTTGAGAGATTGTAATAGCTGTTCCGCGTTTGTGCGTAAACTTACATCCTTACTTTCAGATAACACATTTCTAATTACGTTTAAAATTTAATTTCTTGTTTATTTTGCTGTGTATTTGATATACTAACAATTTTTTTAACTTAACACTACTACATACTGTTAGTTTTAGGTTTAGGTTAAGTTCTGGGTGGTATGGAAGACCGAATTTGTGATTGTATTTATACAATCACAAACCGAATACCATCCATTTCAGTCAGGTGGTCTTATAATTATTTATGTTTGATAATATGTTTTTGAGATGACCGAATCAATTTATTATTATTATTATTATTATATAGTTAATATTTTCTTCTTTTACTTTTTGGTAGAAGTTCATGATGAAACAAATAATTTCTCTGCGAACTAGCAATATATAACGTTTTATTTAAATATTTGACCGGTTTCAGGATTTACAACGATCCCATCATCAGAAATGTATGTACAATTGTAAACAAATTATTATGCCAGTTGACAAGGAAACTAAAATTGACAAAACAATACAAATAATAATGATATCCATGAAAAAAGATAACTAGATAACTGAATTTCAGTATTTACCTATGGGGTATAAGAAAAACACAAAGGAAAATCGAATTAATTAGTCAACCACAGTATCTAACATCTTAATATTTGACTTATTTTTTTTGCCATTATACCATTTTTTGACTTATTTCCCTCTTTTTTAGTTTATTACAATACTAGCAGTTGACAGTTGTCAAGACAGAACACATAGACTTGACCACACAGTTTATTACAAGATTAGCAGTTGGCAGTTGTCAAGATTCCATGGATATTTTGTTTATTTAGTTTTTTCTGTTCTAATATTTCACTTGAAGGTTTTTCAATTAAATTTATTGTTTTTTCCAATATGGTTTTCTTTGAATTCATTGTTTTTTCCCTTCAATCTACGAGGTATTCGATTTTCCTTTGTGTTTTTCTTATACCCCGTAGGTAAATACTGAAATTCAGTTATCTAGTTATCTTTTTTCATGGATATCATTTTTATTTGTATTGTTTTGTCAATTTTAGTTTAATTGTCAACTGTCATAATAATTTGTTTACAGTTTTACATACATTTCTGATGATGGGATCGTTGTAAATTCTGAAACCGGTCAAATATTTAAATAAAACGTTATATATTGGTAGTTCGCAGAGTAATTATTTGTTTTATCATCTGTCATTAAAAAAATAATATGATAAATGCTACATAATTCCACATTAAGAACATAGTGTTCCTAATATGGAATTGTGTATGATCCTAATATGGAATATGATACTTAGATTGAGAAGTATGGTTTAAATATTTTATTTATCAACTTATACTCGTACTCCAATATACCAACAGAAAATTTAAAAAAAACTTCGTATACCATAACTCAAAAATTATTTTCACACTAAAGCATACTTAACCCTTAATAATGTTAATATAATACTGTAACTTAAAGTTCGTACGTTGTAAAAAGGGATCCCACTTGCCTCACCTTACTTTAACAGAAATTCCTAGGCAAAACTTGAGTAGAGATAATCGATAAATTTACTCGCGTTCGCAAAATAAAAATTCAAATGACAAGGTGATTTGACGCTTAAATTTCATGCAATTTAATTAGCGCGTTGGGAGATACTGAACGGAAACTTTGCGGGGGGTGAGGAGAGGGGTATACATATGTAATAGACTCTGACATAGTAAATGTTGATGCGATAGGAAAAATAGAAACGACAGAAAGATTCGAGGTGGGGAGAGGATAGAATCAGACCACCAGTCCATTATGATAACATTAAAACATAAAGTAAAAGAGGTAGAACAGAAAAAGGAAAGTAAAGTAACAATCAAAGAAAGCGCGATAGGGAAGTACAGGCAAGACCTTGAAAAGGAGGAAACAATACAGAGGGAGGCTAATGAAGCAATGAAAAGGCTAATAGAAAAGGTCAGAAAAGCGGTGAATAAAAAAAGGAGGTAAATGCGAAATGGGAGGAAATTTTTGGTGGGATGGAGACTCCAGACGGGAAAGAGAGAGGTGACAAGAGAATTATACAAGCTTAAGAAGGGACAGAGGAGAGAGGAATATATGAAGGAGATTAAAAATATCAGAACGGAGACAGAAGCATGGAAGTTTATCAACAGAGAAAAGAAAATAAAAACAAAAATAAGTGAAAACTTCAGCGTGGTGGAATGGACGAACTATTTCGTGGAATTTATGGGAGGATCGGATAACCTGGAGGGACTGGAAAGGGAATATGAGAACTGTGAAAGCAATATAAGTATAGAGGAAGAAAGTGCAGAATGTGCGGAGAGGAAGAGGAGACCCTCGAACACATAAAACGAAAAAATAATTATTAATTTAATAATTTATTATCTATTAGCATATTAGCATATAAGCATGTGCTCAAGAGCGGAACGGTTAGTTCGGCTAGCATTAGTAAGTATTTCAAGTGATTGTATCGAAGTGAACACGATTTCAAAAGTTTTAACCTCAAATTCTAATAATAGAGATTTGGACCATCTAGTTCTACGAATTTTGGTGCTGAATACCAATCACACAGTCCCCTTTTGAACCTGAACGAAGAAATTAACAATGCAATTCATGTTCTGAAGAAATTAATGGATCATGGCTAGAAGCAACAACTTTTGGCGAAGAAACTATTTTTCGAGTACAGTAAGTTATTTTATTTATTCTTAATAAATTTATTTATTTATTTATTTATTTATTTATTATTTATTTATTATTTATTTATTCTTAATAAGTTTTTCAATGCTTAAAGTTTTTCAAACAAATAATATAATAATACTGAAAAAAATGAACTAAAACCAATAACATAATTTCCTTTTATACTTAAGTTTCCAAAAAACCTATAGTAATTACCTACACAATAATGTACTTACTACATATTTATTATACAATAAAGTATAGATTATAATAGATAAGGTCACTTATCAGTTTAACTCTCTCTCAGGGTAATGATAATCCACTAGAAAACGATGCTAATTTTGTATACCATGGACGCAAGAAGAACTATTACAAGGGGGCGGAAAATTCTTCTAATAAAATACATGAAGAAACATCCACAATTACAGAGTGGTCGGTTTAGCAATGATTTTACCAAAAGAGATTGGGAAAAGTTGTGGGAAACAGTGACGATTACACTGAATGCGATCTCTGGGGCATCTAATAAAACGTGGAAGCAGTAAGTTTAAAACCTCGCTTAAAGGTGATTAAAATATTACTCTAATCCAACATTTACACTGAAAACAGTATGTATACTAAGAAATCGTTAATTTTCAGTTTTGGCAAGATTTGAAAAAAACGTTAAAACTAAAAATAGTGAATTCAAGAAGTATCAATGTGGCACTAGTGGGGGTCCACCTACCAAGATAGAATTTACTGATATCGAAAATTAAATATTGTCCTTACAAGTACCTACTAGCTTGTCCGACAATCTCAAGGTGCAAGAATCTGCTACTTTATTTACTTTTGAGGATGAAGACATGAACACATTACATGAATTTTATGCAGAGGCCGAGGATGAGACTAGGGATATAAATAATTCTCAGGTAATGCGGAAATATGTTATTTTACATTTAACAAAAAATAATTTCTTTCGTATTAAATTTTCCCCATTATTCAACAGCAGCCGCTGCTATGGAAATATTTTGTTGTTGACAGTTCTACTGACACATTTCTATGCATTAATATTTGCAATTTAATTAGTCATGAACAAATTTCCCATTAATCAACGTATATTTGTCGTAAAATAGTTACGAAGCGAGTCAGTTGTGCAGGCGCAAAGACATTTTCACCGCGAGTTTAACGTGGAAAGACTCGGAAAAATTCCAACACGACAAACCGTAATGAGATGGGCCAGAGATTTTGAGAATAGAGGGAACGTTGCATCAAATTTTACTGGAGGTATACGTACAGTCAGAACACCTGAAAATATCGAACGGGTAAGACGAGCTGTACTGAGAAGTCCGAAACGATCTGCATCAAGGCAGTCACTTGCATTGCACATTGCCAACAGAACTTTGCAAAGTATTCTGCATTTTGATTTGAATTTTCACCCGTACAAAATTCAAGTAGTCCACAAATTAAAAGATGCAGATAAACCTGTTCGTGTTGCTTTCTGCAGACAATTTTTGCAAGTTTTAGAAAATTATGAAAACCAGTTAAACTTATTGATGATTTCAGACAAAGCTCACTTCCATTTAACCGGGCATGTCAATAAACAAAATTATCGTTACTGGTCCGAAGTAAATCTACAACAGCTCCATGAGCTGCGTTCGGATGTGCCAAATCGAGTTACTCCATGCGCTCCATGCGTTCGGTAATGCAATCTGGATCATTAAGAGCGTGGTCTTGCGCGTTCGGTTGTTGCATTGAGGAGTACTTGGAGTTCACTCTATTTGCACCACCAATTTCAGAGCACGCCCCCGGATTTAATACATTTTACGCGCGAAAATTTAACCTAACAGCGTGTTTTTCTATGCGGTTGAAGTTTAATGCCAATTTGTCAATAATGGTAGGCAGTACCGAGTTAAATTTGGCGTTAAATGATAATCTACCTAGGTATTATTGAGAATAATCAAGTTTTGTATTTTCCCAGGGAGACAGTAAGAGCGAGGTTAGTTAGGAAAGTTTTATAATTCACGTTAAAATATTCTTTCATAGATGGGGATCTGTACTGGAAAAATAAAGATAATGAATAAATCACAGCAATTACCATTCATATTGCAAAATTGTATAATTCTATACAACATAAAACTTTAACATTTTGGAGGTTAAGACTAAAAATGACATATCCAAGCGCAGCCATGCTCTGAGCGTTCGGGAGTAACTTTGAAACACATCCTACTCTGAAGTCGCGTGACCCTGCGCTCCGTTTGTTCAGTATCTAATCCATAGATTAGAGACTTATCTACTCTACTCTACTCTACTCTACTCTACTCTACTCTACTCTACTCTACTCTACTCTACTCTACTCTACTCTACTCTACTCTACTCTACTCTACTCTACTCTACTCTACTCTATACAACCGAACGTACCTATGAAAGACCCCTTCATGATCAAAAAGTCACCGTATCGTGTGGTGTTTCGACGTTTGGTATCTTAGGACCATATTTTTTCGAAAAAAATAATGAAACTGTCACAGTAAACTCCGAACGTTACACTCACATGTTAGAAACATTTTTAAGACCAGAATTACGCAGATTTGGGCAAAATCAAATTTGGTTTCAACAAGACCACCGTCTTGTTGAAACCAAAATACGGCACGGAAAACTCGAATCGTATTGCAAGAACTGTTGGTGACATTACATGGCCAGCTAATTCCCCCGATTTGACGGCTCCTGACTTTTTTCTTTGGCGATATCTGAAGGTAAAAGTTTACGAGTGGCGTCCCCATACAATCCAAGAACTTAAAATTCGTATTTCGGAAGCAATAAATAATATTGGAGCAGAAATGTTGGAACGAGTTATGCAAAATTTTAGACATAGATTACAAATAATTATAGAGAATCAAGGAGGTCATTTGAAAGATATAATTTTCAAAAAATAAAGTGCACATACTAAAGTTGTTATTTACTACAAATTTCTTTCAATAAATTATTTTTTAGCCTTATAGCATATTTTTGAAAATAGGTGATACCAGATGCCTAACCCAGTATAAGAGTCATGAGTGCTCCCTGGAAAACGGGCATTCAAAATTCGCAGCTCTTCACCACAGATTTGAAAAGAAACATTTTAGTTTCAATACCACCTTGTAAATTTCAAAATAGTACCAGTTGAACATTAATTGAATGGTAACTTTTCCTGTTGACATAGATGTGTTCTATTACTACTATACATAAAAATATAATAAAATCAAAACGAATGTACAGTAAAAAGATATATGCAATTTTAATCAAAATAGTGACAGCCAGCGGTATCTGGCGGTCAAATGCGGTATTGCTTTATATACGGAGCATGTGACTTGTAGATAACGTATTTCGCGCTGGGCGATGTAAGTTACCGACCGGGTACAAGTTCGGAAAATCACAAACCAAAATCTACGGATGCATGTAAATCGTAATACCGTGATAGCTATTCGTTGGAAGTAAATGTTGTTTCGGTGTAATGTAACGGCGAGGGACTCACGCAGCCTTTCGACGCGAACTTTCCCTAATGAGTGGGCGGAGAAGAGAATTATTCCGTCTTGCGATTGTCGCAATTCCCTTCATTGTAAGAGATGGTCTGTATTTCTGGGTAATAACAATTAAATTCTATACCAAAGAACTCTGCACAGAATTTAACCCCATGAGAGTCGGTATTTCACTTACGGTCAACTTAGGACTGTAATAAATTAGGCTTGCCTTTCGGCTAGCTCTAATCCATTGCGCTCTATATATTTCCTGAACGTCTTGTGGGGGCTTGCATGAATGGGATGACTACTTCAATTATATCTTGAGTAAGGTCTTTGTTAACTCTAAATCGTTTTTCAAACGCCCGGTCTGTTAAAATAAAAGGGTCTTTAATTTGCAGAACTTGTCTTTCTCCTTCGGCTTCCTCTTCAGCTTCGTTGAGATCCCTTATTATCTCAATTGCAATAAGCAAATCAGATCTATCTATGTTGATTTAATTTGAAATCACCATACACAGTTATCACTGTTGTAAAATAGACAATTCACTGGACTGAATCTTCTATTCAGAAACTGTCAAAAAGTGTGGTTAAAATAGACCTTTTCCCGTGCGAACGCGGCAATTCCCTCGGAATTTATCAAGAGAAGTAAGTTTCCTTAGTTTTTACCCGACGCGACGTAAAAGCTCCCAAATTCAAGAATAGATCATTTTCGTTTTCTAGAGAACTCCGCCCAATTCTCATGACAAACTTGCGTTCACGTTTTTCAAGAATAGTCGTATATGTATCATGTTCATATACCTACCCAAAATAAACTGTTCTGTAGGTATTCGGCAATTTTTTATTTTTATGAAGGAAAAGAGACCCAATATTTAGTAGGCTTTGACTTTAGGAGTGTTAACAAAACAAAATATTCAACAACTGTGACATATACAACGCGTAGTTTGTGTGTAGTATTACAAAAGTTGGTGTCTTAGCGTTGAGGGTTGAGAAAATTGCAAATAAATCGTTCAAATTCGGATATTTTGAACTTATTTAACATTTATGGATAATGTCAGAAAATAATTAGCAGAACATGCAGAACGTTTAATGAAATGTATCTTGAATTACCATCAATGAACCCACAAAACTTTGGAAGACTGCAAAGTGATTTTATTAAAAATGGCAGCCGGTACGCAGAGAGAATATTACCCAGAAGCATCACATTAAATGAAGACAATGAGATTAATGTTTTGGCCTATTTCCGCACAGATCCCAATTCTTCTATTCGTTCGGCGGTAGCTGATTTCGATATTTCCTACAGTTCCGTCCAAAAAATTTGAAAGAAACAAAAACTCCATAATTTTAACCTTCCAGTACTCGCGCGGGGTATTAATTTCCCCAGACTCAACATTTTCTTAAATAGGTATCTAGACGGGGGAACTTTTCAGTGACACGTGAATTTGCGTATTCTTTAAAGTTAGTGTACTGATGGATGTGTTAGCGTAAGGTCGCAATTGAGCTAAGCGTGCGAGTAAAAGACCTCATTGAACTTTATTTGGGTATTCACATACCCCACGCGAGTACTTGTGAAACATTTTTGGTGTGATCTATTGTAATCGCCATACTTTTCAATTAATTTATGGTATTCTGACACAACATGAACAAACGACCGAGCGATCCAGAACAATGGCTAAAATGGTACGAAGAAATTGAAGTAGAAGAAGGTACAGAACCGTGTGATTAAGAAGACTCCGAGGAAGACGAAGATGATGCTATGGAAGTACAGGATGAAAATACGGATACTGAACTGGAAGCAGATAGCGACAAGGAAATTGAAGAGTTGGTTGTTAGTGCTAGTGTTTCGGAAGCTGTTGGACCACATTTTTTGGGAAAAGATGGAGAAACCAAATGGAAAAAATTCAAATCTCCTACATCGAAAACAAAAGCCCATAATATAATGATGAAAGTGTCTGGCCCAGTAGGAAGTGCAAAAGATGCCAAAACTTCTGAATATAAAGCGGAATATGAAACCTGTATGTAGTAATGTACACGTGTCATGAAATGAGTGAAAGTCTAGTCCAGGATCGGGTCATCACTTCGAGTAGGTTCTCCATCTGGAAAAGAAAGAAGGCATTTAGTGTTAGAACATGGTTACAAAAGATATGTAAGTTGTATAGTGAACTATCGATGTATGAACCTGATGTCATGTGCGCAGTTATTTTAGTCGTCTCAGTTTGGTTGTTAATGGCCCAGGCAATGTTTCTTGGGCACTAGAAAGTCCAGGTGAAGGATCTTGGGCAATGGAAGGTCCAGGCAAAGGGTCAGAGGCCGTAGAAGGTCAGGCTGAACAGTGAGTTGTCGCTGTTCTTCAACTGAAAAAATTGTAATTGAAATAACAAGCTGAGGTATAAGCAATACTTGACAAGGCATCAGCAAACACGTCTTCCATACCTCCCACTGAAGCTGCAGCTCAACAACACGCCTTCAGAGTTCTCCATCAGGTGCAGCTGTAGATCGGAAACTACTTGGATCCAGAGCAGTGGGGGTGGAAGTTAACAAAAAAATGGGTTGGTTCCCATTACCACACTGAAACTCCCGGCTCCCGAGAGGCTTCTTCTGCTTATATCTTGCAAATGGAAGACAGATTGCCAAGGTCGGTGTGGGTGTGGGTGTAGGCGAGCAGGACTGTTCTGCACGAAACTGTGCCAGCAATGTGGGCTCCTAAATACACCCGACCACAGCGCAACCTACCAAAACCTAATTCATTGCAGTGTAGCTTTTGTTTACCCTTCTGTTAAAATAAAAACATAATACAAATAATTTTGTAGAAGCCTCAATAAGGGTTGTAAAAGATATCATATTGGAAAGATGCAAGGTTATTAAGCAATCGCATTATTAGATTTCATTGTTAACATTCTTGAGAACGATCATAAAAGGCGCCTAATATTGTATGCTAGTCAGATATACCAAAAACGAATTGCACTATTTCAAACTAAGAAAACGTGCGTCAAATCTTATGGTTAAACAGACGGATGATGGTATGTATTAATTTGGTGTCCTCATCAACAGATCGGCATTTATTTTATACAGTGTTAGTAGGGGGTTCATTTTTGTGACTGTGCCAGTGGAGCTGAGGGTGCTTTTTGTAAACAGTAAACACGTACCTATCTGCGCCTATATGCAGTACAAAATTCATTTGGTTTACGTATATTAACGTGTTAGACAAATTATTGTGTGCCTTGCTACAGGCGAAAGATACAACTCTTTTCAAAAGCATGAACTTAAAGACTCACCACTTGAGAAAACAAATTTAACTGAAGATCCTCAAATTCCCAAGAAGTTGTAATTGATCTAGAGAACAATAATAATCCACGTGAGTTGCTTTAAGTATTTAAATAATTACCTATTTTATTATTTTTTAACGAGGAACACAAAACAGCGGTGGCCGATTTGAAATGTGAGTTTCATAGAATTTCCAATTTAGGGGAAAGTGAAACTTGCAATATTAATATAATCAAGAAGTTTACGAATTCATGGAAAAAAATCAACACTGGCAGCCAATTGGACACGTTTCTTGCAATCAAGAGACTTACATTGAGACAAGGAAGTGCAGCCAACTGCCCGCGCTAGAAGAAATGGTCGCATAGGATCTAAGCTTGGTCGTTGATTGAATCAGTCAACGGCTTGGTGCTAAAGGAGTTCAAGATGGCAGTTTAACAAAGAGACGACATTCTCTGCCCCGAATGCTAAAAAATTAATTGACTCGCTAGGTATACAATCATGTTTTTGACCTAATAGAAATATCGTTGGTGTATGATTTTTTTTGTCATTTCATTTCACATACCTACCTACTTACCTTGAGGGGATGATGGATGAGACGGTGCTGCGCTGCAATGGATTAGGTTTTGGCAAGTTGCGTTGTGGTTGCGTGTATTTAGGAGCCCAATGTTGAAAGTCGTATAGGATAATGTGGCTGCGTTGCATCGCATTAGGCTTTGAAATAGTATGTTGTGACCGATTAGAATTTGAATTGACCAATGAAAAGTTGATGGGGCGTTACTTACGTTGCACAATATTAGGTTTAGGAAATACGCTACCGGGTGCCTAAATTTCCGGTAATTTTGTTGTTATTCATTCAATCTGTTTGATTTACCTCTGTTTTTTTATATATTGTATTTTCATTACATTCATATTTTTTTTTCAATATTATATGCTGGCATTACTGTTTGACAATTTGTTTTATTTGTTTTTTTTTGTGTACCCTGTTTTGTACCAGCGGTTTTTAGGAGCTGTAGCCGCTGTGTTTGCATTTTCATTGGAAGATCAGCCTACAACTCCTTGGCGCCCTTTTACAGTTTTTTTGCCCACTCCCGTCTTCGGCTTGAGCATAGTCGCGGCCGGATCCTCTTTTGTGACATTGCGTCATCGGTTACGTCACAAACTAAAAAGAAAAATTATAGTTCTTTATACATTTTTTTCTATTAATAAATTTATACAAATACTTTCTACATTAGGTTCTTTTTATATACTGTCTTTGCCCATCTTTAAAACCCACACGCGTAAAGAAATATTTTGATAAATCATTCCCCTGCCAGTTTGCAGCATTTGTGGCATTATTGCTTCCCATTCTTCGGCATATACTCGTGATAGAGCCTTCAACTTCCTGCCTCCATTTACTTAATAAATCGTCGGCATTTACATAGTAGCAGTAACAGTAAAAGTAACGTTCCCGTCCTGGCAATGATACCCCAATAAAATTATGCAGACACGCTCTGGCTCTAATAATATTATCTATTGTATTAGGAGAGGCACAAATAGCTGGGTGATAAATTCTCCATCTAGCAACCATAATACCAAAGGTATTTTCTATTACTCTACGCGCACGTGACACTGTATAGTTGAAAACACCTTTTACAATATTCAACATTTTTCCTGAGTAAGGAAGCATTAAATACTCACTTAAAGAAAAAGCAGCATCTCCAACAAAGAAATACGACATCTTAATGTTGCTATTAGGTAAATTTTGTCTTTAGGTAGAGGAATTTTATCTGTGCGTAACTTCTGACCAAACTCTGAAATACACTGATGGACCTGTATGCCCCAATATCAATATAAGTGAAATTGTAATCAGCGTCGCACACACCTAGTAGTAAAATAAAGCAACCTTAATAATTATAATATAGTGATCCGCTTTTTGCTGGAGCTGTTACTCGTATGTGTTTGCCATCAATGCTTCCAACGCAGTGTGGCATGTTCACTTAATTAAATAGTCGTTTGCTATTTCCTGCAACTTTTGTTGTGTTGGTTCTGGCATCACTGAAGGTGACAGAATATTTCACAAAACTTCCAAAACTTCTTGTATCACTACGCATACTGTTGATTTTTCGCCGTGGTAGCTATTGGCTATGGAAAAGTAGGAATCTTCAGTAGTCAGAAATCTTCAAATAGAATTTGTGATTTTTTTGACTTAGCAGATTTGCAATTAAACACCTTAAAGTAATAGCACGTCCCAGACTTGGATAGAGAGGTTTCCGGATACTTTTCTTATTCAATTGTGGACCTACTAAATTTAACAAACTTTCAAATACTGGTGTCATTCGAGTATAGACAAAAAACCAATCATCATACACCCAACAAACAATTTTAATCGGCCGGCAGCTGGTTTTGTGCCGGCAACGCTGAGCAAATGATGGCATCGGCGACCAGGTAAAGGGCCAGTATAATATTTGTACTGTATTTGTGCTCTGGAAGAATTGCAGCTGGCGTGATCGGCTGACGCTCGCATTGTTATCGTATCAATGCTTATCGTATACTTTCTGTTTTGTAGAGTTTCGATACTGGGCCGGTATCCACTTGCAGAACTATTTTAAATTTACCGCAATAATTTGAAACTGGCAGCATTTATTTTTCTCGCCTGGATGGTGGTTGCCTGCTTTACACCGTGGCGTGGCCTTAGCATCATGTTCATCAAATAACCGCCAAAGCCAAACGTGTTTTACTGTCGTTTTTTGTATTCCAGTGAAGTGACAAGTGAATTTAATACTTGATCAAGACATGTCACAAAATTGGTGCTTCAGTGATGACAGGTAAGTTGTTTTTCAGTTCCAAAAATGTTTATTAGTGTTTTTCGTTTACATAAAATATAACCTATAATTTCAACGACGTGGGGTAACATTTTGAATTATCGCAAGTTCTAATGTACATTTTTTTAAGCCTGTTAGTAAAAGGCATAATTATCTTATAGTCAAAAAGCATTTGAACAATGAATTATACTTAGCAGAGATAGAACACAGTCAACTATGGAGCAAGTTCTAGTGATTTTCAACATAACAACGAAATTGTTGAAGTTCATAGTGTTAATAGGGCACGGACGTTATTCTTGACCAAGATAGTGATGCAAGTTCAAAATCAAATTCTGTGCCTTAGATAATTAATTTTGAAGATGAAATATTCACAGATTTTTATTATATTTAGGCCCAGTTCTGCTGGTCGATATTCTGCCTAAGCATGTATATAGTAACTTTATGTTACTTAAATTTGCAGTCACCATTTTTTTAAATAAAGACAAACTCAAAATTTAATGATTATGGAAATAACTTAACGAGACTCTTTTCTTTACATGCATTAAAAATTTATGGCAAAAACTTTGGGGTTTATAATGCGCAGTCTGTGATTCATCCAGGTCAAGATGCGAGAGTATTTGGATCCTTAAACACTATTAACTGTTCCTTTTGAGAATTACCTTGGATTTGATCAGAAAATCGAATTTACCCCTTCAACAACTCATAAGAAGATTAAGTGAATCTTACAACATAAGTGAACCGTCGCTTCAAAATAACTCAAAAATTTGTTTCTGTTTCTGGGATGAAATGGTTTCGGAAAACAATGAGACAATTTACAGAAAACTGCATTTCTGTTTTTACTTTAAACATTGCAGATGCCTGTGTTTATTTAAAAACCGGCGAGATTTTAAAATTATTAGATATTGTTAAAATGAAATGTCAGTAATTAAAATAACTGGTGAAAAGTTTACAATTCTGAAACCATTTGTAATAGCACGGGAATACAAAGGGGGTCCCTAATGGTGAATTGGGAACTAAATAACATAAAGCTGAGACTATGTGCAACCAATAGGTATTAGTGTCCCATTACACATATTAAAAGTCCTGACCCCTCATCCCCCGGGAACATTGACAAAATGATGCCGCCATCTTGAATTTTTGCACATTTTTTCTTTTCATCTTTATAATTTTGAAACAAAGCGTTTTTCGAAAAAACGGAAGACAAAGAAAATATAGAGAACAAAATAACAAATGAAATGGTACTAGCCTGACTAGTGTATCTTGTAAATATCGTTTTCGAGATAAACATGAAATGATAAGGAAAACTGCCAAATTGTCACTGTTTTCCTATACGGATAAAGTATGTCCACCAGGTAATTCCATTAAGGAAAATACAGTTTATGTAATAATTACAGGGGAAAAACGATCTAAGACCCCTCGGGGCTAAAATTGAGTTACACATGTCCTATAAATTTGAACCTGCTCTTTCACGTGAAATGATTCAAATGCACGAAAAATCGATCTAAGTCGCATTAGTCCCGTGATAAAGAAACCCTGCTTTATGAAAAAGCGATCCAAGTCCATGCAATTGTATGAAGAACCGATCTAAGTCCACAAATCCAATAAAATGCATGTATTTTATTGTCGCATGATTATTTCAGCCAATAGTGTTTCAGATTTTATTTTATATTATGAGGTGACCACTTCTTTGGAGCTTAGTTGAGAATGTAACATAATTTGTATCGTTCGCGTCGTGTGTTATTTGTGTGTTTAAAATGAATTCAAGTAGTGAAGAAGATCAGCCTTTAAGTAACTACAACCGTAAGAGAAAATCTTACGGTCGCCTTAAAGATGCTTCAAAGACACTAAGAAACCATACTCTTGAAACAGGTGAATCTTGCGAATGTAAAAGGATTAGATGTTTTGAAATCATATCAGAGGAGCAGAAACGTGGTATAATCAAAAATTTCAATTCAATGACTGACAGAAATGAACAAAATAACTACCTGTGTCGTCTTATAAGCATTCGTGATGTTAAATGTCGACGACCCAGAGACCACCTTCAAAGTAAGAATTCCTCATGAAAATGACATGATTAAAGAAATTGAAATCTGTCAAAAAGCGTTTAGAAGTCTGCATGGAATAACAAATAGGCGAATTATAACATTGAAGCGCTACTTAAGTGAAACAGATAATTCTTGCCATGATAAAAGAGGACGTCATTCAAATCGACCTCATAAGTTAGCGGATGAAACGTTGAAAAAATAAAGGATCAAAGGTAGGAAAATACAAGACGCGTGTACCTTCCAGAAACATTAAATATAAAAAATGCATGAACTCTATCTAAAAGAAAACTATTCAAAGGTCAGTTACGAAACTTACCGGAATATTTTCCTTAAAGATTTCAACATTGGATTCGGCTACCCTAGGTCAGACATCGTGTAGTGCTTGTGATGCAACAAAAGTGAAAATAGCATCGATAGAGTCTCAAATGGGTCAACTTACACCAGCCGATGTAGAAAGGGCAACTGAATTGCAAAGAAACTTAAAAAGAATTAAAACAGAAGGCAAACTTCACAAGTTAAGAGCAAACGAATTCTACAAAAGAAAGCGAACAGAAAGAAAACATGCAAGAAAATCTACAGAGTTTGAAGGTATTACAATGGACTTTTCGAAAAACTTACCAACACCGAATATTAGTACCAACGACGTTTATTATAAAAGGAAACTTACTTTAGTCAGCTTTAATATTCACGTATTATCAACCAAACAATCAATATTTTATACATATCCACAAACTGTGGCTAAGAAAGGAGCCGTCGAAGTCATGTCACTTCTTTATCATTTTTGCTGTCAAATCCTGGATCCACGAGTAAAACATTTACGCATCTTCTGCGATTCATGCGCCGGCCAAAATAAAAATTTTACTCTTGTAAGATTTTTGCATTACATGATACATGCAAAGAAGAGGTTTGAATCAGTCCATGTTGTATTTCCTATAATGGGGCATTCCTACTTTGAATGCGATAAGGACTTTGGGCTCATCAATCAAAAATCCGTAGTTGAAATTCCTGCCCAATTGGTTGAAGTTTTCCGGAACTCATGTCATTTGATGTCTATGATTGCACAAAAGATTTCTTTCATGCATGGACAAATTTTCTACGGAAATACTATCGGAAAACGTGCCCATTTGCTACTAGGCCAGTTAGGGAATTCCAGTTCACTAAGGAGCATCCACGAACTGTAGAAGTCAGGGAGGTGGCTTACAATGCGCCACTCACTCAATATGTCATTAGTGCTCCGAAAATAACCTTAAATTCCAACGTTGACCCTGAGCCACACGACTCTAACTTAATACCTCTGCCGAAAA
Source organism: Xestobium rufovillosum (assembly GCA_963966045.1). Taxonomy (NCBI): domain Eukaryota; kingdom Metazoa; phylum Arthropoda; class Insecta; order Coleoptera; family Ptinidae; genus Xestobium; species Xestobium rufovillosum. The sequence continues at coordinate 8,068,034 of OZ014498.1, read as the reverse complement.
AGAAATACGACCAACTCCAAGAATTGAAAATTTTCGTCTCATACATTCAAGTGGGCCAAAGCGATGATGAATTCGACGTAAGTAAAATTTTAATCGTCTCTTCCTAAAGTAATACTTTTACTGTTTCTAGGAGCTGTGAGTGGGTACAAGTAGTTAGTGCTTCGGTCTCGGCGAGACGAGACCGAGATTTGAACAGTCTCGGTCTCGGTCTCGCAAAACTTTAAAATTCATTGGTCTCGTCTCGGTCTCGGCCCGAGAGTCTCGGTCTCGCTTTAAAAACATGCAACGAGCATCCGTACAACTGTGTAAGTGGTGCAGCGGAAGATTGCAGCCCACACTTTATATCTGGCTGTGTCGCGCTGTGTTTGCGAGAATTAAGAAATATAAAAATAATATGCCAAAAAGGAAACAAATCATTATTTCAGACAGTGAAAATGAAAGTGATGTTGGGGAATCAAGTGAAAATCAAACTGAAAGTGTAGCAAATCGAGAAGAAAAGTTGCCATCGGTTTCTACATCAAAAATTTATCCGGGGCGTGAAAATGTTTACGGAAAATATTTTTCATTTATTAAGAAAGATAACGTTAAATTTGGAAATTGCCTCACTTGCCAGAAAGAAAAACGAACAATGAAACACATAAAAATGACGGACTACAATACAAGTGGTTTAAAGAAGCACTTACAGTCTTGCCATAAAACCTTATTTGAGGCGGAATTTTCGAAATCACAACCTACCTCAATTCAAGGGCAGCAATCTATTCAAGATGCTTTCAAACAGGTACATATCAGAACAAAATTTGAACAGTATTTCTTAATTTTTTAACTACAATTATTAAGCACGATTAAGATAATATACCGGGTGTTCCAAACTAGCATAATTTCTCCATAATCCAGCTGGAGTTGACGATACTGACTAATTTTTCAAATAAAAGTTGCATCAAATTAACTTCTGTATGTTCTAAAATTATTTTGGATTATACAGGTTGTACAGTCCGTCCGTTCTGAGCGTAGCCCAACTTAATTTTTTTAGATGGAACACCCCTGATATTATTGTTTTTTTATTCCACATTGAATTTTATTTCCAATTTGTTAATTATATTTTGGGTCTAAATTTTACTGTTAGGATTAGGAAGTTATTTGACATTTTTTTTAAATTTACATTCTCAGAACCTCCGAAAAATTAAATATCTTCAAAAGGAAACCAGATAGGGAGATACGGTTTGCAGTGTTCGACTGATATTGAATTACTCTATATTTTTCACTATAAATTCAGCATATTATGCTTCATCCAAAAATTTTCATTAACATTTGACATAATAAAGTTTAAAACTTGGATAACTTGATTTTCTTATGTGGAATGGTAAGGAAGTGTATACATTACTAAAAGGAAATTGGGCATTAAAAATAACTTTGAAATAAACATTATAGGATTCCATTTAAAAAATAAAGTTATGCTGTTTTGAACTTTTATAATTTTGACCTGTAATTGCCAATACCTACTCTGTTTAATAGTTTCGGGTTTTTAAAGCTACAGCTGCTAGATGGTTCACTATTTGAAATTTCCTACTTTTAGAAATCGCAGGGAAATGAGCAGAACAAAATTTTAAGTCAAGCTTCGTTGGATAAAATGATCGTCAATTGGATTTCCATTAAATACTTGCCCTTCAATTTTTTGATGATAGCCATACTCAGGATTTTTTTAAATTTCTCAACAGTAATGTAGTTATGCCAAAGAAAGACTCTTTAAGAAATAAAGTTCTAAGCCAGTTTGAAAATATGCGAAGAAACCTCGGGATTATTTTACGAGCCAACCAATCAAAAATATCATTTACCATCGATGGATGGACTTCCATAGCAAATAAGTCTTTTTATGGGATCACGTCTCACTTTATTGATGATGACTGGCAGCTTCAATCACTAGTTTTAGATTTTGTAGCTTCGAATGGTAAACATACGGGTAAAGATATCGCTGAAATATTTTTTGAAACAATATGCAGCTTCCATATTGAAAATAAAGTCCAAGGCATAACCGTTGATAACGCTTCGTCAAATACTATGTTCATGAGAGAACTGGAACTTTTAATGGCAGAACATTTTATTTGACTCAAAAACCCATCATTTTAAATGCTTCGCCCATATTTTGAATTTGGGTGTACATGACACACTAAAACTTTTAGTTTTGCGTGAGCTTACGAATTCGGATTCTGATAGCAGCGACGAAGAAGAAGAATCTGATATCAGCGAAGATGAAAACAAAAACTGCTTGACACGGCTGAGAAAAATATTTATAAAAATAAAACGCTCCGAACAGTGACAAAACAAATTAAAAAGTTGCTGCGAAACAACAAATACAAAATATTTATCTCCAAATATAGACGTGTCCACGCGCTGGAATAGCGCATATGACATGATGAAAACTGGCTTGAATATGAAAAACGCTCTTAACGTTTTATGTGATAACAACGAACATTTAGCCGAATTAAGAATAAATGAAGACGAATGGATTTTGATAGATCAAGTCACAAAATTTCTCAAAAATTTTAAAACTGTTTCCACTGTTTTGGGTGGAGACAAGTATACAACACTGCCACTTGTAATTGTACTCTTCAACATGTTACTTGACTGTATTGAAAAGCAAGTCTTTGAATTAGATAAAAAGGAAAATAGGGGTGCAGTAGACGAATTGTTGATAATTGCATTTCAGTCAGGTAGAGATAAGATGCTCAAACATTATTCCAAAATTAATTGGATATACTGTGCATCGTTGATATTAAAATAAAATAAAACGCAAACATTCGACATGTCATCGTGGGGCAAGGAAATGAAATCCGAAGCTCTAAATACTTTCCTCAACATTTTCAATAATGATTATAATAATTTTAAAAAAAATTCCGACAGTAACGGCGAACATGAAGTAACTAATGACTCTGACGATAATTCTATTAACCTTGATCTGTACTATGGACGAAGTCAAACTTACAAGGGGGACGCAGAATTTCAAGCCTATACTGGTGCTCCACGAGCAGGAAAAGATACAGATATCTTATTGTGGTGGAAGCTCCACCAAAACACCTATCACTGCAACATCAGTGCCGTCGGAAAGATTATTTTCCAAGGCATCGTTAGTTATTAGAAAGCATAGGAATTCCTTAAATACAGACTCTGCAAAGAGTTTATTATGTCTCAATTCATGGTTAACATGTGATCTTTCCGAACAAATTAAAGGTAGGTATAACATATAAAAATATATTTTCTCTCTATTAAAAATGTTGTTTCCTAGGGTAGGATGGTGGATGGAAACCAAAGGAAACACAATTATTTTAAATCGGTTTTGAATTTATGGCGAGCTTTGCATATTTTATTGTTTTGAGTTCTGGTTCTGGGATTCTATTTCAACATTTTATTATTATAGTTATTTCTGAGTTTAAGTTTACGTACATATTTTATTTGTGTATTTTTTCATGTTTGCAATAAAAATCCTAGGTTCAACTCTCATATTTTTTTGTCTTCCATGTAAGAAAAAACGAGACTCTCGGTAAACCGAGAGTCTCGTATCATTTGGTCTCGTATAAGTCTCGGTCTCGGCTTTGTTAGTCTCGGTCTCGGTCTCGTAACGGAGACCGAGACGATACCGAGAGTAGTCTCGGTATCGTCAGAAGCACTACAAGTAGTGGACTTGGATCATTTTTCCAACAAAATTTTTGCAGTAACTTTTATTTATTTTTTTTTTCAAAATGAAACAAACATAAGTTTAGTTTTTATGCACCTTTGTTTTTCAATAAGTTGAATAAAAATTTTGATGGGACTGCGTTTTCTTATTTTTTTCTGTCTATAAATTATAGCGTTTTAAACTTTCAATTCAGCGTATCTCAAAATGTTAAAAATGTGACTTAGATCGTTTTTCCCCTGTGCTCTTCAATTGGTGGAGATCTTTTACTACATAAAGTAGTATGGCCTCTTCCCTCCACTTACCAAGATATTTTTGACCAGTATTACCGATTTATTAAATATCATTATGGATTAAATTGTAAAATCGTCTTTGATGGTTACGATATAGAAATGACAACAAAAAGACAAGAACAGGAACGAAGAAATCAAAAATACTCATGCCCTACTATGGTAATTTCGGACAAAACAATTGTATCAAAAAAGCAAGATATTTTTCTAAGCAATATTGCTAATAAAAAAGAGTTTGTGAGTCATTTGGTTAAATTTTTGAGGCGAAATGGGTTGAACTTGCAGCAGGCGCAGGCGCAGGCGGTAGGAGATGCTGACTGCGATATTGTAAACGAAACTTTGTCCACCAGAGAGCAAAATCCCAATGTTTAGTGTGTCAAGGCACTGACCTGCTAATTCTACTGCTCCATTTTTCCAAGACACAAGACACACGGTAGTTGGATCAAGAACTTTGACGTAAATTCACTATGGACTCTTAATAAGTTAACCCCACACGCCAAAACACAGTGACACAGTAATTAAACTCGACACGTGTTTCGCTGACAACGTCAGCATCCTCAGGAGTTGACGATTAATCTGATCAGATTAATCTTCAACATAATTACGTCCTCTTGCAGTTCTGGAAATTTCTCCAAAACTTTTAGACGTTTTATTTTGCCAATATTGTGCAAGGTTGTTCTGCGGCGTGAATAAAAAGAATGTTGTTTAAACTCGACATGTGTTTCGCTGACAACGTCAGCATCCTCAGGAGTTGAAGATTAATCTGATCAGATTAAAGTTTTGGAGAAATTTCCACAACTGCAAGAGGACGTTACTATTTTCATGAACCCTCACGCGGAGCAAGAAGATGTATTTAGAATCGGTGAAAAGTTTTTAATCCGACATTACAATAAAGGACCAAGAATAGCCTTACAGCAAAAAAACATTATCAACAATTTTGACTTGGTTGGTTTACCACCGAAGCAGCAAAATCTAATATTTTTGGGATATATCTACAAGTACAGGAGTGGCTGGGATTTTCCCACGATTCCATGAAATGGGGTTGGAAAAATGACGGCAATAGACTTACACCGGTCACGATGGAGTCAAATATTGCTCCAAGTTTTATTTTAAAGATTATTTATTGCAACTGTCGAACCAGTTGGAAAAACAATTGCAGCTGCAAAAAGGCGAATGTACTTTGCTCTGATCTATGGGGTTTTTGTCATGGCAATTCCTACGAAAACTCCGGAATTGCCATTACAAGAACCAGATTCTGATGACGAGGAAAAGTAAATGGGTTGATAGGTGTGTTTATGTTTCTTACACTTAGTGCGGGGACAGACTGGCGATCTGGTAGCTGCGACCCGGTCGCTCCAGTGTATTACATTGTTTCATATGACAGCCGTCAGAGTAGCGACCTGGTCGCAGCGACAGATTTGAAAACGCCGATGTGAGCGTTTCTTGGCCGTAGCGACAGCGATTTCTTAAGCGTCCTTGAAACGCATCTAATGTTTTCATACGGTAACCGTCATACAAGCGCTGCAGTCGCCGCGTTTTCCAGTCTCTTTCCATTGTCCGAAGTGTGTATATGCCAACAGCAGCCATACTAGACATCGAAAAATTTATTAACGAGGTGCATCACAGAGAAAGCTGTTATTCACCGCGACTGGGAGGATATCCAGAACACAACAAAAAACGAAAGAGGTAAGGCACACGAATTTCTAGTTTTATTTTCTATTTATCATTTACATGAAATCAGAAACCAACTTACATAGCAAAGCGTACCAATACATATTTTGAAACAGTCCTATCACTAAAAAGATATTTCTGACATTTTTGGCTTGGACTGAAGCGCCACCTGTTCCACGTACAGGGATGTCATCCAATTCGCAGGTCAGGGTGTCTTCAAATTTGTAACCGTCCCTCAGGCTCACGAAATTGTAAAGTACACAAGCACATTTCACTAAAGTGTCCACAAAGTCTGGGTTAAGAAGCATAGCGGTGTGAAATACCCTCCATTTGTTTGCTAGTATACCAAATGCACATTCAACAAATCGTCTGGCTCTAGTGAGTCTGTAGTTGAACATACGCTTCTTCGTCTAAAGGTTCCGTCTTGGAAATGGCCTCATAACACTAGTGCTCATAGCGAACGCCTCGTCAGCAACAAAAACATGGGGAATTGGTCGTTGATTCTCGTAATTTGGTAGCGGTTTATTTTCCGGTAAATCCAAAGATTGAGCAATTAGCTTTTGGTAAAGGGTACTTCTCCTGAAAATATTCGAGTCGGATGATCGACCATAGCTTCCAACATCGATAACAATAAAACAGTAATTTGCGTCGACTAATCCCAGCAAAATGATAGAAAAAAGTTTTTGTAATTATAGAATAGGGACCCAGACATTTCAGGCTTGACCACTCGTACATGTTTGCCGTCTAAAGCCCCTATGCAATTCGGGAAATTGGTCCTTTCTTCGAATTCCTTGGCAATCCTCTGCCAATCTGATTTTTTCGGCTCAGGCATATATTCATCTCTCACGGAATCCCAAATTGCCTTGCAGATTTCTTTGATATTGTACTTCTGCCCATTCTGAACTCATAGGACAATGATGTGAATGTATTTCCTGTAGCCAGATACCTGAAAATACACACTATCTTCAGACACTTCATTTAAATAACTCCCACTGTAAATTTTTGACACATACACACACGCTTTCTGTTTCAGTTAAAGAGCTTCAAAAGAAATGGAAGTCTATTCGAGACGCATTCAGAAATGAGACTTCAGAAATCTGCCAGTGGAAGTCGAGCGAGGAAGAGGAAACGCTACGTATATTTCGACCCATTGCTCTTCTTCTTGGACACGCTGGAAGAAAGAGAGTAAGTTCAAATCACTTTAAAAACCAACTAAAAAATTATAAAAACTCAGTACTTCAGGAAACATCGATGAGCAACGGGATGAAGAGGGAGAGGAGGAACAAGAAGGACACGAAGAAGAAACTGAGGTCTCTGAAGGTGACATGCCAAACAATGAAACCCAACAGCAGCAGAATAAAAGGGGGTCATCTTCATCATCCCGTGGGAGGCAAATCAAGCGAACGTTCGAACAACAGGTTCTACAACACCTTTCACAGAAGGCATCATCGGATGATGATGGTGCTAAGATGTTTTTACTTTCTTTCCTGCCGATGTTTCGTAAAATGAATGACCAGGCGAAACTGTGGGCTCGAGTAAAAATTACAGAGGTTATGCAACAAGCAATGGGCTATCAAACTAGTATGTTACCATACCAACAACACTCTCACCCACCACGTCCTCCTCAGCCTTGTACACCTTCTCTGCACAGAACGAGCGGCCCATCCGCGCCAAATAATCAGCCTTCCCAATAGTATTTCGGATTTCAATCATTTCAGCAACATCAGCATGTCCCATCTCTGTCACCAACCGACAGCGAGAGTACGGTTTTTAGTGTTTTACGTTAATAATTAAATATTATTTTTGGCAGTTTGAAAATCAAAAATAACGAATTACCCTGTTTGCGTTATTGAGACTACCCGTAGCCTATATGAATGCATATTACGTACCTCAAAGTCACTGACACTCTTTCTTCAACACAAATCGCATTATTCAGTGGGGTCCTTTGCTTCTCGATACTTTTTCTTACGTTTAAACACAGTAAATCAAAGCTCCCTACACTCATTCTGTAATACTCAAAAAATCTATCTGGATAGTCACGAAGTTTGTTGAACAAAGAATGAAATTGTCCAAAGGAAAACCTGCAGCAGTTTATAGGGTGCACACCATATTTCCGAATTTTATTTTTCTTCTTTCGATAAATAGACAAAGCAAGCACGACATTTTCTCAACTGACTGAAAGCTGTAGCTGCGTTTTCTACGCCAACCTGACACTCCCCGACGTCAAAACGCACATGCGACCGGGTCGCGGCGTCTAGGTCGCAGCGACCAGATCGCCAGTCTGTTCCCGCACTTACCTGTTATATTTTCTTTAATATTATTTATTTATATTTTTATCCTAAACAAGCCAAATTTTATTTCTAAGCTTACCTGTAAAAGCACAAGTTTAATTTTAATTTCAAATACACATATTTGTTTGCCAAACTTTGTATGCATATGTAATATAGACTTTTCCAAAATAAGTCCGAAACTATTTTTATTGTATCTCCAAAACTATAAAAGATACGAACTTCAAGCACACACTATTTTATTTGTTATTTAGTTCTCTACATTTTCTTTGTATTTAGTTTTTTCGAAAAACGCTTAGTTTTAGAGTAAAGAAAAAACGCGCAAAAATTCAAGATGGCGGCGCCATTTTGAGGACGCCAGTGGCTATCGATTAGGCCTAGTTCCAGCTTTATGTTATTTAGTTCCCAATAGACATCCTTAGGTTCCCGTATAATGTATCCGGAAAATAGTGAAATATTTTCCCTATATGCGGTGATTTTAACTGAAACAATTATTTCAAAACATGTGGTCAGTGAAATTAAGTGTAAAGGTGTACTAATCCCTTTTAAAAATCATTACGTGTGTGCTCCTCTGCTACAATAAATTTTATTGTAATTCAAAAACTTAAGTGGTTACTTTCAACGTATAATGTTGACTCTCTCGGACAATTTATTTACTACTACTGGATTATTCCATCCACAGCGCTAACTGTAAATTATAATTTCGATTAGTCGTTATAAGAGGATTGGAATTCTCGGTCCTAGCTTGTAACAAAGCATAATTAGATGCATATTGATCCAACAAACTTGGATTAGGCGTAAATTATTTTGTTCGATAAAACATTAGAAAAAACCAGAAACAGATGAAAATACGTCACGCGAGTTACGTTCCTGGAATACGCCTACGTAGCACGCTTATCTAAATACCCATTATGTCAGCATCCGAGCTTATAAATGTAGTAACTATCATTCTTATCTTGTCTTTTTCATTGTATCTTGTATGCATAACATGTGTATGTTGAATAAAGGCCCTGTGTAGCCATTCTTAATAATTGATATTTCTTTTTAAAAATCGATTTGCTCGGCCCACGAACAAATCTGGCGCAGTCGGTAGGATCGCGAAGGGTCTAATTTAGTGAACAAGGGAATATTGAACACTTATCGGTCCCGTCCGTTTCAACGGTTAGTTCGCGATCGAAGTGAAAATCGAAAGAAGTGAGTGTCTACACAGTCTGGTTGGTCAAGGATAGCATCTCCGAAGCCAGCCTACAACACCCAAGACCTGGGGGAAGAATCAAATCGTCAGAACCTAAAGGCAAACCTACAAATAAGAAGACCTGGGGGAGAAACAGCATCGTTTGATCCTAGAGGCAACTAGATTATGAAGATTTTCATATTATTGTGAGTACTGCTCATCCTACATATTTTATTTCCTTATTGTTGTGCATTTTATAACGTGTATTTCACAACGAATACAATTTGATTTCGTGGCAAAAATTAATATTTTGCTATACGTTTAATTTTATGACAGAAGTAGAATTAGAAGTTTTATTAGATAAACTGAATAATTTTAGTTTTAACGAAGAAATGGCTACTGCAAGTGCTAGTAATACAAACAACACAAATTATCAACTCTTAAAGTTGTATTTAGATTCTATACCTCATTACGATGGTAACCCGCACACGCTGGGCATATTTATTGACAAAAGCGAAAATTTTATTGTAGCATTTTCCAATCAAACTAATCCAGCTGATCCAATTAATCAATTTATTCTGAGAGCTATTATAGGTAAATTATCTGGTCGTGCTCTTAGTTTAACAGGTTCTCGTATAGAACTTAAAACTTGGTTAGAAATTAAAGATTCATTAAATTTGAGTTTTGGTAATCAGAGAAACATTGATTGTTTGGTACAAGATCTGATTGCGTTAAAACCCAATAAATCAGAGACTCCCTATAATTTTGGAATGCGATGCCAAGATGCAAGGAGTCTGATAATTTCGAAATTAAATACTTTAGGACTTGGAAATGCAGAACGAACTGTTAGACTTCAAAGTTATGACGAGTTAGCGCTTAAGACGTTTATTAGGGGATTGTCAGGGCAAATACAAAACAATGTAAGGTTAAGGAACCCTGAAAATTTGGAGAAAGCTATGAGTCTTGTTATAGAGGAGGAAAACTTCTTGTATTCTCAACAAAGAACTAACACCCTAAATACTCAAATTCAATATAGACCTTCAGAAAGAATTGTTCCAACAAAACACAATAATTTTCAATTTAGAAAACCTCCGCAGCAGCAAAATACTTTTCCTCATCAGGGAGCAAATTTTCCAACTTATAATTCTGCTCCACAACCAAGACCATTTTTCGGACAAAATTTCACGCCATTTCGTCCAAACTTCAACAATCCATATCAATTTAGGCCAAATAATAATTTCCCTCAACAAAAACATCCATATTTCACACAGAATCCAAATAATCGTCAACCAAGCCAAAGAATTAATAGTTTCAAACCTCAGAAACAAAATTATATTCGTAACTATAAACCAGAACCTATGGATACGTCCTCTGGCAACACGGTTATAAGACAAAACCCACAGCAACGCCGAAATTTCATCTCCACCGAGCTATTCGCTCAAAATATCGAACCAGAACATCAGTTCGAAAACCCTTTCGAAACTTATCCTGCTGAAACCGATCAATCCGCATATTACGAATATGATTCTGATCATTACGAAGTCTATGTTGACTATGAACAATATAACCCGGAATACCCCGATCCTAATCCTCAATCAAGTAACAGCCAACCACAAAATCCTTCTGAAAAAACCCAAAAATTTTCCCGAACACCCGAAATTCAAAATTCACACGTGATACAACTAAATTCATTAATAACCGATTTACCGCATATTTACATTCCACAACTTGATGCAAACTTTTTGATAGACACCGGTAGTTCCAGGAGTCTAATGAACCCGGAATTGGCTTATAAATTTTATCCGAATTTTATTTGCAATAAAAATTTCAACATTCAAACAGCACACAACATCAGTTATCACGACGAAGTTTTGGAAATACCAATATTCAAAATTTTTAATGTTCAAGAACGTCATAAATTTTATTTGTTTAAGTTCAGCCAGAAATACGACGGACTAATTGGAGTAGATTTACTGAAACAATTAAACGCAAATTTTAATGTTAACAAAAAATTGATAACCACTCCACATACAACCATTCCTATCATTTTTGAATCTGACGAAAATTCCAAACTTAACTATTCCTATTGCAATAGGACGTCAACCCGAAGGACTCATAAGAGACGAGATCACAAAGAGTATCTCAACTATTGTTGTAAATAAGACCATCAAGAGGTTCTTTACCAATGAGACTGAGAAACAAAAGCAAGAGCTCAAAGACACCCTTATGAGAATAGAACCTGTTAATCCAAAACTTATCAATCGATTATACACCTTGTCAAACATAGGCTTGCAAGACAAATACGTTAGCAAGTTCGGGCCGTGCCACCTACTTAGACTGCTTTGAATTGCGGCACGCTTGGATATTCGTAAAAGGGACATAATGCCCTTTCCATTGAACTTTATTTCAACTCGTTAACACATGACGGGAATTTGTCCGAGTTACGGACTGCAAAAATGTCGCCGTGCCGGGGATTTGTACTAGGGTAAAAGATGGCACGGGTACCGATTTCAATTCAATTAATCGCAGGCTACAAGATGGCACAACTTTCATCTCGTTAACAAATCGCGCAATTTTCCGCAAATTTCCGTACCGGAAGTGCCATTGTTTTTACCATTTTGCACCAAATGGTGACCGGCACGGGTGCCGTTCCGTTGAGTACGATGTTTTTACATGCCTTTGCCGCACATTCCATTTCGTTAACAGATGGGTGCATAATTTTGCAGCGGGCTCTCGGACTAATAGAATCAGTTAATTTAGATGATATTGCCAAAATTCAATCAACTTTAGAACTACAACGTCAAAATAATGATAACATTTCGATTGCAGATTTTCATAGAATTAATGTTCATAATATTTTCATGCATATCATCATCATTATAAGCTTCTTAGTAATATGTTATCATTTTTGTGTGAGAAAGTTTCAGCTTTGCAGGTCTCATAGAGTTGCAGAAAACCCAGGACAACAATCAAGTTTGTCGAACTTGGTAAATCCCATAGTTCTCCAGTTGCGCCGGAGGAGTTACGTTCCTTGAATACGCCTACGTAGCACGCTTATCTAAATACCCATTATGTCAGCATCCGAGCTTATAAATGTAGTAACTATCATTCTTATCTTGTCTTTTTCATTGTATCTAGTATGTATAACATGTGTATGTTGAATAAAGGCCCTGTATAGCCATTCTTAATAATTGATATTTCTTTTTAAAAATCTATTTGCTCGGCCCTCGAACAAATCTCGCGTCAATGAACCGAAGAACAAAGTAAATGACGAAAAAGAAAAATTGCGCGTATAGCACCGTATACGTGATAGAAGTGAAACTTCTAAGAGAGATTTACGGTCCGAGGTAGAGAGAGCTTTTCAAGGGAACGTTCAGTCTTTTTTTGACTCAATATGCATACAAACGTCATTATCATTAAAATTTTAATATTTTAAATATACTTTCATAATAACTGTTCACGGATATAATCGAATATTCACAGGACACAAACGGTAAGTATTAATTATACAACGCGTGGTATCTCAGCTACTCATGCATGTATAACTGTCTTTCTCCTTCTCGCAACGTTATATCTTTCGTCTCTCTTGTGTAACGAAATGCTAAAACGTGACGCGACCTTGAAATTTTACTCTCAATTCTCGGGCAATTTTCGAGGTGCCGCTAAAGAAGTTCACTACAAAAATTTAGTGACTTAATAAATGTCACTAAAGCAATAATAGGTATTTTTAACAGCCTTTTAAATTTACAGGTATGCAATATACCAATTTTTCTCAGCATCCGTAAAAGAAATCGCTTATACAAGGGTGGAACACAGCAGGAGATAGAAATGGTAATAAAGTTATGGCTGAGATGTGCTTCAGATAGAGATGGAGGCAGGAGTAGAAGAGAAAATGTTTAAGGAATTATTCTGAAAATTCACAAGACATGAATTTGGATACTGTAAATAACATGCTAATTATTATTTAGGTGACTCTTCGAAGGTGCTATTTATAATGCATTGGTTAGATATAGCCCTCTCAAGTTTTTCACTGCTACTTTTAATGCAGGCTGGTAAAAAATAATGATGTAGGTGCTATTATTATAAGTTAACTTAGAAGTGCAACAACTATGAGACAAAAAATTATTTTTTTGCATAATGTCTATCATAATTTTTAATTAAAATCACTGTAAAAAAGAACCAGCAAAAAAGTTCCAACTGAATTTAGCTAACCAATGCTGTAAATCGCCCTCCAGGAGTAACCTATAAATGAATTGAATATTGTCAGTTGCCTGTCTAAATACATATTACTGGAAATTTTGATATGGAATGGTTTAGAGATAAAATGAAAAATATTTTTGGAGAAAATTAGCAATTTTTTGCTATTGGTATATAACTGCATTCTGGCTTTAGGAACCTAACAACTGCACTGGCTATGAATTCTTAATAAGTTAACCCCACACGCCAAAAGACAGTGACACAGTAATTAAACTCGACACGTGTTTCGCTGACAACGTCAGCATCTTCAGGAGGAGGAAGATGCTGACGTTGTCAGCGAAACACGTGTCGAGTTTAATTACTGTGTCACTGTCTTTTGGCGTGTGGGGTTAACTTATTAAGAATTCATAGTGAATTTACGTCAAAGTTCTTGATCCATCCACTGTGTGAACTGCACTGGCCCATATTGAATGAAATGCCCTGTATAGGCTATAGCTATTTATTGTGTTCCTTACTTTTTATGTATTTGTTCCGTGTTCAGAACTTAGGGCTATAACTATTTATTGTGTTCCTTACTTTTTAAGTATTTGTTTCGTGTTCAGAATTAATATTATGCTATGTTTTATGTTCAGAATTTATATTTTTGTATGTTACTATTAAAATTATAATTAAAATGTAAAGTTGCAGAGTTACTAAAACTAACAGGAAAATAAAACTGCCCAAAAATAAATCTGACTTCTGAATTCATTAAATTATGCAGTGGTCCGCGTAAGCATATTATGCCTGAATTATAAATGGGGAAAAAACAATTCGTCCTGTATATTGCATGTTTGGATTCCTTAGTCGGTTTTAAATAGGTCGCATACTATGTTCTTGTCTAGGATTGCATATTTTTTTAAATGACTGCGATTATTTTGAATATTTTGGCACAGGAATTTAAAAAGTAAATATGTTGAGGCCGAATAAAGCTCATTTGAAATTTTCTAGTTTGTCGTGTAGATATTGTTTTAACGGAAGTATCATTGCTTCATACAGCTTGATTCAGTTCAGAATTATTTAATTTTTAAAGTTTCTCTACTTCTGTCAAATAATCGCAGTAAATAAGAAACTTCTTAAACACATATTACAATTGATTAAGGAATCCAAAAATGCAAGGATATACAGGAATTTCCAATTTGTGCGACGTCACAAATTCATCAAATGTTAATTGAACAGAAGAGCTAAAGCAAATAAGTAAGGTAAGTACAACATAAGTACCTACAATACATATCCTCTAATGAAATACTTATGGCCCGTGCGTGGCTTACTGCCGGTTATGAAGCGTTTCGTATTAAAGGCCCGATGTTCTCTGTGTATAATTACGCAGTCCTGAAATAGATGAACTAATGTTGGTCTTTCACAGATCATAGAGTGACTTATTTATACCGGGGAGACGTCCAGTGCAAGCAATGGGCTCATAACAGCTTAGTGTCCGCTGGTCTTAATATGGCCGATAATATTTTGTTTGTTGGGCAACTTCATTTCTATCATTAATGTCCTGACATTCCCTTTTGTCTCTTTAAAAGTAATAAACAAACAATAAAAAATAACAATAGCAATAAAAAGTTTTAAATTCTATCAAAATTCAATTGGCAATGTCAATTATCAAAGTTTGAGATCAACTCTGCAGATTAGTTCGTGAAAGTTGGCATAGTCGTTAATTTTTATGGAGCATTTATGACTACCATTGTGAACAGAAGATAATATCTAAGATGAAGTCAGGTAAGCAGCTGCAGTTTTATTCACTGTTGTTAACAGTTCTGAACCTATTTACACTCGCGCAACTATGTATGTTGGCAACACTGCAAGGTTTTGTGAAGTGACACCTGTTAACAACTACCATCTGTTTTGGGCATGTGCAACTTTGTGCAAAGTTTATTTGGAAAATTATTTAAAATATTAAATATCTTGAAGTGAAAATTGAACCCCACTTTAGAGGAAAGTGTTTAACAGCCGATTTCATAATAAACTTAAAGTCGACATTAAATATAAAGCTCCTTTAAGGTGGAGAAATCAGTTTCATAACATCTTTTTAAAGTCGCTTTAGACTAAAAGCTACTTTAACGTTAATGTGCCAAAAACTGTCATTTAAGGCGCTAAAAGTAGCTTTAAGTGAACTTATTAACCTCAATTATTCCTCAGTTGCATAGGTAGTTGCAAATTTCATGAACTGGTCTAATAACAAAAGCGCCTTTTTGGATTACGGTTTACGGTGTCTTGCAGAATTTTGTTTTTGTTATTAACAATGAATGTGTTGGATACTTCTTCAAGTTCTAGTTCGTCAGAAGACGAATTTTTAATTCTTCGTAGACCCAAAATTTACCGGGAACGAAAAAATTATTTTGAGTTATATGGCGAACTAGATTTTTTCAATAGATTCCGGTTAACAAAACCAACGACGGAACGTATATTACACCAAATAGAGCCCCAGATTGCTTTACCAACGAACAGGTATAATAGGTTTAAATTAAGTATATTTTGTCAATTCTTTTAAGTTTTTCAGGGGTGGATGTGTAAAACCTCTTCTGCAGATTCTCCTCACATTGAGATTCTTTGCATCTGGAAATATGCAAATTAGCGTAGCAGATTTTATCGGCATCTCAAAATCTACTGCATGCCGGATTATAAAAAGGGTATACGCAGCTCTTGCATCACTGCGACCGCAATACATCAAAATGTATTCAAATGATGATGAAATGCAAACTGCTTCGGAAGAATTTTATAGAATCGCCTCATTCCCACGTGCAATAGGTGCTATAGATTGTACATTAATAAGGATCTATTCTCCTGGAGGAAATGATGCTGAAATATTCCGTTGTAGAAAAGGGTATTTTACATTAAATGTACAAACAGTCAGTGATGCAAAACTGAGAATAAGGAACATAGTTGCTAGATGGCCTGGATCTGTGCACGATCATACAGTTTTCAATAACAGCAATTTAAAACAGGAATTTGAAGATGGAAACTACGGAAGATATATTCTAATTGGTGATAGTGGGTACACGTGACAAAGATATTTAATGACGAAAATACCGGAAGCCCACACACAACCTGAGAACCTGTACAATGAGTCAATTATCAGAACTCGAAATACTGTGGAACGTCAGTATAGAATGTGGAAAAGAAGGTTCCCCATATTAAGGTATGGAATGCGAGTACAGCTGGAAACTGTGATGAACATAATTGTAGCAACAGCTGTGTTGCATAATATAGCAATAGAGAAGAATGGCTAGAAAATGAAGCAGAAGCTGATGATCTACCGGAGCTTCCAAATGAAAATAATATTAATTTGGGATGCCAATTTAGACAAATGTTAATCAACGAACATTTTGCACGTTTGTAGATTGTAAATAACTGTAATTTGTAAAAAAATCCATAAGTAATCTTCATTTTTATTCTATACCAAGCTGTTCTTTTCATCGTATTTCTAAATCTAATAATTCCATTCTCTTTTCATGTTCTTCCTTATCTCTCTTTTGCTTATTTTCGAACTCTGTCTTCTGCCTCGCCTCAGTGTTTTCCAAATGTGCCCCCTTTCTCTTGTAAAACTCCATTTTCTCAGTGAACAGAGGATTAGGAATGGTGGGTCGCAACTGTTTAGAAGTTTTCTTCTCTCAACTTCGAAGGAGTGTAACTACTCCAGTTTGCAGACATATCCTTCAAAATACAACACAGGCTTAAAAACGAAATATCTATAAATAAAAAAAATTACCATGTCTGCAGTTTTTATTTCTTCAGTTTCGCTTTCTTTCGGCACTTTGGGAAGAACAGGTGGCACCTTGAAGAAAGAGAAATTTGTATAAAATGTATATGAAATATAAGAGGCAGTCTAGGTACCTTTGGCACGTCCAATAATTCATTTGAACTGCATTCCATTTCCGTAATATCTTCACAATATTCAATCTGTAACATAAACTATTATAAAGCATAGTACCAATTAGTTTTGAATCATGGAATGCGAGGAACAGTGAGAATGGGAGAGCATAATGTAAAGGCTCTGAGTACAACAGTATTTCTAAGCTAACCGTAGCGGCAAAGCAGACATGGTCAGTCTAAACAAATATTTAATTTTTATCGGACTAAACGGACAAATAGTCATTGATAAAGTATATATCTAGATATTTCAACAGTGATTAACTTATACTGAAAATATTTTTATTAAGGATTTTGGCCACGCCCACAAAAAATCAAAAATTGCTTCAAAACGGGGTTTTTTAACGAAAAAAACCGCCGGTTATGGCCGATCGACTAGCTTCGTCATCCCCCGCTGCGAGCGAGGGGTGGCGAAAACGTCGAAAACGGTAACTAATATTTTTTTCTCCGCGAAAAATGGGGCGATCGGGACGAAATTTGAAATTTGAGCTCGCGAATTCGTCCCGGATCCTCGGGTACCCTCGAGATTTTTTCAACTCTTCGAAAACACCCCGCTTCCAAGCGATAACAAACTCGGCGCACCGGAAAGGGTAGAAAATGTTCCATCGCACCCAGAAGAACCGGCGACCCTCGGGGAAAAACGGGCGTCGTCCTCTTTCTCGCCGACAAAAGTTGTAGGTCATAGGGGGTGTCCCGAACGCGAGAGTCGCGGCCACGGGGAGATACGGCGCCCTCAAAATAAGGGTAGTTTTTTATAGCGGCCAAACCGGGGGTCGGAGGGTAATTTTGAAGACAGATTCCGGTATCCCCGTCGATCGGACCGAAGATATCCGGAAATCGACCAAATCGCACGGGGGTTACTATGGAAAATAATTTTTCCCCGAAGCACTGCAAAATTTTGGACCAAAAAAGTAGCCAATTGGGGGGCCAACTCGTCCCTGGGGGTCGAATGAGGAGAGCCGCGCGGGGTACAGTTCGAAAGAGGAAGTTTCGGGCCATTGCTTAGGGCCAAAGGGAGACGAAGAGGTCTATGTTTAAGGGTAGAAATGTGCTTTTGAAAATTGACAGCACAAGCTCCGGGCGATCGCGAAATTTTACAAGTTCAGACACCCGTCTGTGAAAATTTCGCCGAAATTGCATGTTTTATTTCGCTCCGGGTGACTTTCACAGACCGCCCCGAGGCGCGCTTTCTCTTGATAAAGCTTACTTAACCTTCCCAGATGACATTTCGATATGCAGATCGCCCCCGTCACGGGTTTTCACCCCGCGACGAGCGAAAATGCCGGGGTAGATTTCGCGATTTTACGGAAATTTGCACTTTTCAATTAAAGTTTTAGGGGGTCGAACGCGAGTGCGGGGTGGAGATTTTCGCACAGGCGGACAGCCGTCTCTTCTACTTTACAAATATCTCTTTAGATTTTCCAGGGTTACGCGGGGGTAGCAGGGCGCCCCCAAACGGTACGTGTCTCCCGAAACCTTCAATTTTCTTAAGGCGGTCTTCCTCACCTGGCGAAGACTCGGCCTGTTTCGTGGTAAGAATAAGGTTCTGCGAAGTACGTTCTTTCGATATCCGTCGAAAAAATTGAAATCGATCGACATTTGAGAAAGTTATTAGCGAAAAACCCGAGGGGTGCATTTTCGCCCATGAGAGCTCAAGAAACTCACTTAGTTTTAGACCTGCAATTTTTCTAATAGCGGGAGGTTAAAATATGGTCTTTGGAGTGTCCAAAGTCCCTCTACTGTTTTTTGATTAAAAAAATCCTCCCCCCGGCCAGCGGCGCCGGAAGAGAAGACTGCATTTTTGGAAAATTATCATTTTTTCTAAAACTGCGGGGTGAAATTAAAATCGGCTTCATGGGTGGAGGCGTGACGCAAAATTCGGTGCTTTCCGAAAGTTTCGCCCCGATCGGGGCTCATCTACCCCCGGAAACGAGCTCGACTTTTTGAGGAAGGTAAAATGTCTTGCTCCGAAAGGGGTCGTCAGGAAAACGAATTTCTGCCTTTTCTCGAAAGGATCCGAGACACTCTACACAAGCGAGGGCTATTTTTCCCGTTTCATCCCCCCGAAACCGCCCCAGGATGCGAAATGTTAAAAAGTGCAACCTTTACGGTTTTTCCCCTTTAAAATTTTTAAAAATAACCCGGAGGTCGCAAATCGGACTTGGAAGGACGGAGAATTAACGGGCGCATCCGCCCCATCCACTTTCGTCCCTCCGAAGCTTTCAGAAGAGGTCGCAAAAAAAATCCGAACGCGAGCGACATTTTTCGCTTTTCTTCATGCATCGCCCTCTTCCGGGAGGTTTCGTACCTGCAGTTCTCGAGGTACCGTCGGGACATTGTGGATTATTCGTGCTCGGAGTATCTGTAATGAAGGCGCCGACTGTCATCTACCCCCTATAACATTTACAACCTCAAATGATTTTCTTTGCGAGACACTGCAACTTTTCGTTGTAATTTCTTTTTTCTCCGGCCCAGATAAATATTTTCCTTATATTTCGTCATTTCTCGGAAGATTAAACGTTTACGCATACTGGGTAAAATTTGCATCCCTCCAATCCAACCGGAACGCCCTCAAAATAATTAATTTCCCGAACCCTGCAAAACGAGTACCTAGGTCTACGAGTATATTTTAGTAGGAGCGCTGGCTGAGATTATTCGAGGCGTTTGCGGCTTGGAAATCCGACAAACTCAATCGGCCCCCCTCTAAAAGAGTATATGTGTTCATGCATAGGTATAAAAATTAAATTTTCGCAAAAAAATTCAATTCGTTTCATTTTCGGCGTAGAGGTCGAAGTCGATGCTCGGAACACGCCCCAGTTATTTTTTTCGCGTTTCGCACCTCCGCACCCCCGTCCAAGGGTGCCAAATGTTAAAAGTGCAAATTTCTGCTTCCACCCTTTCAAAATATTTTCCATTTTCCCGACTGCGGAAAAATGCGTCGATTGGAAGAAAATGAACGTTGGTGTCCGTCCGATCCACTCTCATCCCTTCGAAGCATTCCGAAGGGGCCAAAAAAATAAAACTTGGACGAAATTTTTGGATGTTTAAAAAAACTCATGTTCGTACTTTTTTCGTGATATCCATTGGAAGTTAAGGATTATTCGTGGGCGGATTATCATAAATAAAGTGACAGAGCGTGAAGCATTCCCTATCACGTTTGTTATCCTAAAAAATATTTTTTTTCGAAGAAATGTTTTCTGTTCCTGCAGTTGATTGCGATTTTGCAAGTAACTTTCTACGGCCTGTCAAAACCTGTCGAAATATATTATTTACGAAGAGCGTACACACATTTCGATTATTAAGTACAGTGGCGTAGCCGAGAAAATTTAAAAAACAAACATGAAGAATTGGGTAACTACCTTATTATACGAGATACATGAAAATTTCCCAAATATTACTTTAATGCTGGCCCCCTTATTTCCAGTGGCGTACGGTGTTATTTTATAGTTTTCGTATTTTTGGAGATTTCATACTTTTCGGCTCAAAGCAATTAGATATGCCGAAGCAAATAAAGTGTGAAGAGTAAGTACATGTCGATATTAGTTTTTGAAAGTCAGTGGCGTACTTTAAACGAACTGAAAGAAAAAATTCACAGACTTCGCATGTTACGCAAGTATCATAGGCGTATTGAAAATACCGACACAACTGCTCGGTTTCTAATACATATGTCCAACAAAAGTGATCTGTACCGTTTCAAGTTGGTATATTATTGATACAATAAAATAAAAGAAATGATTTGTGACAAGCACAAGGCACATAGTCAAACTGACGCAATACGTAACAAAATATTAACGCATCCGTTTTGTACTGTATCCAACGCGATATCCCTCGCGCTCGCCGTACCTTAGTTTACATCTGGCTAGCGTTCTGATATTATTATTATTAGCGGCCTCGACTGCGCGCGTCGCCGACAGAATCTGTCGCCTGTCGATACATTTTTCGTAAGATGAGTCCCATATATACACGCGCCCAGAAGTATTTTCAATACTAATAAAAATTACGTAACTCCCTTATAACGAAAGATGGAACACAGCTTCCAAAGCATTATCTTAACGACTGACCGAGCCCTATCCAGCGGCGTCTTCATTTTTTTTACTACTTTCTTAATTTACGAGATGTCTCAAATTATTGTTTACGGCTCTCAATTAGACGGACCAAAATAAGTTGTTTATTAAAAGCGTACACATATTTCGAGTTTCGAAGTCAGTGGCGTAGTCGAGAAAAGTTAAAAATATATACAGATTGCGTAACTCCCTTATTATACGAGATACACGAAAACTTCTCGAATATTACTTTAATGGATGGCTCCCTAATTTCCAGTGGCGTGCAGTGTCATTTTATAATTTTCGTATTTTTTGAGATTTCGTAAAAAGTTTTCGGCTCGAAGCAATTAGATGTGCCGAAGCAATTAAAGTGTGAAGAGTAAATATGGATATTAGTTATTAAAAGTCAGTGGCGTACTTTAAAAGAATTGAAAGGAAAAAAATACGTAACTCCCTTATAACGAAAGATAGAACAAAACTTCCAAGGCATTATTTTAACGACTGACCGAGCCCTATCCAATGGCGTCCTCAATTATTTTTACTAATTTCTTAATTTCCGAGGCATTTCAAATTATTTCTTATGGCTCTCGATTAGACGGACCAAAATAAGTTGCTCATTAAGATCGTACACAGATTTAGAATTCAGTGGCGTAGTCGACAAAAGTTAAAAATATATACAGATTGCGTAACTCTCTTATTATACGAGATACACGAAAATTTCCCGAATATTGCTCTAATGGCTGGCTTCCTAATTTCCAGTGGCGTACAGTGTCATTTTATAATTTTCGTATTTTTGGAGATTTCGTAAAAATTTTTCGGCTCGAAGCAATTAAATATGCCGAAGTCAGTGGCGTACTTTAAACAAATTGAAAATAAATGAAAATTACATAACTCGCTTATAACGATATGTAGAACGAAACTTTCAACGCATTATTTCAACGACTCACCCACACCTATCCAGTGGCGCCCTAAACTTTTTTAATACTTTTTAATTTACGATATTTTTAAAATTATTTTCTACGGTTATCAATTAGACGTATCAAAATAAATTGTTTAATAAGAGCGTACACAGATTTCTATTATCAAATGCAGTGGCGTAGTCGATAAAATTTAAAAATAGATGAAGATTGCGTAACTTTCTTATTACACGAGATACAAGAAAACTTCCTTGATATTACTTTCACGACTGACCCCCTAATTTCCAGTGACGTACGTAATTCTTTTACACATCTCGCATTTTCGAAGATTTCTAAAAACTTTTCTGCTTCTGACGATTAAATATGCCGAACGAACTTAAGTGTGAATGGTACGGACAAATATTAGTTTTCAAAGGTCAGTGGCGTACTTTAAACAAATTTAAAAAAAATAAAAATTACATAACTCCCTTATAACGATAAATCCTGGATCCTGTATTGCGCAACAATGGTGCACACAAAAAAATTAAAAAATAACAATTTTCCAAATAACGATAAATAGAACAAAACTTTCATCGCATTATTTCAACAACTAACCCACACCTATCCAGAGCCGTTCTCAATTTTCCTTTTTAAAAATCGTATTTAACGATATTTTTAAAATAAATTTACGATTTTTACAACTTTACATGTCAAAATACATCAGTTGTCAACGGCTGTAAATTACCGACATGCGACACCCGTCCACGACCTCAATGTCCTCTAGATGACAACAGGGAGATTATCTAAATCAAATAATGCTAAAGCAAGTTGACTTCATAATCCTTCTATAAACCCAAACATCACACGAATATGGACCCGTATTCACGATTCCACCAAGTCACGATTCCACCAAAAAATACTACCTATTCCACCAAAAATTACTATTCCACCAACAAATACTATTCCGCCAAAAAATACTATTCCACCAACAAATACTATTCCACCAACATCAAATCTGTGTTGTGCCCGTAAGGGTACACACAACCACGGTCACCACTAGTTATAGACTAAATGCTTACATTATAAGGTATATGTGAGACTGCTTCATATGTTACTGCGGGTTGAGAGTAGCTGCAGCCTGGTTCCTCAGATACAGACAACTGAAAATAATTTGTTTTAATAAGCGCTTAATAAAATTAAATGTTTCTCTTCCATTACCGCAACATTATCGGAGTCGAAAGTTGATTCCAACCCCACGACCGTTTTATAACTAATTAAATTTAGAACAGCTTCTGTGACCGGATCTAAATTATCGTAGTGCGCAGAACCACCACCTGTTCCCTTAATATATTTGCTCACATCAGCCACTTTTTTTTGGCCTTTGATTTTAAATTGTCACATTTTGCTTGAAGTTGTTCTATTTTTCTTGCCTGAACAGCTTTTTTTGAATTGTATGACAGTAAAATTTTATTCCGCGCCTCTCCCTATAAAAACGATATCACAGGGACTGTTTTATTTTATTTCATAAAATTGTATCAATTACCTTTTCTTTTGTTGTTATTTTGTTTGTAGTTTTACACTCTACAATATTTTTAAATTTTGCAACTTCTTGGAGCAAAATTTGAAGATCTGCTCCTTTTCTGCTCTGAAGTTTTCGCCGCCCTATTAATATTATAATAAACAAAATGCTGTTGTGTAATACAAAGGTAAAACTTACCTGGAACTCATTTTAAATGTAATTATTTTTATTAATAAATAAACTGAAAGATTTTGTCTGCAATAGTAATCTCACTAACACAAAACAAAATATTGTTTTAAAATTTAGGCAGTGACTAGGTGCACGTTGAAGCAGTGCTTTTGCTTTTTTACCCTTTTACAGCTCAACGTGTCCCGAATTTTAAATTTAGGGACACGCGCATTTGACACGTCATCACTAATGATGACGTCATTGGCGCGTCCGCAAAAATAAATTTCGGGGCACTTCAACGTGCACCTAGTCAATGCCTAAAATTTAGGTACAAAATTTATCTTTTAATTTTTTGAGGTTATTTGATGGGGTGGCCAACTTTCCCCAAAAATTATGGACTTCGGGGAAAGTCGGTCATTGCATCAAGGGTAAGTTGGCCATGGGGACCGACTTATACAGGTATCTTTATTTTTAGTGAAATGGAGCGTGTGTTACACGCAACTTTTTTGGAATAAAGGCCTTTATTATTATTAATATAGTTCGGAAGACCTAACGAGGTGCTGATGGGGCTCGCTATACTTCAGAAGCCCTAGCTAAAGCCACAGAAAACATTAAGGAACAAAAGAAGACAATTAAGGGGGCATCAAAAACATATAATATTCCTAGAACCACATTAAAGGTACGCGCATGATCGGAACCGGAGCGGACGGACGCACCGGACGAACGAAGAGCATCGAAGAGGATTTTTGTGAGTGTGCACACTGGTGGAAGCGCCATCGGAGGATTTGCTGTGAAATGTGTTTATTTCAGTTACCAGAATGGATTCGTCCGATGAGGAACTGTTTGTACCAGAAGGAGGTGCGATCAAAAAGAAGCATATGGGTACATCCAATTTGTCAAAAACGTTATTTGTTTGGGGGATACCCTGAATGAATCACTGTAATTCTTATCTTATCTTATCATAAAGTTCTTGATATTTCTGAACTTTTAAAATCAATTTTTCCAAAGAAATTTTACAAAATGAACGATATAATTTCGTATTAGTGGTGTGCAGATCGGTTGGTACAATCCGACCGCCTGTGGCAGTTCGCCGTTTCACTTCTGCGCATGCACAATCCGGCTGCAAAATTCGTCCGGTATAGCACACTGCTTGGGAGCGCATCGGAGCGGCCGCACTGGACGGATTTAGATTCTGGGTCGACAAGAGAATGAGGATTTGAAAAACGCCGAAGCGCGCCGCTGCCGATAGTGTGCTATACCACGTTTAAATACATGTAGATGATATTTTTTCCGATGCGTCCGTCCGCTCAGATTCCGCGTACCTTAAGGCGACACTTGCGCAATAACATAAAGGGTCGCCCAGCTTCAGGTGGAAGTGGTGGAGGCAGGAGCACGGATTTGAGTTTTGAGCAAGAAAAACTGTTCACAGACTGTCTAAAAACTTTAGCGAAATTGGGTTTTGGTCTGACTAGGTTGGAAGTTTTCGATGTAGTCCAGATAAATGTGACAGCCAACAACCTAAAAACACGTTTTAAGGAGAACAGACCTGAGGATGAGTGGTATCTTGTATTTTCTAAAGACATATGCTTTCTCTAAAGAAACCGCGAGGAGCAGAATATACCAGAATGGATCAAATCAATCCACTTATAATATACGGGTGAATATACGATATTGCGTTTTTTGGTGGCATTGGAAAAAAAGCTCTTAACATTTAATTATAATAGTAACTAACTAATCAGCACCTTCTATACAGAGGATTTGTTTTTACTAAAAATTACTTGACATATTTTCCCAAAATTAGGTTTGCATACTAAAAATGTCCCTACCCTGGCATGTCCCTCTCGCTAGTTTATCGATATCACAACAGATTATTTATTAAGTATTGTTTAAATAGGTATTATAAATGGTAATACCCTTACCGAAATCGACATATTATGTTATCATAAAAAAGAAATACTTGCATATTTATTATAAATCCAGATATTTTCAATTTTTTATCTGTCCCGAACTTCCTACGTCACCTCCCCTGGCTATTTTCAACTTTGAGAATTCTGGATCAAATAAAATACAAATACGTCCGTAACGCAGCAAGGCTAAGAATTTAGGATGAAGTTCGCAACACATGACTGGCAGCCACCATTAGAGAAGTGCTGTCGCCAGTTTGAGCTATGCGGGCATCGTGGTAGGTGCGTGTGACAGTGAATTGGGTCTTTACCCTGGTAAGTGGAATTTCGTAATTAATTACATTTTTTTAGTAACAAATATGCACATAATTATATAATGTTTAATAGTTAAACACATGGAAATAGTTATTTTAAACTGCAATAAATATCTAAAATGTACCATCTTTTCTTCAAAAATGTCACTTCCCTGCCGTATTTCCCCTGGCATAGATGATGCCAGGGTAAAGACAAAATAACCAGGGGAGATACGCCAGGGTTTATTCTCCCCTATTACATATACTTGAAAAGTATAATTAAATCTTTTGGGAGGTTATTTACACTTTTCTTCCAATTCTACGTTTCTACTTACTAATAATACTTACTATAATTAATAAATATGAAAAATTTAATGTATGTTTTTTATATTCATTGTAGATCATGACAGGTCCAAGGAAGAAGTTGTCAAGAGAAGAACGACTAGAGAAAAAACGGAAATCCGAAAGATTACGGTACCAACGCATAAAAAATAATCCTGAGAAGTATGCCGAACAGAAAGAAAAAGAAAGAAGGAAATATCTAAAGAAGAAAGAAAAGGGAATGATTAAATCTATTAATGACATGACACTAAGGGAACAACGCAAGACTAGAAAGATGTGGAGGGAAAAAACTAAGAAACGCAGGGCACGTTTAGCTCTCCAGGATGTCAGTAATGCACCTATTACACCACCAAGCTCTGACAATGAAGCCCCTGTGCAGCAACAAAAACTTGATGGACGAGCAATAGCCGCCAGAAAAAAGTCAGAACACAATAGAAAGTTAAGATATAAAATTATGAAGAAGCAAAAATTGAAAATTGAAAAACTAAAAACTATAGTTGCGCGCTACAAAAAAAGGCTGCAGAGGTTAAATAAACCAAAAACACTAACGCCAAACACAAAAGTGAGAGAAACAGTAAAGAAAAAATTACTATTAGGCGAAGTTTTAAACGAGCAATTGAAAGAAAATTTCGCTAACCTAGAAACTGACACAGAGAAAACAATTTTTCGAAGAATGATAAGTGGTCGATTGGTAAAAAAATATGGTATTTTTCAAGACGAAAAGAACATGAAACCTTTTAAAGGAAGCTTAAGGAAAAGGCGTTTGATTGCTCTAAACCGTAAAGTGAGAAAGGATAAGTTGTGTGAGAAAATAAGAAAAAAAGCTATCGCTTTTTTTGAAGAAGATGCTAACAGTAGTTTATGTGCTGGAAAGAAGGAGTACATAACAAGAAATAAAGAGCGAAAACAGAAGAGAGTATTACTAGATACGATGAAAAATTTGCACAAGAAATTTTTAGACAGAAAAGACATTACTATTTCTTACACACTCTTTTGTAAATTTAGGCCATTTTGGGTGGTTCGACCACGTGTTGGCGAGCGAGAAACCTGCCTCTGTGTCATTCACGCAAATGTTGATTTGACTCTGGTTTCTCTATTAAAAGCAAACATCATTTCCATACCAAACCATCAAAAACTTCTAGAACACATTTGTTGCAACCGATACGACGAAAACTGTCTTTCCCGAAAGTGCCAAAATTGCAAAACTAGATTCGTACAATACATGGAATTTGACAACTCTGTTTCTATAAACCACAGAAAATGGTTATCTGTGACAGAAGAAATAACTGATCCTAAGACTAAGAAAATGCGTAAGGTAAGGAAATACAAAAAAAATACGCTCTCATCTTCTCCTCGTGACATTATTGTCCAGTTTGAAAGTGATTTAGAAAAAATTCTTAAACATGAGTTCAATATCGTGCATCAATATAAAATCATAAAAGTTATGAAAGAAAATTTAAGTGAAAAAGATTGCCTCATCCATATGGATTTCAGCGAGAACTATCAAACTAAATATTCCGAGGAAATCCAATCCTTCCATTTTGGTGGATCCCGGCTCCAGATAAGCTTACACACGGTAGTCGTGTATACAAAGGATGTTGAAAAGAATGGATTACAAACAAACTGTTTTTGTACGATGTCAACTAATTTAGCTCATTCTCCTCCAGCGATTTGGGCTCATTTACATCCCATACTAAAATCTTTACCACTTTCTGTTGAAAACTTGCACTTTTTGAGCGACGGACCTGTAACCCAATATCGTAACAAAATCATGTATTACATGCTTGCATGTTATCTGCAAGATTTTTATCCTAATGTTCGTTACTTTAGTTGGAATTACCATGAGGCAGGCCACGGCAAAGGTGCCCCCGATGGTGTTGGTGCTGTCTGCAAGAGAACGGCCACAGAGACGGCCACAGGGACGGATATAGTTTCATTAGAGGACCTTTCGAATGCAGTTGGAAAAAGCTGCCCTGGCATTAGGATTCTTGTCATCAGTGACTCTGATATTTCAGAGAAAGAAACACTTGTCAAAGAAAACCAGATGCACATTAAACCATTCACTGGTACTCTCAGGGTGCACCAGGTCGTAGGAAATATTTTTCTACCTAACAGACTACAAATGAAAGAGTTGAGCTGCTTTTGTGACCTGGATGAGTGTTGTCACTATAAGATTGGTAATCTAATCTATAACAGCTCTAAGGTTCGTCTTAATGTGCATGATGTGTATGGATCAGAATCTGAAAATGAACCTCAACCAGAGACATCGAATAATGAAACAAAATATAAAAATGGAGACTTTATACTAGTGAAGTTTCTACTGAAAAATACGGAATATCGTTATGTAGCTCTTTGTACTGGCATAGAAGAGGAGAATGAGATACAAGTAACTTTTTGTAAGATATGCGACGACACTGGCCAATTATATATACTAAATGAAAATGATATTGCCTTCATTACAAAAGAACAGATTGTTGAATTATTGCCAATTCCAAATATCAAATTGAAAGGGGAGAGAATGTTTTATTCTTTTAAGATACCGGTAAATGTTTTTGAACAAGCATAAGACGTATAATATTATTTTATTTATGATAAGGTTAACAGAGGATCTTGATTTATGAGCAAAGTAGCTACTTGTTTATGTTATATTTGGTTAAAAGTTTATGTTTGGAAGAATTTGATTCTGTTTCTTAAGATAATGAGACTCTAGGGAGT
The DNA here is from genome assembly GCA_963966045.1 of Xestobium rufovillosum. Classification (NCBI taxonomy): domain Eukaryota; kingdom Metazoa; phylum Arthropoda; class Insecta; order Coleoptera; family Ptinidae; genus Xestobium; species Xestobium rufovillosum. Next base: position 8,038,955 of record OZ014498.1, on the reverse strand, counting down.
AAAGCCTGATTATTAAAATTACTGTGACGTAATAATAAATATCTAAATATACATTTTTCACTTTAATTATGATATTCAATCAGAAATTAATTCCTCCCCTGCTCAAAAATCACTCCCCTGCAGATCATGTCCCTCCTCTGGTTAGTCATTTTCCCCTGGCCGCTCTAAAATCCTTAAAAATGAAAAAAGTGTCTGGCCCCTTCAGTGATATTAATAAGACATAGTAAACTTTCCAGTAAATATGAAATAACTTACATATGATCACATTTTTTACTTTGCCACAAATATTAGAAGTAAAAATCAGTTACCGTATATTCACCCATACATATTCATATTATGGACCAGCTTGAACAAACCATAAAAGATTTAGGCTTAGAAAATAAACCCTCGCAAATATTTAACCTCGACGAGTTATTATTTTCTCATGACCCTACTAAGGGAGCTAAGGGAGTTAAAACTACCAGAATGATAAGCTCACCCGGTCTCAAAAATACCTCCATATTAATATGCTGCTCAAGCATACGGGAAGAGATACCTCCGTTAGTGATCTTCAAGGGTAAAAATATCCTAGAGCACTGGTTAAACGTTAACGAACACGAGAAAACTTTTTACGCCGCTTCGCAAAAGGGATGGATGGAAACAACATTTTTTTCTATACGGTTTAAGAAATGTTTTTTTACGAAGTGTTTCAAACGAGCAACCTCTGCTAGTTATTTATGATGGTCATGCTAGTCATGTCTCAGTTGAGCTGATAGAAGAAGCATTAGCTAATCAGGCCGCTATATTAAAACATCTTCCCCATACTACGCACTATCTGCAACCCCTGGATTCTGCAGTCTTCATGTCTCATAAAAATCACTGAGAAAAAGAATTGTTAGTATGGCAGAGGCAAAATCCACGGCAACGAATATCAAAATCTACATGTTTTATTGAACTATATGAGTATTTACAAATGCTCTATTTGCAAAGTCTAACGATACTTTTGGCACAATACTTTTTACTATGCAGGATAAACTTGAGGAAAATTTATTTGTTTTAATTTGATAGCCAATTATAAACGTCTCATTGCTTGCCAGATCTGTGACTAATAATTTCTATAAACTGAAATTGAAGGGAGCAATACCGATCCAGTGAAAATAATCCCATTATTTCCGATATAACAGAACATGAGATACCGAGACCAATAGCAGCTGAAAGTGTTAGCAATAGAAATGTGATTACGGAAGAGCTGCGTGAAAATATAGCGAACGAAAGTTGCTCTGATGAAGAAGATCCGTATCTTGCTGATTCTGGTAGCGAATACCAACCTTCTGAAAATGATTCGATTGTTTCGGATACGACAGAAGGCGAGATGCCCGCAGAAAATAAAAATAATGAATTTGCCCTAGATCTTGATAGCGATTCAGAGGTATCAGCGCAGCACCCCATTACTTGCAGCTCCAGCTATTTAAATAAGTTAGATTGTACGGAACAACCTAATTATTCTCCTGTAGAAGATTACGATATACGGGATGAGCAGAAAATTATTACTATTAATGTTGCTCAGAAAGTTAATGGCAAAAGAGTGAGAGTATGCAGCACCATGTTCATGTTCATTATTACACTTGGAATTGGACGATGAAGTGTCTTTCAGTGGAAAAATATGTCGAGTTCACGTGTAGCTAGTGTTCTGAGATTAAGAAAAAACGTCCGTCGTCGACCTTTTCAAGAGCAAAATGAAGAACTACTCGAATTTCTAGATGCTCTACCCAGTATGGAGTGTGACGTAACCTAAAAGACTAACGCCACAATGGAGGATCCTGCCGCAGCTATGCTCGAAGCCGAAGATGGGGTGGGCTAAAAACAGGAAAAGGGCGCCAAGGAGTTGTTGGCTGATCCTCTGTAGTCAACACACAACGACTACAACTCCTAAAAGCCGCTGGTACACAATAGGGCACATTAAAATAACAAAAGAAAAAAAAGGAGTCAAATAGTATATCATATAATAAAAAAACAAAATAGGTATGTAAACCAGATATGGCGATATCTGACAATATATATATATAATAGCAATACCAAAAAAACCACCAAAACAACAAATTAATTATCAATGAATATATATAATATAAATATAAAAAAAAGCAATGAACATAAACCTGGGTGAAATTTAGACATCCGGTACTAACGTTGCGCAAAAAAAAAGGGAAATCAAAAATAGGCGCGGATGACGCGGTAAATACACTACACGAATGGAGCTCCGCACGCGCAGCGCACCGACGGGTCAATCGCACGCACGCTAACTACAACAATGAAGTCAGACGCAAACGGGAGTATCGACTGTTACTAAATCTTGACAAAAAAAATAGATATTACTATTAATCAAAATGAAATTTAAAACTAAGCAAAATTATTGAAGTGACTATAAACAAAATGAACCAAAATTATTAAGTACTGACTAAATGAATTTTAAACAATAATAAACTACTTAACTACGTGAGCAAAAGAAACAAAGTTAATAAATGAATAAATTTTACAAAAGTCCAAAAGAACAAACAGGGTGACCACAACAAGCCGTGGCCAGGCATCTACATATGAAACTAGCCGAACGGAGACGGAAGTTCGATCGGACGGGCGACGCGAAATCACAAAAAAACGAACACAAAATTGGCACAAAAAGCTGTGCCGGGCGCAACTTACAAGCCAGCCGCTGGACACGGTGTTCCAAACGGACTGGGGACAAAAACTATCTGACCTTACAGAGATGATCGATGGTCAGCTGGGCCGCCGGGTAACTTGCGACTCTCAACGCCCTGATAACAATGGTCGATTTTACAGATGGACGGGCTACTCAGAAAATGTCCAAAAGCACGTGGTCCAAAACGCTGTACCAAAAAAAAAGCGTTCCCCAAAAAAAAACCCTAAAATGTCGTAAGGACAAAAATTAGAATAAAGGAAAAGAGAAATGAAGAAGGCAACACAATACTAATAATAAGAATTAAACAAATGAAGGAAAGAAAAAGAAAGAAACACGTGCTCACCTCGAGAGGGTTTTTTTTCCAACAAACTTCCAACTAAAATCGACAGTATATTGGCCCAAAATCCCCAAATCGGGAGTAGACGACGCTTCCTACAAACCAAAACTAGGGCTGAAACGACGTCTGGAATATGTCCGGAGAAAATCCCAATTTCTTGGCTATGAAAAAATAACTTCACTACTCTCCGGAACACACTAAACCAAATACCTTCGAAATCGGACTAGAAGTGAGTATGGCTAGCGGAAATTGCAAATTTTGAAAAAAAGGCGCACGTGAAGAATACGCGGCGATCAACCTATGAAAATCTAAATCCAAACTCCCTAAACCAACATCAAAAAGCATAGGCGTCGCCGGGTGCAGAATAATAAACTGATGGAAAGAAACGCTCTGAAGACTTGCAACCCCGAGCAGAAATATAATAGGATGATAGAAACCTTAAGGAAACCTCTCGAGTTGAAAGAAAAGAGAATAAAGGACATAAAGAAATGAAAGCATCAATTTAGAAAGTTGAAATAGATGAGTACACCACTGGCCTGCTGAAAAGCAATACAATCGAGGTGATCTTCACACATGACAGCTGGGGAAATCGCAAAATCAAAACATAACCACAAAAGGTGTCCTAAAGTCTGACAGATTACCTCAATGATTTCCGTAAACTAAATGAAACACAAAAGTCCGAAAGATGAACAATAAGGCGCACAGAATTGATCAGAAAGAGGGTAAAAATCAAATAATGACGAGAACAAAATAAACAACCAGCAGATACAGGCAATATCCAGAATCCAGCTAGGTGACAAAGATACAAGAAAACAGGGTAATACAAAAGGTAAATCTCAACAAATCTCAGTGAACCTGATAAACTAATAAAAGTAACTCAAACTAGAAGTGAAACAAAATCTACAGTGACCTAAGAAGATAGGGCCGAGGGCTGGGACGGAGGCATCTGCGAAAGACAACTGCGATGGCAGCTAAGGAGAGAAACTAATCATTAAATGGAATAAATAAGTTAGAGATAGCATAACAAACATTCCTAGCACGTTGTAAGTACCATAATCTTATATGAATTTAAATAAAATAAGTATTAAAATCCGAAAAATGTTTTAGTGTAAAATTTCACCGTTACAGGAGTCACATTATTTGAGAGCTTCTACTAAGAAATATCTTTTGTCAGAATGGCCCTCAAAACAAGTCCTGTACAATTTTTACGTAAGAGACTGATGTCGATCTAGAAATGTAATCCAAAAAAATGAATGCGAAAAATGTGCGGGCTTCAAAGTCTGGTCGATATCAGATTCATATTAAAAAAGGAAGAAGCAAGAATGGAAAAAGGAAAGGACAAACAACAAAAATATAACGTTTTTACGATAGACTTGCAGGCTGTGCTCATAGCTCCGAAATCAAATTAATGTAAGTAGTTTTTACTAAGAACAAAACTACAAAAATGCATAATCTGTGCATTTGTAACTCAAATAATAAAGATGGATATTGTTACTTGTGGAACGAGGTTTAAGGTCTAAACGCCGAAGAACTTGCATCTGTGTGGGTCCACGTTATTGAAAAGAAAATTTTGCCACAGATCGATTTAGAAAGATAGGAGAAGAAGATAATAATTTACACTGACGGATGTACGTACCAGAACAGAACAGAAATTGCACTATGTCTAATGCTCTGATGAATTTAGCTATAAATAGTCTTGGTTTAGTATAGGTAATGGTTTGACATTCCAAGAACCGATTTTCGTCGCCTTCTGCACAAGTGGACAAACTTGTTGAGAACCTCTGTAGTCAGGAGTGTCAGATTCTTTTCGATTTGTGACACCGCCAACGTGCCAATTTAGCAATGTCAGTTCATTGTCATTATATAAATTTCAGGGTTTAATTCCCAAGTTTTTCTTTAATATAAAGTATTTGAACACGAAAGGGTTCTTGTTTGAACTATTTTGGTTTCTTTAATCGCTAAATGTTAGTGGTATAATAATTTGTTGTAAAATACCTATCTGATAAATTTTTCCATGCAAAAATCTATCAGACCAAATTTCATTTCTATATAGCAGTCTTTCCTTTTGACGCTCTTTCTGTCAAGAATTGAAAATGAAAGTAACCATGGCAAACTCCACTAATGCAAACTGCATCTTATAGTTTTCCTTGTAGTTCATTACAACAGGAATTCTTTTAATTTTCTTTATGAATATTATTTTCTCATTCCACTAACACAAATTAACTTTCTCTATTTTAGACTCTAAGCTCGCCAGGATGCGTATTAGCTAGTGTAAGAATTTGTCACTTTTGCTGGGAGGGAAAAGATAATTTACGGAACAAGCTTCAACAAAGGCAAGAAGCACTTTCCAATTTGATAATTTATTTTGTGTCTCTCAATTTTACATTGCAATATAACCAATGAGTTCAAATATATTGGGCTTAAAATTGCAATTTTTACATGCCCAAATAGGTGTCAACTAGGGCTGTGCAAAATAATCGATTAATCGAAATGTAATCGATTAATCGATTATTTGATTCTAGATTTTACAATAATCGATTAATCAAATAATCGATGAATCAAATAATAGATTAATCAAATAATTGATTAATCAAATAATCGATTAATCAGATAATCGATTATCTGATTAATCGGCTGATCGATTGTTCGATTATTTGATTAATCGTTTATTTGATCAATTGTTCTCTTGATTAATCTATTATTTAATTAAGCGATTAATTGAATATTTTGTTCCATCGATTAATTATATTAGTACTTTCTTATGGTAAGCTATTTTAGAGCTCTTATTTTTATAACTGATATATCGCATATTATCCATGATTACGGGACGAGCATGATCGTGGATAACTGAAAACAGACAATGCAAACGAACAATTTCCAGTCCTTTAAAACATCAGTACATTACATTACATAGGTAAGTATTTCAAAAGTCCCGCTTGAGTCTTAGCTCTTAGCTTGATAGTTGCTGGTGCTGCTAGCGCATCCAGTCCGCGCGGCGCAAACTTGCAAATCGGGGAAGTACCTGTTCCGTGTCGACGCCGGCTGTATGTAACTCGGGGTGTTACCTGTTAAGTTCGATTTCGAGACATTTTTTATGTTAGTAAACAAAACAATGGCATTTAAACGCGGAAGAAGTGAAGTGTGGAATTATTTTGTAAAAAAAGGAGATTCCGGCGAGTGCATTAAATGCAAACATGTTATCTCCAACAGGGGCAATACCACCAACTTAAAAAATCATTTAAAGAGCAAACATCCATTTGTTTTTGCAGATCTAGAAAGATTAAAATATGCAGAACAACATGCCAAGTAAGTACCTTCAAATTCAATGAGGCGTTTGTTGTCTTGAAAGGCATTTTGATTGCGAGATGCTCACAAAATAATATGCTTTCCTTACATTACAATCACTTGTAGATCTCTTATTCTCTTGAAGCTTATTAATATCCTGTTGGATTTGAGTTTGAAATAAATTAAATGTTCAGTATTTATTTTCAATAATTTTGACAATATTTATATATAAGGATATACTCAGTCAGACGAGTTCTGTTAAAGCCAGGTTATCGCAAACAATTTAGGTAAACGGAACAAAGGGTAGGGGTTGCTATTCGAAAAAATGCAATGCTGTTATCTCTTTTTGGCATTATAAGAGAATTGTTGAAGTGAAAATTTGTCCTGAACTTTTTAAAGAATTTATTCTTTACTTTTTGATGGCAGTGACAGTGACTTTTCTATTAATAATAATGATTTATAATTCAATATTGTTGACCTAGGTCAATAATAATTCTATATTATTGGCCTAGGTCAATAATGAACCAATCGTTATAAGCAAGAGGTGGAGAAAAACAATTTCTCGGCATAAATAGCGGTCAATACTGAAATGTTTTAAGGCTAGCAGTGAAAAAAAATAAGTTACACGCATTTAAAAACAATTATGTTCATGCCTACGTGAAACGCAAAATACAAAAAATAGCAAAGAAAAGAGTTTACATAATTAATTAGCTACAATTTGAAATAGTCGTATTAAGAATTAAGACCCAGTTTTACACCCACGATTTAACTTAAACTTAAATTAAATACATTATACTTATACAGTGTGAGTAAAAAGTCTGGAACTAATTCGATAATCAATTCAGGGATAATTTCTGGCGAAAACTTGGACACGTCAACCTAATTTTTTTGAAATGCTTCTTTTTTAATAATTGTCGTATTTGGATAGTCTTTTGATTTCGTACTGTGACGTCATTGCCAATTTTTTTAAAAGGCTCCCCATTAGAGATGTGCAAAAAGTATCTATTCGTTACTTAGTATCAGATACTCTCTTGGATTCGAAGTATCTGGTAGTGCCAAACGAAAGTATTCGTTACTGGGTATCGATGTGAAGTGAACGCGAACGAATAACTTGCGTAACCACGGGAAGTGGGAAATGAATCCGTATCGAGTAACGAATACCGCATAGGATATTTTATGGTTCCGATGTCCGTGCAGTAGCAGTGTTATTAGTATTCCTATTCGATATCGAGGTACCTATATTTATTTTGCGTCTGGGGTGTGGTGTTGTATTCGCATATCGCATCGCAATGAGTGCCGCTCGAAGGCAGCAGTAATAAAAGATAAAAGCTTATGCAGGTCCAAAAGCTTTGTAGGCATTTCCTTAGGTATTTTGTTTATGGTTCATAAATTGGAAGTAGTTATGCAGAAAGGAATCAAACCACATGATTTATAGTAATGAGACAAGTCTTACCTACCTATTTTTTAACTTGGTTATTTAATAAATTTAATATAAAAAATTTAAGAACTGAAGGAAATTAATTGTTTTTCTAGTGACCACTTGCGAATATCACACGGAGTAGCCGCATGTACTAAGAATAGCATCAGTATGTATTTAAACCAGTAATCAGTTACCGTGCTGTACAGCCACTGTAGTTTACCGGCAATCGATACTAAGTAACGAATACAAAGTATCAGATACTCATACAAGAAGTATCGATATCTACTTGATACCGAAAAAAGTATCAGTTGCACATCTCTACTCCCCATTCTCTTTTTGCAAAGTGATTCTGAAAGTTGACTGCTTTTAATGAAAAATCGTGTAGAAAGTAACTGTTTTAAATGGTTTTAAACTTTCGTTACCGTAGTGTTCATTACAAAGAGCTTGCGATGTGCTACAATTTATTTTTAAGTTGATATTTATTATTGTCCTTTGACTCAATTCTTTGTCTTCGCCTTCATTAATCAAACTGCAAATTCGTGATAAAAGTATGACTTTCAAAACTAGTACAAATAAATATTGAAGTCGTGGTTGGATAGTAGCTGAAATTATACGAATTCAATGATATGCCACAGTATGACATTTACATTGATATTTTTTGAAATAATCAAGTTTACAGTAAAAACAAAAACTTGCAAAGAAAATGAGTTAGCCATGGAATACTGACAGTTTAATTGATAGGAAACTATGTAAATTTGTTAAAATAACATTAATTAACTAAAAACAACAGTTAAAGTTGGTGTCCAAAATGCCATTCATGCACTTCTTGGCAATTCAGAAGCCGCAATCGAAATTCCTAGAAAACATTACGGAGGGTGTCTGGTTGAATTGCTCTAATTTCGTTGCAAATTTTCTGTTGTAATTCATCAATCGTATTCGGCCAGGTAAAATAAATTTTGCTTTTGATAGCGCCACAAGAAAAAATATTTTGAAGACGTTCACTACCGTTTTTTGGCAGATGCTGTGGTTGGCAGCCAGCTCCCGTGTAGTTCGAGGACGATTCTTAACATGACCGAACTATAAGAATTTGTGTTCGATTGTAATAGGCTCTTGTTCTGAGTTCTGAATACTTATGGTTGAAAAGCTCACACATCTCTGCTTGTGTTCTACCTGGCTCTCAATAACCAATCATCATCAAAATTTAAATTATTTGTGATATCACACCATCTCCATTACGAATCTTACAAAATAATTAACAAAAGTATGGGGAGCCGCTAAAAAAATGGGCGATGACGTCACAGTAAGAAACCAGAAAACTATCGAAAAACGACAATTGTCAAAAAAAATGCACTTTAAAAACATTATTAGGTTGACGTTTGCAAACGTTCTTTCCAGAAACGATTCATGAATTTTTTATCGAATTAGTTCCAGACTTTTTACTCGCACTGTATTTACGCATTTAATATTTGCATCAATAGAATTGCTGGTACTGGAATTTTAAAGGTTTATTTCTTGTAAACGTATAGTAGGTAGGCACCTACAATTTACACCTGGCACTGTAGCACTGGGTCTACCTTGGTATAATTATAAGTATAACGATTAATTTTAATAACTCAGTAAAAATCAATAGCCCAGAAACGTTTTCTCGGCCATCGTCAGGAGAAAGTTGGTCATCGTCCAACCTTCGTGGCCATAATTATGAAAGTAACGTTTCTTCACTCCGGCAGGAGTCCAATTCATCATATCAAGAACATTCCAGCCACCAGGGTCTGCGTATTTCAACCCCAGCGACATCACCTGTTGAAACATTATATCAGGAACTTACAAATTCACAACTGCTCCCAGGACGACCAATTCAACAGTATTTTGGACTATTTCAATAAATTAATAAGAAAAATATTTAGAACATGAACTCATAATCATTTTTAGTTTCCTGGTTAAATAATAATGCATTTTAAGTTGTAACTTTTCATCCTTACTTATTTAAATAAAACATGATGTTATTTTTCTTACCTTAATATAATCCTTTAATACATGAATTATAGCTTCGCATGTCTCCATGATAATTTCGCTTATTGTTGTTGGAGCGATAAGAGTGGAGAATTTCAGATCCTCGAAGGATCTGCCAGTTGCGAAAAATCGAAGTGTTACCGCCAGCCTTTCATTAGCTGATATTGACTGCCTCATATTTGTATTTTGCTTCACAATATAAGGACTTAACATCCCCAGGAGTTCATAATATAAATTCATGTTCATTCTAAAATAGTTACAATAATCTTCCGGATCTGTATTTCTAATGTAATTTAAAAGATTTAAGTGCGTGTATTTTTCTCGTTTGGATATCCATTTTTTAACCCAACGCCTTTTTTTTACTCTTCTCTTCGCCAAGTTTGCCAAAATAATTGCAACACAAGCTTTTTCCTTATTATTCATGCCAGACATACAAAAGTAGTTGACGTCGACGTGCCAATACGAAAACTAAATATTGATGAATGTATTGACCGTATGAGGTCTGCATCAGTATACTGATATAAAAAAATACTGGCAGTAAAACTGATCGTCTGAGGGCCGCTGAACTGAGTACTCATTTGGCACTGAAGACTCCATGTAAAAGCTTAGAGTTTTGTATTGAAACAGTTTTCAGTTTCAAGGTCGAAATTCATGTGACCTAGAATTTTGAAAACGGGTTCAGACTGACATAACTGTCAAAAGTGTTTGTCAAAAATAAATTATCAAAGTCAATCATCAAAATAGAACTAAACCTCAAATCGTTTTGGTATCTCAGAAATATAATGGCAAATAATTTTTGATAAAAGAAACATTTGGAAAGATGATAAAATCAAAATAATGTTGGAAGTATTTCGAGAACAGAACATTTTGAAACTTTTTTATGGAAAAAGATACAAAAATGCGGAAATTTATCAGTTAGTTCACCAGGAAATGTGCTCTAAGGGGATCTCTAATAAAAATCCTGATCAAATAAAGAATAAATGGAAAGCATTAAAAACGCTTTTTAACAACTGCAAGAAATCCAATTATAAAAGTGGCGAAGAGAGACGAGAGTGTGAATACTTCGATATATTGAGTGAAATTTTGGAATTGAGACAGTCATCGAGTACCGATGGTAATAAAATACTTAATTTGGTGCAATAATTGTTATTCTTATAATGTAATAGGTTAAATTTCAGAAGTTGATAGCCTGCAGAAAACTCATCTAGAAATTGAAGTGGGTACTGATATTTCCGACGCAGAACTAGTGGAACATGTAAATTCGGAATCACCTACTGACAGAGTTATCTCAGAACCCTGTACCAGTTTTCAATCGACTTCGAGAACTCCTCATAGGCGAAAGAGAGTAAAAGACGGCGAAGAATTTATTTCTGCCCAAAAGGAAATGATGGAATTTCTGAAACATCAAAAAAAGGCCGACGAACGGTCAATGAGGGCACTTTCTCAGAACATGGAAAGAATATTTACAACGTTTACAACTTCCTAGGAACAGATTTTAAAAGTTCCCATGCAGATGCCAGTGTGGAAAATAATTAAGGAACTAATTCGATATTTTCTAAAATAGGGTGTTGCGGCAAAAACGTTCGGACACGTCGATTTTTAATTTTGCACATTTTAGCGTCTTTTGTTTTTTTAGAGGTCAACGTGCCCTAGAGTTATGACTTAATCGATTGTTTTCTTAAATGAAACCCGACTCTTTTAATTAGCTTATTCGATAGAAAGTTTTTGTGAGCAAGGACATGTAAAACTTTCATGAGGTTGCATAACAGAATTTGTGAAAAAAATTTAATTAAAAAAATCTTACATAAATCTAGCGGTTCTGTGCGACTGCCCGTGTTGTAAAATCAAATCGCCTTTGATGAGAAATTTTGACGTTTGAGATTTCTAACTGTAATAGTGGAGTTACTCGCACTTGTTGGCCATCCAAAGTTTACGGTATTTTTATAAAACTATGAGTCTAAGCGAAAGGGAGCGCATCGAAATCCTAATGATGATTGGATATGGAGACAGGGCAATAACTCAAAATGAAGTTTGTGAAATATTTAATGAAAAATATCCAAATCGAGAGCCAATAACACGTTCAACTGTGAGTAAAATCGAGAGCAAATTCAGGGAAATTGGAAATGTTAGGGACAGAGCTGGACGTGGTCATCCAACACTAGATAAAGATACCAAATTGAATGTTTTATTGGCTGTGCAAGAAAATCCTCATTCAAGCAGTCGCCAGCTTGCTGTAGACAACCAAATAAGTCATGCTTGTGTCCAAAACATTTTTCATAATGAAAAACTCTACCCGTATAAAGTTAAACTGGTTCACGAACTATCTGAGGACGACTTCGACCGTCGTCTACAATTCTGTGAAGAGATGCAAAGAATCTGCAATCACAACGAAATGTTTGAACGAAATATTTTATTTTCAGACGAAGCTACTTTTTGTTTAAACGGCATTGTAAATAAACAAAACTGCAGAAACTAGACATCAAGAAACCCTAACTGGATAATGGAAAAAAATACACAGCACCCTCAGAAAGTGAACGTTTGGGGAGGAATATTGAGAGACAGAGTATTAGGAACAATATTTTCGATGGGGCGTTAACAGGAGAAAGATATTTGGAATTTTTACAATTTCAGTTAGTTCCTGCGTTAGTAGAATAATTGTTTCCAGATTTAGATCAGCCAGACATGTTCAATAATGAGATATGGTAACAGCAAGATGGTGCGCCACCACACTATGTAGCAAGAGTTCGCGCATATTTAAATGAAAGGTTTCGCAATCGGTGGCTAGGTCGACGGGGAGCTATGGAGTGGCCCGCACGATCTCCAGACTTGACGCCTCTCGATTTTTTCTATGGGGATACTTAAACAGCAAAGTGTACGTGAATAGACCGACGAATTTAGAAGAACTCAGAGAGCGGATTAGGTATGAAATGCATTTAATAACTTCTGAGATGATACAGGAAGTCTAAGACCACTTTGTTTTAAGGTTAGGTTATTGTCAGATTACTAACGGACAAGATTTCGAACATTTTCGTTTAGTTTTCATTATTTATTTTGAACATCTTGGTTTTTTCATGATTGATTTTATATAAAGTTAAGTATCGCCTATTCGTTTTTATTATGTTTATTTTTTTTATTGTAAAGTTGAACGTGTTATCGGTTCTCGATTTGGATATTTTTCATTAAATGTTTCGCAAACTTCAATTTGAGTAATTGTCCGGTCTCTATATCCAATCATCATTAGGATTTCGATGCGCTCCCTCTAGCTTAGGCGCATATTAGCTTCCTAGCCGAGCTAGGTAGCTATTGTGATAGTCGCTTTTTGGCCATGGTGTTTTTTCAAATGTGGACGTTTCAGGTTATTCTAAGACTTTTTGGCAAGGTGGCACATTTCCGTCCGTATGTGTGTGTGTGTGTGTATGTGTGTGTGTGTGTGTGTGTGTGGGTGTGTGCGCGCGTGTGTGTGTGTGTGCGCGCGCGTGCGTGCGTGCGTGTGTATGTCTGTTGGCACTTTTGCGGGAAAACGGCTCCACAAATTTTGCTGAAATATTGCATACGTATATCAGAGATGGTCCATAGGAAACTGACGAGACGTTTTTTTTAAGCACTTTTGAGCCAAGATTTGGCGTCATCGAACATTTTTTTCAATGAGACCGTATATATTTTCGTATTGCATCGGATAGAGGGTATTTTTCGCTACACGATGTGCGAAAATCGTAATAGGTTGTATAAGGAAAAAATTGAGAAAAAAAATACGAAAAGAGGGCGCGCGCGGCAAGCGCCCTCCAGTTCAGTTGTGGCTGTGGCTAGGAAGCCGTTCTGTCAATGCACTAACAACTAGTTTTTTTAAAAATGCCAAAAAACTTTGGATGACCAACAAGTACGAATAAGCTAATTAAAAGATTCGGGTTCCATTTAAAAAAGCAATCGATGACATCATATCTCTAGGGCACGTCCACCTCTAAAAAACAAAAGACGCTAAAATGTGCACAATTAAAATTAAAAATCGCGTGTCCGAGCGTCTTTGTCGCAACACCCTATTTTAGAAGATATCGAATTAGTTCCTTAATTATTTTCCACACTGTATATTGTTGTAAATGATAACTTGAAACCATCTTTTTTATGAGGGGTGTAGAAATTTTTATAAAGGGGTCAAATAGTGTTCAAGCTATTGAAGAATTAATTAAACGTTCTGAAGGTGTTATTGAAGACGAAAAATTAACCATTGATGTCATTTCCAATCTACTAGAATCATTAATCATGTAATTCCTGCAGTCACAAATCTAGCTTTGTTTGCATACGGTTTTCATCCTGAAACAATTGTTATTTCATATATGCTTTTATTTATATCTCCACATACATACAAATTTTTACGAAACGTGGGGATTATTATCTTGCCGTGCTCGAATACCGTAAAAAATCTGTGTTCAGATGTTCAGAACACAAACACGCTACCAAACGACACAAACTTTTTAGCGGATATTAAAGAAAAAAAGATATTTAAAATCACACGAGTGTTTTGTATCATTAATGTTAGACGAAATCCATATCAAGTCGCATTCGGATTATAAGGTAGGAAATATTGTGGGAACTGCCTATGGTTCTACAAATCTTGCAACAGCACATGTGTTCATGGTTCAAAGTTTCTTGGGTACTTTTAAAGATGTCGTTCATATTTTACCAGTTCACAAAATGAACACCAGTAACTTGTTTTCAATTATTAAGAAGGTAGTACTAAGTTTAGAAAATATAGGTTTCAAAGTCGTTGTTATTGTTACAGTAATGCCCCAGTTAAATAACCAGATTATGTATTTTACTATACCTACTAGTTCTATTGCTCGCATATTCTTGCCATAAGAAACAATAACAATGACAGCAATAGTTTTTTTAGTACACATAGACCCAATAAGTACTGGTGAAGTCACGTGAGTTACGTTTTTTTTATTTCTTAAATGTACCATTGCTAACTGTCCCATTCGTTGAAAGAACATTCATGTAGCCGTCCACAACGTTCTGTTTCTTGGGTTTCAAATAAAAGAATTAGGGAACTTAAAGCCTGGCATATTGCCAAACTAATAGGGTAAATGCGCCAGTAGTCCGACCACTTAACCCAACATTTGAAAATATTAAATGATAAAATATATAATTTTGCACTTATTAACTTACAATTTTTGCATACTTATGGATGAATTTCGATGTATTAGACCCAGTACATAGTTTTTCAACAATATAAATAGAAAATTTTATTAAGATAACAAATTAAAAAAAAACTGAAATTTCCAGTATTCGGCAATTATAAATTTAATGTCGGCCACTTCTAGACCGATAGTCAGCCACCATCTAAATTGCTTAAAAACAGTGGTCGTTCTTGATATATAGACTGTATCAAAATTCTTTGAACGATGATATAGATTTGTAGGAATCTAAGAAACAACAGATTTACTTGCGTTATAGATGGTGCTTCAGTCGATTACATTTTTAATTCGTTTTGCAAATGGTATTCAGTTCAAAATTTCTGTTATTGAAGTAAGCAACCACAAATTTTACAATTTACATACATAGTTTATCTTTCCTTTCTAGTTTAAACATAAAAGTTAATACGTTTTGCTGCGAATGTACTTATCTGTCTATTATGAGCAGGCAGTGCACGTACATAAGTAGGTGCCTACCTAACCGAGGGAGATGATCAGTAAATCAAAACCGATAAAAACACTTTTAGTACGTAATACTTATGAGGTGTATTATAATTCACATGTACCCCTTAAAATTGTAAAATGTATATCAAAACAAACATTTGTATTTTAAAATATGTTAGAACTCTGAAACCATTAAAATTCTAAAACTATTAAAACTCTAAAACTATTGAAACTCCAAAACTATTAAACCTTCAAAACTATTAAAAATTTAAAATTGTTAAAACTCTAAATCTATTAAAACTAAAGCTATGAAAACTCTAAATGTACGTATTTAAACAATTAAACTCTAGGCACATATTTAAAACTGCATATTAAAAGTCTAAAACTATTATAACTCAAACTATTGAAACTCTAATTGTAAGTATTTAGAACTATTCAAATTTTACCACTACATATTAAACTACATATTATTAAAAATCTTTCAAATTTAAAGTTTAAATAAAGAATTATATAATCATATTATACTATCATCATAGCTTAAATATTAGCTAACAATTGCGCTGTCGGCGGTATCCTTTGATGTATATGTAAGTATCCTGTGTTTCGGTCGATTTTCCCCTGCGATGACTTTTGATACTGTGACATGCTGTCTGGCAAATGCATGATACATGCGAACTGTCGTATATTGCAGCGTGCGCTAATTGTCTAATATTTAAGCTATGTAACTATTTATTTAAGTACAATAAAAACAAGTGAAATATTGATGAATTGAAAAATTACTACGCGTACTACCAATTGAATTTATTGTTTTTTCCTATTATGGTTTTCTTTAAATTCAATGTTTTTTCCCTTCAAGCTACGAGGTATTCGATTTTCCTTTGTGGTTTTCTTATGCCCCGTAGGTAAATACTGAAATTCAGTTATCTAGTTATCTTATTTCATGGATATCATTATTATTTTTATTGTTCTGTCAATTTTAGTTTCCTTGCCAACTGTCATAATAATTAATTTGTTTACAATAATTTTATTTATATATTTCTGATGATGGAATCGTTGTGAATTCTGAAACCGGTCAATTTATAATAATAAATTGTTATATTGGTAGTACGCGTAGTAATTTTTCAATTCATCATGAATTTCTACCAAATAGTAAAGTCAGAAAATATTAACTACAAGTGAAATAATTGTCTTGAATTTCATCATAAGTAGAGCAAGGCATCTAAGTAAAATTCCTTTTCATTTTAGGGCTAGGCAACTGAAAATTATGTATATAGTTTTATCTACAATCATAAGACATACCTATAAATATATACCTTCCTCCGATTCTTCCGCTTCGTTTTTCCAAAATCTTAAATTTAAGATTGGCCTTCCATAACCAATATGTTGTGATCACTATCTATATCTGCTCTTGGATAATTTCTACAGTCCCTAACTTGATTTCTAAATCTCTTCCTAACGAGAATGTAATCTATTTGATATCTCCCTAGGTCTCCTGGCATCTTCCACGTATAGAGTCTCCTAACGTGTTGTTGAAATAGTGTTCGCGACCGTTAGGTTATGTTTATCGCAGAACTCTATCAGTCTAACTCCCCTATCGGTCCTATTGCCTAATCCAAAGGGGCCAACTATTCCGCCTTCTCTTCCTATGCCTACGACTGCATTGAAATCTCCTACAATTATTAAATTTTCGTGTCCTTTCACAAAATCTAGCACATGTTGAATATCAGAATATCACTATAAACTGCCTTGCAGAAAAATGTGGTCTTAAATTTAAGACCAGCAATAAATACTTGCCTGGCTACCTAGCAAACCAAAATTTTATTGCACTTATGATTCAAGAGTTCTAAGAAATCCTAAGTTTATCGATTCATTTTATTTGTGTATGGGGAGTAGGAGGAAAGCATTTAAAGTAACGTAGAGTAAGTTTTAGATTTAGATGGTCACAAAATTTTTCATATAATATGGGCAAGTTGTATATCAATGAAATAAGAAACATATGTTTTTTCAACAAAGCGTCCATTAGAAAAACAAAGTTGATGATGATGATCTGATCTAAACGAAACGTTTTTCAGTAAATCCATGAGAATGTTCTGATAGAGCGCAAAAAAGTGCTCTAATAATGCATCCATATCTTTTTCCCACAGGAGATTAAATATTTGAGATGCACGGCAAAAACGAGAAAGCATTTGAGATAAATCAATTTCTCAACGGTATATTGGCGAGCGCCAAATTTTGCAAAAGTACTGGAGTATACTCCACACAATAATCTAAACTATTTTCCAATATCTATGTATGCTTAATCTAGCCTGCACTTCCAAAAAAAGAATCTTAATGTGATTTCTATTCAGGGTACAGCTAACGTTCCCTCCAAACAACAACAACAACAAAGTGCAGAGGCAAAAGACAAATTCTTTTGCGTTTTTCGATTTGCCGAACCAAGAAAGAAATGCAACAAGAATAACAGAATTGTGTTTTATCGCCATCCAGAGAGCACATCTTAACTTGCAAAGTTTTCCACGTGTGCAAAACAAACTAAATTTAATATTCAATCCAAGAAAACCAATCCAGCAAGAGACAGCAAAAATTACCGAATTAAATAATGAACTCCTGGAGCAGCAAGCGGAATTTCAGGATACCGTAGATAATCATAAGACATACCTATAAATTCCGAACACATTGTTTAAATATTGCATGTTTTGAATGTGTATGGAAAACCGCAGACCAACTGGTTTCGTCCTCCTGGGACTCATCAGTACGATGCTTTCCCGTACACACTCAAACCGTGTAATTTAGCTTGCTATATATGCTGCCGCGCTCTGGGCAGATATCAGCAAGTGACAATTACATTGAGTAATTATCTGGGACTAATCAGTGGTACTGGATCGTTCGAACAACTACTCCTCGGGCAAATACCCCGCCAGGAATTGAATTATAGAACTAAATCCAGATCTTTTGTATTACGAGACATCACAGAATGCTACCCCACCTAAGGTGCCTTTGAAGCAAACTTAATGTGTCTCCATGTATGTAAGTGCTTTGAAGCAGGTCTTTGTTTAAATATTGCATGTTTTGAATGTGTATGGAAAACCGCAGACCAACTGGTTTCGTCCTCCTGGGACTCATCAGTACGGTACTTTCCCCTACACCCTCAAACCATGCAATTTAGCTTGCTATATGTGCTGCCGCGCTCTGGACAGATATCAGTAAGTGACAATTACTTTGAGTAAGTACCTCCACCACACCACCATTCTTCTGATGCTCTTGTTTATTTATCTTCGTGGCGTAGCGGCTTGCTCTTCTCTTTTCATACGGATATGCTACGGCTCTCTCTCCGTGACGCGGTGAAATAGAGAACAATTATGAATGCTAATTTAAGTCTGTTGGATTTAATGGGCATTCCAATTATGCATTGTTACAACGTACATGGAAACACATTAAGTTTGCTTCAAAGCCACCTTAGGTGGAGTAGTATTCTGTGACGTCTCGTAGTACAACAAATCAGGATTTAGTTCTATAATTCAATGCCTGGGGGGGTATTTGCCGAACGGTCCAGTACAACAGTACCACGCATAGTCCCAGATAATTACTCGAAGTAATTGTCACTTGCTGATGTCTGTCCAGAGCGCGGTAGCTCCTAATAGACCACACAACCAAATTTCGAGGCCTTTGGTAGTTCATCCAGTCAGCCCGACTTTTTGTTATCTTATATTTACGGAGTGCATCGCATCTCGAATTCTGCATGAGCTTTATGGTTGGAGTGAACCATGGGGACTTAGGTCGAGTCACCCTAACACTTCGAAGAGGAGCATGACGCTGAAAAGTTTGAGTAATAAATTCAGTAAACATTAATTTTAGCATAAATAACCTCCTCGCGTATCAGAGAAAACCAGTCCAAGCTTTCCAAATCATTTCTAAATTTACGTAAGTCAAATTGTTTAAAGTCCCTGTACGTTATTATTACAGGAGTAAATTTTGTAGAAAATAAATTGAGCTTACTAGAAACCAAATGGTGGACAGAAATAGTCAGCATTCACAACTACAGCACCAATCACAGTATTATCATCACTGATGTAAATAGGATCCAGTAAAGTAAGCAATTCACAAGCAATCCGAGTTGGATCATGAATTAACTGGGTAAAACCATACGCATTAAAACATCTATCCAGAGGATTGTTACCATTCAATAAATTCACATTCACATCACCTATACCTAGCAACATGTCCGACGTTGGCAAAACCACTGAAATTTTTGTGTCCAACATATCAACAAAAGCAGCACAATTCGTATTAGGTGGCCGGTACACAATGCCTAGTACAACTTCCTTACTATTTACTTTAAGTCTCAACCAAATTTGCTCAAACTTAACGTCAACAGGAAAATCAAATGATATATTTGCAGTATAACAGTTTTTCATATAGACACCCACACTACCTCCCCTGTGTGCTCTGTCACTTCGCAAAAATGAATAGCCACCAATCCCAACCACGTCAGATGGTATATTATCATGCAGCCACGTCTCGGTGACCCCGACAAAATCAAAAGAATGCTCGTTAATCAAGTCACGAAATTCAGTAAACCCAGTACACAATGACCTTACATTTAAATGAGCAAAACTAACTGGTGACATTAAGAACATTTCATAAGTAAGTACATTCGCCACATTTAAACATGGCGAACCAAGCGTCTGCCAAAATTAAAAAATCACAACTACAGAAACACAGACTCAATATAAAAATACACAGTTTCAAACTCTGAACAATCTCATGACTTATCTTAAATTTATTACATTTTTGTCTAATGGACATCATTCAGGTCAGCAAGACATTTTATATAATATATGTTTGACTTATGTGTCATCCGCGTCATAATCTTCCCATTCCTCGTGATATTTGACGTTTTAGCGTTGAATGACTAATCTGGGAAGAAGAGCAACCTTATGGCAGAATGCGTGACCGATAAATGTATAGACCGCTAGGATCGCTGCGATCGAATCACCTCGCGCCATCTTTATTGCTATACAAGAACTAGGAGCAAGAAATAGCTTTACTTCGTGGTTTGAGGATAGACTAACGGAATAGGAATTCAAAATTCTCGCGCTCTCCCACGTCCCATGGTGCAACGGTGCAACGCAAGCAACTGTCAAGTAGTGTCAATGTCAATTGTCATCAATGATAGATTTTCATTGAATTACAAGTCGATCAAGGGTTTTACTCTTTTCGCTTTCGTTATTGTCGTTTGTCGTTTGATATTGACTGTGTTTCGTGTTTTTCTCTTTGTAATAAGTAACTCAGAACATTGTTAGCTATGAGTTTTTCGATAGCAAGTCATTGTTGCGTTTATGCCAAATGTAAGAACTCTAGAAGTACTATTCCGAAGTTGAGTTTTTATACGTTCCCCATAAAAGAGGAACCGCGTTGCAAAATGTGGATTGTGAATAGTGGGAACTCAAGACTTTTAGAACTGAATAGCACAGAACTTAAAACGAAAGTTATTTGTGAACAGCATTTTCTACAATCAAGTTTTCGAGACTTTAGGGCATCCAAAAAATTCCTGAATAGAAATGCTGTGCCCATTAAATACGGCCAGGGTGAGTATCAAAATTAATTATTATACAGTGATTATTGTAATACGAAACATGTCCAGAAAATAAGTTCCGATTTACCATAAGCACTATACCCGTTGAATGACTAATTAGTCTTTCAACGCTATACCTACCTACAAGATCTTTTTTTCAAATGTTATAAGAATATTTACCAGGGTGTCCACCTGGGAAAGGTTTTCTTCATATCCATATTAATCTTCGTACTAAAAAGTTATCTAAAAAAATCTTATTTTTTTTAATGAGCTCTCCCATTTTTCTGCTCAGTACCGAACCCTTTTGTTTTTAAATGTAATGAATATTATTGCATGTTTGAATCCTTGAAATGATTTCAGTAGGAAGTTGTTAAAGATGATTTTTCTCTGAATTGCATGTTTTTTGAGTTACCAAAATTTTTGTGAAGATTTTGACAGATGTAGGTATCTTTGTAATGAATGAAGCTGTGCCTGTGCCAGTGATATTTTGGTGAGATGGGATCATTCTCGAGGAGAAAATATTATACAAGAGGGTACCTATTAGAGATTAGGTACCTACTTGACCAAGTTAAAAAATTTCTAAACTATATTTGCTCAAATAATTCATAAACAAGAAAAATACTTTTCCAGATTATGTGCACATTTTCAAAAAGAAATAGATCATGTAAGTAGTGCTTGCGGCAAATGCATATTACAATTTATTTATTTTAATGAACTTTTCCGTACTCCACCCTTTAAATTTTTTAAATTCTTTTTGATATCAACAGGAACATTGGACATAAATATGTCACTCGACATGTCACAAAAGAGAGCATCGTGTTCTGGAGAAAGTAGTGCAATATCATCACCACAAAGTGGCATTCAACAAATTTATCGCAAGACTGCTTCACAAAATGTAGACTCCGAGCCCACTACAGGTGTGCAGACCATTGCATCAAACAGATCACCGTTTAGCACTTCGTCACCGATAAAGCAAGTGTTCAATACTGCCAGAGTAAAAAGTAAGTTACCTTTATCTTTATGTACTTATAGTTAACTAAGTCAGAATTAACACTTCTGTTTCTGTATAATGTTAGAAAATGAGAAACTAAATTGGAAAGTGTTTGGGCTTTCCTGAATTGCCCTCAAATAACCATATCTAAATCATAAAGAGACATTTACAGCTAACATGGTGTACTATGGCCTTTTCTGTGAAGAGATTGAGATCACTTTTCGTAGTTTAAAAGCGTAATTATTTTTACATAGGTACTACCTACCGTCGTACTATGTACTTCGGTTGAGTGACTAATTAGCCATTCAACGGTACCATTTACTGACACAATGCCTTTGAACACACATACTTCTTCTTTTTAAATGGTTTCATTTTTTCTTATTGTCTGCAGGAAATTTGAAACTGGACATAGATGTGGCCCAAAAGGCAATATCATCATCTGAGGACAGAAATGTAACCCCATCACCAAAACTGCGAGTAACGAAAACATTGCGGACATATGGTATCCCAAGGATTGAGCCAAAATGTGTTTCGGAGAATACAGACTCTGACACCACTGAAGTTCTTCAGTTTCTTGTATCAAACAGACAATCACTATGCACTCCATCGCCAATGAAACATGTGAGCGACACTGCAAGTTCATCTGCTTCTTTTACTAAGAAAATAATTGATATGCCTAGCCCTGCAGAAAGTTTGACACCCCGGAAAAGGAAAATGAGGAAGAGGATTGTTGAACTGAAAAGAAATTTGAAGAAAAAGAGTGCTGTTGCTTCTAGGTTGCGACAAAAAACTCTCTCTTTTAGCACAAGAAACGTGTTAGCCAACCTGCTACAGAATAAATCACCTTCAGTGAGAACGCTAATATATATGCAGTGTTTTCATAGGAAAAGGGGAATGTGGACTAAGGGAGAAAAAGAATTAGCACTCTCACTATACTATAAATCTCCAGGAAATTACAAGTTTTTGTTAAGAACCCTTGGTTTTGTGCTGCCGGGAGTGACCACTATCCAGTCATGGCTACGAGTTTTCAATCTGCGAACAGGGACCAATACTACATTAATAACAAAATTGAAACTTAAGGTACGAAACATGTCAGAAGAAGAACGTGAATGTGTTCTAATGTTTGACGAGATAGCATTAAAGAAAGGATTATGTCACAATGCAGTCCACGATGTAATTGAGGGATACGAAGACTTTGGGAACTTAGGGAGAACATCTAAACTAGGCAATCACGCGTTACTATTTTTTATAAGAGGCCTTTTGCACAATTGGAAGTTACCATTCTCATACTATGTATCATGTGGACCAACTAAGGGAAATATTATTACAGAGTTAGTGAAAGAAGTTGTTTGGAAGCTTCAGTCGATTGGTCTTATTGTGAGAGTGATTGTTTGTGATCAGGGTGCAAATAATCGGAAGGCATTGGCAAATTTGGAAGCCTCAAAAGAAGATCCATTTATTCTTGTCAACGGTCAAAGAATTTTAACAATTTTTGATACTCCTCATTTGTTAAAGAGCCTTAGGAATAATTTCATGAATGCAAAACTTAAAATTTATGTGAGGGGAAAGAGAATATGTTGGTCGGACATCACAAAAGCTTATGAAATTGACAGAAGCAGTTTCACGACAAGAGCTATGTTGAAAATAACCGACAAACATTTACATCCAACAACATTCCAAAAAATGAGGGTAAAATACGCTGCCCAAATCTTCAGCAATTCTGTTTTTGCTGCCATTCTTACTTGCTTTGCGAAAGGCCAACTTCAATCAGAAACAGCTATGGACACCGCTAACTTTATTCGAAATGTTAATAATATTTTCGATTGCTTAAATAGCAGAATTCTTCGTGAAAGCAACCCTTACAGGTGTGCATTGTCAGTATACAAGCTGTTGCCACAAAAGGCACTTGAAGAAGCTTTGGACTTATTTAAAACCATCGAAATCTTTGAAGGAGATAAATTAAGATCTAATATATATTGTATTGATGGCTTTATTTGGACTATTCAAGGAATTCTGAAACTATGGATTGAGTTACAAAATGAAGGAAAGAAATTTTTATTAACCTCCAGACTTCAGCAGGATCCAATTGAAAATGTTTTCTCAGTGATCCGTACACGAGGTGGATATAACCCTCAACCCACTGTCCGATTGTTTCGCATAGCATTACAACACAACATGCATATACGGTTACAAGCACCTGTTGCAGCAACAAATTGTGAAATTGATGAAGATGAAGCTTTACTGTTAGAAGATGAAGATGAAAAAGGAAATGAGCAATCGGATGCAGAAGAAGGCACTTCAGAGTTACATGCAGAACCACTGCTTGAAGAATCATTGGAAGAAGTGGAAGGTGAGGTGACCAGTTCAGGGCAGGAAAGTGTTTCAGAAATGTCATCGCAACAAACATTAGAGACATGCACGACTGTATATTTTGCAGGTTACTTATGCTACATCTTATTCAAAAAGAACAGCTGCATGAACTGCAGAGATGAACTTCTTAAAAGTACCGAGTCGCTTCTCAGTTCTTCAGAGTTTTTCATTCTTAGCAAGGACTATGGTGTCAAAGAGTCCATACAATATTTAGCAAGACCCAGTGACTCAATGTGTGATGTGGTGAAATTTTTGTTGCAAAAGTTCAATGTGTGTTTCAATACCTTTAAACATGAGTATAATGTGAAGAGCAAAATTAAAGCCAGTTTATTATTATCTGTAGAAAACTCATTTAGTGACTGGTTGAATAAGTGCAAGCAACACAAACTATTTATTATTGATTTGTTGATAAAAGTGAAGTTATATCGTTCTTTGCGCTGGGAAATAGAAGATGCAGAAAAAAAGACAATGTCGAAATATGCTAAACCTCACAGAAAGGTGACAATTTTATCTTAGATAAACATAAACTTAACATTTTACAGTGCTCGCCAAAAAAAAATTGACACTTGTAAATCTTGCGTTCCTGAAGTAAGTATGTATAAAATTTTAAGAGGTCAATTTTGGAAATAGACAATCTATAATCTGTCTGATATAAAAATGCAGTGTTGTTTGATATGGGAGCAAATTTAAAGATTTCTGATTGGTGTAGACGTGAGACAGATTTACACACTCCAATGTAATTTTATTAATCAAACCTTCCAAAATAAGATGACATGGATGACAACTGGAAAAATTTATACGTCAATATAATTTATGATTGTCAATCCATAGGATAAACTTAATTAATGTTGATCTCTTTACTATTAAACGTGGGGTGTTCCAAAATGTGTAATAGTGTCAATTAGATGACTGACGTACAACTTTATAAATGTTAGTATTGCAACTTTTTACTGTCTTGTTCATTTTAGTATTGAAAATACTTTTGGGCTCGTGTATATGGGACTCATCTTAGGAAAAATGTATCGACACGCGACAGATTCTGTTGGCGGCGCACGCAGTCGAGGCCGCTAATAAATTGGATTGAGAGCGCGAGTACGAGGGATATCGCGTTGCAATAAAAGCGAGAATAAAAGTCCAAACTGTACAAAACGGAGGCGTTAATATTTTGTTACATATTGCGTCAGTTTGACTATGTGCCTTGTGCTTGTCACAAATCATTTCTTTTATTTTATTGTATCAATAATATACCAACTTGAAACGGCACAGATCCCTTTTTTTGGACATCTTAGAAACCGAGCAGTTGTGTCGGTATTTTCAATATTTGATAAAGAAATATTTTTATTCTGAAGTTTATCATGGCTGATGCTAGTGCAATGGATTATGCCTACAACAGGTGCATACAATTAAAATAAATCTAATCTTATTTTGTATACTTACTGTTTTTGTTTTTTAAATTGTTTATTAATCTATTTTTTTCATACGCCATTGAATGTTCGTCTTTTGTAATTAATATTTCTGTGTAAAAAGGGGCGGTCAAGCTACGCCCACCACTGCATTCTTATATCAGACAGACCTAATTCACATCTTATTTTTGCTGTTTAATAATCCTTTCGTAATATTTTTAATGACAAATTTTTGTATTTATGTTCTGTTCATTGTGCAAATAATACATATATTCTTGTTCTTCACAAAATAAATGTTGGTATAAATATCTTATATATTTTTATAATTTCGTAATCCTGCAATATTTTTCCACATTTCTACTTTTTCTTTTTCATTTCTTAATATTTATGGGACATTCGGCATTGTTATATGAACATGAACAAGTTTTTTTTATTCACGCAAATACTAAGATTTCCCATACCTACTTAGAAAAGTTGTACATTCGATTTAAGAGTTGACATAATAAAACTTGTTTATAGTAGTTTATCTCATCTGTTATTTACTTTGTAGTTTAGAAAGTATCCGCGAGTGAAGAATCCTATTATTTTTAATTTCAAAAGTCGCGCCTCATTTTAAAACTCCCGCAAAGCGCTACACAAGCCTCGTCCACGTGAGAACGTCAAATTGCTTGAACAAAATAATCGTAAAAATGGAACATCTGCCAGTCTGCGGTTTGATTTACATTTTTGCCGCTAGAATTCGTGGCAGCACTTGCCGCTAACAATGATAGAGTCGAATGAACGATATTAGTATGAGATGCAACATCGGTGGAGTCAACACACGAAAAGGATAGAAATATTTTCGGTGAGACAATCGCGACCGAAATGTGCGGCCCACGAAATTTTACGTGCGGTTGCTCTTCTTCCCAGATTAGTCATTCAACGGTTTTAGCTTTTCGATACTCACGGCACTTAGCGAATAACGCACGGTTGGCTCTTGTTAACGGCTCATTAAAGTACACTGGCTTATTGATATCCACTACAGATTTCCACTCCAAAGCGATGTCATGCACAGTCAGGTTTCTCTTCACTCTCCTTCCCCTCATTTATTCATCCTTCTCATCCTTGACACGGACTTTACTATAATTCTACTGTTTTCCTCGTGGCTCCGTCCTTTCAGACGATGACAGCAATCTATGTCTCCAGAAGCCAGAGAAACATTCACTGTACGCCCAACGGCCTTAACTGTGGTCAATAATTGCTCCTCTCCAACATCCGGCACTCCCACTATCTCTGCACAATTCGTTCTTGAGTACTGCTCCTCATCATTCAGATCTTCTCTGTCTTTCGAACTTCGTACGCTTCCACTCGTAGCACTTCCGTATTAATATCTGTATTTTCCAAATATTATCCAAGGCGCGTATGACCAAATCTGTATCGACACAAAACAAAAGGTTTTCCCTGAAAGCCGACAAAACCTTCTTGGCAATTAAAATATCCTCGGATGAAACCGCACTCTCAACATTTTTGGGAATAACAACGGCATTTAGTTTGAGTCTATTTTGGATACACTTCGTATAATCCACAGCGTCAGGATCACATCTTTTAAAACAATTAATTATGGCTGTTGGCAGAGAAGGTAAACTAAGACAATCTGCTAATAGGGGACAGAATGTACTTTTGCTTACGACACCGTTTACGTTTTCGGGCTTCCATTCCACCTTCAACGGTTTGAAAACGCTTACATCCGCTGGCTGCATCATATGGGTAGTGTTCGGTGGCAGAGCGTATAATATAATTCCATTATCGTCGCACCATTTGCTTAGTTCGAAAGACAAATGAGACCTATGCCCGTCGATAAAAAGTATAACGGGCTTTGGAACGCTGTTTCCGTTTAGCCATTTGTTGACACCATTGACGACATACTCATAAAATACTTCGCTTCGCATCCAACCTGACTCTGATTTTCCCAAAAACCACTCGGGCGGCATTGATTTTACGATATTGTTGGAGGTCTGGTATATGGGAATACCACTATGGGGTATACAGTTTCACCGGCAGCAGAAAATACAAGCAATACCGTCACAGTATCTTTTTCACCCCCTTTTTTAACTCATATACATTCCGCCAACCTCTGGCTTTTAGGACACATACAGAAACTCGTCTCATCACCATTTAAAACTCTGCGTGGATGACTAAGAATGGATTCCTGTTTTATTTCAGCCAGACATGCATGGAGCTCTCGAAACCATTTTCGAATTTGTTCTTCAGTTAGGATTGCTCCTGCTTTTGTCAATCCTTCGGGTTCTCTCAGCGATAAATCAGGATGTTTCTAAAAACTTTGCTTACCATTTTTCTCCTGGTTTTCCTTCTATGAATGGTGTTTTTCATTGATCCGCAAGAACAATTTTCTGAACGGTATTGAGTAACTCGTATTTTTTGAGGAAATCCCGTCCTAGCTAACTCTTTCAACCACCTAACTAATTCCAGTTCCTCGTCAACACTTAAAATAGTTGGTGACCCCATGTTTCTAGCACTCTCCTTGATGCGGCCATGTAAACGGTCTTGAATTGTCGTTCTGGGGATATTATATATCCTACTAGCTTCTCTTAATGCCATGCCTGCCCGTATCGCAGTTAAAGTAGCTGGTAAAGAAGCTGGTAAAGAAGCTTCGGGGTATTGGTGTATTGGACGCTTTTTAAGACTTGCCATATTCTACGAGTAGTGAAGTACCTGTTAAACGCATTGATTTTTTCAAAAATAAGCCGCAAACTGATACAGGGCTGAGTACTAGCCTATAAAGTTGATTAAATGAAGCGGCCGGCTATTGGTTTGCGTTTATTTTACCCAGTTTTCTTATAATAAAGTGTTAGCCAATAATGAACCTTATATTCTCAGCAAACATGATTAATAAATATGTTTATCGTTTACATTCCAATAGTCAGACCACCCGGCAGACATTACGATTTTAGCTGAAAGAACCACCCAGTACTCGCCCCCCCCCAACAAATTATAATAACGGAAAATATAGTGATAGATAGTTTTTATGTAATATTACTAGTTATTGAGTATACAGTATATCCCTAAAGTTTGGAATAAAATTTATCATATCAAAATGAACGTTTTTTGGAGAAACTCCTGGGACACGTCGATTTTTATTTTCGAAACAACACCTGCAGGGATTGTTTTCAACTTCTTACCATCAACCCGAGCCCTAACAACCCCAACTTAAAAATTTCAAACATGAACATACCCCATGTGAGACCTCGTTTTAAAGAAGTTTTTGTACCAAATTCAACAAAGAATTTTTTTCAAAATTTGCTTAATAAATAACGGAAATATTCAACAAAAATCTTTTCGAATGGGTACCTATGTAGATCTAGTAATAAGGAGTTAAAAACAATTGCTGGTCGTTCGTGTTTGACAAGTTCATTGAAAATCACACTTACTGCCGTTCGCTTTGCATTTGTACACAAGATAATTTGTTAAATTGCAGCTATTTTCTATATGCCAAATTTATCAGAAAAGCAACAAATTGAAATCTTAATTATGATTGGATGTAGAGATAAAATGAGAAGTCGGCTGGAAGTTTGGGATATTTTTAACAATGTTTATCCCGATCAATAAATTTCACAATCAACCGTGAGTAAAATTTACCACAAATTTGAACAAACTATAAAGATGTGCAAAGATCAGGCCAACCCAAAAAATTAAATGATGATTTGAGACTTCAAGTAATGATCGATTTAACGGAAAACCCAATTAATTCGATGAGAAAATTAGCCCAGCAATACGACGTTTCGAAATCAACAATTCATCGTTATGAAAAGAAACAAAAATTGTCTCCTTTTAAAGTACATGAAGTTCAGGAGCTCTTACCTGATGATGCTGACAGAAGACTGGAATTTTGCGAAACAGTGTCGAACATAATAAGTGATAACCCAAACTTCTTACATAATGTACTTTTCTCAGATGAAGCTACATTTAACCTTAATGTCAACATAAACAAACAAAATACAAGATACTGGAGTGACATAAATCCTCCTTGGATACAAGAGACCCATTCTCAAAGATCACAAAAAGTGAATGTTTGGGCAGGAATAATTGGCGATAGAATTTTGGGACCATATTTCTTCGAGGCAAATGTGAACGGAGATGTGTATTTGAATTGTTTACAATTCGAATTATTGCCGGCTTTAATAGTTTTGATCCCACATGATGGTGAACCCGATTTGGTTCATGAACGTATTTGGTTCCAGCATGATGGTGCTCCTGCACATTATGCTGAAAATGTTAGAAGATTTTTAGACGTAACGTTTCCAAACAGATGGATAGGCAGGCGAGGAACAGTAGAATGGCCCCCAAGATCTCTCGACATAACCCCTTTAGATTTTTATTTATGGGGTTACCTAAAAAGCAGGGTTTACGAGAGTCGCCCAGAAAGCATTGAAGAACTGAAGATCAGAATATGGGAGGTTATTCGCGAAATTCCGCCTGACACAATTACTTCTTCTATAAATGGTATCCAGGATCGAATAGGTTATTGTCAAGTTCGGAATGGCGATCACTTTGAACTGTTGTAATTTTTTTCTTTCGTTGAGTTTCGTTGTTCGTAAAAGTGAAATTAAAGATATGGCTTATTTTGTTGAATATATTCGTTATTTATTACCCAAATTTATAAAAACATTTTTTTGTTGTTTTCGGCACAAGAAATGCTTTAAAATGAGGTATAACTCGGGGTAGCTTCATATTTAATGTTTTAAGGTTGGGGTTGTTAGGGCTTAGGGGGTTGATGGTAAGGAGTTGAAAACAATCCCTAGAGGCGTTATTTTGAAAATAAAAATCGACGTGTCCGAGGAGTTTCTACAAAAAGCATTCATCTTAATTTGATTAATTTTATTCCAAACTTTAGGGACATACTGTAGAAAGCAATTAAAATTAGATTCACATGAAAAACAGCATTTAAAATATATAATTCACTATTTACCATGGCCTAAACTGTGACGCGCATGCTCAGTATTTTTATCGAGAGCTTGCTGAAACACACACTCGATAACCGTCAAACTCTATTGCACTGAAGCCGGTTTTGCATAAAAATCTTTACATACAGGGAAATTATGGATGGGTAATTACTATAATAAGTCAAACTAAATTATATTTTTATGAAGTTTCTTATTATTGTACATTATTAGGCAAAATGGCGACTACTGGTTGTGGCCGAATATAGGCGCATTTACCCTACCAGTGCCAGTTCGTACATCCATCGTATTCATAAAAAATAAAATTAAATATATATTTTGGTAATGAGCTGATTAATTAATTTATTTACCTTCAAAGATTTCAACTAACCGAACACGCTACTTTGTCAGTTGCCACATGTTACATCTGACCTCCAATGTCAAAATTTCAATTCAAGTAATTGAAAGTGATTTCAAAACGATTTGAATACTATCATTAAAACAGGTGTAGTATTGAACACTGTAGGAATACTCAATTCGAATTCAGTATCGCTGAAAACGTAATAACTTTTGATTTCTTGAAGTTTCAATTTCTAATTTTATGATCTGTCACAAATTTTCGATTTCTATTCCAAATCCAATTTAAACTGGAATTTAAGCTTTAAGATATGTTATTTTTTTGATTTTCCCATAATTTATTCTCACGTTAGAGCAAAACAACCTTCAAATCCAACCAAGAGGTTTGATCTTCCACAAAGTTTGACAGCAAATTCCTATGCCGCTGCTACGAGCAACCGGCGACTTTAGAAAAATACAGTAGTTCGCAACAAAACACCTCAGAGTTCCACATACTGACGTCAGTATGTCCCTTACCAGTGGTCCCCAAAAGCTGTGCAATGACCAACCATCATTTACAGTAAACCAAGATAAATAGTAATGTCACCATACAGCAAATGCTCCGACAATAAAGAGCTGCATGAAAAATAAAATAGTCAATGTCCCTGCTGAATATGCAACAATCTGCCAAAACGCGAGAAAGAAACCACGTATTCGGCCAGGACATAACAAAGGTGAAGCGAAAGTGACAGACATCCGAGCCCTTAAGAATACTCCCCAATGGGAACTGTTTTTTAAGTTACGTTTCGAAAATTCCTGGGAGTTACCTAGATAGCACGCTGTATTCCATGAATATTCTGATTCTTCTGACCTACTATAAATATACATATACAATATTCCACGAATATTCTAAATATTAAATTTTAAAATTAAATCTTAATATTCATTTAAAATACCACATGGATATTTGACAGGAATATTCACTAAACATTCTGTGAATAGTCCTCGAAATGATTAGTAGTTGACATTAATAAGAGAATACCAAAAAGATAGTTATGGGCCGAATTCTTTGTTTTACTTGAAATTCTGTTAATAGTAGTATATTTTAATAATGTCTTATTTGTACTGTCAACAGTGTCAACGACAAATCAGAGAAAATACATTCTCTAGGCGACATTAATAAAACGAGTATTAAAACATAATATGGCGAATTTCACTACATGCCAATATCTATTGTCATTATAAACTCAATTCAATACTAATACTACATGTATTATAGTATTAGTATTGAATTGAGTTTATAATGACAATAGATATTGGCATGTAGTGAAATTCGCCATAAGTCTCTAATCTGTGGATATTCACACTTATTGAAGTGGCGTGGCATCCCGCGATGGTCGGGATATTTCGGAAATCCACTTAAATATGCTTACGTGGACAGTTGGTTTGTTGCAACTGTAGCTGCGTACCGCCGTTAAGGATACAATTTTTAAGGGTAAATGCCATTGGCAACGTTGTGCTTTAGCGAATGATGATATTTATAATAAACAGCATGCATAAATAATATAATATGTATGAATATATATGGAACATGCCTTCCTTACTATTTTTGTTGTGTTAGAAGGTTAGAACATTTGAAGTTTTTGATGTACAAATCATCTTTGTTACATCGATGAACGATATTTCCAACCGAACATAGATGGTAAAAAAATCGAACATCGAGAGGCAAAATATAGATTTGATTTTGATGTCCCATCCATTACCGCTATTACGGGCCACCGCCATTTCTTTGTTTCCTTTCGATCATATTATGGATGCTGCTTGCTATTCAGTGAAGTGGTTTTACCTATGTTACCTTTTGAGTGTTAATTTGTGAGAATTGAAAGGTAAGCAGTTATTCCCCTTAGTTTGGCTACTACAGATAAATACCAAAATTATAAATGGCATTGGAGAAACACGCGAGCATTTTGTATGAATTTTAGAAGATTGCAATAGAAAATGGGAAATTGGAATTGTTTATGAATCAATTTGACAGCTGCGACTTTTTGGATGAATTTGACATTTGTAATTTTAAAAATAGTACTAAAATATTCTAAATATGAGCATCACGGCTCGCTGACTGTTCTATTATAAATAAATAAATTAGGCATATGTCCCACAGTAACTTGTACCGTGCAGTTTAAACTACTCCGTACACGTTTATTGGAATAAAAATAATTATTGAGAAGCAAATTGAACGATTACTTTCAACATGCTTTATGAATGTTGTATTGTAAGTACTTGTTAATACCTATTTTTTGGAAAGTCAAAGAAATTTTGGTTAAGTGCGAATATTCGGGCGGTTAATTCAAAACGTACATGCAGACCTGTTTATACCATGTGAATCACTATGATACAATGAGAAGGAAATTATCTGTATAGTTGTGTATTCCTTTCAGTAGAAACAATTCTTGCATGTTACATGCAAAAAATATCAGTTTTAGAAAACAGAGCAACTGTAAATATTGTGAAATAATAAAACAGCGCAGGTAATCAAATTGGAACTATGTTTTAGGCAAGCGCTTTTTCCATCGAAGGGGCTCCGTCAAATTACAAAGAATAATGGCACAACTTATGTCTGACCAACTAAGCCTAACGTACAGTTTTAAAGGCCACAAAGGCAAGAAGAGTTTCTTAAAAAAGTGTTTATAAAAAATTGTCATAAGTAAGTTGCATCATTTTAGAGACTACGGCGCAAGGTACTGTCAGAGTTTTAAAAGATGACTGGTCTGAAAAATGGAACACCTACCTTTATTTGAACGAGACGCACGCTCTCTTTCATACAAAGACCTCGTTTTGGTATTTTAGATAAAGTCGATGATTTTGATTCCCAAGTCGTGCGACGGGAAATTGAAGACTTTTATTTGAATAAAAAAATAGTCCCTACCATCTCACGCCTGTTGTCTGCAATTCGTTCAAAAATAGACTTCCCCTTTGGTATAAGTACACTTAACAAACTGTTGCATATAGAAGGCTTCTATTGGCGTAAATGCCAAAACAAAAGGAATGTGCTTATAAAACGTCCGGAAATTATGCATTGGAGGTTTAAATATTTACGTGCAATAAAAAGATATCAAAGTGAAAAAAAATTAATATTTTATATAATAAAACTTCATAAAAAATAATGACCATACCCTTTTTATATCATGAAGCACTACGCCCATGGATTTTAGGAGACCGAGGTTAAAACATAAAATACTCTCCCTTTCCCCACAGCTCATCTTTGGCTGGTAAAACAGTAACTAATTTATTCATTCATTTTTAGAATCGGTGCAGTTGTGCAATAAGTCGACCATGACCAAAGCTATTGAGCTTGAAATAGCAATTTGGCTGAAGAAGGCAAAGGACAGAATGAAGAACTGAAACAATGTAAATATTCACCCATATTTGTGCTCTAGGCATAAAAAATCTCCATACGAATCAAATCGAATTGCCAGAGTCAAATCACTGTGGAATCTAGCAACTACGCGACTGTCAACACACTTCAAATTGATTAGCTTTCTGTTCTGTCAAAATAAATGCATACCTACTATTTAAACTGAAAATTGATCTGACAAGAAAATAATAAAGCGATTTAGCAGAGTTTTATATATTTCAAATTAATCATGTGAGCGTGAACATAATTATGTATTATTATATTTATAGTTGATTATCTAAAATATTACTAAGTAAATTAAGGTATCTGGGCCCAGGAGATAATTTGGCCATGGCATGTGCCCGTAAAATTTGTTAGGGTAATTTCACTTCAAGCGGTTGGCAACACTGAAGGACAATGGCGTCTCCCTTCAACAACTAGTTTCATGTCTCTAAAGTGTTGTGGCTTTCGTGTAGAAACTTTACAATTTTGTAGTGCTAGATTGCTATATCAACGTGCTGTCATCTTGATTTTACGATATATCTACAGGTTCACTGTAAGTATAATCAACATTACAGTTAATTTAGCATAAATTAGAAGCATACTAGAACCTTGAAATGTTACTATCAGCACGTTCTCCTTTAGGTTATAAGCTTGAGGGGGTGGCCAAATTACCCCAAAAATCTTTCGAAAATGGGGAAAGTGGGCCAGGTATCTGGGCCCACCTCGGATCCAGTTACCCCAGCATGACTCAGTTACCCCAAGCACATTAATTATCTTCATTGTTATTTTTTAATAATTCAGTACCTACTGAAGTTAGTTTGTTTACTTTTTCCTTGAGAATTACTATGTTAAATTAATGTTACCTAGTGTCTAATATTTGAGTTGAAACTGTGTAATCTAACCTTACTTTAACCTAGTCCAAAAAATTTTCAAATATTACATTTGCCAGGCGATGGTGAGAACATACATAAAAAAACTCAGAGGGGAGCTGGCGTAAACTACTCTGAAGAGGATTTGGAAAAAGACATAGAAGATGTTAGGAACGGCAATAAGATCACCAGGAGAGCAGCTACATTTTACAATATTCCTAGGTCTACACTAAAACACCGCATTTTGGGCACACGCGGTAAAGGATTCACTTCAAGAGATGGTAGGAGCGGTGGTGGGGTTGAATCGTTCTTGCCTGCTGCTGAAGAAGGAGAGATAGCGAACTGTTTGAAAGTAATGGACAAAAATAAGTTTGGCTTATCTCGACTCGAACTTTCGGATCTCGTTCAACTTTACATCAGACAAAACAACATCCCATGTAGATTCAAAGACCAGAGGCCTGGTGCAGATTGGTTTATAGCATTTAGAATTAGGCATTTCTTGCCAATCAAGAAAGCACAAAGCACTGAACATGTAAGGAGCGATCAAATCAATCCGTGGGCAGTTTTAGAAAAAACTTTAAAAATAAATCTAGATGGAAAACCGGAGATGATCTTTAATTGTGACGAAACCTCGTTTTGTCATGACCCTTCGAAAACCAGAGTTGTTGGGGCCATTGGTGCAAAAAGTAAGCGCAAAACGAGTACATCAGGGCATGAAAACACATCAATGCTGTTATGCTGTTCCGCAGCAGGACAAATGCTCCCATTACTGTGTGTATTTAAAGGGAAATATGTGATGGAGAACTGGATTGATCACGATGTTGCATCACAAACTGCAGTTTCAGCAAGTTCGCGGGGATGGATGGAAACCACTTTATTCTTCAATTGGTTTCGTGATGTGTTTTTACCAAATATAGGTGAAGACAGACCGGTACTGTTAATTATTTATGATGGTCATACTACTCATATTTCGACTCAATTGATCAGACTAGCCCAGCAAAATCAGGTCACAATTATGAAGCTACCTCCCCATACCAAACATCTATTGCAGCCTCTGGATGTGGCGGTTTTCAAAGGCCTCAAGACCAAGTGGGACAGCGAGCTGTGTAAATGGTAAAGGGCAAATCCACGCAAGAAAATCGCAAAACATGAATTTGTCGCACTTTTAACTAGACTGGCCCAAGATGTGCTCAGAACAAATATTATCAATGGATTTAAGACTACTGGAATTTAGGATTCGGAAGTACAGGGGGTCAACAAAGAAGCAATCCCAACTTCAGTATTCAAGGAAAATGATCTGGAGAGTTACAAAAAATTGCCCAAACGCTAATGCTGTGCCGCCAAAAGTAACCACAGTGCCACAAGAAATAGGTTCTCACTCCACAAACACAGTGCCTTCGGTAATAGTTACTAACCCTACAGACACAGCGCCACTGGAAGTAGTTGCTACCCCTACAGCCACAATGCCACAAGAAGTAGTCTCTTGCTTAACAGACGCAGTGCTACCGGAAGTAGCTGTTCCCACAGGCGGAGTTCCGCTGCAAGTAGAGCAAGCTAGTACATCTATAGTTGCAACCCCACAGGGAGTAGCCAGTACATCTTCAGGAGTATGTCGCAAAAGTTTTGAAGAACTGTTATTAGACATGGTTAAGAAAGATAAAAAACCTGAAACAGCTGATAAAAAGCGTAAAAGACTTGTGACCAACTGTGAGATTATTACATCAAAGGAATATCTATTAATAAAAGAAAATGAAGAAAAAGAAAAGCAGGAGGAAGCAAACAAAAAGAAACTCAAGCAGGCAGCAAAAGAAAGGAAGAAAGAGTTGGGAAAGGTGAACGTTTCTAAGCCCGACGCCAGGAACAAAACGGAAAAGAAAAAACTTAATAATACTGATGACGAGACAAGTGAAGAAAGTGATCAGTTATCTGTATGTGACAGTGACGACAATTACGATTTTATGAGTCATTCTGAGGAAGAAATAGATGAACATGATATGAACTCAATACAAGTTGGTGAATACTGTGTTGTAAAAGTTTATGAAAAATTAAAAGAAAATTTCAGGCTGAACATAGCAAAAGTAAGAAACCAAACCAATGTTGGATATGATGGACTGTTTTTCAAACGTCATTCTCAAACAATGAAGTTTATGGAAACAGAAGAAGAATCCTACGTTACCATAAAAGAATTAGTAAGGAAGCTGTCAAAGCCCCATAAAAGCAGCTCTGCTAGATTCAAGGATATGATCAGCTTCACTAATGATTTGAGTGACTTATCCAACATTTATTAACATTGTGTTAACTAGGTACCTACTTATAATATGGCATATTTAAGTATTAGTAAGTAGGTACTTAGCCGAAATTTGATTTTTTTTTACTTTTAATTCACCTTTTGTTCCTTAATAAAAGCTGTGTTATTCCAAAATTTGAATTAATTTTCTTTTCTTTCAATTTTAAATAATAAAGAAAATAAATGTCGGTTATTTCTCGTATATATATTTGAAGACTGCATATTGCATTATAAATAAAAAATATTTTAAATATTTAATATAATTTATTAGTGGTTCTCGGGCAAGCACAAAGTTAGAAACTACTCACTCACGTTGTAAAATCATGGCCCAGATACCCCAACTGACGTTATGTATTATTTTATTAGACTGCACACCTTTCTCACGTATGAGGTAACAACCTCTCTTCTCAAGTGAACTTTATTTTTAAGGGTGAAATGTTGCTAACGTGCGAGAAAACCTAGAGAGAGTACCATCAAGTTCGGACTGTAGACGTACGCTGCCGACGTGGTGTAAAGAAAAGTGTGATTTATGCGACGAAAGACACCTGCTCTCAATTAGGGCTGTAATCCTAAGCGCCTTTTCACACGTGCCGGATTAGACTATCCGGCATCGGATATCCGATCTCGAGGTGTATAGAAGTGTATGGAAGCATTCATACGTTTATCCGATTGCCGGATGCCGGGTAGCTGTCGGACGGACTTTCAATCTCATCCGATGCCGTGTGCCGGGTAACCGACGTCGGATACTCTCGAAATGTACTCGACTATTAGCGAGCGTTCACACGATGTATCCGATAGCGTCTGATTTGACAGTTTTAAATACCGACAGCAGCGCGTATACTTATATACTACACAGCAGCAGAGTTTCAGTTTGCCATATAACTCGTCAAAGGAGGAAACTGACATACGGAAATAGTTAAAAAACTTTTCTTCGTCTTGTCGTAGGTCATCAAATAAAGTGTAAAATGCTCCAAACTGTTCTCTTTTCATATTGATTGGGTGCACCCAATGAATTCTTTTGTTCTTTTTCTTACGACGAATACGGTGTAAGACCCACATTGCAATTAATATGCGTTCCCGCTCCATGATGGGCTAGACTAGACTGAACTGAACATTCAGCAACCGATCACACCGGCCGCAAGTCGGATAGGTGTGGAAACTTCCAATATCCGATGCCGGATGCGTGTGAAACGTCACTAAGGGAGCGGTAAATACCGCACCGCTTCTTCAATCTTGAATGCAATAATATTCATTTCCAGCATTATCTTATAACTCATACCTCGGGTTCTGCTGGGATTTTTTGAATATTTAGGTGTCTCCATAAAAAATTAACCCTTTTTAAAATCGGAGTTGGGAGTAATAAGCGTGAAATTTATTTTTTGTATACATATTAACAAAACACGGGATTGCAAAAGAGTGCTCAATGACAATACTGCAAAAATAAGCGATAAATATGTCTTCTAAATAATGGATAGGAGCTCGGGTAAAAAGTCTGGAAAATATCCACCTGCTTCTACAAAAAGACAATTTTAAAGAGCGTATGCGCGAGGTTCGTGAAGCTAGAAGGTATGCATTTTTTTTACAGCGCGGCACCTAGCGATAGGCGTCCCGTTTCTTCTATTGCATCTTATACGTTTTATAGAAAAAGCATATATAAGAGGCCCTCCCCACTAGATTTTCTATTCTGTATTACACAAGGTGGTAAAAAATAATGTAGTTAGTACTCGTCAAAATAAGTCAGAAAATTTATATTATAAACATTATATTATTATATTATGCAATAAAATAGATTATATTCTGCAGCTAGCGATAGGTACTTTGGGTCACAAACAGAATGAAAGTAGAAAACCCTGGATAACAAGGGATATTGTGACTCTAACAGACGAGAGCGGAAAATAGAAAAATAAGCTAGATGAAGGAGGGAAACAAAGGTATAAGGCGGTCAAGTGGGAAATTATTCGGAAATGTGGGAAAGTGAAATAACACTGGATTGGTAATAAATGCAAAGAAGTGGAAGATAGTTCGAAGTAGGAAAAACTGATGAAGCGTATAAAATAATTAGGATTGCAGGCAGAAATTTTAAAGAGTGCAGGTCAAGAGGTAAGAGAGCGTCTATTTAAACTAGTTAGCCGTATATTTGAGACAGGTGAGATTCCAGAAGATTACAAAAGGAACATCATAGTCGCTTTGTCAGAAAGGAAAGACGCGTACAAGTGAAAATTTTAGAGCGACCAGTTTAACTTCTCACGCGTCAAAAATGCTGAATAGAGTTGTGCAAAGAAGGATGGAGAAAAAGGCGGAAGAAATATTAAGAGAAGATCAGTTCATACTTAGACTAAGTAGCTTTACGAGTAATTATACAAAAAACAATAGAAAAGGGAAAGAGCACCTATACAGGGTTACAACTAATTCAAGGGCCACTATGGGAATATTTGAAACCGTAATACATACAAGGTTGGTCAAATGGGATAAAAGTTGCGTAATTATGGGGACATCTCACACACATTTACAGATCTCGAAAATATTTCATGGATCACTAGATATAACAAGAAATGTGAAATTTGCCGATTTCTTTAATCTTAAATATCTTTTTTGCTATTAGAGATTGTGATCTGAAATTTGGTACCGTTGCATAAGCAAATATTCTGCATCTAACAGTAGTCATATAATCTTCCTAAGTCACCTAGTTTCTTCAGGGTGATAGTCAACTTTTGTTTTCCTTATGGGCGCCATATTGGTTTTTATTCATATTAAATAGACAGAAAAAATCTTAATACAATGATACCAAACACATTATAAAAACTTTGAAGAAAAAATGCATATTAATAGATGCATATTAATAGATGTGATGCTAATAAAAATTTCGTTTGCAAAAAAATTATTTTCATCGTAAGAGACAGGCAAGCTAGGGGAGGTGGAGTTGCATTTTATGTATCTAATAAATTAAAATATAATATTATCCCTAGTAATGGTAGTATAGAACAGTTGTGGATTTCTTTAAGATGTTGTGGACGGACATTTGTTTGTGGGGTTGTATACAGACCCCCCAATTTGGATCATAAACTTTTTTGCGACCACTTTGAGAGTTCTGTATCTCACTTTTTGGCCATGACCGACAGCTTCTGTTGTTTGGGGGATTTCAACATAAATATGCTAAGGCCTCAGAATCCAGATGCACAGTTTCTCCGAAGTTCGTTGGACGCTTTGGGTTTGAGACAAATCATAGACCAGCCTACCAGGATTTCTCTAAATTCGCTTACTCTGATTGACTTGATTTTGATCCCTGATAATAATATAACTTCTGCGTCAGGGACTGTCAATGTTGACATCTCTGACCATGAGCTCATTTTTTGTAAATACGATGTAGGTTCTTCGACTTTTGAACCATTCTCTTATACATATCGGTGTTACAAAAACTTCAACAACTCTGCCTTTAGTCATGATTTGGAATCGTTACCTCTGTCTGATATATATTTTATTCAAGGCATTGACCAGAAAGTCCAGTTTTTGACACGGAGTTTGTTGAATCTATTTGATGTTCATGTCCCTGTTAGGACTATCAGAGTGTCTCGTCCCAGATCACCCCCTTGGATCACGGAAAATATTAAATTGCTAATATCTTTAAGAAATAAAGCAAGGGAAAGATTCCGAAAAACTAAACTCGCTGTTCATTGGGAGTATTATAAGGAGTTGCGAAACTTTACGATTGTTGCAATTCGTAACGAGAAGAGGGCTTATTTTCAGTTTAAACTGCGTTCTAATGACACAAAGACTGTGTGGACCGAGTTAAAAGCACTTCAGATTACTTCAAATAGCAAAAATAGTATACCTGATAGTCTTAAAGATGTGAACAGAATTAATGATTATTTTCTGAGTAGTATTCCTCAATATCAGGCGGATCCTGGTGAAATTTTGAACTATTATAGTAACAATAAACTACCCAATGTAAGTACTTTTGAATTTGAGTTGGTGTCATGCGAGATTGTCTTTGGTGTTGTGTGCGGTCTTAGAGCAAATTCGATTGGAGTTGATGGCGTGAACGTGAGTATGTTAAAACTGTGTTGTCCATCCATTATCCCCTTCATAACTAATATTATAAATAGTTGCCTGCTTGAGGGCAAGTTTCCTGAGGCATGGAAACGAGCTGTGGTTAGGCCGTTACCTAAGACTCAGAACCCTGTTGAACTAAAAGATCTTAGGCCCATTAGCATACTTCCGTGTTTGTCGAAAGTCCTGGAAAAGATTATGTGTCAGCAACTTAATGAACATCTATCTAAATATGATATGTTGCCTCATAATCAGTCTGGATTTCGCAAGAATTATAGTTGTAGCACAGCCCTGTTGAAGGTGACCGATGACATTTTACAGGCATCTGATATGAACAAATTGACGGCCTTGGTCCTGTTGGATTACTCCAGGGCTTTCGACACCCTGCAGCATTCAATTCTCTGCACTCTGCTTGGATACATGGGTCTCGGTAGCAGTTCCGTTGATTTAATAAAGAATTACTTGGCAGATAGGTCACAGGTGGTCATGCTCGATGGAGAGGTGTCGTCCATACAAGATTTACAATCTGGAGTTCCGCAAGGATCTATTTTGGGACCCATTTTATTTTCAATTTATACCAGCCAACTTTATACTTCTCTGCAATTCTGTGACTATCACGCATATGCTGACGATACCCAGTTATACCTGTCTTTTTTTCCGCACGAAATTAAATCAGCAATGGAACGTATTAATTCCGATCTGGCTACAATACATAGGACTTCTGAAGAACACGGTTTATTTTTAAATCCATCGAAGTGCCAATTTCTCATGTTTGGTCGTAAACATACAGTAAACAGCTTGCGTATGGGTGATGTCTCATTAATGATCAATAATGTTCCGGTCCCTATGGTGGACTCTGTGAAAAATTTGGGTGTTTACATGGATAGTACTTTCAGATACAGAAAGCATGTGTCCACATGCATTCAGAAAGCTGTTTTCGGTTTAAAACTATTGTATCCTCATAGACATTATCTGCCTTATACCACTAAAGCAATGCTTTGCGAATCACTTATCATCTTGTCGCATTTTACTTTTTGTTCACCTGTTTTTTCGCCGGGTTTGGATTCTGTTACTATGGGACGTATTCAGAAGATCCAGAACTGTTGTTTGAGGTACATATACGGGATCCGCAAGTTCGACCATATATCTCATAAGCTGTTGGATATTGGCTGGCTGAATATGCAGAATCGGTTTAACTTGCAATCGCTTTGTCTGTTCCACAATATTATAGTGAGTAAATCACCAACTTACCTCTCCAATAAAATTAAATTTCGCACAGATGTGCATAATATAAACATTAGATTCAGGGGCCTTATTACTCCACCTCTTCACAAAACTTCTTTATACGAACGCTCTTTCTTTTTTTACATTTCTAAAATTTATAATGCACTCCCCTGAATTGAAAAAATGTACAAAGATTGGATTTAGAAACAATTTGTTTAAATGTTACTTTAATAGACAGATGGGGAGGTGATTTCAATGTATGCTTGTTTGTCATGGCGGAGATGCGTGAATACGCGATGGTGGTGTGGCGCGCGGTTCGGAGTTTTGGCGACATGCGAGATGGGGGTATTCGGAAGCGACTGGCTCGTTGGGTGGATCATTCCGGAATTGCGGGCCTGCATGGGATGTTAATTTTAATTTAATCATTGTATATGTAGCTGCAGAATGTTTTATTTTATTTTTGTCAAGGTCTTAATGGTAGAACGGGGGACGAATTTTTCGTCTGCCTGAATTAATACCTTGTGATTTTTTCCAATTTTTCTTTTGTCATGTTATGCTGTATTTGTAATTTGGGAAAATAAAACAATTATTATTATTATTATTATTATTATGTCAACTGATAACAAAAAGCAGTGTAATTGTCAAAATTCCAAAGCCAAGTTGAAAAAAATGAAAAATATCATTTTATCTAATAATACGCATTTTTTCTTCAAAGTTTTTATAATGTGTTTGGTACCATTGTATTCAGAGTTTTTCTGTCTATTTAATGCGATTAAAAACCAATATGGCGCCCATATGGAAAACAAAAGTTTATTATCACCCTGCAGAAACTAGTAGGCTTGGGAAGATTATATGACCACTATTAGATGCAGAATATTTGCTTATGCAACGGTACCAAATTTCAGATCACTATCTCTAATAGCAAAAAAGATATTTAAGATTAAAGAAATCGGCAAATTTCACATTTCTTGTTATATCTAGTGATCCATGAAATATTTTCGAGATCTGTAAATGTGTGTGAGATGGCCCCATAATTACGCAACTTTTATCCCATTTGACCAACCTTATATGTATTACGGTTTCAAATATTCCCGTAGTGGCCGTTGAATTAGTTGTAACCCTGTAAAGGATCTGCATATTTAGAAAAAAAGCCTTCGACAACGTAAAATGGGGGAAGATGTTCGAAGTGGCCAGAAAGAGCAAACGGCAGTTATAGAATTTGAGCAGGAACAAAAAGAAGTAGATATTCGGAAGCATAATTTGAAACAGAGGTCTCTAGGGGCATGATGGGGCTAAATACTGAGCTGACTGGTCTACTTCCATTTTCACGCGCTTTAATAAGCCGCTGAACTTCATGTAAAGCAAGCAACAGAAGTGGCTCAATACCAAAATGGGCAGAGTATTTGTTCGAATTCAAGCGGATCCTTTTTCATTTTTCTTCTAAAGTTTATTGTAATTAACAGAATTTTGCATTTGATGTGTTGTGTCTGGTGTCTCTCGGAGAAAGGTATTTTTTAAGAAAATCTGCGATTACTATTGAAAGCGAGGGAATAATAGCACGCTAAAACATTGGATATCTCTGCATTGGCAAAACCTACTTGGGATATACATAAACGTCATACCCCTAGCGTCCTGTTTTTCAAAATATGCTACCCGGAAGGGAGTGAAACAGAGATGTGCGTTGTCACCTCTAGTTTTCAACTTATATTATCGAAGATGCTATTAATATTGTTAAGGACAGAACAGCCTCAGGGATTAATGTACAGGGCCAAATTATTAACATGCTTACATTCGCGGAT
Organism: Xestobium rufovillosum; assembly: GCA_963966045.1. NCBI lineage: Eukaryota > Metazoa > Arthropoda > Insecta > Coleoptera > Ptinidae > Xestobium > Xestobium rufovillosum. The sequence goes on along the minus strand of OZ014498.1, from coordinate 7,994,361 downwards.
GATAAAGCAGTGCTAGCATCCAGCAAAGACGAATTAGAAACATCTTTGAACGAATTGGAAGCAGTTTTGATAGAAGGATGCAGCATGAAGATCAATAAAAAGAAAGCAAAAATTTTGGTATGCAGAGTGCGTGAGAATAGAACTAAAACTCAAATACAAAAAGGAAATGAGAATATAGAGAAAGTCGCGGATTTCTGCTATTTAGGAAATCAAATAACTCGGCATTGTAGGAACACTAAAGATATGAAACAAAGAATGGCGCAGGGCCGAGTTGCGTTTAACAAAAAGAAACAATTGTTATGCTCGGGAACGGTTAATGGAGAAATTCGGAAGAGGCTCTTAAAGGCGTATGTATGGAGTAGGCACTGTACGGGTGCGAAACTTGGACAATAGGAGAAAGGGACCAAAAACAATAGAAGCATTGGAAATGTGGTGCTGCAGACGCATGAAGAAGATACCGTGGATTGATAAGGTTAGCAATAGGGTAGTATTAGAAATTGTTGGAGAAAAGCGACAGGTATGGAAAACAATCAAGAATAGGAAGGATAGGATGGTAGGACACCTTCTGAGACACAAAAAAATAGTTCGCGACATACTAGTCAGAGATAGGAATAAAAAGATTTAGGGGTAGGTCCAGATTAGACTACTGCCCTCAAATAGTTGGGATGTAGGATATTCTACTTTAAGGAAATGCGTAGGCTAGCTCAGGATAGGAAAGGATGAGGTACGCGTCCAACCAGTCTTCGGACTGAGAACTTTGGTGATGACGAAGATAATAAAAAAGTGTGAGAATTTTTCTCCTAAAGTTAGGCGAATATGCAACTTTCCAAATTAATATTTGTTTTAATAGCCGTAATATGTGTGATGGAAGCTTAAATTGAATGCCACTATAAGAATCAATTCAAATACTTGAATGAAAAAGTATTGTCTTGTATTTCCGTATGATAGTTTATTTTCATACATTCCCATTACATAAAAAATTAATTATGTAGCCTGTAAAAAGCATATATCAACGTAAGAACATAAACTTATTTATAATGTTGATTTTCAAATACGAGAGCTTACCCAAGACAAAAGACAAATTATTCGCTTTCATAGTAGAACAATTATATTATTTCGCCCATTTGAAAATACATGTTGACCGCTCTACTAACTAACTGTGTCGCACATTCGGGCATAAAGTTTTATCTGGGCTAGATGCTAGCGACGATTCCAGTGAAACACCTAAATGTAAGCAATTTTATTGAAAATTTTACCCAAACACCCCGCCGTATCTAACAACTCACTTGCATATTAATGCAAATATCAAAAAAAATAAAGTGATGGTGTTATAGACAAGGGTTATGTACAGGCTGCGACAGGGAGTTTTTTAACTGAAAAGGTAGGGGCATGTTGCCTCTCCAATACCGGCATTTTTCAGAACACCAAAAAAATGGTATTTTGCATTTTATTTAAAAAAATGCTCTGTCGCAGGAAAGAACTAATCTTTATATCATCATTTAAAACTTACCTGAGCAAAATCGAAAAACACGTTCAGTTAGTTATTTCGTGAACGCTTGCAAATATAACGGAACATCACCCTTAAGAGACTCTTCACTGATAAGTTAGAATGTTCATACAGATTCTACATATGGCTAGATGAATGAGAAAAAGCCCATTTCAGAACTGACTGCAATATTAGTACTTATGTATTTTTATTTTGATTTAAATCTGAAGCTTTTTCTAAACTGGCAAACATATTTAAACTAGTACGGTCACGACGGCAGCAGGCAGGTTACCGACAGACATAGACGGTAGCTAAGCAGTTGGTAAAATAGTACCTACTGGAAACAGTACCTGTTGCTCCCATTTAATATCAATAGGATTTTTTACTATTTTTGAAATTTGTTTGAAATTTATTAATTAATTTAATCAGTAACTTGTGAAGTTTTTCAATTTTTTGAAACTATATTATTTATTTTAGGTGCTGTCCAAATTGAATCGCCAAACAGCAGCGTGAGAAACATCGAAGATGATATGAAGGTGTGGCGAAAACATGCACCTTCAAGGTTAAAAGTACAGCTGAAGAAACAGAATGGAGGAAGAGCCAATGCAAAAAAGAGTGATGGGACGTAGGCAGATGTACAGACGGATTGCTAAACACAAAAATAATATTTTAAAGGATTTGAAACAAAGGGTAAATCTGGATTTGTGTACTTTATTGATCCCAAAAGGCCAATAGATGAACACAACCCTTGTAATAATCCAGTGTGCCAAATAATTGTGATACGGAAACTGTGCCAAATAATACTCATAAGACTGATGGTAACTATGAGCTTAGTTCTGATGTTAATAACTCAATTTTGATAAAAGAATATAAACATTTATGTGACATAAATAATCATGATTTGACGTTTCAAACTAAAAATAATCATTTGTTACCTAAAGCTGATACTTTACCTTTAAGAAACAAATTGAAATACTGGGTAACTGCAACTTCTCTCACACAAAAGTCACTGCTTCACTGCATCATATACTTTCTCCATACCACCATGAGCTACCACTAGATTGCAGAAGTTTAATGAAAACTCCAACAAACATTACTACAAAGCAACTTGAAACAGGTCATTATTGCCACATTGGCTTGGCAAAGGGTTTGAATTGTATTCTTGACAGACAGATTGAAAGAGTCTGTAACATTTTATGTCTTTGTTTTAACATTGATTGTAATCCGCAGTACCACAGTTCTTCATTTCAATTTTGGCCCATCTTGGCTCAGATGAAAAATATGGAATGTGGCCCTTTTACTATAGGAATCTTTTGTGGAAAAACAATTTTTCTTGGAAGATTTTGTAAAAAATGAACTTGTAGATTTATTAAATAATGGTTTTGAATATCGTAAACAAATATTCAGTTTAAAAATTCACAGTTTTGTGTGTGATACACCAGCACGTTCATTTTTGAAGTGCCTAAAATCCCACGGTGGGTACTATTCATGCGAAAAATGTAACGAGGCAAGTGATTATGTCGATGGAAGAGTAATATTTGCTTCTATTAATGCTACAAAGAGGACAGATGAAACTTTCTCCCAGCAACTTCATGCAGAACATCACTTAGCAGTATCTCCTCTACTTATGTTAAAAATTGGAATGGTCTCTCAATTCCCAATTGACTACATGCATAATTGTTGCTTAGGCGTAATGCGAAAATGACTCAATTCATGGCTGAGCGATCCGCTTGCAGTTAGATTGGAAAGTCAAACAGTAAAATTACTATCTACCAATTTGGAGTCATTATAGAAAAATGTCCATATGGAATTTAACACGAAGCCTCGTGGTTTGTCAGAAAAGGCCAGTCTTCCCAGTTCAGGAATTATTTTGCTGCATGACAATGCCCGACCTCACGTAGTCGCTCCGACACGAGCACTATTGACAAAATTTCAGTGGGAAATTTTTGATCATCCACCTTACAGCCCTGATCCTGCACCAAGTGATTTTCATCTCTTTCTTCATCTTAAGAAATTTTTAGCAGGACAGCGATGCAGTAACGATGAAGTAGAGAAGTAGTTTAAGGTACATTTAAGCAAATACTTATAAAGCAATTGAAAAAAATAAGTCTTGTGATTTTTATAACCAATTGGAACTTAATTTGTGGATACGTCTCGTATATTTAGGAATGTATTGAAATTTCCATTGGGAGATCTCTAACTACTTCCAACAATGAGATTAGTTTTTGGGAGAGAGACAGCAACTATCTCACAATCCTTCTCGGTTCATTTATTTCGAATTGATATTAGTTCATTTGCTACATTTTCTCTACGTGTATAGATTCTTACACCGCCATGTATGTATGATCTTCTAACAAAAGAAGCAGCAGTAACATATTCATCCATATAGTACAATGATTCGTTAGGATCAGTCAACCAGTGCTCCACAACACAGACTATCCCAGCCTCTTCATCCACCGATAATAAGTTCAATGCCTCCAGCTTGTTTGTAAGGCACTGATTGTTTGAATGAATAATGTTTAGGTGTCGTAGATCTTCAGTATGTTTGCTAACAATTTTTAGGCTACTGACGTCAGGGTGACCTGCCGGGGGACAAGTCTCTAAACAAGATGGGTTAAAAACGGTTGAGGCAGGTTCCCACAAGCCATATCGTAGGATCTTGCTGTTAGTTCTTCAACAGGAACAGATATTTTAAAAGAAGATTATTCTTCAGGTATTTAGATTTTAATTGTTCACATATCACATTCTGGGAGTTTTTAGATTTTAAGTAGTTTTTGAGCTGATTGACCCTTAAGGATGGATCAAGTTTATAAACACGTATGTGTCCATGTTTTTGAGCGCCTTTAATTGTTAGGTCCCCTCCGCTATCCCTTTTACTAATGGGGGTCTGGGTCTCTTATGTTTTCCATGCATTGTTAGTACATTTATATCTGTACCCTTCCCTGCTTTTGCACTATTGAATCTAACGTTTTAGGGTTTGTTCACTGTTTGTGCTTGCTTTAATGCTTCACTTGCTTCAATGCTTCACTTGCTTCGTGAGCAGTTTTCTTTTCTGGATTTCTATGCCGTTTACTTACTGTTAGCCATTGACCTTCGTTATCTTTAGAGGTGTTGCGGAAATTTCCATCTTCATTAGGTGTATTCAAATTAATAACATTTAACATGGTGTTTTCCTGTATTTTCACAAGTTCCTCGTATGTATTTTTCTTAGTAATACTAGAATAGGTGTCTACTTTATCCTCATTGGGACAGATTCCTTCAGCATTTAGCTCCTTGGATATGGAGATGGTCTTTGACATCTGTGTTTTGGTAGAAGAAACATTGAGTGGCATTTTATTTTTGAGGACAGGTTCAATCTCTTGCTGTTCCTGCTTTTTATTTCTATTTGATTATTTTCTAAACTTTCAATTTTTCATACAACAGGTCGATATTTCTCTGAAGAATTATATTTTTATCACTAACATATTTAACAGGCTGTTTTCCATAATAAGGATTTCATTTGTAGCTGATGGCTGTTTTATCCAGTACACATTCGTGATCAGGTGCGTGACTAGATTTGACTCTAGAGAAGCATCCAGGGTGAAATATTGCATTACACTTCACACACTGCACTTTGCTTTTCACTATTAATTTTCTACAGTGTTTGTAGTTGCAATTAACGTCCAAATCAGCACTTTTAACAGGTGGTATCAATTTCACAACATCAACATCCGCCATGTTGAATTAATACATTAATGAAATCATGTAATAACTTTTCAAATTTTGGGAATCATTACTGGTTGCAAACATCTTTATGGTATTACCTTTACTAATTAAAAATTCGAAAAATAATCGAAGTAGGTTATTATATTAATTGTTAACCGATGAGGTGCATCGGCTGATTCAATGCCCCGACTTTACCTACTTGAAGAATAATGTTGAGTTTTATTATTCTATTGATCCTATTTGATTCTGTACTGATCCTATGCATCTTACTTATATTATTTCTGAATTTTTAATTACATAATATATTATACATACATATAAGTATAAAAGGTTATTCTTTGCATTTTTTTCCAAATTAACACTTTCAGTTTAGTCACCTGGATCCTAGGATGGGAGAAAGCACGAGCATTTTTGACCACAATGTGGGCGGGTTTATATGCTAGGTCATACATGACGTTTTGAAGCATCATTATCTAATTTTTTACACCATAAACATAATTTGTTGGCGACCAAGGGTCGAATTCACACTCCACACTCACACTTCGTAGGTTTTCCAACACACCATGACACCTAATTTACATTTTGACCCAGCCAGCAGAGTGACGTCACTCGACGTTTCATTCACGTCGAGTTGTGGTGAAACACGTCAACCGTCAATTGTCCACCAAAAAGGGACGTGTTTGAAACGTGACTTTTTATACTTGATAGTGACGTCATTAGGTCATATAGACGGCAACTGGATAATTACTTTTTCCACTTTTGATAGAATGCATGAAATCACGAATTATATATCCAAGTATTATTTTTTAAACATATGTTCATTTAATTACGCCAGTAATGGCGGTGTATTTGGACGTTGATACAGATATGTGCCTAATCAAAAAAGAAGCACAAACAAAGACTTTCTCTGTATACTAACGTTTTTAATAATAATAATACACTATAATATAACACTAAGTACAATCTATATTCAATATTTAAATTTTCCGCCATTAGCGCAATCCGTTCCAGAATTGCAAGCGGTGATCGCTGATTGGTTTTCCAGAATCGGAAGACGCGATCACGCGATGCGTGTTGTGTTCGTTGTTCCTTCCGCTTCCGCCATCTGCGCTTGTGCCGTGCCTTCCGCGTTTTCGTTTCGTTTTATTATGCGCCATTTTAAGCAAGCTCGTTAAATTGTACACAGAGTTATTGCTTTCTATCGAAGCCTAACGATAAATCAAGCCGGAACGTAGCGGCCGTGACGTATTAATCGTGGCCCACTCGGTACGGACGGTCGGTGTTCGTGGCGTGGAAATAATGCTAGTTTACCAAAATATTCAATAACAACAACTGGACTTTTGAAATTTTTATTAAGAGAATATCTAATTAAATATACCTGAACGGTATAATACCATATTTTCCTATTTTGAACAAACGTTTAACATTAAAAACCTACAGAACTTAAACTCAATATGTATTTAATAATATTAAATGAGCCGCATTCCGCATGAAGAACAAAACTAAAAAGTATAGTAGAAAACATTCTCGGAAACAAGTCCTAACAAAATAAAATACACCCGCTGACAAAATGTTTACTGATGGAAGAAGATAAATGGGAAAACTACTTACTACGCAATTTTTTAATTTTCTTTTCTTTTGCTTCATTAACTAACATTTCATTGGAGGTAGGTAACATATGAATAATTATCTAATAAAGTATTGCATGAAATCTAATGTACAATGTATAATGGTTATATGGTTATTTTTTGTAGTATGTAATCTTTGAAATATTCTTTTAGAGGAACCTCTGGGACACTCTTCTACTTCAGATTTGTTAAATAATACCCGCTCTACTTCCCAAGGACACACCTTTGAAATAAACACACCACCAGGACGAAGTACTCCTACTCCTCGTTCTCTTCCTGTAACGGAAGTGCCAGGTACATATTTAGTTTTTAAAATCCATCTTACTTTCTGTACCAAGCGGGTTTTTCAACATTGATCCACGTTAAGCATCAAAACGTTGAAATTTTGAAATTGCTAAAGGTCAAACAAACAACTAGTGGTTTGCCTCTCAGTTTGCCGGAAGACTTCCCAGTTAATTTACCTGTATTGACTAATGGAGATCTCAGAATTGTGAAGGAATATTTAGATAATGGGACAAACTTGTCCGTTGTGGTATGTTTTACCCTTCTACAGGTGCCTCATTAAGAATGGGACATGGTGCAGCTGGAGATAATTGAAGTCAAAGCAAGACGATTAAGCAAAACTTACCTTAGTAAAATGTTTCTCCTTAATGAGATTGAAATTGTTGAAACGTTCCATAATCGAGGTTATTGAAGTATTAAAGGTTTAATTGAAATCCGTTAATCCTCGACACTCTTTATTTAAAAATGGTTACCGGTTTCGGGGTCTTCACCTACCACCCCATCGTCAGACCAAACCAAGAGCTACATCAAACATGACAATATAAGAAAATGAATCAGTCATAATCTAAATCTATACTTACAGTGATGAAATAAATCAAATGAGGAACAACCACGTGAGCATCCCAACGAAGTGTGAAAAATTAAATACTATACAGGGTGTCCCGCGACTCGATAGCCATAGCCTAAGGGTGTATTCCTTAGGCAATTTCAAGTCGAAAATACCTTATACACATATGTCCAAAAGTCAATATTAAATAAATTATCGGTGATATTAATAAGCAGAATAAATTTATATCACATAATTACAATTTTGTTAATTAAATTAATGAAAAACTATGTTTAAAACAAAGTTAATTATGGTAAATGTTCAAAATGTCCTCCCGCTGCCTGAATACACTTTCTAGCTCTATAGTTGAAAAAGTTGCTCGCTGAAGAGTATCCGTGTCAGCTCGCATGGATGTAGCTGCAGCCATCATTTTATTAATTAATTCTTGTCTGGTTTGGGATAGTTCTGAATATACCAAACTCTTCATGTGTCTCCAAAGATAAACATCGAGCGGCGTTAAGTCTGGTAACCTTGGTGGCCAGAGAACTGAACCTCCTCTTCCAATCCACCGGTCAGCAAACTTGCTATTTAGGTAGGTATGTTCTGACATTTATACCAAAATGTGGAGGCGCGCCATCTAGTTGAAACGAAACCACATGTTTCGTCTTCTCTAAAGCGGAACTTCTTCCAATAATCCTGGCAAGTCGTTTTGTAAATGTAGATAATTCTCGGCTGTTACGATCTTGAAATACGAATGGCCCAATAAGATTATCATTAACAATACCACACCAAATATTCACCGAAAATCGATGTTGAAAATGCGTTTCTGTGGTTTTAAAAGGATTTTCATGTGTCCATGAATGTGAATTTCGGGTATTAGTAATCTCAAAGAAGAAACAATTGCTATACTTAATCAATCAAAATTATTACTTGACCTACCAATATTATTTTTTTTAAATGAATTGCTTTATTAGTATTGACTTTTGGACATAAGTGTATGTCATTTTCGACTTAAAATGGCTTAAGGAATACACCCTTAGGCTATGGCTATCGAGTCGCGGGACACCCTGTACATAGGGACTTATACGAAGTCCCAAGCAAATAGTGGTGAAAAGACTAAGGCCCCTCTGAAGGAAGGTCCAAAGCGACAAAAACATTCCTGAAGGGAATGGACTAAAATGTAAAGTGAGAGCGATCTCTTATTGGGATCGCATAAATATATCCAGAATTAGTTCGAAAATGCTGGATCAAAAACAAAATGGGGCTCCATCACCTCTATTTTTAACAAAATCGATCGCAAGTAGAATCTAAGAAATACATTAAGTAAACTAGCTTATCAAACTGTAACAATGCACCGTAAAAATGCCTAAAAGCTCTAATGAACTTAGAGTGGCATTTCATAATTGTTCTACGAGACCGCGGCCGGCAAATCAAAAGTGAAAGTATTGCTGAAGAAATCCGTCCGTCCGTCCGTCCGTCTACGCATGCACCGAAGAAAGAGATGAGCAAGTCCCAGATGCGACAGACGTCACGCGAGAAGAAGGGAATTCTGAATCTCTGCACACGACCCCCAGCGCTGACGTAGGAAATCTCGAAATAAACCGCCGGCCAAGCTCCCCTCCAAGCTTATAAAAGTAGCTGCAGCAGAAGGCAGAAGGAGTACTTGGTCGTCCGGCCATCAGCTGGGACCAGTGCTCCCAGCATCGGAGATGATGCTGGCCGCCGCATCCGAAATACTAGTACCTGATAAACCGTTCTGACGACGCCGTGTGATCCACTGAAAGTAACCGACCCGTAAATATCTGAGTAAGACAATTTTGAATAGTTGCCTGGTGCTTAATGGTTGTTATCAATACGATATCAACAATTAAACATCATCCAGTCATGGCCTGGCTTATCCGAGATCAGTGAGTAGTTGTGTGTCCAAACTCGGCAATTAGGGGTTTCTGCTGGTGAAGGTGTGGGATCGTTTTGGCAACCTCGTGTGGCACTTGTGCCTGTAACTTGAGGCGACATACCGGCGGAAAACGATCGTACCCTGGTAACTGGCGGCCGCTGGTGACATGCCGAGGGCGGACTCATAATTATTTGCTGGCACCGTATAGACTAGGGGTATTTCCCCGGAGATATAGTAGCCTGGTGCTGCGACGAGAATCTCGCACCGAAGCCCTAGTAGGAGTCTGTACCTTTTGGTGCTCCCACGTAGACTCCGAGGCCGTAGAAATAATTCAGTATTGGACCATACGTCGATCAAACCGCATTATCAGAGTACACCGCGAAAACAGCGTTTTTATTTCTGTTTCTTTCACTGTAAATATATCTCGTATTTTTGTACATATTCCGTAGTATAATTTCACCGCAATTTTATTCAATGTAAATAGTTAAACGAATAGAGTCAAGTTATATTTTCTTTATGTCTTTTATTCAATCATCGTTTAGCGATAATTAATGAACCCAACCCTTCTGCGACTAAGAGCGTAAGGGTGAACAACGAATAGATCGTCCTCCGACAAGACTGTACAGGCAACGCAGAGCACGTTCATAAGCGAACGTGCAGATCCTCCTGAATATACAGTGTGGCCCAATAAGTGAGACCGAGGGACACAGGTGTATATTTAGGGGCCCGAACCGAGACCGTTGCATAAGTGACGTTCCAGCCGAGGAGACGAAGTAATCGTTGCAAAAATTGGCGCCCGAGCAGGGACGATTATTCGTAATTATTGCACCGCACCGTAATTGGGTTTAAGTAAGTAAGTATTGAATTTAAATTGCCTTGTTCGCAGTATCCGAAATTAATGAGGTAATAGGGCAGTGACGCGTAGTCGTCATTGCAAAAGTGACATAAGGACCTGCACCGCGAAAAGTTATTTCCAGAACCCGAACCTGCACCGGCAAGAAATCAGCACCGAAAACCAGAACCAGCACCGTGGAAGAGTTATTTCCAACATCTGACTAGAACCGTGGAAAAATAATTTCCGAACCCGATCCAGGACCGAAAAGGATTCAATTCCAGTATTCCAGAGCAAGCACCGTGAAAGTTTTCTTTCAAAAACCCGAACCAGGACCGAACCATACTTATTTGAAAACAAGTAAGTTTTGTGTTTTATTTTATGCTCACAGGTAGAGAAGAAAATCTACGTGTGACACCGTCAGAGAGTGGAACGTGAAGTTCGACAGAAACTCTGAACCGATAGTACTCGCTGGAGAAGCTTCAAGAGCTACGGCGATGCTATAATACCGACCGAAAGGATTTATTGAAATCCGCACGGGAGCTCCAACCAGATCAAATGTTTGTTAAGGTACCGTGATAAAAAGAAATTCTTTGGGAAAATATAAAATAATTTTCTCGCAAATATTGAATATTTTATTCCTGCCCGATGCGATGTATGTATTTTGAAACGAGAAATAAACTCGTTTTATTTAGCGAACATATGAATTATTTTCGCAAAAAGTCAGCAAAACCGAGCGCATTTGAATTTAAAAACCGAGGTACAGAATTGAGTGTACCTAAAAGAAATAAGTTCAATAGCCTCCCGTGTGCTTGTTTAGATTTTAGGAGAATACCAGGGCGTTTTCGGAGGAATGTCGCCGACGTCTCCATATCTGAAGCAAGCTAAAAAGCTGACATCGCAAACAAACAAGATGGCAATGGAGCTACCCGACCGAAGGATGATACGAGGGAATTTTGGAATTAAATTCGCCGTCATCTCCTGATCCGAAACCGGCTTACGTAGCGCATGCCGCGCGTAAAGCAACCGAACCGTAGGATGATACGAAGAAATTTTGGAATTAAATTCGCCGTCATCTCCTAACCCGAAACCGGCTTATAAAGCGCACGCCGCGCTTAAAGCAACCGAACCGAAGGATGATCCGATGGAAATTTCCGAATGAAATTCACCGTCATCACCTATTCCGAAACCGGCTTATGTAGCGCCTGCCGCGCTCATAGCAACCGAACCGAAAGAAGATACCAGGGCGTTTCTGTATGAATTTCGCCACTGACCCCGAATCCGTTACCGCAGTCAAAAAAAGATACCAGGGCGTTTCTGTAAGAATTCCGCCACCGATTCCAGAATCCGTTACCGGCTTAATCAGCTGGCACCGTCTGCATACCAGTTCTAAGCGAAATGTCCGTTCTAGAGGAACCGTCTCAGGCCTTAGAAACCCGATTCAGGCTACCGCAAGATGGAGGGAATCCGACCCGCCGCGCCGTAAGTAAGTTACTTGTAACCGACAAGTTTTTATGCTTTCAGCCAAGTAGAGACCGTGGAGTACCGAGTTTCCTTTTTACCCGAAGGAAGGGGGATGTGTAACAATGCACCGTAAAAATGCCTAAAAGCTCTAATGAACTTAGAGTGGCATTTCATAATTGTTCTACGAGACCGCGGCCGGCAAATCAAAAGTGAAAGTATTGCTGAAGAAATCCGTCCGTCCGTCCGTCCGTCTACGCATGCACCGAAGAAAGAGATGAGCAAGTCCCAGATGCGACAGACGTCACGCGAGAAGAAGGGAATTCTGAATCTCTGCACACGACCCCCAGCGCTGACGTAGGAAATCTCGAAATAAACCGCCGGCCAAGCTCCCCTCCAAGCTTATAAAAGTAGCTGCAGCAGAAGGCAGAAGGAGTACTTGGTCGTCCGGCCATCAGCTGGGACCAGTGCTCCCAGCATCGGAGATGATGCTGGCCGCCGCATCCGAAATACTAGTACCTGATAAACCGTTCTGACGACGCCGTGTGATCCACTGAAAGTAACCGACCCGTAAATATCTGAGTAAGACAATTTTGAATAGTTGCCTGGTGCTTAATGGTTGTTAGCAATACGATATCAACAATTAAACATCATCCAGTCATGGCCTGGCTTATCCGAGATCAGTGAGTAGTTGTGTGTCCAAACTCGGCAATTAGGGGTTTCTGCTGGTGAAGGTGTGGGATCGTTTTGGCAACCTCGTGTGGCACTTGTGCCTGTAACTTGAGGCGACATACCGGCGGAAAACGATCGTACCCTGGTAACTGGCGGCCGCTGGTGACATGCCGAGGGCGGACTCATAATTATTTGCTGGCACCGTATAGACTAGGGGTATTTCCCCGGAGATATAGTAGCCTGGTGCTGCGACGAGAATCTCGCACCGAAGCCCTAGTAGGAGTCTGTACCTTTTGGTGCTCCCACGTAGACTCCGAGGCCGTAGAAATAATTCAGTATTGGACCATACGTCGATCAAACCGCATTATCAGAGTACACCGCGAAAACAGCGTTTTTATTTCTGTTTCTTTCACTGTAAATATATCTCGTATTTTTGTACATATTCCGTAGTATAATTTCACCGCAATTTTATTCAATGTAAATAGTTAAACGAATAGAGTCAAGTTATATTTTCTTTATGTCTTTTATTCAATCATCGTTTAGCGATAATTAATGAACCCAACCCTTCTGCGACTAAGAGCGTAAGGGTGAACAACGAATAGATCGTCCTCCGACAAGACTGTACAGGCAACGCAGAGCACGTTCATAAGCGAACGTGCAGATCCTCCTGAATATACAGTGTGGCCCAATAAGTGAGACCGAGGGACACAGGTGTATATTTAGGGGCCCGAACCGAGACCGTTGCATAAGTGACGTTCCAGCCGAGGAGACGAAGTAATCGTTGCAAAACAACCCTACAGTTACAACTATAAATGAGATTAATTTAATTTTGAAAATTATTTCATATTTTTTGGGATAACACAAACTGCAGAAGAGGAATCAAACCTGTGATCAAAATGGAATACTGCGTTTTTCGTTTATATAATTCAATGAGTAATAATTGGGCATAGCAGTCAAGGAAAACTACACAGGAGACCCCCTCACGACCGCCTATTTCACATTTTTCGTGTGCGGGTAGGGGGCTCCGGAGTAGTTTTTCTTGACTGCTATGCCCAATTGCTACTCATAAATTTATATTTACACTACTGCAGCCCATTTCAAATTCAATATTTTTTGTTTATTATGCACTTGTATGTAACAGCGTTCATTTACGGAAGCGCAAGTTGTGTGATTTTGGTCAATTACGGTAATGGTCGTAGAAAAAATATCCAGTTTGTATTATCGCTAAAAATATAAAATAATTTTCAAAATTAAATTAATCTCATTAAGGAGAAACATTTTACTAAGACATGTTTTGCTTAATTGTCTTGTTTTGATTTAAGGTATCTCTAGTTGCACTGTGGCCCATTGTTAATGAGACCACCTGTATAAATAGGTATTTATGAATTATGAAAATTAATGATTTTAGGCTTCTTATTTTGCCACAATAGGCGGCAGAGACTTGACTTCCAAAACCAACAGTATTTTGAAGCATCTCATTTCGTCTAATTTAGCTGCACAATTTAGCTTTTTGGGTACGAGACAAGAGAAGAAGGCATTTTCTGAATTAAACTTGAGAAAAGTTGTGTTACGTAAGTAATTAGCTTTCTTAAAAAATATTGAAATTATACCAAAATGAATGTTTTTATAGAAGCTGCTTTAACAAACTCCCCCAAGGCCACTACGAATGAAATTGATGGATTCATTAAAATTTGGCTAAAGCATGCCCTAAAACGCCTCCAAAAGGAGGAGCTCCGAAACAGGAACAATCGAGGGAACAATGAACTTCAGTGAAAGGATGGGTTTCTTTTTTCACTCTTGTTAATTAAGTTACATATTGTTTTTTATTGACACCCACCTGCTTTTAAAATGCCAAAAAGATTGAAATCTAAGAACAAGGACTTTGTATCGAAACGTCAACTTTACAGAAGGGTAGCCCAAGAAGTGACAAGTGTTACTAGTAAATTGCAAGTAAATGGTAATGATAATGATAATTATTTAAATCCAAGTACTTCCAATGCCATAATTGTGAATTCAGATAAATGTGATCCTTTAGAAAATTTTACTCCGCTTTTACCTAACCAAGATACGGACACTTTCGAGAGTTTAAACTTACAACAATTGGAAGAATTTCAAATATTGGAGCCAAAGTTTAATTATGTTAATTGTACAAATGTTACTATTACAAGCAGTAATGATCCGCACAATACAAAAGATGGTCTTGCATTAAAATTAAGGGAGTGGGCTGTAACTGAGACAGTGTCACATGTGGCTGTCACTAAATTATTACACATTCTTGCACCATTTCATTCATGTTTGCCTTTAGATAGTAGGACTTTGCTATGTACACCTGTTCAGTTTACAGGTAAAAAATTGGGAGATGGCCAATATGTCCATACGGGTTTGCAAAGTGCGCTACAGAGATTCCTACGACAAAATAAAAGCTTTGCTGACAATGCTATAAAAATAAGTTTTAATATTGATGGCTTGCCTTTATTTAAAAGCTCAAATTTACAATTGTGGCCCATATTAGGTCTTATAAAAAGTAGTGTTTGTAAACCTTTTGTAGTTGGTATTTTTTGTGGTGCTTCGAAGCCAAAACCGTTAAATTTATATCTAGAAGAATTTATAAATGAATTTAACAGTATAAAGACGGGCTTTGTAGAAAATAACAAAAAATATATGGTCGAAATCCATAGTTTTGTATGTGACGCACCTGCAAAAGCCTTCATAAAGTGTATTAAATCACCCGGAGGATATTCTTGCTGCGACAAATGTACTGAAGTTGGTGAATACATTAGTGGTAGGGTGGTGTTAAGAGGTTTGGCTTCTGTAAAGAGAACGAACGAGTCATTTAGAAAACAGTTAGATGATGACCATCATTTAGGAAACTCGCCTTTACTTGCATTAGAAATTGATATGGTTGATCATTTCCCAGTAGATTACATGCACAATGTTTGCCTTGGGGTTATGCGTAAATTGTTAAATTGTTGGGTTGGAGGTAAATTAACAGGTAGGTTACCAAGTAGTTCTACTAAACTGTTATCTAGTAAACTGTTAAAGTTCAAAGATTACATGCCCAAAGAAATCAATCGAAAACCCAGATCACTATCTGAACTACAACGCTTTAGGGCATCAGAATTTAGATCATTTTTATTATATACTGGGGTTATTGCTTTGCATAATATAGTTGATGTTGCTATTTACAACCATTTTGTGTTACTCCACTGTAGAATTGCATTGTTGGTGTGCAGTGTAGCAATGTAATTAATAATGTAATGTAATTTATAGAACATAGTGAACAGTTGTATGGTTCCGAATTTTTAATTTATAATGTGCATGTTTTGAGTCATCTGTGCAGTGATGCTTCACGTTATGGTTTACTTGATTTTTTTTCTGCCTTTCCTTTTGAAAATTACCTAGGCCAATTGAAAAGGTTAGTTAATTCACCAACAAAGCCCTTGGAACAGATTTTTAGAATATTACATGAAATAGATTCAGTTCCTTTGAATGATTCAAAATCTAGTGGTGACATAAAGCATGAAATAGAGCATAATCTTGGACCTACTTTGCCAAACTCTTCCTTTAAACAATTCATCTCAATAATTTTGTACTTAACATTAATTCACATTCAAAAGCAAACTCCTACTGTTTTACAGAGCATGCTATTATTCAAATTCAAAATATCTTGCTGAATTCAGAAGGTGAAACAAAAATATTGGGGAAGAAATTTGACGTTGATTTGTCGCTATATGATTATCCCTTTGACTCCCGATATTTAAAAATTTGTATAGTTCGGAATTTATCACAGCAGTTACAAATTTGGCCACTGAATGAAATACTTGGAAAATCTGTGCTTTTGCCGCATAAAAGCAATTGGGTGGTCAATTCCTTTATTTCACACAGTATAGGAATTTTATTTCTGTTTTGTATGTTTATATGAAATAATGTATTTGTAGTGTACATTGATAAAAAAAATTACTCAAAGGATCAGGTTATTAACCCCCTCCTCCCGCTCCAATACGACGACAACTAGTGGTAAGAAAACGTCAGCCAGACATTGGCAATCGACATGCAAATGACGTCTTCAGATGACGCCATTTCGATGTGACATATTGCCGTCATTTTTACGGCGTTATAACGTCATTTTATTGGTGATTTCGACGTAGTGTCACGAAAATATCACGGGAAAATGACGTCATCATGCTAGCTGGGGAATTATTAGTTGAATTTTATTGACTGTGTTAATCAAGTTAGACTTATCTTTAAATGTGAAGATAGGGTGTGTGAAGTTTTAAACACCAAAGAAAAAACGTGAGTGTTAGTGTGAGCCTCAGATGCAGTCTGTGAATTCTACACCAAGACGTCGTACAATGTACGTAGTATGACGTAGAAGCGACACGTTTATGACATCCCGCTGGCACGTCGCATGACCTCCTGCTTGCACGTCGCATGACGTCGCGCCGGCTCGTCGCATGATGTCTCGCCGGCACGTCGTATGGTGTCGCTATGTCACGTCATGCAACGTAACGGCAAGATGTCATTTAATGTCAGGTCATGACGTCATTTGGGATGTGACATTTTGCCGTGACTGAGACGTCTTCATTGACGTCAAGCAATCCCCTTAAAGTGACGTTAGTCTGCTTACTGTGTCAGGGAAAAAATTGAATGGCTAAAAATAAAGTGGATGCGGTTTCAGAAACAAAAACCCTTTATAATACAATATAAATACGATTTGTCTGCGGGAGAATTTCTTGAAGTGGTATTATGGAAAGTAGAAGACGATCTGGCTGCACGAACAACTGGGCTTCAGTAGGACTTTATCCTAAATATCACGAACGTATTCCTGTATCCGAAAAAAAGGAAAAAGACCTTTTGTACCTACTCAATAAGAAATTTATTCCTGAAGATAACGATGATTTTATTAATAATATGCCATCAACATCAAGTGTTGCGGAATTAACAGTCCACAATGAATCAAATTAATTTGCTTTCCTTATAAATATTTTTTGTGTCTAATTTAGTGCTCTCTAGTTACATTATCAATTACTTGTGTATGATTGTATGCGTAAGTTAAGTATTACATAGGTGTTAAGTCAGTATTTTTTGAAAAATATACATTTATTTCAGTTTAATCGGATTTTCTTAGTTTTATTTAAAATTTCCTGTGTCCCATTTGAAATGAATATACCAAAAATTGCAATACATTACATACTTTTTAAAATTAATATTAAAAAGTGCAAACTTTGTTTTTGTGATTACTCAAAAACATTATTATGTCATTTATCACCTTTGTGCGCTAAATCATCGAAATTTGTTGTTTACCACCAATGACTCCGCAACATTTGGAGAGTTTCTACATTTATCATTCCCGAGCATAATAGTTGTTTTTTTTTATTAAATACAATTCGATCCTGCGCTATTCTTTGTTTTATATCTCCAGAGCTCCTACCATCGCGAGTTATTTGACTTTCTAAATAGCAGAAGTCTAAGACTTCCTCTATCTTCTCGTTGCTGAAGACATCACTCGAGGACTCCTTCAGCAGCTTCTGGTCATTGATGGCACCTGGATGGACTGGCCTGAACAACACGTGCTTTGCTCGCAACAGAGCCCCGGCGCAGGCGCCTGAGCCACAACCAAAGGCCCCAAAATGGCGGCTTGGGGGGCGCATTCTTCGGCAATGACACTCGCTTCTTCTGAGAGAGGCTGCCGCAGAAGTCGCTGCTGAAGAAGTGGATTGCACCTGGAGAAGCCGGGGGGGGGGCGGCTTCCTCCCGCCGAAGCGATCGATCGCCTCGGCGGGCTGGCTCGAGCGCCCCATCGCCTCGGCCAGAAAGACGGGCGCCCGGATTCCTCCCGCCGAGGCGATCGACCACCTCGGCGGGCTGGCTCGAGCGCCCCATCGCCTCGGCCAGAAAGACGGGCGCCCGGATTCCTCCCGCCGAGGCGCTCAACCGCCTCGGCGGGAGGGCCTGGTGTGACGCTATGTGCTCCGAACGGGTTCTTATCCAGTATTCTCATTTATCTACTACTCTCATGAAATTATTTCTTCGAGACTCGGCGCGTAAAAATACTTGGGCTAGTAAAGTAAAAAGGGTTGGATGGAAACCCACAAATTATTCAGTTCTGTGTGAAGTTC
Organism: Xestobium rufovillosum; assembly: GCA_963966045.1. Taxonomy (NCBI): domain Eukaryota; kingdom Metazoa; phylum Arthropoda; class Insecta; order Coleoptera; family Ptinidae; genus Xestobium; species Xestobium rufovillosum. The sequence continues at coordinate 7,975,732 of OZ014498.1, read as the reverse complement.
ATTTTGAGCCTGATTGTTGGGAAACAAATAGAGTCGATGGGAAACGCAAACTGAAAACGGATGCTGTACCTACAATATTCAGTTATTCAAAAATAAAACCGAAAAGAAAACCACCAGCAATTCGTGTAGCAACCCTTCGCATGATCTTGCGAAATCTGAACACAGATCGACTGATGTAGATGCTTCTACTTCTACAAGCATGTGTCACTCACCATCAAGTGATTCGTACTCATCTTCCAGGAGCATTATACTTGATAAAATACGAAATCATGAAAAACTGCCAGAGATCGCGATATTAAAAAGAAAGAAGCAAAATATTAACAAAATGTGTGCAAGAATGTGGGAAATCTACTGAACTGCTGAATAAGGTATTTAATGAAGATCACATTATTGCTTCGTAAAGAAAAAATACAAACTGAATGATATGGTCCAATAAAACTATCAAAGAAGCTATTCAATAATTGAAGTTTGCCTGTGGGTTCTCCGGTTACGATTTATTAAGGAAGCGTAAGTATCCAGTGCCGTCTTTAAGAACAGTTAGCAGAAGATTACAGGGTTTCAAATTTGTCCCTGGTATTTTATACGAGGTTGTTGAATTTTTGAAAATTAAAATTGCGGATTTTAAAACAGAACAAGAAAAAGATTGTGCTTTAATCATCGATGAGATGGCAATTACTTCTGCCAAAGTGTACGACACATCCACGTGCAGATTTTATGGAGATATCACGCTTCCTTCCTGAACATACAGGGCTCGCCACACATGCTTTCGTCTTTATGATAGGTAAACATTAAACTGTGAAAAGGGGTTCAAAATTTAAATTATTTCATATTGTAAGTGACCTATCATCGAGGTGGAAGCAAACATTTATCTGGAAATTCCGTGAATGCTTCGGTAATTAAAAATATTCTAATTCAAATTATTTGTTTGGTGGAAGAAATTGGCTTACGTGTATGCAGTGTAACATCTGATATGAGTCCATCAAATCAAGCTTTATGGAAAAAAATTTATATAAACGCAGGTCCATCAACTCCAAATCAAAATTTTTGTATCAATCCGGCAGCTCCAGATCGAAAACTTTTCTTCGTACCTGATGTTCCGCATCTTTTCAAAAATATCAAGTCCACAATAGCAAATAACAAGATAATAATAATTCCTAATGATATGCAAATACAATTTAATTTGCCATCTGATCGAGTAGATATTTCTCACATAAAGGATTTAATAGAATTTCAAATAAATTTTCAATGCAAACTTGCTCCTAAATTGACTGAAACAGTCTTAAATCCTTCTCATTATGAGAAAATGAGTGTCGAATGCTACACACGTTTTAAGCTCCGATGTTAGTTCTGCGTTAAAGTTTATGGCTCAAGAACTTGATCGACCTGAGTATCTTACCACTGCATGGTTTGTGGAGATCGTCTGCAAATGGTTCGAATTAATGACATCCAGGCATCCAATAATGGCTTTAAGTAAAATTAAAGAAGCCATTTACAAAGATTCTCTAGTTCTTCTAAAAATGGTCATTGATATATTTAAACGTATTAAAATAGGTGTTTGAAAACTATGGAAACCCGTGCAAAAAGGTGTAATTATTCCAACATAATCAATTTTGGACATAGAGCAAATTTTATTGGAACAAAAAGGTTATGCATTTCTGCTAACTTCACGTTTTACGCAGGATTGTCTCGAAAATTTCTATTGTGTTATTCGTTCCAAGCAAGTCATACCAAATGCTGCGCAGTTTAAAAATAATCTCAAAAGTATTTGTATTTCTCAGTATTTGAAAATGTTAACAAAGCCAACTACGATAAAGATGATCGAGAGTTTTTGTAAGAATTCCAAATATCAAAATGTTTCTTCTAATTATTGAGCACTATGTAACACATTAATTATAATTTCTGGTTAGGAAACCGGGAATACTTTTTCAAATGTAGTGGAAACCATGGAAACAGCTTCATTCTTAACCTTATGTTTTAAAGTTAAAGTAGGCCAATTGTGTCGGATTTTCCTTTCACTTCCCCCACTCCGAAAAACGTTACATAGCCAGCTGGCCGAACCGATTCACACCCAATGCGAGTAAAGAAGTTTCACTTCAAAAAGTGTATTAAAAAGTCAAGAACTTGCAGACATTGTGTTGCGTCAATAGGCTCAAAAAACTTTAATTCCGCCGAGTATGTTAAGCTTGTGAGTATAAAATGTTTCAAAACGAATACTTTATTCTTTTACAACTATGAAACCTTCCAGTTATTTTTGACAATGGAACTAAATTTTAGAAAATATTTTAAATGTTTCTGATAAAAATATAAACATTAAAAAATTTTACGAAGCAAAAATTCTGCCATTAAGCTCTCATCTGTTAAAATGTCACGATGTGGATTCCAAGATAAAAATTAATTTATTAATTTTAGATTAAAAATAGCTAGTCGGAATAAAATTAAAAGTAGTTCGCATGGTAGCAAGTCTATGGGTACCCACGGTATTTAAAAATGTAAACCGTATCATATTAAAACCATACAGGAACGTTGATGTGTTTTCTTAAGATATTTTTTTTTTACCATTTGGCTATTGTTATACTTATCAATAAGACGCACGTCGCATACACTAAAGTGCCGATACCAAGCCGTCGCCCCGGCACGGCAATTCCGGCGATGTGTATTATGTGGTGGGCCAAAAGTGAAGTGCCGGGCGTGCGCGTCTAGTAGCAAGGGGAGCAGGACGTATCATGCGAGCTGGAGGAGCAGCAGGGAGTCGGCTGCGAGAGCGGGATGAATTCACGCGGTCGACGCGAGCAGTTTTGTACCGGGAGAGTACGGGCATAAGTGATTGTTGTAACACTTAGGTGAAATAAAAGGTTTACGAGCACCTCCGTTGTTATTTATAACTTAGCAACTGCAACATTCCTGAGAGTCTCTGCAAATGGCGCCCAACGAAATGGCAGTGATAATGGTTATAAGTAATAGGAAGTGAGCTCGGTTGTTTTTAAGCTGATAAAGCTAAGTACTAACGTGATAGTGGTATTAGATTCCATCCTTTGGTGACGTGGTTACACGCCACAGAGAAGTGTCTAATTAACTAGTTGAAGTAGTCAGGAAAGAAGTGGACGGTGGACGCGGGGAAGGTTGGACGAAAGTCAATTAGTCAAAGGTAGCAGTTGTGTTGGTAGCGGCGAGCGTGAATTCGGAGCATATACCTATTATATTAATACAAGCAACTCCCCATTCCTTGCATGTGCAAAAAGCGTCCCAGAGAAAAGGCGATAGAAGTAGTATCTTCTGCACCGTCAACCGAAGCTGATTAAATGCGTAAACTCCATATTACCAATCAGAATGCCAGTTCACCTCAAAACGTTAAGGTAGGGGTATGTCAAATGATCTTGTTGACGTACGCCGCCATTTGTGTTAACCTGGTTGTTGATAAACAAGTAATTTTTTGTTTACTGTCGTTTTCCCAAGTTATATTTAAGTTTTTCTATTTATTTTGATTATATTTCTAATACTTTGATATTGTGCGTGTAATATTGTGTTGATAAACAGAAAATTTGTGTTTTAGTGTCGTTACCTATCCCAGTTTAATTTTAGTTTTTGTTTTGACATTTTCTCTACACTAGGCGTGTTGGCCGTTTCGTACTATTTATTATGTACTAATTTATTGTGTTTTGTGACTTATCTATAAACAACGAGTACTTCAAAGTGTTATTTGTGTCGATTCGCGAAGAAAACGGCTGTAGAAGATGTTCAAAAAAAATTGCATTTCATAAGTAAGTGTTTTAATTCTAACAGTACGAGTTATAATAAATTTCATGTGAAATATTACGTTGTTTTCAGATTCCCAGCTGAAAAGAACACACAATCTTTGTAGAGACAAGCGTGTGGTTTATCGGAGAATGACAAAGTTTCTACGCTTTATATCTGTTCTCTACATTTCCATCCAGAAGATTACAGAGAACTCAATGTGGAGAAAACCGGAGGTGTATTACGTTTGAAGCCAAATGTGGTACCGCCGATAAGAGTACCATTTAAAGTTGCTGTTAGTAAGGAATTTGAACCAGTACCTTCTACATCAGGTATTGTGACAACAAATCCCTATATTTTTGTTGGCTAATAGTTAATATTCAGGGTGCCCGGAAAGTAAACTGCCATACATCAACCAAAGATTGAAAACTTGGTGCCGAGTAAAAATTTTTAGTGGAGTACAACTGTCCCATTTGTAGTTTAGAAAGAAAGCACTAAAACTAAAGACATTTAACATAAAGTGAACAAATAATTGATTATAGGAAGTGAAAACAGTCGGGTTATGTTTTGGAAATTTGCAGTTTCCAATAAATGGTGAACTCTCACTAAAAACAGAACGATCGGAAACTCTTTGTGTTGGATAGCACCGCTGACATTCTGCTGCGATATGTTTCACGTTACCATAAATAAAGTGCGTATCAGTGAATTCCCTGTTCTCAAATGTGAATGTTGGCTTTCTGATACACAGATTTTATTACCATAACAAACAAATATGGGTTGCAGTAAGCAACAATTATTGTTTTGTTCAAGAAGTTAAATTCCTAGCATACTTTACTAACAACTTCAAAACCATACCAAATAGGACTCTCATTTACTCGGCACGGAATCGTCTGTTTGCAGTTGACATATAATAGTGGAGTGCTGGCGCGTCCGAAATGTGCTTAAAAATTAAGTTATTGGGCATTTCGAGGTTAAAATGTTTGACCTATCCGGTATTACAGCTTAGGTCCTATGGAACTAAAATCCGAAAGTCGTCAAAAAATTGTCCTGTGCAAAAGGGCGCAATTTAAAATTTTCAAGTTATGTATACGAGCTGAAAGGTGAAATCATATTCTAAAAGCGAAAAAAAAATTGAATAGATTTCTGTAGAATTTATATGTTTTATAAATTATACAAATTTTTGAATTACGTAGCCTCTTACGGAACTCAAAGACGTTTACAGGCGTTTTTCTCCGTTCGAAGTGAACGAAAATCTACTTAATTATTTTATGCTTTCTTTATCATGAAACTCTATTATCTCTTACGCCGTTGCATTTAGCGAAATTATCCTCTATTGATAAATTATTGCCCAAATCTTGTAGAATATGATGGTTTTTGATTTATAATTTTTGAACGAATATTTAAGAAAGTTATAATCTAGAGGCTCGCCACCGCTGCGTGAATCACTGGATACATCGCATTGCACCGCACCCCGCAGTCCACACGCGCGACCTTCTTCTCTTTTCTTGTCTCACTCCCTCCTTATAAACCTATGCTATTTAGCTTCTGGCATACCTACACTATTCCTTATTTCTGGCTTATAGGGATGAATTTATTAATCATTATTGCAGGACCTTTTTAATACAGTACCTAGTAGAAATACATACCATAAGAAAGGGACAATTTATTAACAACGTAAAATTTAACTTGAATCTCTATTTCCTATTTGACACTGCGTTTTTACACGACTTTTGGCCCATGCAAAAACATGAACCAATGCAGGATATTCCATTTTTTCTGCAGCTGCATCCTTTTGTCGTACAATCTATTAGGAATTAAACCTATTTAGAACAACATCTATGGCACTAACATCACTAACATCAAATGGAATGTTAGCAACACCGTCGAATAAAAGTGCACTAGGTAACGTAATAGAAACCGACAAAAGTTCCATTAAAGTCTTGCCATCAATTAACTCCGGTGAAACATGTTATATTTTTGACGAAATGTCTGTGGTCCAAGTTCTTGGAAAACCGACCAAAGCAAAAACTTTCGGAGACTACCTACGCGAAAATATTCCAATCTATTATTTTTTAAAACCAATACGACGCTAAAAGGATCGACCTAGTTTTTGATTATTATTATGAAAATAATTCAATTAAGGATTCAACTCGTTTAAAGAGAAGTAAGGAAACGCCAATAAGCAGATTAATAGATAGCATAATACACCACTACCTCAACAATGGCACCTGTTTATCCTCTCATCTTTCAATAAAGGTCAAATAATGGTACTGGACCGTTCGAACAACTACTCCTCGGGCAAATACCCCGCCAGGCATTGAATTATAGAACGTAATCCAGATTTTTTGTACTACGAGACGTTTCAGACTGCTACCCCACCTAAGGTGGCTTTGAAACAATCCTAATTTGTCTCCATGTACGTACGTGCTTTTAAGACGATCTTTGTTCAAATATTGCATGTTTTGAATGTGTATGGACTCATCAGTACGGTGCTTTCCCCTACACACTCAAACCATGCAATTTAACTTGCTATATATGCTGCCGCGCTCTGGACAGATATCAGCAAGTGACAACTACCTTAGGTGGGGTAGCAGTCTGAAACGTCTCGTAGTACAAAAAATCTGGATTTAGTTCTATAATTCAATGACTGGCGGGGTATTTTCCCGAGGAGTAGTTGTTCGAACGGTGCAGTACCATTAATTAATACAAGATAATTACTCAAAGTAGTTGTCACTTGCTGATATCTGTCCAGAGCGCGGCAGCATAATTATATAGCAAGTTAAATTGCATGGTTTGAGTGTGTAGGAGAAAGCACCGTACTGATGAGTCCCAAAAGGACGAAACCAGTTGATCTGCGGTTTTCCATACACATTCAAAACATGCAATATTTGAACAAAGGTCAATTGACAATTTTTTTGTCTCAGCAATTGGTACTTACTTCAAAGAACTACCCTATTCAGTTTGCGACCAGCGGGGGATTTAGTAATGTCTTGGATTATAAGTAAATGTAATTTTGAACTTGCTGATAATATCTTAAGCCGGCTACTCACTACGCGTTACTTTGCAAGTACTTGGCAAGTACTTGGGAATTAACAAGTAGTGTGTACGATATGCGAGTACGACTCGGCATGCTACTTGTACTTCCCGATTGAAGTCGGAAAACTGTCCAAGTCAAAGAGCCAGAGTATTGTACTCTGAAAGTACTTGGCGGCAGATACACACTACGCCGTTACTTACTTATGATTCGGGCTGAAAAATTTAGTTGCAATGGAGTGGTCGAATAGAACGACACTTTTATTTTTAGATATTTATCAGAGGAAACCGATTATCTTGGACCCCTCGCACAAATTGCATAATAGTTATTTACGAAACGAGTGCGAGAAGACATTTTTCGCGCACGAGCCCAATGTTTGAAGCACGAGCGACGAAAGAGCGAGTGCTTCATTTGCGCGAATGCGCCGAAGACGTCTTCGCGCATCGAGGTTCGTACAATATTTTTTGAAACGAACATTAGAATTTTCTAATTATTATCTAGTACGTTTCCAATTTAAAATTTCAAAAAATCAAGTGGTTACATTGACAGATTTCCATTTGACAATTGTAGAAAATGATATTTGGTTTAATTTATTGAATTGAGTTGTCAAAGTGTCAATCGAATTAATAGAGATTTATCTTTATTCTTTCACTATTTTCAACATCCAAATAGGAGAAATGGCGTTTTGTTAACCAAACTTTATTACTATCAAGTCAAATTATTTCTAGAAAGCCTGAAAGGGCCAGTGCTTTTTGCTAGATTTCGCGCACTAGTGCGCGAACACTATGTTTGTTGTCTGTCGGGTTCGCGAAATGTCATTTTGAGAGCGGCGAGTTCAAAAATGTCATTTTGAGAGCGGTGAGTTCAAAAAAATAGGAACGAGGTTCATGATGCGTGGAAGCGAATTCAATCAAAAATGGTGGAGGAAATTGAAGTTTCCCTTCCCGAATTGGAAAAGAAGAAAGATTCGTTAATGGCAACATTTAGGAACTGTTTGAGTTTTATAATAGGGAGGTTCGGGAAAAAATAAGATACCTATTTTTGACTTGAAAATGATAGAAAATTGTTATTGAAATAGATTTACGGCGAAATTTTTGTTCAAAAAAATTTTTATTCGACGTAATAAGCCAAAGAAACTAACTTACCACGCCCACATGCTGGTTCGGTTTGTGATTAGTTTGACGTCAAATGTTTGCGCGGCGCTCCTCCCACTATTCTTTATATGCCCACGAAATGGATCCTATCTCATAATACACCCATTGCGACTATTTCCAGCGTGAATGTTTAAAGGGAAGTGTCAATTAAACATAAAATAAACTCAATATAACCCATTAACAATGCAACAAGGGTTTCAAAAGGCCGATTCACATAATTTGCCATATGTAAATGTGGAAATGGTGTGTGATTTTTTTTGCATCCAACACCAATTTCAATCAACCTCAAAGCAGCGGTGTAAAAGCAGTCCGGTAAGTAAAACAAAATCGGCAATTTATTCAACTGAATTATCTACATCTCACGCGAATCAAAATACTATGTTATGAACTACCTATTTCATTATTGTAAAATTCAATAGGTAATAAAATTTCCTTTTTTAGTTCAGGGAGGGAAAGTTACGGCGATTCAGCAGTTGGTTACGTACAGGTCAAGAGAAATGGGGACATAATTGTACGGTACAGGGAAGAATTTGTCCTGAACATAAAGTTAGGGCTAAGCCTTATTCAGTAACATGCGAAATTAGTGAAAAAGAAAATCTAGTTCTTGAAGTTAAATGTTTGGATTGTGCAGCTTCGGCAGGGGGCTGCAAACATTCTATTGCTTTCTTAATGTGGTTGCATCGCAGATCTGAGGAACCGGCTCCTACTACCGTAGTCTGCTATTGGAGAAAAGCTGTTTTATCACAAGTAGGTTCAAATATTAAATTTATTAAAGCAGCGGACATTGGAAGATCTGTAAGGAAACCACAAAGGAAAGTTGTTAGGACGGAAGGATTTTTGGACGAAATCGTTGAAATGACAAAAAACATAAGTATTTGTGTCCACTATATAATCTAACAAATAAATACTTCGCGAACTACCAATATATAACGTTTTATTTAAATATTTTACCGGTTTCAGGATTCACAAAGATCCCATCATCAGAAATGTACGAAAAATTGTAAACAAATTATTATGACAGTTGACAAGGAAACTAAAATTGACAAAACAATACAAAGAATAATGATATCCATGAATAAATATAACTAGATAACTGAATTTCAGTATTTACCTACGGGGTATAAGAAAAACAAAGGAAAATCGAATACCTCGTAGCTTGAAGGGAAAAAACAATGAATTTAAAGAAAACCATATTGGAAAAAACAATAAATTCAATTGAAAAAACCTTCAAGTGAAATATCAGAACAGAAAAAACTAAATAAACAAAATATCCATGGAATCTTGACAACTGCCAACTGCTAATCTTGAAATAAACTCTGTGGTCAAGTCTATGTGTTCTGTCTTGACAACTGCCAACTGCTAGAATTGTAATAAACTAAAAAAGAGAGAAATAAGTCAAAAAACGGCATAATGGCAAAAAAGAAATAAGGCAAGGATTAAGATGGAGAGACTGTTGTTGAATAATTAATTCAAGAATCAATCCTAATAATACCAATAATAAAACAAAAAGAAGAAAAAGAATCCCATATTGCCAAATAACCTCGAAGGTCCATGGTTTATATGGGCTAGCAAATAAACTGTAATTGATTATTGAACTAATGTCATAATGGCAATAAGAGAACCTGTCCTACCGAGACATGAGAATCATTTTGATCAAAAGACATTTACAAAAGTTTAAATAAACTAGATTGTATTAAATCTACTTGGTCATTAAGTAAGTTACAATTTTTATCATTTTTATGTTTATAAATTTCCATAGACTCTAATATATCTAACTGATAACTTTTTACAAAATTAAACAATAATTTAGTATTTTCTAAAGGAGGGAATCGATGATTGTTATCAAAGAAATGATTAGCAAAACTTGAATGATCGTTTTTTAAACGAAACGATCGTAAATGTTCATTATATCTAATACGTATAGATCTGCCAGTTTGTCCTATATAAATGCTGTTACAGTCTAAGCAATTTAGTTGATAAACACCTGTGTGGTCAAGTTTATGTGTTCTGTCTTTACTGTTAAATAGAATATGTGATAATATATTTGAAGGTTTAAATGTGACCTGTATGTTGTTTTTTCTTAAAATACTGGCAATCTTTTCAGAAATATTTCCAAAATAAGTAATTCTGCAAAATTTGGTAACTTTATCATTACATAATTTAGGATATATGTTGTTACAAGCAATTTTAAATTTTTTATTGTTAATGATTCTATTGATGATTTCAATTTTAAAACCATTATTTATAGCAATTGTTCTAATTACATTTAGTTCTTTATTCAATTTATCCAAAGATAGTGGTACTGTAAAGGCCCTGTGTATCATAGAATTGTAAGCAGAAATTTTTTGACAAAATGGGTGAAATGAATTTGATGAAAGAGTAATATCTGTATACGTTGGCTTCCTAAAAATATCGAAAGTTATTTTATTATATTCATTTATTAAAGTTAAATCTAAGAAATTAATTTTGTGTTCAGTTTCTATTTCTTTTGTAAATTTTATTTTTGGGTGAATACTGTTCAAAAAATTTTGAAAATTGTCTAATTGTCTTGTTGTTCCTTTAAAGCAAGCAATTATATCATCTACATATCTATACCAAAATAGAATATGTTGTTTGCCTAATTCTGAATTCATAATTTTTTCTTCAATATCTGACATGAAAATATCTGCTAATAAAGGACTAATTGGAGAACCCATAGCAAGACCTAAATTTTGAGTATAATATTTATTATTAAACTGGAGATAATTTTGTTCAATACAAAGTTGGAAAGCAGTAATAATATCATTTTTTATAACAATATTAGTATGAGTTTTATCTAAAATATTTTCAATTAATTTCAAGCATTCATTAGGAGGAATATTAGGGAACATATTTGTAACATCAAAAGAAACCAAAAAAGACCCTGTAGGAATATTTTTATTTTTGATATTGTTAATTAATTCTAAAGAATTTTTTAAACTAAATTTGGATTTAAAATTTGTTGTAGTTTTAAATATATTATTAATGTTTTTAGCTAAATTTCTTGTGGGAGCATTAATATATGATACTACTGGTCTTATAGGTGTATTAATTTTATGGTTTTTGATTAGTCCATATAATTTAGGGGCACGTGCATTCATATTAATTAATCTTAATTTTTCAAAATTGTTATCAAAAATACTGTTGCAATTTTTTAACCAATCCTTTAATTTAGTTTGAAAATGTTTTGCTGGATCTTTTTTTAGTTCAGTTAAGTTTTCATTTCTAATAAAATTTTGCATCTTTGTTATATATTCATCTTTAGGTAAAATTACTATAGCATTGGATTTGTCCGCTTTGGAAACTATCAAATTATCTTTATTAATTTTTTCTTTAATAGAATTAAAAACATTAATAATATATTTAAAACTACAACAAATTTTAAATCCAAATTTAGTTAAAAAATTCTTTAGAATTAATTAACAATATCAAAAATAAAAATATTCCTACAGGGTCTTTTTTGGTTTCTTTTGATGTTACAAATATGTTCCCTAATATTCCTCCTAATGAATGCTTGAAATTAATTGAAAATATTTTAGATAAAACTCATACTAATATTGTTATAAAAAATGATATTATTACTGCTTTCCAACTTTGTATTGAACAAAATTATCTCCAGTTTAATAATAAATATTATACTCAAAATTTAGGTCTTGCTATGGGTTCTCCAATTAGTCCTTTATTAGCAGATATTTTCATGTCAGATATTGAAGAAAAAATTATGAATTCAGAATTAGGCAAACAACATATTCTATTTTGGTATAGATATGTAGATGATATAATTGCTTGCTTTAAAGGAACAACAAGACAATTAGACAATTTTCAAAATTTTTTGAACAGTATTCACCCAAAAATAAAATTTACAAAAGAAATAGAAACTGAACACAAAATTAATTTCTTAGATTTAACTTTAATAAATGAATATAATAAAATAACTTTCGATATTTTTAGGAAGCCAACGTATACAGATATTACTCTTTCATCAAATTCATTTCACCCATTTTGTCAAAAAATTTCTGCTTACAATTCTATGATACACAGGGCCTTTACAGTACCACTATCTTTGGATAAATTGAATAAAGAACTAAATGTAATTAGAACAATTGCTATAAATAATGGTTTTAAAATTGAAATCATCAATAGAATCATTAACAATAAAAAATTTAAAATTGCTTGTAACAACATATATCCTAAATTATGTAATGATAAAGTTACCAAATTTTGCAGAATTACTTATTTTGGAAATATTTCTGAAAAGATTGCCAGTATTTTAAGAAAAAACAACATACAGGTCACATTTAAACCTTCAAATATATTATCACATATTCTATTTAACAGTAAAGACAGAACACATAAACTTGACCACACAGGTGTTTATCAACTAAATTGCTTAGACTGTAACAGCATTTATATAGGACAAACTGGCAGATCTATACGTATTAGATATAATGAACATTTACGATCGTTTCGTTTAAAAAACGATCATTCAAGTTTTGCTAATCATTTCTTTGATAACAATCATCGATTCCCTCCTTTAGAAAATACTAAATTATTGTTTAATTTTGTAAAAAGTTATCAGTTAGATATATTAGAGTCTATGGAAATTTATAAACATAAAAATGATAAAAATTGTAACTTACTTAATGACCAAGTAGATTTAATACAATCTAGTTTATTTAAACTTTTGTAAATGTCTTTTGATCAAAATGATTCTCATGTCTCGGTAGGACAGGTTCTCTTATTGCCATTATGACATTAGTTCAATAATCAATTACAGTTTATTTGCTAGCCCATATAAACCATGGACCTTCGAGGTTATTTGGCAATATGGGATTCTTTTTCTTCTTTTTGTTTTATTATTGGTATTATTAGGATTGATTCTTGAATTAATTATTCAACAACAGTCTCTCCATCTTAATCCTTGCCTTATTTCTTTTTTGCCATTATGCCGTTTTTTGACTTATTTCTCTCTTTTTTAGTTTATTACAATTCTAGCAGTTGGCAGTTGTCAAGACAGAACACATAGGCCCGGTTTTTCAAAGAATCCAACACCGGATTAAGTCTGACACCGGCTTCGTTGCTATGCTACAACCAATCAGAAAGCCGGTATCATAGCAACGAAGCCGGTGTCAGACTTAATCCGGTGTTAGATTCTTTGAAAAACCGGGCCATAGACTTGACCACAGAGTTTATTTCAAGATTAGCAGTTGGCAGTTGTCAAGATTCCATGGATATTTTGTTTATTTAGTTTTTTCTGTTCTGATATTTCACTTGAAGGTTTTTTCAATTGAATTTATTGTTTTTTCCAATATGGTTTTCTTTAAATTCATTGTTTTTTCCCTTCAAGCTACGAGGTATTCGATTTTCCTTTGTTTTTCTTATACCCCGTAGGTAAATACTGAAATTCAGTTATCTAGTTATATTTATTCATGGATATCATTATTCTTTGTATTGTTTTGTCAATTTTAGTTTCCTTGTCAACTGTCATAATAATTTGTTTACAATTTTTCGTACATTTCTGATGATGGGATCTTTGTGAATCCTGAAACCGGTAAAATATTTAAATAAAACGTTATATATTGGTAGTTCGCGAAGTATTTATTTGTTAAATCATGAACTTCTACCAAAAAGTAAAACAAGAAGATATTAACTACACTATATAATCATAACACGTTACCAAATGGTCCCAGAAAACTATCGATACATTACATTATGGTCGATTTTATTAGAGTGGTTGCAATGAGACAGCCGATAATTTTATAAAGTTTTGCAATAATAAACTAACTCGTGAAAGTATCGATAATTTTTCTTCTGGCTGCAACAAACCACTTTTTCCATTTTACTGCGGACTTCGGAACAGTAATAAAATTTTTTTCAGGTGTGCTGTATGATGTACTAGTACATCTGGGTACAAAACACCACTTACGACCCGGCATCTTTCTTATGCGCACTACGCACAACACACATGTATTATAATACTTACGGGACTGCGCGCTGAAGCTGGGACTCGTCTAACAACCGACGTCACGCGGCCCAGTCTCACTGCAAGGTACGATTTCTAGCCTCGCACCGACGGAAAACTTTGCAACGGCTTCACATGCGAAGGAATTTTTTTTTAACAAAAATTAACAACATAACTGCCTTCAGTATAATAAACTCTATCAATTTTAACGAAATTTGAAAATCACCGAACCTGCCTATTATTGAAATTGCTCCTTCCGTTTCAGTATCATCCGCCATGATGAGAAACTTTTTGACAAGTACTTGCACTTCCCGCAAAAGATGAGCATTCACCGTTTTTCCGTGTAGTGTGTAAGAATCTAGACACGAGGAACACAAGAATCCTCCTACATATTTTATCTGCAAAGAGATCCGGATATACTAGATGCGTAGTATACTGCAAAGACATAGATGTCCTAGATCTTCTTGCCCATTTCAAGGAATTGTTAAGACAGGAAGTTTGGATGAAAGTGGGAAATCAAAGTTCACATACATTTATTGCAATACATGAAATAAATATGGAACCCATTGCATTTTATTGAAAAATTTACTGGCATTTCATGCGTTAACAGTGTCAAATAGGAAATAGAGATTCAAGTTACATTTTACGTTGTTAATAAATTGTCCCTTTCTTATGGTATGTACTTCTTCTAGGTACTGTATTAAAAAGGTCCTGCAATAATGATTAATAAATTCATCCCTATAAGCCAGAAATAAGGAATAGTGTAGGTATGCCAGAAGCTAAATAGCATAGGTTTATAAGGAGGGAGTGAGACAAGTGAAGAGAAGAAGGTCGCGCGTGTGGTCTGCGGGGTGCGGTGCAATGCGATGTATCCAGTGATTCACGCAGCGGTGGCGAGCCTCTAGATTATGCCCCATGGTATATTTAAGGGCATAACTTTCTTAATATTCATTCAAAAATTATAAATCAAAAACCATCATATTCTACAAGATTTGGGCAATAATTTATCAATAGAGGATAATTTCGCTAAATGCAACGGCGTAAGAGATAATAGAGTTTCAAAATATAGAAAGCATAAAATAATTAGATTTTTGTTCACTTCGAACGGAGAAAAACGCCTGTAAACGTCTTCGAGTTCCGTAAGAGGCTAAGTAATTCAAAAACTTGTATAATTTATAAAACATATAAATTCTACAGAAATCTCTTCAATTTTTTTTTCGCTTTTAGAATATGATTTCACCTTTCGGCTCGTATACATAACTTGAAAATTTTAAATTGCGCCCTTTTGCACAGGACAATTTTTTGACGACTTTCGGATTTTAGTTCCATAGGGCCTAAGCTACAATACTGGGCAAGTCATATATTTTAACCTCAAAATGCCAAATGATGTCGAAATAAAATTTGCTTGGCACTCTACTATAACGGTGTACTTCCTGGTCATTTTGCATTTGTCAGCCGCGAATTGCTTGACAGAAACAAAAGTATTCAGAAATGTAGAAATAAACCTAATAGGTACGAATAATGTATGAATATTTTACGAGGTTCTATTAATAAGAATACAACTTATTAAAGAGTGTTCTAGTACCATTATGCAAAATTAGTTCCATGAAGAAAGAATAATATTTCCCACGAAAGATGTCGTCCACATGAAACATGATTACATAAATTGCAAATTACGTGCATTTGGTTAACGTACGACTGACTAACTATGTACCAGTGAAATACTAAACTGTAGGCTACGCTTTACAGCGGACTGAAATGAATACGAGTATTGCTTATTTCAGGCAATGCCAATGATCACATGGCAGACATTTTTGGTGGGAAAGTCTTTACTATGTATTGCTAAATTTTTATACGTATATATGTATTAAATATTCGTTATTCATGATGTGTGAAGAACTTATATTTCTGCTTTTTTTATAAATATTATTCTTCAGGTACATCAATAAAAAATCCATCTGAACCTCATGATTACAGAGAATCTGACGTGGAAATGACAGAAAGTGTATCAGATTTAAAACCAGTTCCTTCTGCATCAGGTATTGTGGCAATATGCCTTCATATTTTTCTTTGTATTTTTGTTGGCCGAGTTGCTACCTTCATTTGTGAACCGATAATTCATATATAGAAAATAAGAAACATAAGTACTTATTCTGAAAAGTAAAGTTAATACAAATATGAATATGTACCTATTATATTTTATGAGGTTATTGAGGAGTGTTCTAGTGTTATTAAAAATTAATTCCATGAAGAAAAAACTTTGTTTTGCTAAGCTATATAAAATTACCTACTAGATTTTTATCATTTTTAAATTTTGTACATAATTCAAATATTTCTTACTCAAGATATTGAGAAATTCTATTTCTGTTCTTATCAATATTTTTTTGGTATTTTAGCCGCACCAATCGAAGATCCACCAGAACAGGACATATCTACCCTTCACACGGCTGAATCATTTGAACAAGGGTTTACTACACCAAGGAAGAGAAAATTTTATGATCCAAGATATCCAGGTGATATTCGTACTCCTGATGTAGCTACACCTAGACGTGCAAAGAGGACAGTGGATGTATTTCCCTTTTACACATATCCTTGGACATGTCTCCCCAATCCTCGCTTTTATAATACTGAACAACGAACTTAATACTGCAAAATTTTTTCATAACCTTAACAATTTTATTTTGACGTTTTACTTTTGACGTTCTGTTGAGGTTAGAATGTTAGAAACAAACAAATATCAGAGAGGGGTTTGGATTTTGGAAGGGAAGCAAGAAATTTTATTAGCTTATTGCAAGCATGCGCAAGTTCGGTGGACGGTTGCGACTTATGCAGATTTTGTATACATCTGTCTCCCAATGTCTAGTACGCTTTCGGAGCGTAATGCAAACCCACTGATTCGGAGGCTGGAACGTTGGAACTGGTTGTGGACCCGGTATCTGGTAACTTACCTAGTATTCGCGCTTTACCGGATAGCTACATACAATTTTATTTATTTGTTGTGTACTCTGTGTGTTTATAATAAGAGTTAATGGGGGAGTAGTAGTTTTGTAGTTTTAAGGGCAGGTTATCTTCAAAAAGAAAAGAGAAAAAAAATGTTGAAGGAAACAGAAATTGAGGATCTTATTGCTAAAATGGCTTCAATCGAGGTTACTAAAGTTAATGGAAGTGGTAGATCGTCATGATGATAGGTTAAAGAATAACGAGCCACCAAAGGCTATTTGTAATAAGGTATGTAATTCCGCGATATACGAGAAAAGGGCATACACAGGGGCATTTAAAGATTTGGGGGGGTCAAAATATTGTTTTTTCTGTGAATGGAACATTACATCCTGTTATTTCCTAAAAAGATTAGAAGGGTTTTCGAAGAGGCCGAGGTGCCAGAGGAGAGACGCGTAGGGTTAGCAGTTGGGGCGTTAAGGGGATCTGCAGCAGATTGGGCGGTAGCAAGAGAGGGGGCATTTAAGGATTTTGATAAGTTTGAACAATTGTTTAAGAATAGGTATTGGGGATTGGAAGAAGAACGGGAATTATTTTACGAAGTAAAATATGGTAAGTACAAAGGGGGGTCCAGAGCAGAATATTTTTTGAGGTTCGTTGAGCGGGCTGCGTTTCTGTCAGAGGAGTTATCTGAGGAAAAGCGCAGATAAAAGACATGCTAAGCATGATGATAAAGTGAATATTGTGCAGTTCCAGTCGGGGGACCAAGTGTTGATAAAGACGCACCATCTCTCCTCTGCACCTGAGAGCAAAATGAAAAAATTGTTTCTTCTATATGAGGGGCCCTATGTAGTCCAGTGACGGGTAGGCCATAATTCCTAGCAGGTAGGAAAAGAAGGAGGCAGCGTGTTGGGTACCTATAATGTAACTGGCTTGAAACCCTAACCCAAAATGCCTGAAATGTTATAGATAGTAAGGGTATGTAAACAAGGTGTAGCTATTTCTTATTTGTTGTACAAGTTAGGTTGCTTGTGTGTGTAGTTAAGTAGTTTCTTTGCTCTGTTATAATTTAGATATTCTAGAACGTTCGATGTTGGTTTCGTTTAGTTGGTTATTGTTTGAAAATGTGTAGCATAAGTTAAATGTTTTTTTTCAATGTGTTGCAACTACATTGTAAAAGGGGGGTGATGTGGTGGTCCGGACGTGCGCGTCTAGTAGCAAGGGGAGCAGGACGTATCATGCGAGCTGGAGGAGAAGCAGGGAGTCGGCTGCGAGAGCGGGATGAATTCACGCGGTCGACGCGAGCAGTTTTGTACCGTGAGAGTACGGGCATAAGTGATTGTTGTAACACTTAGGTGAAATAAAAGGTTTACGAGCACCTCCGTTGTTATTTATAACTTAACAACAGCAACATTCCTGAGAGTCTCTGCAATTACAAACACCTTTTTCAACTTACTCTAAAATCGTTATGGATTTACCATTTTATATACTTTCTTTTTCATATCATTATTTGATGTGTTTACTTCATTTGTGTCACAACGTTTACCACATATTTTCAAATATAAAAATAATTTTCGATGCTTGAAAAAAAAACACGCAGCACGACACTTTTTGTTACTAATGTTACACGCATTTCCTTATATGATTCGAAAAAAATGATAGAACGTCAAAGGAAGCAATTAATTAGTAGTCATTTGAAAAAATGGTGCGTAGAACGCTACACATCTATATAAATAAAAATCAATTGCCGCATGTATGTAAGATCATCACTTGAGAACAACTCGACCGATTCGGCTGATTTCTTTTTTGTTGTGTTCGTAATTGTCAGGACAAGGTTTGTATGAAAGAAAATTTTGGAAAATCCAACGGGAAAGTCGAAAATTTGGATGGTATGCAATGGTATGTTTGTATGAAAATCTGATTGACAAACAAAAATGTGACGTTCAGTTTGACAGTTCTAAAAATTGAATTGTCAGTATGTCAGTGCGTTATCGGCGGTGATCATGTATTTGGTGTTTCTTTGGAAAAAATGCCACCAGTGAGGCGTCGAAATGTCTGTCGGCGTACATGCAATGCAAGCAAATTACATGATCGTCGAGTCTGAGACTGACGAAGAGCGTAGACAGCGTTTGAGCCAAGTCGAATAAGCTGACCGCACACGATCAATATTATTGACAATAATATTGACAATATCGTGATTTGACCAATAATACCGTGTTTTGATTGGTCAAATAACGATATTGTCAATATTATTGTCAATAATATTGATCGTGTGCGGCCAACTTTATGACTCCAGAACAACTGATACAGTCGAGTTCGACGCGCTCAGTTGGAGCTTACGCACAAAATAATTTGGAACGTCGACAAAACAGAGGCCGAACGTGGCATTAGGGAACGAAAAATTGGAAAAGTTGACCGGAAAATTGGAAAATTCGGGAAAAACTGAAAGTGCTTTTTTCTATGGGATTTTTGTATGATATGGATATGCGTAAGTCGGGAAATTCGGACAAACTGTAAAAATCATAATTTTGGAAAATCCACCGGAAAATTTGAAAATTCGGGAAAAACTAGAAGTGCTTAACGGCTGGACCGGGCTGGACCGATTTGGCTGATTTTTTTTGTTGTGTTTGGTGTTTCTTTGGAAAAAATGCCACCAGTGAGGAGTCAAAATATCGGTCGGCGTACGCGCAATTCAAGCCAACTACATGATCGTCGAGTTAATGAGACTGACGAAGAGCGTAGACAGCGTTTGGAGCCAAGTCGAATAAGAATTTCTTAAGCTTCAAGCGCGATCCATTATGACTCCGGAACAACGGGTACAGTCGAGTTCGAGGCGCTCAGTTGGAGCTTACGCACAAAATAATTTGGAACGTCGACAAAACAGAGGCCGAACGTGGCATTAGGGAAGGAAAAATGGGAAAAGTTGAATTGGAAAATTCGGGAAAAACTAAAAATGCCTTTTTCTATGGGATTTTTGTATGATATGGATATGCGTAAGTCGGGAAATTCGGACAAACTGTAAAAATCGTAATTTTGGAAAATCCACCGGAAAATTTGAAAATTCGCGAAAAACTAAAAGTGCTTAACGGCTAAACCGATTTGGCTTATTTTTTTGTTGTTATCGAATTGTCAGGACAAGGTTTGTATGAAAGAAAATTTTTGGAGAATCCACCGGAAAATGTGAAAATTTGGGAAAAACTGAAAGTGCTTAACGGTTGGACCGATTTGGCTAATTCTTTTCAAAAATAAGGTTTTTAGGGAACGAAAAATTGGAAAAGTTGCCCGGAAAATTGGTCAATTCGGAAAAAACTGAAAGTGCTTTGGATTTTTGTATGATGGATAGGCGTAAGTCGGGAAATTCGGACAAACTGTCAAACTCATAATTTTTTGTATGCACTCGCGATCACAACTGACGATAGGAACGACATATTTGGTTGAACATAAACGTAATCAGAAAAATGTTTCACATTGAATAAACGATGTGGTTAATGAATCAAAATTTCAATACGAAAAGTAATTTTAGGCAGGACAACGTCTGCCGGGCCCGCTAGTTTTTAATAAAAAGCAAATTTGGAACTGTTCCAAAATGCAATACGAACTTAAAATAAGCCTTCTTTTAGAGCGAGCAGACAATAAGGTACTGTTTCAAATTAAATTTAACGTCGTGTGCTGTTCTTTCTAAGACGTAATAAAAAATATTATTTCAAACGACCGGCAGAAATCGCAAACTATACATTTCTTTTCTTCCACAGCCATTTCAAATAATTATCTTTTAAAAATCTGATCCAGTTTTCTAATGGAATGTCGACATGCGCTAAAACACGAGTTGAAATGTATGTTTAACACTTCCTACATTTCTGCGAACTCTTTTGTTCTGAGATGTTTCGGTGCCGTCTCCGAGCTCTGACGCTTGGAGACACGTTTCCGTGACGGAAATGGGCGGTTTTCGACTGCCGGCACTGGTCGTGTTCATACTGTTGACTCATGGTAAGTGGGCCGCTCTTGCATTTCCGACGGTCACTGTTCCAGATCTCCAAGAATGTCAGACAGCACGTTTGCAAATAATGACAGCAGTAACTCTCTTTCCACGACGTAACTGCAAAAAGTAATGCATTTAAGTAATGTGTTTTGAAGAAGAGATATCTACCGTAAATTAAAACATAAAATTTTGAAGGTATATACATATATTTTAACCGAAATTAATAGTTATGTTATTACATTTTGAAATGTAAATGTTCTGAAATAAAATACTTTACATTTATATCTATCATGTATGTTCAAATATTGCATGTTTTGAATGTGTATATATGACTTTACTTTCATCACATTGTCATCGGAAATGTTCTGAAATAAATTGAACGTAAGTAACAGTATACAAGGTGTTTCTAAATTGAGTACCATAAATTTAGGAGTTTGTAGAGAAAGTTAAAATAACACTAAAACATTTATATAGTTTTGTACAAAAACGCTTCCCTTCCAAAATACAGGGTGTTATAATGCCGACTGGCGTATCAGTTATTTAGCTATATATGTAACTAGAGCAGCCTGAGGAATCTAAATTTTTGTGGGCAAGTGCTAGTCAAAACTACAGATAATCCAGCAATATTTTAAGTGCAATACGATAATTCAGTGGCGTAGGAAAAGGGGTCGTGTAATACCTTTTTGTTAATAAAAAGTTTGAGGTTAGGTTTTTTGAAAATATCGTTTTACTTTTAGGTTCTCTAATCAAAATACTGCAAAAAAGATACTCTTTTTAAATGTCTCTAGAGTCTTTCGTTTTCGAGATATGCACGATTTTATGTGGCAGTGCTACTAAAATATTGTCTTTGTTTTGCTGTATTATCATTAGTTACGTAAAACTTGTTAACAAAATCATCTATAAGTGCTTGCAGGTATAAATTACGAAGGTACCTACAAAAACATGTAGCAATCATATGCGATTTTTTTTTCGCAAATCAACCATAATACCCCAGTTCTCATGAGCACTGCTACATAAAACCGCAAATATTTCAAAAACCAACGACTTTAGAGATATTTAGAAAGAGAATCTTTTTTGTAGTATTTTGATTAGAGAATCTAAAAATAAAACGATATTTCCAAAAAACCTAACCTCAAACTTTTTATTAACAAAAAGGTATTACACGACCCCTTTTCCTACGCCACTGAATTGTTGCATTACACTTAAACTATTGCTGGATTATCTGTAGTTTTGAGTAGCACTTGCCCACAAAAATTTAGATTTCTAAGGCTGCTTTAGTTATAGATATAGCTAAATAACTGATACGCCAGTCGACATTATAACACTCTGTATTTTGGAAGGGAAGCGTTTTTGTACAAAACTATATAAAGGTTTTAGTATTATTTTAACTTTCTCTACAAAGTCCAAAATTTATGGTACTCAATTTAGAAACACCATGTATAATTGAACAATTAAAATAACTTACGGGTTTCTCCACTTCCTTTTTTTCTAAAAAAATATAAAGAACATGATTACAAAAGTGTTGAATTTTTTAAATTGTATACTTACGGGAATTCCATTCTTCTTCCAATTTTTCTTCAAATAAAACGTAATAATTAAGTACCTGCTCAAAATTGTGCAATAAATTTCGTCTCTTCACTTACAATTTTTTCTTTTTCTGCAAATTACATTAAAATTCAGACTGAATTATTTTTTCATTTACAATAAACTTACTTTCTCTTCCCATGCCCTGTCTTTCCAATTTTTTCTATATTAATAAAAAAAAAACAGAACATAACACGATCATAAAAATATTCCCTTACCAAAGGCACTTTCGGAATCACTTTTTTCTGAAAACAACAAAAAAACACATAAAACTGTGAACATTGCAAAATAATTTTACACTCACATCATTTGAAGTGCTACCAGCCAACTGAAACATAAAACGAACGGTATTACTTTTCATACAATATCGCACCACACATTATCTGCGATATTACAACTTTCTACTAATAAACAACGGATTTATGCATAAAAACAAAGTAAATTGTTGCTATTGCACAATTGAATTACATCGGATGGGGCAGCAGTTGCTTCGTTCTAAATTTAGAAAATAAAAATTCCCATTAGTTACCTATCTTTGAATGAATATTACACTTTCTATACCTACTTACAACAACTTTGGCTGCACTGCCCTCGGCACTGCCAGTTACCATTTTCTATAAAAAACAAGATTTTAACCGATTATCCTCCAATTAATAAGTAAATTAGCAAACATTTGCGATTTTCATACTTACGGCGTCCATTTCTGAACAATAAATAATTATTATTTTAATTGTTTAAACAATTGAAAATCAAACAGAAACTAAGAACGTCTGCTTACTTAAAAAACTTTTTATTGTTTGTAACATATACACAATATAAAAAAACACACTATTCCTTTAATTACTTTATACTAAAAATATTTATGACCACGCCCCCGAAACTTGAAAATGCCGAAAAACGGTGTTTTTCGCCGAAAAAAAATACTCGTCCCCCACCGTCGACTAGGCCCCGCTTCGTCGTCCCCCGCTGAAAGCGAGCGGTGGCGAAAACGTCGAAAATCGAAAATATTTTTTTTCTCCCCGAAAATTGCGGCGATCGGGACGAAATTTGACGGAGTAGCGGGCGAATTCGTCCCGGATCCGCGGGGACCGTTGAGATTTTTCCACCTCTCCCAAAACGTCCCGCTTCCAAGCGATAACAAACTCGGCGCACCGGAAGGGGCCGAAAATGTTCCATCGCACCCAGAAGAACCGGCGTCGCGTGGGGAAAAACAGGCGTCGCCCTCTTTCTCACTGACGACAGTTGTCTGCAAAATTTTTGGTCAAAAAAGTACAAAAATGAAGGAAGAAACTCGTCCGTGGGGGTCGAAGGGGTAAAGTCGCGCGGGGTACAGTTCGAAACTAGATTCGTAGTTGCCCCCCATTGAAAGAAAATCTCGAAAAAGTCGACCTTTAATGGTAGAAAAGTGCATTTGAAAATGATCAACACGAGCTCCGGGCAATCGAAAAATTACAAGTTCAGACACCGCCTGTCAAAATTTAGCCGAAATTGCCCATTTTATTATGCTCATGGGGATTATTTAATCCTTTGAGATGACATTTCGATATGCAGATCGCCCCTGTCGCGGGTTTCCACCCTGTGAGAAGCGAAAATTCCGGGGTAGATTTCGCAATTTTACGAAAATTTGCACTTTTCAATTAAAGTTTTAGGGGGTCGAACGCGGGTGTGGGGTGGAGATTATTGCATAGGCGGACAGCGCGTCTCTTCTACTTTACAAATGTCTTTTTAGATTTGCCAAAAAGGGTTACACGGGGGTCGCAGGCCGCCCCCAAGGGATACGTGTTTCCCGAAACCTTCGATTTTCTTAAGGCCGCCTTCCTCATCTGCCGAAGACTCGGCGTGTTTCATGGTAAAAATACGGTTCAACGAAGCTCCCTCTTTCGAAATCCGTCGAAAAATGGAAATCGGTCGACAGTTGAGAAAGTTATTAGCGAAAAACCCGAGGGTGCATTTTCGGCTATCACCGCTCAAAAAAGGCACTTTTCGAGGCGCCGCGGCGGACTTAGTTATAGACCTGCAATTTTTCTAATGGTGGGATGTTAAAATATGGTCTTTGGAGTGTGATGCAAAACTGTTTTCCCCCAAAAAAAATCTCCCTACCGCCAGAGGCTCCCGGAGAGGAGGCTGCATTTTTCGAACTCCCCATTTTTTCGAAAACTACTGGGTGAAATCGGCGCAGTGGATGGAAGCGTGATGCAAAACGCGTGGTTTCTGAAAGTTGCGCCCCGATCGGGGCTCAACTACCCTCGGAAACTCTTGGGGAGTGTAAAATGCGGAATTTTCTTTTGCTTCGAAAGGGAGCGTCCGGAAAGGGAATTTCTGCCTTTTCTCGAAAGAACCAGCGACGCTCTACACGAGCGAGGGCTATTTTCCCCTCCTCATCCCACTGCGAGCGCCCCGGGTGCAAAATGTTAAAAATTGCGAATTTCAGTTTCCTCCCTTTCAAAATCTCTTCCTCTCTCCTGAATGTGGAAAAAGTGGCGTCGAATGAAAGAAAATGAACGAGCGCGTCCACCTGATCCACTTTTACCCCTTCGAAACGTTCCGAAAGGGTCGGGTAGAAAATCCGAACTTGAACGAAATCTTTCGACAATTTCTAGCATCGACCTCTTTCAGGCCGTCTCGCATTGGTAGTCTTCGAAACATCGACGGGAAATTCTGGATTACTCGTGCCCGGAGTACCTGTAATAACGGAGTCGACTGTCATCTCCCCCCTATAACATTTACCACCCCAAAAGATTTTCCTTGCCAGACACTGCAACTTTTTGTTGTAAATTGCTTTTTCTCCGGCCAATGTAAATATTTTCTTTAAATTTCGTCATTTCTCAGATTGAACATTTATGCATACTGGGTAAAATTTTCAGCCCTCTAACCCAGCTGAAACGTCGTCAAAATAATTAATTTCCCGAACCCAGCAAAACAATAGGCCAATTAGGTATACTCCATTACAAAGGAAGGAAGCCGCGTTCTCTGACCAGCTTCCATCGCATCGTGTTCCGGCGAAATATCAACGAAGTCCCTTGCTGATGTTTGTCATAAATTATAGAAAATTATCCATTATGCACTTTCACGGAATAGCAAACTAGAACATTTAAAGTGCGTAGAACGTTTTACATAAAATTTGATTGATATTTAGATAATGTAATAAATTTCAAGCGAATTATAAACTTGTCTTGTCAGGCTACGTCTTACGGAGCAAAGAAATTTTGATTTTCTAAGTTGGGTGAGTACGTAATTTCCTTCAATTTAGGCTTTCTTTAGCTCAAGTAGTTGCTACATATTAGATATTTTGTCAGCTTCTCAGCTTTTTAGAACATTATTCTATGTTCTATCTAACCTTCTCTGACTACTAATTTTTCATCGCCTAAGTTATTCAGCGGACGGCTTCTTTAGTAAAATAGCATCGCTTTTGTTGCGCTGCTGCTGAAAACTCTCGCATGTCTTACCTTATTATCAAATATCAAAATGTTGAGCACTATGCAACACATTAATTATAATTTCTGCTTAGGAAACCGGGACTACTTTGTCAAATGTAGTGGAAACCATGGAAACAGCTTCATTCTTAACCTTATGTTTGAAAGTTAAAGTTGGCCAATTGTGTCGGATTTTCCTTTCACTTCCTCCACTCCGAAAAACGTTACATAGCCAGCTGGCCGAACCGATTCACACCCAATGCGCCTAAAGAAGTTTCACTTAAAAAAAATTACTGCAATTGTAAATATAACAACGAAGATATCAGGAGTTAAAATGATACTACTTTTTCGCCCATTCGTACCACAACTGTATATTAGCCTGAATATGGCCGCTCTCGCTATATGTCCTAACTATCTCTATCGAGAAACTATACTGAATCCTATCTAAACTTTAACCTAGTTATTTTCTCGTATCAATTTAAAGTCTTTCATTACTATAAACTCTAGTATAATGTTAATTGTATCTCGAGGGGGGTCTCAGAATTTTAAACAGAAAAATGTTTTTTTTATGAGCGCAGCAAGATTTTTACAAGGGTTTCAAACAACTTTGAAAGTTACATTGTTGCAGAGCAATTCAGACTTAGTCACGCATCTATACTGCCGAAATATTCGTTCAATAAAAGTAAAATAGTCACAAAAGGAAGATATCCGGTTAGTGCCATTAAAAATAAGTTATCACTCCAGATATATTGTTTGAGAGTTGACTTCACAATTTAAGGCTAGATGCCCGGTCACGAAATCGTTTTCTCCATTTTTTAACTTTATTTTTCATCAAAAACCTTCCAAATTTGCGTGAAAATTCTTGAAAAAAATATGTCTAGATGGACAAACTTATATTTTTTTTGAAATTGTTTGTAAGGCCTCAAATAAAAACAGAAATTTTAAAAAATTGGAAACTATTGGTTCTACATCAAATTTCCCAGCGTTCAACAACAATAAACCGATTTATTTTTTCAAAAATCTCTGAAAATAAGGTCAAAAAATAGAAAACAAATTCGAAATATTCCAGTAAAATTCGCTGAAATCAATTGTGGTATGTGGCACGACAGGACGGATCGAAAGATGTAGCTCCGCCCATCTATTACTTGTCGGCATGTCAAACGCGGCCCGGTGATTGTAAATATTTCTTTGTAGAGCCGCTTGGGTAATAAAAGTTGAGGATTCATAATATTTCTTCTTTCCAAATATTATTATAAAGCCAACATCTCCGAGAATTATTTTATTTTATTTATATTATTGCAGTTCCCTTACATATTTTGTTGTCCGCATAGGTAAAACCCTTACTTGTTCTGTCGATTGTATATTATATACAGGATGTCCCAGATAAGCCTGGACAACATTGCTATCTCACTTATCTTTAAAGATAGAAACATGTTTAAATGGGGAAAGTTTTACAATTTGAAGCTCTTTAATTTGCCTTCGCGCGAGTTTATAGGAAATGCACTTTCCATCGAGTTATGTACACTATTTTTCCCACGACACCTTAAGAAGATAAATTTATTCATAAAACAGTAACATTATTTTTAAGAATATTTTAATAATTTGTGAAATTGATGGCAATGTAAAACAATTTGGATAAAATGTCAACGTTTCGTTCCCGGTTGGGAACTTTGTCAAGACTTTATTGAAAAAACGTATAAAAATGTGACAAAAATTTTCTTAGTAAAATTTACAATTTAAAATTTTATTAAGAAAAATTTTTGTCACATTTTTATACGTTTTTTCAATAGTCTTGGCAAAGTTCCCAACCGGGAACGAAACGTTGACATTTTATACAAATTGTTTTACATTGCCATCAATTTCACAAATTATTAAAATATTATTAAAAAAAATGGCACAAATAATTATATAAATTTATTTTTAAGGATTTGTTGGCTATGTTAACAGATGTCAAAATTTCCAAGTAGCCTACTAACTTACTATGAGCATAATATTTTAATAATTCCGACCGGCTCATGAATGACTCGTTGATTTGTTCCGAGGCATAACAACTTCAAAAAGTACGTACAATTCAATCCAATTCAAATATGTAATTCAATTCAGTTTATTTAATTCAATTAAATTCAGCCAATTCAATTCCAATTCAGAGAGAGTGTACATAACAATTCAAATTTCAAAAGTTGTTATCCCCCGATGTGTTCTCTTGCCCGCCAATTCATAAATAACCAGTTCGTACCTAAAATATTTAGGTCTTCCACGGAGTAGCCATTAAAATGTTCAACTGCCGTAAGTACCTTTTAAGAGATTTTTCTGATAAAAAATTATTAGATTTAAAAAGAGACGCGACAGGATATTTATTCAGTAAACGTCAAGATCTCAAAGCTACCTACAAGATTTGATGAACCTGTGCGATTTTCAAATATTACAGCACAGTTTCGAGTTTAGCGCACGGGTAACGCAATTGTCAAGTTTCCGGCCTACTATGCTGTATGCAACGTGCCGCTTTCCTAGGGGGTCGTGGAAAAAATATTTTACCTACATAAATTTGCGCTAAAATGCAAAATCAGATCTATGCCTGTTACTTTGAGTACCTAAATAGAAATCCAATTTATTGACATTTTTTATATAGCAAGAAACCTTACAAACTTCATGTCATAAAGCTGTCAAATTCGACACTTCTGTTGTACATAGGTACGTATCCTCTAAATCATGGAATATTTTGTTGGTTTAAAACTGCTGTGTTCACCCCGTACTGATAGAAATTTTGATTAATTAAATCAAGCTTGTGTCTGAGATAGTTCAGGAGATCCCAATGTGTTTAGATTTAAAATTACCCCCGTAAGTTGTAGCTTTCATTACATCTATCCACGGCCCGGTACTCTATTTGGAGGGTGTTACTAGAAATGGAACCAAGCGCCAAGGACTAACATTTTTTTTAATTGTGACTGGTAGATAACCTAGAAAATAATACTTCGAAACTAGTAAAAAACATTTTAAAAATTTCGAATGTGATTTATAAATAAATGGATACTTTGAGTCAATTTTCCCATAATTTGGTAAATGGCGTTTGGTTTCTTTTCTAGTAACATCCTCCATTTGATGATCATAAAAAAATACCGACAAAGAAGTCTTTTATCTGCGGTACCGCGAGTCCACGTGGACTTGATAAGTGTCTGTCACTGCACCTGCGAACCAATCCACAACAGTCTTAGGCGATAAAAGAGTCATAAATTGAAAGGGAAAAGTTTTGGTGAGAGTTCTTTTCTCTATCCTCTTTCCTTGCATATAAAAATACAACCAGATCACTAGATATATGTTAATACTAGATAAGCGGGAGAAGTAGTGCAACGCCCATTTCAAATCGAACTCTGGTCTACCGGATTTTTCTGGGTATTTCCTAAACCAAAAAACATAAAGCATGGCACGCCTAGTTTTTACCACTTTGGTATATTGAAGAAAGCTATTTGTCAGAACCTGGCAGTTCTTAGAATGAAAGTTTGAACGGAAAAAGTATTATGCGGCTATTTTACTACAATTGCACCACATACTTCAGGAACTAGTTTCGATATTACTGCTTTTTAAACACGAAAAAAGTGTTGCAAACTTCTATAGCTGTTTCCATTAGAAAAGTACGATAATGATTTAACTTGGGCTGGCATGGAATCCCTCATAAAAGCATCTGCTCTTTGAATTTGGCCATTTGGCAGGGTATCGAAACTTTTCGGGGACATTCTCAAACATGCCTTATATTCGGCTGGATCTTCAAGGAAAAGTTATTTCAACAATAATGCAGAGGCTCCATGTGAATTGCTTCTCACTATCCATTTTCGGATCCACAACCTTCTTCCAGAAGTGCACCTATTAATACATTACTCTTCTAATTTTAGTTTTTGCACGTTTATAGGGTCGTTTACATTTGGCAAGTTGAATTGCAGAAAGCACCTTCTGTAAGTAAAATTGACGGCTAGCTTAATGGCCGTCTTTTCTGTCTCGACTTGTTAGCGACCATGTGTAAACTATGAAAAGTGATTCTGGGACTTGTTTTGAAGAAAATGATGTGGAACAGCTCTCAAACAATACAATTTTTGAATTTTGATGAAAAATAAGTATTATGAGACTGAAAATGTTGAAACGTTCCATAATCGATGTTATTTATACAATAAGGATGTAAGGTATAGATTTAAGATTAAGATTTCAGTATAGATTTAAGATTCTAAATGTTAGGTATCCCTATTGTATCTTATTTATGTAGCTCTGATGATGGGGTGTTAGTTGAGGACCCCGAAACCGGTAACCAAATTCAAATATACAGTGTCGAGGATCATCGGACTTTCATTTACATCCTTATTGTGCAAATCTATTGAGCTTGATTTTAAAATAACCGGTCCTAGAAATATTCGAAATATAGGAGTCAGAATGCAGAAAGCATTTTCTACAACCATTCTTGCACGAGGCAAACGATAATTAAATATTCTTTGTTTGATAGTATATCACAGCAATTGGAAAGAGGTTATGAGTATCAGTCTTGGAAAAAACTAGCAGAGCACTGTTTAATATTTACCGTTGTCTTTAACAGAAGACGCCGCAGTGGTGAGAGTCACCGCATTCTTGCTGATGATTTTGAAAATATTTGCAAACTCAGCAATACGTCTTTGCCTGAAATTTATGACAAACTTTCGGAATCAGAGGGAAACTTGATAGGCCAGTTACGGCCTACATACCAGAAGTTATAAAGAAGTATCTTCATTATATAGTAAGTCACCGATAAGGCGAAAAAGTATCTGAAGAGAATCAATATTTATTTGGTCTACCTGGGAAACTTAGTGGTTGAAGGCCTAGATTACTAGAAACCTGTTCGTTAATGCGAACACATACTGCATTAGCAAATTTAAAAAATTCTGTGTCGATAAGAACATTGCCCCAAGGGAAACATTTTGCCACCAAAGTATCAACCTTAAATCTGGAAAATGCACAACAAGGCGTAGCCCAACAATTCATGGTGCATCATAAAACAATTCACAAAGGAATTTATAGGCAGCAGGTCGTCTCGAAAGACCTAATGTTAGCAAATTTGTTACACCCTGGTTAGTATTACTTGAATGCAGAAAGCAAACTGATAAAGATTTTGGAACAATTGAGTAAAAAATTTTCAAAGTTTACCCCACACATCCGTCAAAACTACTTTGGGTGAACTTTACTAATTCCTTACTATACCGGGTGTGAACGAAATCATTAAGCTTCATAATTTCCCGGGTCTTTGCTATGC
Source organism: Xestobium rufovillosum (assembly GCA_963966045.1). NCBI lineage: Eukaryota > Metazoa > Arthropoda > Insecta > Coleoptera > Ptinidae > Xestobium > Xestobium rufovillosum. The sequence goes on along the minus strand of OZ014498.1, from coordinate 7,944,653 downwards.
CCGCACTGAATCTTGGAATCGATATTAAGTAGACAGAATCGCTCATAGGTCTCGGAATACACAAAGTTTCTTGCTACGAGGATCTGATCCAGACTGTTCTATTTTTAAAAGAAAAAAGGGGCGATTTAATGAAATAATTTGATTACCTTAAGGCTGTTTTCGCAGTGTGCTAAAACGTCTGCCCCATAATTATAACTTATTACTAATTCAATCATCTTGAAATTTTCACCACATACGGTTTAAACACAGCTTATTGCAGTGACCGTGTTAGATTTTCGAGTTTTGTTTCAGATTTTCAACAGTAATTTGACGAGTACTTTTTATTTTGCCGGATAAATTTCTGTTTTGAACGAAATTTTGTTGCTAGGCAATTTGACGAATAAAACTGACAGCCAGTAAGAGCGCGAAGGCGAAGCCTGAGCGCTCTTGGCTGTCAGTTTTATGAGTCGAATTGCCGTCTAGCACCAAAATTGAGTATGCAAAACAGAAATTTATCCAGGCAAAATAAAAAGTTCGAGTCAAATTCGGCTAGATAATTTAATGAATATGAGATTACGCATATGGGAGACTATTTTTAAACATTTTACAATCAAAAATACGAAATTTGGGACGTCGCCATGGCAGCAAAAGGTAAATAAAAAATTATCGCTGTAATAGTTAGGGCTAACTTTTCTCGCTGTCATTCTGACAAAAACGTCGCGGCGTACGAGATTTTATACATATGAATTAAATTATCACTAATAAAAAAATGCAAACATTCAAGTTGTGAAATTCAAAATTCGACCCCGGTCATCATGAACAGCTAATTTTTATATTACTTTTTTTATTCAAGATTTTTTCAAAATCTTCAAAAATAAAGTCAGAAAAAGGGGCAGAAGGGGCGAATATTTGAAATTCTCGCTGAAATTTTAACTTGGTTCGTGGTACGACGGCCGCAGCGCTACAGGGGAGCGGGATGAGTACTAACCAAACAAATACGAGACAGCCACTGCATCTTTATGAATGACTACTCACTCCTATTTACAACTGTATCTGTTTTCATCTCTGCTCCCATTCATAATACAAAGCTAGACCGAATAATATAAAACATTCATTCCATAAGTTTGTACGTAATTTGTATCCTAAGTTATTAAAAATTTTATAGAATATATCTATAGCAATAAATAAGAACTCAATAAGTAGGTATTTCCGGATGGCCCCAACAATTTTATTATAGGTAATTAGATATTTTCAGAGGCTGTGTACATGGACAATATTTTTATAACTTGCAGACAGTTGCAAATATATCCCAGTTTTATACAAAATTTTATTATTCTTTATTGGTACCTGCATTTCAGTTTGTTAAAAATTTGTGTTTTCTTTGCAACAGAACCCTTTGCTAATTCTTTTTTATTGCACTATTCTAAATTTTATTGCCTACATTCCTTTTGCAGTCTTCCAAGGTATAGTTGTCCCCTAGGTACAAACAAATTTTACTTATCAATTAACCATTTTGAAATATCTATTTGCAAAGGAATGTGCCGGTTATACTTATACCTGAAACCGGAAAAATCCTTTTTCATTTCGTGCTTGTTATCGAACAGTTATACACCGCTGCGTGGAATATTCCACATTATAAGTATATTTCACATTATAAGTATATTTCTGAAGTTTATTTCATCTAAGTATATGGTTATCAGAATTTAGGTTAATTAATAAGACTAGATTTTTATGGGAAGTAATTATTTGGGCGGTTGTTTTAACATCCAGGCAGTTTCATCGGGCAGTTAAAAATTCACGCGGGCGGTATTAAACTTTTTTGGCGGTAATTAACTTAGTGTGGCAGTAGAACGTGGCCAGCAATATAAAAGAATTTGGTCGGTTATTTAATCCTACAACGGCAGTTCAAAACTTACTCGAGCGGCAGATTAAATAAATGTCCAATGCAATTATTATTTGAGCTGTAAAATGATTGAATGGACAGTATAATGTATTAATGGGCAGTTAGAAAAATAGTTCGCCATTTCTCTCGACGTTTGGCAAAATCGAACGTCATTTTCATTGAAAAAAGCGGCACACTTCCGTTAAAAGGGGTGCACCGTGGGCGGCCAATTGGAAGAGACTTGCTTATAAATATTAGGTCGTTTCCCTCATTACCTTATCACTGAGTTGCGAGTGCTTGGATCTATTACACTAGCATTGCACCATTAAATTTATTCAACGCACCCCTCCCCATTTTCCCATAGAAATGTTTAAAATACTGAACTCAGCCCCTCACAGGTAAAAAATATTAATTTTGCTTCATCCCTTTGCATCTTCTATTGCACCGAATTGCATCACAAAGCATTTTTGTAATGCTGCATCGAATAATAGATCATTTGGATGCCAACGACTGAGACAACGCTCCGCTCGCTTCGCTCCGCTTGACCTCAACCTGACAGACTTTTTTACTAAAAAGTGTCAGTCGTTAGCGCTTATATTATTCTTTTCAAATATTATTCACATGAAAATGCGCACCTTTGAAGAGAATAACATTATAAACGCTTACAACTGACACTTTTTGTCAATCTGTCAGGTTACGGTCAAGCGGTGCGAAGCGAGCGGAGCGTTGTAAGTCTCAGTCGTTAGCATTGAATAATTTTAATGGTGCAATTAATTAATTTAATTTTTTTCTTAATATCTACATTATTGTTAATTGTTATTTTTTATTTCGCTGCCTAACTTAAATAAATATTATATGTATGTTCATTTACCAGGCGGATCATATTTTGCACTGCGCAAGTATTCATAGAACTACTTGTCCCACGATTTCTACCAGACCCATTCTGATTTCATGACTGCACACGCGTTACTGCCCCTTTATTCATTTTACTGCCCAATTGAATTTTCACGCATTCAAATATTTATTGAGCTACTCATTTGAAGATATGTTATTCCTCGTTTCCACTTTTTTTACTGCTCATATTTTACCACTCAATCTGTTATTGAACATACAATTTGTATTTTCAGACTGACCAAAACTGTAATATAATACCGCCCCGTTAAATAATAGCCGATTTTTATAGTGCAAGTATATTGGTAAATAAGTTAGTGTGACATTCTTGAGTTTACGTGTTATAAACAATGGACACCAAAACAAAAACGAGAAGAAGGAAACCTAAAAGCAGGAGACTTATAGGAATAAGGTAAGCGTCTGATAATATTAATTACTTTAGGTAGCATTACATTCTGTCTGCCCAGGACCTATGACACTTATGTTATCTGTTCAATTATTTTTCTCGGCTGAAGTATTAAAGAAAAATTCTTTGATCAACAAAATTATTTCTACGATGCTGTATTAGCAGCCAAATTTTCTGTGGTAATACAATAAGTGGTCTGGAATTGTCGGAAATTTTACGAAAGCTGTTGCGTTGCTTGGTAGCCACGAGTGTAAATTTGACAGTTAAAAGACCACGAGCGCTTGCGCGAGTGGTCTTCTGTCAAATTTACACGAGTGGCTAGTAAGCAACAGCTTGAGTAAAATTACCTAAAAATTCCAGACCACGAATTGTATTTGACAAGATTATTTTTTGGATCGAAGCAAGGTATTTCAAAACCAAATTTTATTTCAATTAATTCACATACAAAGAAATGTGTTGGGAATATTTGACGTTTGGCAGGTACTAAAGTATCTAGATTATACATTATAAATGCACCTACAAATTCGAAACTATGGCAACTTATCAACAAGCAAAATTATCGAAAAAAATTACCGAAATAATACACGCTTCTAGACCCAAATGCAATGTTCCTATTGGTCAATTTGACGATGAAAAAAATAATCTTCTGAAGGTTTTCTACAATAACTTTCAAATCATTTTATAGCAATTGTCTCCAAAATGATTGAATTCAGACGTAAGAAACTTTCGTAAATCTGCAGCAAAATTAACAAATTAATTCGAAAATTTAATAACAAGTACATACATATACGATGTTCCAGTTGAACACGTTGTGGGTTAAGGCCAGAATTACGTAATGCAGCTTTTAGTATACTTACCTACCTACATGTAATTTAAAAATAATTTTAGGAAATAGATAAACAATAATTGTAAAAGAAGTAGGTAGGTTACGGACAATACGTATCTGCACAAAAAATAAGTAGTTGTGAGACATTTTAAAGTTCGACTTCTTTCGACTTCTTTAATAGAAATCTCAGGCGAGTTTCAAAAAGTGAAGACGGAAAGTGAAGTCAGTAGTCAGTAGTTACTGAAGTATTACCGGAGAGTGTTCCACTTCTACAATCGTCACTAGTTTGTGAGCCACAACCTTCAACTTCTTCGGCATTTTTAACTCCAGAACTGCAAGCTTCAACTTCAGCAGCATTTTTAAATCCAGAACCATAACCTTCAACTTCGTCAGCATTTCTGAATCTAGCAGACAAATAGGTTCTTATGCAATATTTACATTACCTATACTTTTGTTACACTCCTAACACAAAAATAAGTTTACCATACTACACGACGAATGTTTTGTTTTGCAGTGAATCGAGTGAAGAATTAGAAGTGGAAGTAGAACTTGCCAAATCGTCCGAACTCGAAGATCCTTTGTATGGGAGGGGAATAATTGATGCTTCATATTTCTTTGACGAAATGAAGAAACTAAATGATCATTCTCCTTTCACCTGCAATTTTTCCTTTATGGAATGTATAAAGGAAAAACGAGAAGGCATTATAAGTACATTTACATTCACATTCAAATGCAAAATGTGCGCAGTTGAGAAGATCATAAGAACGGAAGCTGTTGCTAATCCACTAATGAATGCAAATTCTGCTGCTGTTTTAGCAACAATTTCGACAGGCTGTGGGCATTCAGAGTTGGTTCAGCAGCAAGCTATTTTGAATATTCCACAGATTTCGTACAGGCAATGTGCCAAACACCATGCCATCGTGTCGGATACCATTTACCACACCATGTGGAAAGTTATGGTAGAAGCTGGCAAAGAAGAATTGGCTTTAGCTCAAGCAATCGGAGAAGTAGATGCTGAAGGTAACGGACTAATAACTGTTATAACTGATGGTGCATGGTCTGAGCGGTCGTATAAAGTTACATACGATGCTCTTTCTGGTGTTGTGAGTATTAAAAAATTGATCAATATAACAACTTCAATAATATCTCAATTTATTGTTCTTTCCAGGCCTGTATCGTAGGTGCAAAAACAGGAAAAGCCTTATTTGTTGCAACGCGCAATAATTACTGTCCCATATGTTCAAGGACAGAAGCAAAAAATGAAACTGTTGGCCTACACAATTGCAGCAAGAATTGGACCGGTTCATCTACTTCAATGGATAGCGACAAAATTTTAGAGGGCTTCAAGAAAAGCATTCTGATGCACAAGTTGGAGTACGTAAAGTTGGTTGGCGATGGAGACAGTAGAGTTCGCAAAAAGATATGCACCGAACGGCCATACGGTCCTAGAATTAATGTTCGAAAAGTCGAGTGTACCAATCACTTGTTACGGAACTATTGTATCAGGTTACGAGAGCTGTCCAAGAAATGCATTAGCACAAAGCTGAGAAATGTTAGTCTTCAGCTTAGAAAGGTGTTGTTCAGTAGAATCGAAAGGTTGAGAATTGGTATTAAACAAGCTATTAATTACCACAGAAAACGAAACGAAGACATATCGGTAAAAGTTGATGGGCTACAAAGTGACAGCAAATTGCCCAAATCATGTGTTCGGTGAGCACGGCAAATGCGGCACTTATTTTTGTAATGGTCCTAAAGCCGGTGAAAAAAAACTACATTACGAAAATGCAAGAATGCGGTCTCGATGATCTTCAATCGTGCGGAAAGAGGTTGATTCAAAATATCAACAGCTTAATTTTAAATATGAACAACGCCGCGGAAACCTACTAATCTATTATAAGCAAATTCGTCGGTGGAAAGCGAATTAATTTTTCTGTGAAAAACAGGTATGATACCAGGATTCGCGCAGCGGGAGTGGCATATAACGTGTGCATAAAACGATGACCAAAACAAGCCCCGGTAAATTTACCAAACGGTACATAGCAAGACGAACGCGAATTCGGGAGTATAGGGAATCCAAAAAAACAACTTTTTCCCGCGAAAAAAAGGAACGTAGCCGATGAAGATTATGGGTGGATTGCGCGAAATAGATGAAATCACTGAGGCAAAAAAACAAGACTACATAAATTCCTTGCGAAAATCAAAGGAAGAAATTTTCGATATAGAACGAATAACAAGAGGCCAGTCGTCGAACCCTTTTGGGGAGAACTAAAAAGCAATCTTCTCACAGCATCTAATTTTGGAGTTGTGTGTAAATTGAGGAAAATTACAAATCCTATAAAGCTAGTAAACACAATTTTAAAGTCTGGGTTCACCAGATCTGCTGCAACAAGATGGGGCATTGACCATGAGTCACTAGCCAGGGAATAGTTCGAGAGAAGCTACAATGTAAAAGTTCGTAGTTGTGGACTCTTTGTATACGAACAGTGTCCCTACTTAGGAGCCAGCCCTGTCGGGATAGTCGAAAATGAAAATGCCACAATTGAAATTAAGTGTCCATTCAGCGCTTCTAAATTATCTCCAAGACAAGCAGTGGAGCAAAAGAAAATTAAATATATGAAATACGATAATGGTGAGCTTCCACTGAAAAATACAGATAATTATTTTTATCACATTCAGGAACAAATGGAAATTACAAATACCAAGCATTGCTATTTTGTTGTCTGGACACCTCTGGGAATGACTGGATAAGGTACCTTACTTATAATGTTTCATGATCATTCTTATCAATATATTTATTTATTCGTTGCAGATTGCCGCAGATAATGAATTCTGGCAGTTGAAGATGTTCCCAAAATTGTCGGAATTTTATACAAATTCTATGTTGCCGCAGCTACTTCAACCGGAAGTACAATTTTAATTCAGTTAAAACTTTTGTCATTCTGACTGATTTCGATGGTTATGCACAAGAACTAACATTATATTATGCTGTGTGCTTAGCGCCTCTAAACTTACCGTATATTGCATAACATATATTTTTTCTTCAAACGTCAGCGAAACTATCTCGAGCTAAATTATGTCCGTTTTCGACATTTGAAGGAAAATAGCTTAGGTATATTTTATTCACAGTAAAAGTTGTTTTTGGGGATAGTCTATATTCTTAAACGTTACATAAAGAACAAGACTAGCCACAAAATGTAACACTTTTGCTCCTTATAAAATAATGTTTTTTTTTTACCGACATTCATTTAACTCTTAACTCTTTTACTTCAAAAGTACTTATTGGTATTTTAATAAAAACGCAATAATTAAACTGTGATATTAATATTGCAATAAATTAGACACGCCATATATTTTATTACCTATGTATCTCAGTACACAGTAGTCATGTATCCTTGAGGTATTCTCCAAAACTTCATCATTTACATATTCATTGCAAGTTAGTCGAGATTATTATGTATTTACCAAAAATTATTCGAACTGCATTAAAAGTTTTATGCTGCTCAAGGTTGCTTTTGCAGGAAATATAAAATTGCAATTTTTCACAAATCGCTTTTACTTTTTTTTTAAATAAACGTCACTTCTTAGTATATGGGAATATATTACACAAATACATAAGTACTTACTTTAAATATGTACTCGTACCTACATGATAAATTATTAGGTATTTAATATACCTATACTGATGCGAATTACTTAAAGTTATACTGTAAATTCTTTTCTTCTAAAATATATAATTAGAATTTACCTATACCATACAAAGAAAGTAATTAGAGATACATTACTTACTGACATTTTCATATTCCTTTTTTGTGGATTTTTCGAAAACAAGACGTCACCGGCATTTTTTATATTTTTATAAATACGAAATTTCATTGCAACAAACTCAATAATTTATCACAATCTTTATTGTATTCAGTAGTTTTGATATGTTTTAAGCACTTTTATAATATCGAACGTTATAGTTATAAATTTATTACCAACTCGCACGGTTTCAGGGTAAAAATAAGTGAACAAGAGACATTTACGTGCAAAGACTAAAATTCCTATAGCAAATTCCATCATTAGTAGAGTAATGACTTATTTTGCTTATAAATAAGCCTTCCTGGCTCCTTACTAACAGTTATCGTTTGCACCTACTTCTTTGTTAAATAAGCCTTCCTGGCTCCTTACTAACAGTTATCGATTGCACCTACTTCTTTGTACCTATTAACAAAATGATTGCAAACCATTACTTGATGGTGTATGAGAAAGGAGAAGACGGTGAACTTATAATATGTGTACTATTCAATGGATGGAGGCAGCACGATGATCCAGTATGGTTCGTGGTTGAAGATCCTTCTCTAGATCAATTTTTCAACGATCGGTTGAGCGGAAAATTTACTTAAGTTTTTTTCGGGTAGTTAGGGAAGGCGATCGTGATATCATATTGCCGCAAGAAGCAGGGCGGCTACTGTATCAACTTGTTCAAATAGCCGAAAAAATAATGATGGCGATGGAGGGTACGAAAGTGCCTAAAACCCTTCAAGAAAATGTAAGTTTTGAGAGAAATGGCTTTTATCGTTAAAAAGTTTTTTGTTTATAAGAAATCCAGGAGATTCTTAACAATAGACACTGATGAAACTAACAATTACAGGTTTCTGCTTAGATTTGGTTCGGACAGATGAAGACTATGAACTTAGAGTGTGCTTTTTATTTGACAATTGGTGTGTATTTCTTTTAAATTATTGTATATTTTATTTTGTTTATTGTGTACAAATTTTAATTATTATTGTATATTTTTTTCTTGTAATTTAGAATCTGTTGCTTATTTTTGTCATATGTATTTTTAATTTATTTTCTACATTTTTTCTTTATTTTCGTGTAATTTATACGTCCCCGAGAGATTTCCTCACCTTCGCCTGGGTACCTTATATATAATGGTAATAATAGATTCGAATAAAATATTTGTATTTTTTCTGTTGTTAACCTTTTTTTTAAATAAAGTTAAATGTTCCTATTATTGTTAGTATTTCATTGGTATTAAAAAAAAAATATAAAAATCGAGAGTGTTTAACAAAAGTAAAGGAAAATATCAACGAAAGACAAAGTATTTATTAAATATTAAAAAATCAAAATGGTAGTTTGGATAAGAACCTCGTAGCAAGAAACTTTGTGTATTCCGAGACCTATGAAACTTCGTTTACGATGTACGAGGGTGTTTTTGGATTTTCGCAGCATCTCTCGGCTTTTTTCATCAGCGGCTCCAGCATAAAAATTGGTTTTCGAAGAGTTGCTCAGATGCCTTGTCGCTAAAACTCCAACTGTCCCAAGTATAAAGAGTTTACACGTGTTTAGCGTAATACCGCATTTTATTGAATATTAGTACCCGTTCTTTTAGGAAAATTAAAAAATACATCTATTATTGAAATTACATGAAGAATTTGCAGCTTGTTTACCAAGAACCTCCAGAAAATAGAGTCGCAGTGGAACAAATCCCAGGAATTAAGGCGTATATGCTCTTTTTTGGGTGTCGAGGATACAAAAATATTATGCAGGTTTTATTTCATTTTTATCAAAGCAATTTGTTATGACAAAGTCCTTATCAAAATTCGAACTCTTGTTTTACAATTTAAGGAAAACAGTATCATTAATAATTCATTACTTGCTTTTGGAATAATCACAAACAAAAATCTAAAGTGCTTTCGTCAATTAGCAATATTCCTAATGAAAGATCATTAAAGATAATGATACGTCATTAAATGTTCATTTTAGCCTCCAAAACTTTCATGCCCCCAGGCAGAGAAAATGGTACTACTTCTACTAAGGCGGTTTTCGAGATATTGGTAGTGATTTTATTTTATTACTAGCTAATTTGTTTTGTTCTGTTAAAATGTTGTCAAGTTTGTCTTAATCAGGGCGGCTTGTATAAAACATCTGTTACTAACGGGTTACTTAACCGGAGGTTTACCCGCCGGTCCTAATTACCAACGGATCAGCACCAAGCGGCTTGTTCAACACTGCGTTGCGGTTCTGTTCAGGTTATGTTGTTAAGCGTCAGTACCTGACATTTGTTTAAAGAATGTGTTGTATGCTTAGAGGAGGGAAGAAGAGGAGGAATAACAAAGCAGGTGTTCTTGTTACCATTCGGCACCAAAAAAAGGGGCGTAACCTAAACTTCTTAGTCTCTTTACGCCGAGAATTGAACGATAAATCTTAAAATGATATGACTAATTGCGCTATTTTAAACGCTACTTTCGTTACTTTGAGTTAAATTACATGAATTCTAAACAGTAACCTGGTTTCATCACTTTGTTTGGCACCAAACATGCTCAAATTTTGGTAACACTCACGTGCACGGCAAAGATAGGGCGTTACGTATCCATACACTTCCCTCATCTAAGGTTGTATGCTGCATTTACCTAGTTTATTATAAAATATTAAACTAAAGCGAGCTGTATTTACTGTGTCGCCATTGGTTCAAGTGTAAGGTAAGTACCTACAAAGAGGTGGTATTTATAAAGATAAAAATGTAGGTGTGTTTTCTTACAGAGTTTAATCTGCTTTGGTTTTTGGTCTGTGTGTTCTGTTCTGGTGGTGTTTTAGAGCAGGTTTATGAAATGCCAGCGGAAAAGAAAAGTAGTAGGTCTGCTAACTTTAGTACAAAGGAGTGCAATACTTCGATTTCGCTCATTAAGAAATGTAAAGTTCGAATAGAAGCCAAGGAAACTGATACGGACAGCAATAGAAAGAATAACGCGGCATGGTCAGCACTTACGAAGGAGTTTAATGGCATTACTGGTGAAACCCCACTGGACGTTATTTATTAAAAAAATAAATACGGAAATATGAAAAAGAAGGATAAATCTAATTTCGCTCAAGAAAGATATAATAACACAGGCACTGGCGGAGGGCCCCCTAAACCATCACCAGTTACTGATGTAGACGAAACGTTAAAAGACATCATGGGCACACAAATAACTCGGATAAAATAGAAAACGTCGACAACGTTCATGGCAATTATTTTCAAAAATACAAAATTACTCGTTATTGAAATCAAACTATTTCCTTACAGGCAATGCAGATTCAGAGTTTGCAGAAGAAAGTGTTGTAGGAACTGTATGTGACATGGGTAAGTAAAAAATACTGGATAGGAACCCCAATAAAATTTTTAAGACAGTGGATAAGGATACGAATTTGTTGCTGTATAAATGGCCTTAAAGCTACGAACTGGCGTCATCTATAAATTTGTATTCGTATTATTTCTATTTCTCCGTAAATTGGAAGACGTCGGGCAACTTCATCCGTGTTCGGATGGCTAATTCTTTGGGTGTGTAATCGAGATATCCGTGGATCAAACTTACGGTAACCCCGAATTTGTTTTTGTGTGTGTCCGGTGTCCGTTCAGATAAGGGAATCACGTTCCCAGAATCGTTCCAAGAAAACAATAATACGAATTTATAGATGACAGTTCGTAGCTTTCAGGCCATATACAGCGAGAATTCATATATTTATCCATAGCGAATTTTTAAATACAATATTTTTTTCTGTTGCAGAGATTATTACGTTGGAAGATATTAGTGATGCAATAATGGCTGCAGCATCGGATACAGAAAATGCAAGCAAACCTGAAACATCCGGCGTTCTAGAAAATAATATGTATTCAGAAAACTGGAGCACATATTCCCCTGCTAAATTAAGATTCGTATCTACGCTATTGCGAACAAATATTCAAGGTTGGCATACTTCAGTAGTAGTACGCTGTCGATATTTTATATTTGTCCTTAAGGGGGTATATATTAATAAAATGGTGAAATTTATTTACAGGAACAGCAAGGGATGTTAAAAGTAAATTAGCAAAGTGGACAAGGCAGAACGCATATGTAGCGGGAATCCAGCAGGAAAATATGGAAAAAGAACATAAATTAAAAATGGAACACATGCAAGAGAAACAACATGACAAATTTATAGAAGAATGTAACACGCGAATTAAACATATGCAAGAGAAACATCAGCTTGAATTTGAATTGATGAAGGAGGAGCTAAAATTAAAATACCAAAAATGTGCTAATTGCAGCAATGAAGTTAAAAAAATGTAATCTGAAATTTTGATTTAATGCAATAAATTTATTTTTATATTTCAATAATTGTATTTTACATTCTTAACATTCCAATACCTCATATCGTTAATCACTGTTATTACAATTGTATTACGGTAAATTTTTAGAAAATACAGTAATTACGCACTTATTACAATAAATTTTCAAAATATTCATTTATTAATGTTTCCCGGACAATATTATTTACAGCAACTCCGTGATTGTCTACAACTTCCGCGTCATCAATCACTGCTGCTGCAATGTCATTTTCCACTTCTTCATCTAAATATTCAGGAACTTCATCGTTCATCATGCACGCAATATTGTGTAAAACTGCACAAGCAACAACGATCATTTGAACTTTGCAAGGTTTAAGTCGTATTCCTAGTGCACTGGAAACCTGCGTTTCGTAATACCGAAGCACCTTTCTACAACATTTCTTGTCCATATCAAGGATGCATTAAACAAATTTTCAGCTGGAGTGTGTACATTCTGAAGAGGAGTTATTAAATAGGGCTTAACACCATAACCTTTGTCACTTACTAATAGACCATTCCCAAATTCACCTCTTTCAAATCAGTGTTTTAAAAGAAAATTTGCAAACATATTGGAATCATGAGACGATCCAGGCCAACGAGCCACAATATCGAGTACTTTTAAATTAGCATCGCAGACAGCTTGAATATTATACGAAAAATAATTTTTCCGGTTTCGATATATCTCAGCTTCTGGCGCCCCAGGTGACAGTATTTTTACGTGGGTGCAATCAATGGCTCCTAAACAACGTGGAAATCTTGCAATGTTGTAAAACCCTTGTATAACACCATTTCTCTCCTCGTTGGTGGTTGGCATCTTTATTATATCTTCTCCCATCCTAGCAATTTCAGTCAGCACTTTTGGAATAACTCGGCTTGTTGTTGATTCGTGACACGGGGCGAGTTCAAGACGAAAAAAATGGAAGCGGTCTTATTTTTACGCCCCAATCGAAAAAAAATCATGATGAAAACATGCGCAGAATAGCGAAATATGAACGCATGCAAAATATTATTAAGATATTTAATTTTGTATTTTGCTGACCACATTGTGAAAATTTTGTTGCCCACCCTTGTATAAAATGAAAAAAAGAGAAGCTGTTTCATTATCACAATGTACAAAAAATGTACAGCCAAGCACTTTCTATTTAACCGAAACAAAGTTTCCAACTTGAACTCGCCCTGTTTAAAATAAAATATCTTGAATTGTGTTTTTTCAGGAAAATAGGCAATATTGAATACTCGCATCTTTCCAATTTTTTGCATGTGCTCCTGTTGTGCGATTCTGAGTAAATTGTCATACTTTGTTTTTTTTCTCGAATCGACGTAAAATATTAAAACAACTTTCCAGTTAACCGGAACAGTTTTCTTCGTCTTGAACACTTCTCGTGTAAGAAAGAATATTTTAGACTGGATTTTCAAGGAGAGCTTTTTACCAGATTTTTTGCTTCCAGGAAAACTTAGTGTGATAAGTAGGTAATAAAAGATATTTAGCTGCTACGTACTTTTTGGGACATACTGTATATGAAGTTCAGTGCTTTTATAATCTTTAATATAGGTAAAAAGAATAAATAGCTAATAATTATTGTGATTATGGAAAACTTCTTCCCTACTCTCTACGCATGCTTGAAAATAAAAAGACATAGCTCAAAGTTCTTGTTTTTGAGTTTGAATCACGCAGCTGATAAATAAAGGGCTTATTAAATGGCCATTTCCAATTCTAAAATAAATAGGGCATAGAATTTGATTAGTATTTTTTAATTGAAATTGGGTCGCTTTATTTTTTTAACTGTGCCGTATTGTTATAAAAATTATTTGGTGCCTATAATTCACATTTCAGACCATGAAATAGATATGGACGCTTTCGCCAATTTAACAGATGAAGTGATTAGGGAACTTATCCCTAAAGCGGGACCACGAATTTTATTCCAAAAAAGATATTTTGCCTATAAGAATCCGCAAGTCTCGGGGACATTATCGCCAACGAGATCGCCAACGCCTAGTTGTAGTACCATCGCAGATACTGTATCAGTGGTATCATGTTTGTCATCTCAGTCATCATCGGATATTATTGAAGATCTCTCGGCATCAAGTGAGTTAAATTAGATTACCTACTGAATTTCTTGGTTTATTTGTCGGTTACTCCAAATTGAACAGTGTTCACATTGCACAATGGGTCCAAATCTCGGTCCAAATTAACAATTTTTCGGCAAAATTCTAAATCTTAAAACTGAATCAGAATAAATTCTTGATTACAGGAAAAATAATTTAAAAATTCCATTGATTAGTTGAGATAGTTTTCATGGGGAGGAAATCGAAATTACAGAAAAATTCTGAAATTCCTGATCCGTGTAGAATTAGGACACTTTCATGAAATATGATAGTTTTCAGGGGTTGGAAGTCAAAATAACTAAAATTTTGAATTTTTTTACTTTTTCCTATACAGGGTGTTTTTCGAGGTGTTTTTGGATGGCCGTCAGCCGAATCTCGAAAAGTAATTGTACATTCCGGGGGACATTCGTCGTGAAAATTTGTACGTAGTGGTTTTAAGAAATTTTAAATTCAATGAAAATATTTTTAACTCTGACTCACTTCCGGTTCTACCGGAAACGCATACTAATTTCATTATTTAAATGGAACACCCTGTATATTATTGCATTTTGGAATTCCTTGTTGAATTTAAGGATCACTTTGTTGACCATACATTGGGTTTAGCTCCCACCGTCCAAGGTGCTGGAAAAAGTAGTATAATGTCAAATTAACGAGCATCTTAACAAATATAACGTTTCAGTCTGGGTTTAGGAAGAATTTCAGCTGTTTAACAACCTTGTCACATATTGTGGATGATGTAGTTCGTGCCAGAGAGAATAACCAGCATACTGCTTTAGTATTATTGGATTACTCAAAGGCTTTCGATTCTATCAGCCATGATGTTTTATTGTCAATTCTTTCTTATGTCGGTTTTTCTGAAAGTGCTATATTTTTTTGTAAAAGTTATTTAAAATGCCGTAAACAAATGGTCAGACTGGATGGGAAGTGCTCACTGGAAGGCACCTTGGACTGTGGAGTTCCTCAGGGCTCCATTCTCGGCCCCCTCCTATTCTTAATATACACTTCAAATCTTCACTCTTGTGTAACCCACTCTGTCGTGCATTGTTACGCAGATGACACTCAGGTCTACAAATCTTTTCGGATAGATGAGGTGGCGGAGGCGGGTTTGCTCATCAATTCAGATCTCAATAAACTAGTAAAAACGTCTTTAGATCATAATCTGATGATTAACCCAAGTAAATCTGTTCTTATGGTGTTTAGTGGAAGGGACAACCCAGACGAGGTCGCAAATTCTTTAAATATTGAAATAGGTGGAGTAAAACTGAAATGTGTGAATGAAGCGAAAAGTCTGGGGATGGTTATCGATGAAGAACTCAGATTTAAAACTCACATTTGTAATTGCATCAAAAGATCCTTCTCGAACCTGAGGCAGATTTATTCGAACAAGGAAATCTTAAATAAAAATACTCTTAGACTGTTGTGTGATGCTTTGGTGCTGTCTCATTTTTCGTATGGGGATGTTGTTTATGGTCATTGCATAGATGCGCAGACTGCACGCAGAATTCAGTTGGTTCAAAACTCATGTGCAAGACTAATTTGTGGCATTCGTAAATATGAACATGTTTCACATAAAATTAAAGAGCTGAATTGGTTGAATATGAGTGGTAGACGATATCTTCATGTATGCGTTTTTTATCATAGAATAATTTTATTTGCATGCCCACCATATTTATACAATAAAATACGATTCAGAACAGATGTCCATAACATAAAAATCAGGAGAAAGTCTCTAATTACACCACCTGCACATAATACAGCAATCTTTGAACGTTCCTTTACATATAATATAAGTAAAATTTATAATAGTTTACCCCGTTCTTTAAAAAAATGCAATGTTGATGGATTTCGGAAAATGTTAAAGCGTAAATTGCTCCTCCAATAGATGTAAAGTACTTAGTATAATATCTGTGTTCCCGGCCTTCTCATCCTTCTTCCTTTTTTTATTTCTCATTTTTTCTATCCTATACTCTCTTTTCTTTCTTTAATCTTTAGCTGCCGCCGCTCATGCCATTTGTTCTGGTAGATTTTTTAGTTATTTAATTATTTAGTATCCGAACGGTTAAGTGGTAGAACAGCCATTAAGGCTGAACTTCGCCGTTTCGGTAACACAATAATAATTATCTTGTTTTTCTTCTTTATATGCTGTTTTTATTGTGTGCTGAATAAAGCCGTTTATTATTATTATTATTATTATAAATATCGTTATTTTTAAAACATTATCAATTATAAGCTGGAAGTGAATGAAAATATTGTTCAGAAACTTTCTTTTCTTTTCTTAGGTAATCCTTGGCCTGATGGCGATGTGGGCCTCTCGGAAGCGGGAAGGAGAAATACGCCAGCTTTAGAGAGAAAATGGATCCAATACAAGTGCGAAAAACTTGCAAACATTAGAAATGTTTTAATGCAAACAAGTAAAGGAAAACTTGTTCTCTGCTTCTATGAAAACAATGGTAGCTTAAAGCTGGATCCATAGTAGACGTAAAGAATGCCGTAAGAATTAAGAAGTGAGCAGTAAAAAATACGAAAACGTGATTCATAGAACAAATTTAACAAAACTTACGTATGCGCTAAAAGCATGTCCACAGAATAAAAACAAATGCTAAATTTCATTCAGTCTGTGGTGTTACACGTGTTCCAGTCAGCCACATTTACCAGTTCACTTCTTGTTTGGCTGTGCAACGTGTTTCTATTGTGAAATATTGTGAAAATGGAAGAAGAAAGTTCTGTAATTGAGTTAATACAAGCATATCCTTGGTTATATGACAAAACCGACAAGGATTTCAAGAACATTAATAAAAAATCAAATTCTTGGGGAGCCATTGCAGAAATATTGCAACTAGGAGGTATTTAATTGTTTTATTTAATAGTGTTTGTAAATAAAGCTACATTAAACTAAATCTGTTTGTCCACGGCTATCTTATAATATACTCTTTATACTTGTGTTTCTTTAATCATAATTAGATACATTAATCACTGCAGTGATTAATGAATATTATTCACTAAACCAATAGGAACATGGCTTTGACCCTTTTTTACATTTATTTAGTAGGCCGCGATCGCGATGTGTCAGTTCAAATTGAAACGTCAAATCAGCATGGTTTGCTTTTAATTTGAAATGCATATTCTAAAAAAGAAGATATGAGTAGTGAGAGTGGAAACGAGGTTTCTTTAACAGCACCAGCAATAAAAGAAGCTGCAGAACTTGCCTCATTAGATTCATTGCCCAAAAAACCAAGAAAATTATACCTGAGAGCGTATGTATGAATCTTTCTTACACTGGAGAAGGGAAATGAAGGTAAATTCTTTCTGGGAATCTGTTTTGATAGTCGTGGACAAAGTATAGTATACAACTCGTTATAATGATGCTATTATTACCTCGGACGATTACAAAACTCGCTCGTTTCACTCGCTCGTGTTGTAAACTTCATCCTCGGTAATAATAGCATTCATTATAAACTCGTGTATAATATACTATTATAGTTGAGGAAGTCCAAAGAATGTGGGGCATTTTAAGAGACAAATTTGCAAAAGAAAGACGTATTACAAAAGCAGTCCCGTCAGGATCAGGGCAAGTGGAATGTGGGTGGCCCTTGTACCACAATATGCTGTTTATGGAAAAACATGTTGCTACAAGGAAGTAAGTTGCTTGCAATTCTTATATCTTTGTTTAAAAAATACATTTTATTCATTTAGTAATTTTTACAGGAGATGCACAAACATTAGAAAAAGTACAGTGGTTAGTGAAGCGTTGAAACGTTTCGGATCACTACCTATG
Source organism: Xestobium rufovillosum (assembly GCA_963966045.1). Lineage (NCBI taxonomy): Eukaryota > Metazoa > Arthropoda > Insecta > Coleoptera > Ptinidae > Xestobium > Xestobium rufovillosum. The sequence goes on along the minus strand of OZ014498.1, from coordinate 7,926,675 downwards.
GGGTCACCCACTAGCAGCCTCGCTATGCCACAACTTTCTCCTGCGTCTTCTGAAAGTCAGTCATGGGAAACATATGACTTGATCCCAACCCAAGATTTCTGCGAGACGGAGGGGGATAAAAGTCAGACTACGGACATAGAAGCACAACCAACCAGGACCATCGCGTATAATTCCTGGATATAGCCGTTCAAAGGTATCTGAGGAAATAACCTCACCTGACACACCTGCACGACCACCAAAACGCAAAAGAAATGAAGAGGAAAAAACCAGCGCAAATCAAGTAAAAAATTATCTCTCTATCTTGACTAAATATTTGAATGATAAGAATCGTCAGGATAAAAATTTAGCATTTGGTCAATATGTGGGATTATCGCTTATGGAAATGCTGCCTGCTGAACAAAATTATAACAATTTAAAAATAGTTGAACTTTTAAACGAAGATTTTAATTAATAGGTAATTTTATTTTTATTTATTTCTTGTTACTTTATATAAAATACAAGTAAAAATTTTGTTTTAATTGACCCATGTGCAAATAAGTGTAGGGTTTCCCCGTACTTACTTGCCATTCTCCTATAGAGTTTATTTGAAGGAATGGAAAAATATAGTTTTAGGATTCTTGTTGAACCGCAAGAATCTCGTCAAAATAATCTTAACGACAATCGCAAAATGTACTTATCGTATGAACATGTTTTTTTTACACTTTTATATTTACAATTTTTTTGCATTTCTACTAATGAACTATAGAAATGTGGCAAATTATGTGAGGAAACTGTGCATAAAGATTAATACTTTATAATTTTATCAAATTTGGGGATACTGGCCCTCTTTTAAAACCTTTTCTTGCCAAGGTATTTTTCCGTTTGGTGTTAATATTTTATTAATTCTTTTAAGATTTTTTTTGCTGTATCTTGGAAAAGAAAAAATGATGGGAGCTCGAGTAAGATAGGAAGTGGGAAGCTGTACCGAAAATTTTACAACAATAGGCGACACATGCGTCAAAGTGGTATATTAACCTCTAGAGTAAATTATCCCAATGAAACAAATTCCGCCGATACCAATGCAGATGACGATGAATTAACATGGCTCAAGAATTCTGTGGAGCCTTGGACTGATGTGGTCAAGCGATGGGAAAACACTTGTTTCAAAAGATGGCCATTAAGAAATGTATCCATAATGGAATATATGAATACATTTCCAGCCCTGAAACTTAATATGGGATATACTCTAGGAAGTTCTATTTTTGTTAATAACGTAAAACACAGTATTTTAATGTTGTGTTTTAGCTCCAAAATGACTTCAAGAAAATGTTTAAAGACTTTGAAATGAAAATGTTTATGAACTTTATATGTAAGTATGTATGTATCTACTTTGTATTTTTACAGACCTTCAGAGACTTGTGTTGGAATTATTACATCAAAACAACGGGGACAGAGAGGTATGTGGCAAAAAAGCCAAGCTTGTGCTCAGATTTCAACAAAAGCGTCGACATTTTTGGCAAAGCGTTACGTAAAAGTAAAAGCCAATATTAAAATATCAAGCTTAACAACAAGAGATTAAATTTAAAGCCGACTAATATTTTGCAATCTCCATAAAAATGCTTATTTTTCCCGTTTGTAGGTGAAGAAGTTTTGTGACGAAATGAAATTATGTGAAGAGAAGTGAGCAAATATTGCAAATGAGATTGTTGAAGAAGCTATTGCAAATCTTACATCAGTGCAACAGGATATGGACAGAACATGTTTTTTTGCAGCTCGAATAAGAAATCGGACTGGAAGACGTCACACCTTTTAATTTGCATAAAGGGGCGAATCGTCTATGAACATTTAAGGAAAATATAGCCTCTTCCATGTGTGGACACTCTCCAGAAATACTAACGGAAGGTTAAGATTTTCTACGGATTTCAGAAATGTACTTTTGATGTTTTAAAGAAAAAATCTGAAGAGGAACAGCGGAGTATGAGATAGATTTTTGAAATTTTGTACATTTTATATTTATTCTGGCTCATTTATGTTGTAGGTATTGTTGATTAAATGAAACTAACAGAAGCTCTTGTTTTTGACAAAAGAACATTAAAAATTAATGAATTCACAGATTTCGGTGAATATGCGCAGTTGCATCAAAAAAATCAGCACGCACTGGAGATGATTTTTCAACCTTTTTGAGGGTCTTGGGTGCATCTGGAACTATACTTCATCACCTTGTTATGGAATGTATTGTACTTATGGAGAAATCAGGTTTCTGTGTCAACCTTGTTACAACCGATGGTGCTACTTGGAACAGGTCCATGTGGAAACAATTCCGGATAACTGCGGAAAACATTAGTTGCGATGATGTGTTTGACATCTCCAGACGTTTATGGCTCTGTTCAGACTTCCCACACACTAAAAGAAAAATAGAGGGGCATACGAGGAAAATCTATACTACAGTTTCAATAAGATATATTAACTTCGAAAAAATAAATAAACTTTACGGGAAAAATTATTAGAATCAAATATTAAATAATAAATTAGTATTAATTTTCGGTTTAACTCCTAAAAGATAACAGTTTACTTTGCCTTAGCAGATAAAAAATTAGTCTGATGTAAAATGAACTTGTGAAGAGTAAACGTAAGCTTTACATTAATTTTTGTGGGAATTAAATTTACTTGGATCAATTGCCTTCATTTTACGTAGAATTTAGTAGTATACATTTTAAACAAGTAAATCTTATTTATAACAAGATAATATTTACTTATGTGAAGTAAATTTTTCCATCATAGTTTTGTTGATCCATATTACAGGGAAATTAATTATGCATAATAGCAATTACTAAACATGCTCCGGGAAGTAAGTTCCGCTTAAAACAAAACAAATTCGCTTGTAAGTACTAGTGAAATCAAACTGGTGGCTAAGTCTGAAGATGCGCCGTGCGTGTTGTCTGTTATTTAGCTGTATTCGTGCATCGACTTGTACATTATTGTTCTTACGCTTCCTAATAATAAATTGTAAAGTCTGCTAGTTTTTCGGCTAAAAAGACCTTTGTACTTGTGCTGGTGAACTTTTTACATGTCCTGTGCGTGTTTGTGATCATCAATGAAAAATGGCAGCGGATGATGAAATTGGAAACTTTCTGGCTCAACACAACTTGGAAAAGTTGGCATCCAAATTTGAAGGTAAGTGTTTTAACTTCACAACACTTTCTTTCATGTCACTAGATACGTAACTAAAAAATTTTGGTCATATGTATAACACATTTGTAATTTGTTTCTTTTTACCGGAAATCGGAAATCCACGGCATGTACAAGGTGTTTCACTTAAAAGTTCCCACTCACGCAAATCAGTTATTTCCTTGTTGCAGAAATAAATTAAGCGGATTTATCCACTCGACGACAAGTTTTTTCTGCAACTTAGAAAATCTCATTCTCAGTTGTTTTTCTATCGACATGTAATTAAAATCTTGCAAACTAAAATGATTATTTCTGATTCTTTACTAATTACAAATATGTTGACAGATACATAACTAGATGAACTACATTATAAGGGTTCCATTTATCCCATAAAACGACATTACGGTTTTATTATTCATTTTAAAGAAAAAAAATCATGTGGTCGCTCTCTTTATTTTTAATTCTTCATAGTTTTAAATTACGTCCTCTTATGCATCAGGTTGCCCCATTTTTTTGCCCAATATCACAGCATTATGCTGCGGCAATATCAAGAATGGTTTTGAAAATTAAGTGTCTTTAGAATAAGTCTGTGTGATAATGGAATGAAAGTAATATCTGCAAGTAATTCAATATAAAAATAAATGTGATGTAACATTTTTAATGTAATTATCGCTAATGTCGTTATTTTCTCGTTTTCAGCTTCAGCTAAGATTTGCCTACAGGTTTCTCAGCAAAAAAGGATTCAAAGATAGATTAGAAACGGGGAGATGCATAGGTTTGGCATTAAATATTAAAGATTTTTACAGATTTGAAAGTTCGTTACCAGATGGACAAGTACTTTATCATGTAACATGTAAAGATCAATGGGATTAGTCTTTTATTATGGAAATGATGGCTAATCATTTATTCGGATTGATTAGATACATACTAGTTACGGAAAAGAAGTATTTTGTAGTCCACACTCCCTGTAATTATGTCGGTTTATGCAATCATAAAACTACGTTTGAAGTAGATATAAGATCATATAATTTACTAGCTCTCGAGTTAGATAAGAAGGATATTAGCGTACCCAGGACACTACATTAGTTAGCAGATGGTTCTGCTGTCATAATTAAAGCAATTTTTTAATTTAATATTTCGAACAAAATATTTATATTTGATCTTACATTTCTATTTTTTTCTTTACTGTTTGCTTAATATTGTTTTTACATTACTTCTATTAGATGCCCTACAGAAATGTTTTTATTGTTGATGTTTAGTGATGTTTAAGTAGGTACATATTTTATCTGTTTCTGTTGCATTGTAGAAAGTTTTTTTATTTACTGGTTAATTAATATTGCTTTTACAGTTATATTAAGTTATACAAATGTGTTTGTATTGTTTGCTCAGTGATGATGTTAAGCTATGGACGTTTATGTTTATTTTTTGTTTAGAATGTCTACTAGAATGTAGTGGTTTTCACTCTACTCGAAGACACCTTCATAACTCTTTTCTTTTTAGTTATGTTTTGCTAGTTTTCAACTTCGTGTATAGGAATAAAATGTATTTAAAGTTAAAAGCAAGCAAACTATGAATAAAATAAAAATTATAGTTTCACTTGAAGTCATAGCGATTATAAGATAAAGCAAAAAGGCGCTAATAAAAGTTATTGCAAATTGCACCCCTCCTCCGATTACGAAATTTTATTGAACAATTTCAATCTCAACACAATTTTAATTTAATAATTGGTTTATAATAATAAGGGTGCCATGAAATAACAAAACCCTTTAAAATTGTTTTTGAAGCGCGGAAACAAGTTTACAAAAAATGTTCACATTCTTTTTCAACAGTATAAATGAAACAAATTTTAAAGTTTTAAAAATGAGAATTCTTTCCTGAAACTTTATATTTAAGGGTTCCTTGTGATTTGCTCTATCTTAATCGTTACTATGACTTGAAATGCTACTTCTTATTGTTATTTCTATCATATAGTCGATTAGATTTTGACTAAAAAATATGCATCTTCAAGGCCTTCATAACTACTGAAAATCTTATTTTGATTGCTTTTATAATAAAAAACTTGTATTCTTGCAAAGTGGAACACACTATAGGCATTCTGGAAAAAGGCAGGGCGATAAGGGACATTTCAGGCCGTTTACAACTGTGATAGCCACTGATGATCTCTTAATCTTAAGTCAAATTCGAACGGTCTTGCCGTATCCGACATAAATAAACGATTACATGTGCAGTGTTATTAGGACATCTTTTGCATTGCTTATTATGGGGTTATTTTGTTTACAGAAGTGTACTATAAAATTATAAATGAAAGTAAATAAAAAAATTCGTTTTTTAATGAAACCCATTTATTACCTAATTACAAATAAATAAAAAGCTAAACATAAAAGTGGTTGCATATTTCGTAGTAGAAAAATTTAACTTCTAGATAGTTAAGTGTTCTAACGTTTTTGCTTGACATAATACTCGCATGCAATGCAAAAAAATTTGAAGGCAGTAAATTAAGTTTTTCAAAGTTACTAAAGGTATTATTGCTAGCAGAAGACCGTGGTATCAGGAAGTGACCTTTCCTTAGTAATGATTTCATAATAAAAAATTCTTAAAAGTAGGTGTTTACTTCAGAGAAGTAAATCTTTATTGGTCTGGTAGAATTCTATTAAACACTTCCGGGAAGTATCATATCGAATTCGCCATACAGAAGTTCAGCATATACTTCGACGGAGTAAATTTCACTTCAGTCAAGATAACCTTTTTTTCAGTGCACATTTGATTAAAAACTTGAGAAATTTTGTTGTGCAAAGACCTGAAACTTGAGTAACATAATATATATTTTTCTGTATTAGGTGCCTAACTTTTATAATAAAAACTTTATTAATTGCAGACTCCTCATGGTGTTATGAAATTAAGTCGCTGGGAAAATGTTGAATTAGAGAAGCCCATGACATACAGCTTGAAAATGGCACCCCGGTTAACATAAGACTATATACATCCAAAACGTATAAGAAGATGAATGTTGGAAGAGCATACAGAATAAGTAGGTACATCTGTGGCTGCACCAAAAATAATTGTTACTATTATTTTAGATTTTTAACGATAAAACGGCTGCAGCAATGGAACTGTATAAAGATCATTCTTCTGCCTTGCTTGACAGTGACTCGACAGTATTATTTATTGAGCGAATTCACAGATTAATTAATATTATGAGTAGTAGGAACACCGATAGATGGGCCATTAAAATTTAGTTCTGATGAAGAATTGGTAAGGTCTCATTAAATGCAAATAATAATTAAAATTCTTCAGTTTATTATGAATTTCTAACAATATCTGAAGAAGTGGCAGATAATTGCTAAAACAAATAATTTCTTCTTTATATCAGATAGTACGTTTCATGGCTTCGTGGTATTCTTAAAAGCCATGTTAGAAATTTTGAAATTCCTTTGTACCGAATGCTCTTACCAATATTTAATGACGGCTAAGTTAAATCAAGATGCTTTAGAGGTAGGCTTAATCTGCTTAAAATTTCGACTTACCTGTAGCAGAAATTTTATGAATACTTTTTTTTCAGATATTTTTGGAATGATGCGTGGTGCATGCGGTTCAAAGGATCATCCAGATAGTAGACTATTTATTCAGCTTTAGTCACTTGTAAAACCTCCTAAAGGTAGCTATATAGAGGGTGGAGCATTACTTTCGACGCTGATTAATTTGGATAACATCAGTGAATTTGATGTGGAGAGACGGGCCCTTTTGTTTGAGAACAGCATTGATAATGTTATTGAAAATAGACTAACAGTTGAAGATGTAAACATTCAAGATATATTGCAAGAGCACAATTACTTTAACAGCAACCTATCTGAAATAATATTGGCTTATAATATGGCTGGATATGTTTAGTTTACAATATTCGTTATTTATTACCGTCATTCATCGCCATAGTTGCATCTTTTATTTATTCATTGTGATTGTTGAGTTTTTCGATTGAAATTTGATGAAACAAGAACGCATTTGTATTGTGTTGGCGGATGAGCCGCATGGTTGTTGATTTTTACGATATTATCTCGCCTTGTAAGTAATTTTTATATTATGTATGTAGTAAATTGTATTTATGTAAAATTTCCTTTTGTAAACAATAGCTAAGCCCTGAAGATGGACCAATAAAGGTTCGAAAGCTCGGTACAGAAACAAGAGTACTCATTTTTTTCACTCCCAGTGGTCGATACCCCTAACAATACCACACATTCAAATATTGCGACCAGTTAAGTTGTACCATACATTTGTAATATATATTAAGAAAAACGGGGCCGAAACGTCGATATGTACAAATTGTATCTAGATTCAGATATAAATACGTATAGTAAAAATGTATCTAGAACAAAAACAGATACTTCTCAAATATATCTAGATATTTTAAAGAGTGTCAAAGGATGGAAGCACGGTGTTATAATATTTAAACATTTCTGTAAGAGATAATGTTTTGGTTGGTTTAAGGTTTTAAATATCTTTATTTATCTATCACTTAAGCATCGAAGAAAGTGCATTGTTGAGAGTACCATAGGAAACAAAAATTCTTTCTCATTTCCAATCTCAATGCTAGGTTATGGCCCTAAATCACGTTCCCGTTCAATTGACTTATCAACACATACAATGCATCAAATACACTGGGCTGGTAGTGGTAGCACAAAATGGTTCTTCAATTTTCCACCGAAAGAAAAGTATCTAGATACAGATACCGATACAATATTAAAGAAAATATAGATTTTATAGATATACAAAATGTATGGTGTGCGCCGACGTGGCCACATTTCTCATAAGTTACAGGAGGCTCGGTGGTTGAATATGCATAATCGACGGAGGTATCACTTTGTTAGTTTCTGTTTGAAAATAATAAAGTATAAATCTCCACCATATTTACATAATAAAATTACATTCAGGACGGAAGTCCATAATCTGGGTCTTCGCAGGAAAGATTTAATTACAATTCCTCGTCACTTTAAACAATTCTTTAAACGTTCATTTTCTTACAACATCGCGCATCATGTGAATCATGTTAGCGAGTCATATATATCTTTGCCATTTGTCAGATTTAAACGTGAATTTAAGTTAAGTCTTCTTGCTTCTCAATGCGGCTAGATGTTTGTTAAGTGTTAATTATATTGATTTCTCAGTGACGTAAATAATTTCATTTGGGGGAGTGTTGTTTGTTAGTTTTTATTTTATTTTATTTTCTTTATTTTGCTTTTGGCACCATATGCTATTAGTATAATGTTTATATCAAGATTGTAGCGGAGCAGTGGTAGAACAGTAACTGATGCGGATGTGCATCAGGGTCTGAACTGTGTCCGTTTGTTTGCTAAAAATTTGTTAGAAGATTTGTATAGGAAGATGTATTTTTTATGGCAAACAATAAACAATTTATTAATTTATTATTAATAGGTTCCAACACTGACCATATTTATGCCAATAATTCACTAAATTCATAAAATTATTAAAAAATTGGCACAAATTTACTAATAATCTTATTAGAAATACAGTAGAGATCGCCTATAACGAACTTATCTGAAATTACGTTCAAAATTCACTATGCGCCAATGAAATTTAAACCTTTTATAACGGACCCGTTTATACCGAACTTTCGGCCTTAGCGAACTCAATTTTCACTAAATTTGAGCAAAACGTGTCGGCTATAACGAACCGTAGCGTCATGCCTTTGCACGCATGAGCTCAGATCGAAGGTCAATCGCTTTCGGCGGCTGGACCGAGCGTGATTTGAGCTGTTCTTGCCAGTGTTGCCAACCCTACCGAAAGTTCGGTAGATCTACCGATTTTAAATGTTATCTACCGATCTACCAAAATGATACATAATTCTACCGAGATTTCATTTTTTACTTATACAATTAAGAAATAACGGAAACTGAGCACAGATCATAATTCGTAACGCCTTTGCGTTTTTCCTTTCTTCTTTGGGAACTCGTATGTATTGTAGTGCAGCGGTACATTTTAGTTATGCAAAAAAACTAGAATCAAAACAAAACGAAGCCGCCGTGCGCCGCGATTCGGCGGCTTTATTTAAAATTTCTACTCATTGTTTTCCTGTTTAAAACCGAATCTACCGAAATCTACCGAAATTTGGCAACCAAGCTTCTGAAATATTTACGACTGGGGTTGGCAACACTGGTTCTTGCTTGCAGTCTTTTGTAACTAAAGAGAGAACACGGTCGGTTTCAACAAAGCGATAAGGAAATAGGACGTTATCTTGCTGGCGAAAATGTCCCACGCAAGCGGAAAACCCCAAAGAAAATCATTTTCATTGCAGACAAAGTACGATATCATAAAACAACTGCAAAATGGCAAAAAACAAAGCGAAATCTGTAAAGAGATGAATCTGAGCAAGTCTACCGGCGGAGCAATATGGAAAGACAAAGAAAATGTTATTTCGGCCTTTGAGGAAAAAATGCGAAAATCGACTTTTAATGATGTAGATCAATCCCTATTAAAATGGTTCGGCCAACAGCGACAAAAGAATGTTACTATCAGTGGTGCTGTATAAAAGCAAAAGCGGAAGAATATGCGTCTAAGGTCTAAGCTAAACAACAGGCAAGAATTTTCGTGCAGTAAATGCTGAATTAGCAGATTCAAGAAAAGCCATGAAATAACAATAGAAAGCAGACGAAAATTCATGATTTCTTCAAATAATTAAATGTAGGTACATATTCATATTTATGTACGTACATATAATATTTTAAGGAATTCATTTTAGCTTTAGAAAATCGTTATATAGGGTACATACATAACCGAACATTTTTGTCACAAAATGGTAAATTTTAGGTATGTAATTTGTTTATGTAAGAATTTATTTTTGTTAGTTTTTATTTAATAAACAAAATAATTTAGAACCAAAAATAATTAAAATTGTTGAAGTGTTCCATAATCGAGGTTATTTGAATAAAGAAGGTGTAACAGAAATCCGATTATCCTCGATACTCTTTAATATGTAAATGGTGACCGGTTTCGGGGTCCTCAACTAACACCCCATCTTCAGACCAATCAAGAGCTACACAGATCACAATAGATAGACCACATGAACTAATTATACTCTAAAAATATACTTACAGTGATAAAATCAACTAAATAAGGAAAAACCACATGCGCCTTCCAACGAAGAGTAATTGAAACACTATATATCGGGACTTATGCGAAGTCCCTGGCAAAATAGTGGGTAAAAAACTGAGGTCCCCCTGAAGGAGGTTCCAGAGCATCAAAAGCACTTCTGAAGGAAGTGAGTAAAAATTTAACAAAGTGAACGATCTCCTAGAGATCAAAAGGGCGCATCCCAGCACCAATCCAAAAGTACAAAGTCAAAAATGCAGCATGGGGCTTCCATCATTGTTACAAAAAAACCCTAAAAAGATTAATAGGTACTAAATCTTCAAAAATTACAGTACAAACTATAAACTTACTGGCTCTATTGTCAATCAATTAAACAAAACGAACAAAACTAATACAAAAATCATTATAATGATAACATTAAGGTGTATAAACGAAAAGACGCGTGCACAAGGCTGAGGAAAAACTTTTTTCGAAATTCAGAAATAAAACTATATCGATCGATCAAAAAGCGAATCCAACAGCCACCTATCCGAAAAATCTACAAGTCAAACATCGGTGTCAAAGAAAACTACAACTACACATAAACTAGAGCGCAAACTTATTCCAATAGAACATAGATGGAGCGATAGTACACAGAACAACCGAAAACTATATCAACGGTTTAAGAGCAAACTAACTGTCATATTATTATGAAAATCCGTTTGATTGTTCAAAACAAACGCATCATCACGCACACTTCTAGTAATTTCAAGAACTTCGAGGTTATCCGTCACACGACTATTCTCCTCCAAATGTAAAACTTTTACAACATTTTCCGGGTCATAATCATGCCCTGACTGCAAAATATGGGATGCAAAAGCTGAAGACTCATCATCCAACCTTATACAATTCAAATGTTCATGTAATCTAACGGAAAAAGATCTCAAAGTTCTTCCAATATACAGTGCAGGACACATTCCACAGTGCAGTGAGTAAACACCCTTTTTATTCAACAGAGGGATGGGATCCTTAGCGTTATTGAACATACCATTCCTTGGGGCAGCTGTATGAAATGAAACTTTGACATTCGGACTATTCAAATATTTAGCAATCTTACTCGAAACGGAACTCGTATATAGAAGTTTCAAGTATCTAACCTGATCATTCTCTCTACCAGGGGGGTTCAATAAATTATCAAAATGTAATCTTAAATTTCTTTTTCTAATGTGTTTCTGAACAATTCTGTCTATTTTATAAATTTCGAACTTATTCCTAACCGCTATCTGTTTTATGACTTGTAACTCCTTTTCATATGCTTGTTCATTTAAAGGAATGCTGAGGGCTCTATGAATCAAACAATTAAACACTGCGTGCTTGTGAGAACTAGGGTGATTTGAGAATTCATTGATGCTTGTACCCGTATGAGTGGGCTTACGATAGATTTCAAACTCATGCTTGTTATTTATATTTTTTATTTTTAAATCTAAGAAATTTATAGTTTTATTTTCAGTTTGGATTTCTGATGTAAATTTAATTTTAGGATGAAGGGAATTCAAATGTTCAACAAAACTATCGAGACGTTCTGGAGTGGACTTCCACAAAATCAAAATGTCATCAACATACCTATAATAGTACGAGATAAAACTACCATAAATAGGATCCGTCAAAACGAACTTCTTCTCAAAATCATCCATGAATACGTTAGCTAAAAGGCAAGATATGGGGTTACCCATTGGTAAACCCTCCATATAGTAAAATTTATAATCAAATGAGAAAAAATTCTGTTCAAGGGCAATCCTTAATAGTCTGTAAAGGTCTGATACTTCGTCGTCCTTTACAGAAAAGAAATTTAAGATTACATTTTGATAATTTATTGAACCCCCCTGGTAGAGAGAATGATCAGGTTAGATACTTGAAACTTCTATATACGAGTTCCGTTTCGAGTAAGATTGCTAAATATTTGAATAGTCCGAATGTCAAAGTTTCATTTCATACAGCTGCCCCAAGGAATGGTATGTTCAATAACGCTAAGGATCCCATCCCTCTGTTGAATAAAAAGGGTGTTTACTCACTGCACTGTGGAATGTGTCCTGCACTGTATATTGGAAGAACTTTGAGATCTTTTTCCGTTAGATTACATGAACATTTGAATTGTATAAGGTTGGATGATGAGTCTTCAGCTTTTGCATCCCATATTTTGCAGTCGGGGCATGATTATGACCCGGAAAATGTTGTAAAAGTTTTACATTTGGAGGAGAATAGTCGTGTGACGGATAACCTCGAAGTTCTTGAAATTACTAGAAGTGTGCGTGATGATGCGTTTGTTTTGAACAATCAAACGGATTTTCATAATAATATGACAGTTAGTTTGCTCTTAAACCGTTGATCTAGTTTTCGGTTGTTCTGTGTACTATCGCTCCATCTATGTTCTATTGGAATAAGTTTGCGCTCTAGTTTATGTGTAGTTGTAGTTTTCTTTGACACCGATGTTTGACTTGTAGATTTTTCGGATAGGTGGCTGTTGGATTCGCTTTTTGATCGATCGATATAGTTTTATTTCTGAATTTCGAAAAAAGTTTTTCCTCAGCCTTGTGCACGCGTCTTTTCGTTTATACACCTTAATGTTATCATTATAATGATTTTTGTATTAGTTTTGTTCGTTTTGTTTAATTGATTGACAATAGAGCCAGTAAGTTTATAGTTTGTACTGTAATTTTTGAAGATTTAGTACCTATTAATCTTTTTAGGGTTTTTTTGTAACAATGATGGAAGCCCCATGCTGCATTTTTGACTTTGTACTTTTGGATTGGTGCTGGGATGCGCCCTTTTGATCTCTAGGAGATCGTTCACTTTGTTAAATTTTTACTCACTTCCTTCAGAAGTGCTTTTGATGCTCTGGAACCTCCTTCAGGGGGACCTCAGTTTTTTACCCACTATTTTGCCAGGGACTTCGCATAAGTCCCGATATATAGTGTTTCAATTACTCTTCGTTGGAAGGCGCATGTGGTTTTTCCTTATTTAGTTGATTTTATCACTGTAAGTATATTTTTAGAGTATAATTAGTTCATGTGGTCTATCTATTGTGATCTGTGTAGCTCTTGATTGGTCTGAAGATGGGGTGTTAGTTGAGGACCCCGAAACCGGTCACCATTTACATATTAAAGAGTGTCGAGGATAATCGGATTTCTGTTACACCTTCTTTATACAAAAATAATTGAATTTTGTAAAATCCTTTTATTACGAACTTGGTTATAACGAACTGTTTTAAGCAGTCCCTTAAGGTTTGTTATAGGCGGTTTCTACTGTAGTTAACTCGGTAAGGAAAAAGTTGCAAAAAATTCCCTGCTCCAACTTCCAAGATATTGATGCCGGAAGTATTAGATTTCAACGTCTGTTGCATTTGTAAATTGTAATACTAACTAATGTGTTTAGAAATTTCTTTTTAATATAAGTGTCATCATTTTATGTGTATTATTTTTTCATTACCTACCCAGAATACCCTAAAATATCAGAAACACGATTAAGATGTAAGGAAAAATTTGCAAGAAATCCCCTACTCTAATTTCCAAAAGACTGAGGGGTCTATTCATAAACCACCCTCAAAGCACACTACCTCTCATCTGTTGCTAATTTGACCCTAACCGTATTCATAAAAAAAATTTGCTACAGTGAGTCGCTAAAATATCCCTAATTGTGAGTGTTCAGTAGACACAATTGAGTTGGAAATAAGTGGTGTTAACAGTGCACTCAAATATTGCTCATTTGTCATTTACTTTAATTAACGGTGGTATAACTACACAGAGTACGTATAATGTATGTTGAAAATAAATTTGTTTGCGACAGCTCATTCTAATTTCACTATTTCTTAGAAATTATCAGAAATATCAGCGAGTATTATTACTACATATATATATTATATATTATATTATATTATTATATTATATTGAAGATAATGTTTATTTACCTATTCCTAGGTAACAAGATAAATTTGCATGTTAATATCATCATTTGAACATTTATTTTAATTGCAGAAATGTATTACGGGATACCATTAATCCTCTGGAAAGGTATACAAATGGTGAGTTGTTACAGCGCTTCAGATTTTCCAGGGATGTTATCACAGATATTTTGCTGCCAATGGTTTACCCTCATAACAATGACAATGATAGCCGAGGATTACCAATACCGCCAAATGTAAAACTGTGTGTAGCATTACGATTCTATGCCACAGAGAGTTATCAGGTATTTCATGTATGCCATAAACAATGTACTTGATCATAATATCGTTGAACATTTCAGAGAGTCTGCGGAGATACCCTTGACATAAGTCAAGCCTCTGTTAGCAGAATTGTGAGCGAAGTAAGTGAAAAGTTAGAATGGCATTTGCCAAGGTTCATCAAGTTTCCTGAGAAAATTGCCGAATTTACATCGACGAAGAGGTTGTCTCTGAACATAGCTCGTTTTCTTGGTGTAATTGGGTGTGTAGATGGAACACATGTCGAAATAAAGAGCCCAGGTGGACCTAACGCCGAATTATTTCGAAACCGAAAAGGATGGATGTCCTTAAATATTCAAGTAGTAGCTGGTCCGCAGTGCGAAATCTGGATATTCTTATTAGATGGCTAGGTTCAGCACACGACAGCCGAATATTTAACAGCAGTTCTGTGCACATGCGGTTAGAACGAGGTGATTTACCGGGCATTATATTAGGCGATAGCGCCTATGCACAAACTAGGCATGTGTTTACTCCGTTGTTGAATCCAGCTACTAAAGGAGAACGGCGATACAACGCTGCCTATATTCACACCAGGAATGTTGTTGAACGAACATTTGGAATTTGGAAAGGACGATTTCGTTGCTTGTGCAATGCACTACAGGTGGACTTGAGGAATGCTACACGTACAATTGGCGCTACTGCTGTATTGCATAACATAGCTATAGCACACAGGCAGACTTTTAATGAAGATCTTGTGCCTAATGACGAAGTACCAAATGCCAATGCTCCAAATAATATAAGGGGAAATGCAATAAGAGCAGCCTTCATTCAGAGGCATTTTGAATAATAATTTGTTATATAAAAAATCAATGTTGCAATGTTTTCTCAATTTGTGAAAGTGAAACTATACGTATTACTTTTACTTAGTTGTTTTTTGTAAAGAAGGATATTTGTGCACTGTGCAATAATGTTTTTTGTTATGACAAATGCATTCGTTTCTATTGTATGTTGTAGGTTAAATAAAAAAATATTAAAATCGATAAATGCTTATTTATTAATTTATATCGTTATTCTCAAGTTTCAGTGTTTTTAATTTCTCTTGCTTCAGAATCTCTTCTGCAATTTGTATTTTAATTCGCAACTCTTTTAATTTCAATTATTTTTCCTTTTCCGCTGTTCTTTTAATTTCAACTTATGCTCCTCCTTTATGAGGCAATGCAGCTCTGTTGCTTCTTCCTTCAACAACTTCGTTCGCTCCAGTCGACATTCCAGTTCTCGCTCTACCGCAGTGTGCCTCTGGAGATGTTTCTTGTTGAGGCTGCTGGTGTCACCTTTACTTTAGGGGTAACTGCAGAATTGCGGAGCGGTAGTATAGCTTGGTTACTTTCACTTGGCAAATCTAGAGAGAAACATGGTTTTAAATTTATTTATTTATAATTTTGTATACACAAAAAATTATTACCTTGAGAATTTTCTTCTATTTCCTCCAAAACTATTACATTGACATCATTTACGTACTGATGAGCAATGTCCTTTTCTTCAGTCGGCGCTGGCAACATTACTGTGTCGCTGTCAATCGTGTCTTTTAACTCGATATCAAGTGTTTTGTCAAACACTTGATCAACAAGTCACATCTGGACATGGCTTATAAGGACCGCCACCAGTTGACATCCTATATACTTTTGCCGCAGACAGTTCCATCCTTCTGCGAGTTTTCAAATTTTCCCAACATTTACGAAGTTGCTCGGTAGTACGCCGGAAAAAATATATCTTATGTAAAACCATACAATTAAGCAACAAGGAAGTAAAACCTACATTGGAATTCTCATGCGCAGAATTGAATTCTTCTGAAATTTGCAGCCATGTTTTCTTCTTTTTGGACACTGTAATTGCGTCTGTTTTCTTACATTCTATGATGTCACATTTCTGTGAGATCAGTTCCTGGAAAAATGCTTTTTCTTCGCCAGTCATGAAAGATCTTTTATTTTCCATAGTCACACTATAAAAATTACATAAATTTTTATTTCAGTTACATGTTTTTAGGAATATGCTTAAACTTAAAAAGGCCAATTCTTTTAATAGTAAAAAAACGTCTCTTAAAAGTTCAATAATTACTACACTCGAATATTAAAACCAAAAAATAGCACGAACACGAACAAAACACTGATTGCAAAATATAAAGCAGAGCTGTGATAATAGGTAATACACACTATACACGTGCTATTCATAAGTGAAATTAGGTTGGCTCGTATTTCACTGCAGACTACCCAATGTTAAAGTAATTTCAGGTTCGCCAACAGCTCTCTTGCCCTCAAATGGTCACTTACTGCCAATTCAAATGAGTGGCTCATTTGAAGTAATCTCTGAATGCCAATCAGTGAGAAGATCCATACTCACCCTAACCTGAGTTCTAGATGAGTGAAAAGTAAGGTGAAATTGAGTTAAGTGTTAGGGTGGTTTATGAAAGGAGACCGAAAGTGAGTAAGTATGTGATTTGAAGAACGTCTTGTTACATTTGCCATTTTAGTTAATGTGTTTGTGTTTTTAACATAAGTGTCATCATTTTATGGGTATTATTTTTTTTCATTACCTAGAATATCCTGACCCAAAAAAATGTTTGCCTACAAAACAAATTAGGCAGATACAAACCTGTTGCCAATTGTATATCAAAATAATTCAGACAAAAAAAACCCTAGCATGAAATTATTTATTTATGTTGTAGTTTTAAACATATCAAGTATGCAGAATCGGCTACTAATACAGATTCAGAAACACGATTAAGATTGAGATGCCTTTAAGCATGTTCAATTATGAAATTGTACATGTGAGATGAACGCAATATAACGCATATAAATTTAATGGTACCTATCAGACGTAGCTTGAATTTCGGTGTAACTATAATTAAAAATATAATATAAACAAATACACTTGGATATGTTCTACGTATATTTTATTTACTCGACGATCGTTTCGGAATTTTATTCCATCATCAGGAGTACAGAGAAACACTTATAAGTATAAGTGTATTTGTTTATATTATAGTTAATCATGTTCTACCAAGCGCCTAGCGAAAAATCAGTTAAAATTCTATAATTAAAAGTTGGTGACAACACATGTAATTGAAGCCGTTGCATCAAATTTATCACAAAAATTGAGAAATTGCGCCTCATTCCCATAAAAGTGTGTGCAAAAATCAGTCTACGGACGTATGCCGGCATATAGTGGCACTGGTGATAACTTCGAATTCTGCGCTAAAAGTGAGGCTGCTACCGATACACTAGTACGGCATCCTGATATCCTGAATAGAGGGATTCGTAGTTTGTATGCTGTGTGGTAGCTATTTGTTTCAAAATTTCGTAAACTCACAATGGGGAAAACCCGCAAATTTTGAAAATGATCCTACTGAATAGTTTACTATCCAAAACAAATTCCGCAACTTTTGTTTATTATATTTGAGACTTATTTTCGTCATAATTAAATACGAAATGTGTATCACGCTTGAAACAATATTTGAATGACGCTGTGACGTACGGGCCGGACAGCTTAGGTAGGGATTTTCACATGTACAAACTGATCCGTTAAAACCCTGAGCCTTCGCTCATTCTTCGACTCCTCCCCACTTTATCTAGGGAGACGCGTTATACCACGGCGCAACGGATAGGCCTCCTACGTCACAGAAAGCGCGCGTTTTAGCCCTCCCGGTTATGCTGCTTTTCTAGTTGCATGTTTTTATTTTAGCACGACACATAATCAAAATTTTTATGTGGTACGCGATACATATTTTATTTGTGCTTGATATTACAGTACTAAAAGTTATAAATTCAATTAAGCGGGTCTTCCCCCATTGTTCAGTCAAATCGTAATTCGTTACGATGTCTGAGTCGGACATGGCTGCAACTGTATCAGAAATAGAATCGGATGGTCACGATATCGAAAGACCAGTAAAAAAAAGAAAAATGAGTGGGAAACCCTTTTGTAACAAGTGGTTAGAAGAAGAGTATTTCAAAAGCTGGTTGCTGCCCAACAAATCTTCGAAGCTAAAAGCACGGTTGTTACGTTTCAGATTTTATTTAAAACAATTATCTGATAAAAGTTTATATTTATTTAGTTTTGTTACATGTAGCTATATTATTGTAGTTTATTTTATGTAGATACCTTGTAAATATCGTCTAGCCTCCATCTAGTATTGTATAGGGAAGTCGTATCTTCTTCTCTTAAAGGTTTTAATAGAATTCTTTTTTTACTGCACATGTCTAATGGATATTTCAAATTTTTTTCAAAAAAAAAACATCTTTAAAAGATATCCTGTTAGCTGTTGTTCTCCGATTAGCAGGTTGATAGCATTCATGATATTTGGTGTTAGATTGATTATACCCAGCCTATTTAATAGGATCTAATTGGGAAGCTATCGTTAGCGAATATTGTATAGCATCGTTTAGAGTTTTGATGCAGATTCTTGCTGTCCATTCTGTGGGATTTCTTAGCTTGTTAAATAGGAGACCATGTGCTCACTTTTGCAACAAAGTTCATAATCGTTTCACGTGAGGTTACAGCCCTTCAAATAGAAGGCGAGTTGATACCATTTCATTCTTTATAATGCTGATTTAATTATATGTCTTTTTATTAACTTTCTTGAAGATTACCAAAATCGAAAAGGTTAAACTTTCGCACACAACTTTTACCGTGATCTTTCGAAAAGTATTTGATAATTCGCTCAGGCTTAGGACGTCCATTTCGTTTTATTTCAAGTTTTTCGTCAAAAGTCTATATTATATATGTTACGGTTAAAGTACTTACGTGGCTAGTGTATAAACTACCTGGATGGCACATAAAGTAACCAAGCGGCTGGTTATTTTACTAGAAATTCACATTTCCAATAAAAAAACTGCGAATTTTGGTTAGTTCATATACTATCCAGCCAGTTTATAAACTATCTGAGAATGATGGCTAAAGTACAAACCACAAAAGAAAGTAAATAAAACAACTATTGTTCTTAGACAGTTTGTAAACTATCCATAACTATTTGGTTAAAGCGTGAATTTCAGTTCTAGTAATACAAAATAGCTCATTTGTTGGTTAGTATATAAACCAAGCAGAATTTTCTTTTGTAAATTTAATAGAAAAAGTGGTGTTGCCCGTCACTGAATACGGCCAAAAAAGTGGTTCCACGGCCCACTATTTCCGGTCTGTGGGCAAGCGGAGCGTTTAAGTCTCCCCCCCACCCAACAAAAACATTCACGTTTGAAAATAGGAGAGAAATTTTCATCGACGCACAAAATGGGACTAAATCCAAAATTCTATGTTCAGGTACCTAGGTAAACAACCCGGGTGATTCTTAGAATGCTCTCCGAGTATACGGTCACTAAGGGATTGTACCCGTACGCAACTACCACTATTGCTAATGACAGTTTCTTACAAATGATCCCCAGTATCGCGACACGTGCATCGTGTTCTGCCCAAGTAGTGTTTGATTAATTTTGCAATATTAACCAAGGAAAATATTGGTTAGTTTATGTACTAGCTAGTGAATTAGTTATTTTCTACTACTAAAAATTAAGTTCATGCTTTATCCAAATACTTTACAAACTATCTAAGAACAATGGTTTATACTTTAGCCATCATTTTTGGTTAATTTATAAACTGGCTGGATAGTATATGAACTATCCAAGATTCGCAGTTATTCTAGTGGAAATATGAATTTCTACTAAAATAACCAGCCGCTTGGTTACTTTATATACCATCCAGCTAGTCTATACACTAGCTAAGTAATTACTTTAACCGTAACATATACATATTTAGATACAATATTCACTTTTAATGAATGAATATTGAAAAATGCAAAAATCAGGCGACCACTTCATTAAAGTTCACTCCACAATATTTAAGTGTTCACTTGAATCTGGAACGCAAATTCTGTACTAGCTTGCAAGCGAGCTTTGGACACTTCGTGCTTTCTTATTTTTTCATACAAATGGTTCAAGTCAGTAACGCCTATAAGACTTCAATTCTTTTCCATATTTGGATTAAAAAATAACAAGCATGAAAAACAAAAAAGAGAATTCCTTACCGTACATCCACATATCAATTTGTTTCGTTTGTAAATGTCGCTGGTGAAATGCCTGGTGAAAGACCGACCTTCCTATTTCTTCGCACAAGTTTGATTTAATTTTAAAACCGGCGTCGGCCCACCTAACCGTTTTATTTCAATTTTTGTGCTCAAGTCCAATAATAAAAAGTTAATTTTAATAATATTGTCAACGGAATTTATGCTGCTACCAATGCCGCCATCACTACACGCGCCACCGCCACCATCACAAACCAAATCACTACCACTAGTGATGCTAGTTATTTAAAAATAATAAACACGATAATACAGCTATCTCAAACTTAAGAGGGATACGTACGTTGAAAACAGCGCCGATATCAAGCTCTATGTTAGGAACCGTAGAGCTCTTACTAATAAATATTTTGCAGAAATTTCTTCTTTGTCAGAAAGAAGATTTGTTCTACAATTCCGTCAAACCAAATTAAGAACAAATATGTAAATAATCACAGAAACGAGTCGTGAAATTTGCCTTTTGGTGTATTTTCAGCAGCTAGAAACTT
The DNA here is from genome assembly GCA_963966045.1 of Xestobium rufovillosum. Classification (NCBI taxonomy): domain Eukaryota; kingdom Metazoa; phylum Arthropoda; class Insecta; order Coleoptera; family Ptinidae; genus Xestobium; species Xestobium rufovillosum. The sequence goes on along the minus strand of OZ014498.1, from coordinate 7,905,626 downwards.
GGTTCAAAAAGCAAATACTGGAAATCTAATTAGAGCACACTATAATATGAACATTAAATTGCTTGCGTTTCAAATTTGAATGCATTTAAACTGAAAATAAATAAGCTACATTAAATTTACTTCGACAATAAACCCATTTCTAAAAACGGGAGCGCCTCCTTCCACTAACAGATTCTAACCGCCCCTCAGTAGTCGGTGACAGCCGAGTACGTTCGGGCCGTATCTGGCTGGCAGATATGTTTCTCTTCGTGTTTCTCCTACGCTAGCTGGTGTAGTGGGGGAGACCTAGTGTTTATTTTTCTTGAGCAACGTACGTATCCCTCTTAAATATGGTAAACAAAAAAACAACGCCGCAGAAGTACCAACTCCCGTGTCTTGTATAAATTATGTGTATGCTTAGCGCAACCGTAAGTTTTAACTACCAAGTGTGTACTAAAACGGCGATCGGATACGAGCTAACTAAAAGCATATATGACGAATGCTTGGCGCGCGTACTATTTATTATCTAAACGATGGAGATTCTAAAAGTTTTACACTTTAGTTTGAACCTTATCAAAAAAAGGTTAAAAGCAGTTTTTTGTAGGCAGTGGGCACTTATTGAGGAGCCGCCACTGTTATTTCGAATATAAGTGGTGCGAACAAAGAGATGTTGAAAAGACAGATTAAAAAAGCTGGAAAAGCGCCTGTACCTAAAAAATTTTCTCCTGAATTAAAAAAAATCGCCCTGATTCTCCATTATTATTCTCCCAGGGCATATAATTATGTACGGGATTCGTTTAATTCGTGTCTTCCGCACCCAAAAACTCTTGCTATAAATGGGGAACCTGGATTTACATCAGAATCATTTCAAGCCATTCGTAAGATGGAAGTGAATACCAATTATAAAATTCTATGTGCACTTATGATTGATGAAATGGCAATAAGGCGACCGACACATAGAATATAACGGGAAAAAATTTTGCGGCTACGTCGATATGGGCACTGGCCTTGATGGTGACGACAGAGAAGTAGCAAAGGAAGCACTAGTTTTTATGCTAGTAGGAAAAAATGTTTCGTGGAAAATTCCTGTCGCCTATTTTCTTGTAGATGGAGTGAATGCAGAGCAACGTTGCAGTCTTCAGCGTCAGTGCGTAACATTTGCCCATGAAGCAGGTGTGAAAGTTGTATCCCTGACGTTTAACGGTATTGCCACTAATTGGCTAGTGCAAATAGGGTTGCCAGGCGTTTGGAATTTTACGGCTTCGTCCGGCTAAAAATTAACATGTCCGGCCTGTCCGGCTTTTGTTTGGCTTTTTGCCTAAGACCCTAAAAGTAATTTAAAACAATTTTTTTAAATACGCGCATAAAACAGGAGGCACTGTGAAATAAGAATAACTCGATACCAAACAAAGTTTTGAAGCATTCAATATTCAAGCGCAACAACAATGGTAAACTCGTCAATCGTCCTTGATCGACTCCCCACGCGCCACGCCCCACCCCAGTAGTGCATCATTGCAGAATTGAGCCAACAGCCAACACAAAACAAAACACAACTCCAGCAGAACGCAGAGCAGTAAGCAGAACAGAACCCTTGAGAATTTGGTGCTTGCTTCGTGGGCCCGTGTAATTAATACGCGTATATATTATTGTGTATTGTATATGATTAGCGATTAGTAAGTAAGTAGTAAGTAACTGATAAGTTAATTAAAATTTTATACATTTAGTGACGACGATTATATGTAGGTATGTCTATTATTTCAGATTCTACAATGTCAAAGAGAAAATGTGTATTTTCTGAGAGTTTAAAGCAGCAATATAAGATGTTTAAATCAGGAAAGGAACCATGGGAAGTTAAATGCGATATTTGTGGCAAGGTAATATCCATAGCAAATAAAGGTAAAGGTGACTTAGAAAAGCATTTAATTACTGACAAACACAAAAATAAACTTCAAAACGAAACATCTACATCGAAATTGGATATTTTTTGCAAACCGATACCAATAAGGCACATTATCAAAAAGTTTGGGCTACAGAAGCTGCTTTGGTCTATCACACAACATTAATTTACGATTCCATTTTATAGCGAAAACTGTAATAGATATCTCAGAATCCAGAAGACACTTGTATAATAAACTTGTTTTATTTCAGGGTAAATACTACCTATAGATGATGATATTTTTCTTAAGTGAAACTTATTTTGTGTAGGCAAATGCGAGCGTCACGAAAAGTGAAACGAATGGAGAGGAGCAGTCTAAGAAGACGGGCAGAGAAGAAGAATATCGATCGCCCCACTCTTTAGCCAAGCTCTCTCTCATGCTTCAAACTCTTTCTTTCAGGCAAGCGTCAGTGAAGCGAGACCACATCGTTTCATTTCTCGTCAAGCCGTCCCACTCTTTAGCCACGCTCTGTCTCATGCTTCACGCTGTTTCTCTCAGGCAAGCGTCAGTTCATTCCTCTAATAACGTTGAAGTTTCACTTCTATCGCGTGTGGCGACCACGTGCCCAGTTTTTTTTATAATTTAATTATTATAACATGTACTCGTATATTTATAAAAAATAAAGTATATACCTAATATTACATTTTCAAATTTGTTTTCGCAATCCCATCAGATGATAGATAGTTTTTGGGTCTACTTGCATATTAGCATGTTACCCATTAAGTTCTCGTGCATTATTTTTGAAGTGAAACTTCTTTTGTCTCGGTAGATAAGTTCCTTTGTTGGCAAATGCGAGCGTCAAGAAAAGTGAAACGAATGGAGAGGAGCAGTCTGAGAAGACGGGTAGAGGAGAAAAGGAATATTCTTTCATAATTATTATTTGGATACGGACAATATTTATTTACGATTTTTTGTGTATTCGAAGTGCGATTGGTAGTCTATAAATTAATGAGTATATTCCAGTGTTACGAAAATTAGAATAAACCTTTAAAATAGTCTTGTTCAATTTGTGCCAGTTCAAATTTTAATTTGTTAAATTTTATGAATTTCTGGCATGCAGTAAATAAATAACTATATAACTATACAATAATACCGACGTTTCGTCCCCGTTCGGGGGCTTTGTCAAGATTTATTAAAAGCGTGTAACAAGATATACTTAAAATATTTGACATTTTTTTGTTTTCTTTTTGTTTTCAGAGAAAATCAAACCGCACATAGACCTATCATTTCAGTTTTAGATTTGAGTGAAGACATGGAAGTTGTTGAATAAAGATATATTTGAAACTCATAAATGCATACACTCCAATCATCTGTTTACCCTACAAATTTTTCATTCCTGTAATAACGTTGGAGTTTCACTTCTATCGCGCGTGGCGACCACGCACCCAGTTTTTTTATTATCTGTACTAAATTTTTGACGCCACTTAAGCTGAATTTACAGTAGCTAAAGCAAGTTACTAAATCAAGTAGCTAAATTTAGTTACTTGTATTGTGTAAACAACTTGATTTAGTACTTGAGTAAAGTACCTAATTTAGTAAACTGCTTAGTCAAGTGAATGCAAAACATTTCTATTTACTTGTGCAAGTGGTCTCCCCCACCTCTATTTCCCAGCAACTAAAACGCCGATTAAACAAGTGTAGACAGGTCGTTTTAGTCAAATTCATTAGTACAGACGCTGCGGGGAGAATTTTTATTTTAGGTGTTTTAAAAATGTCTCAGCATGCTATAGGCTTTTCAAAAATGCGAAATCTGCTAACCAGAATTCCGAAAGCATTTTCTACTATCCTCCTTGCCCGAGAAAGACGGTAATTGAAAATTTTCTTCCCATTTGACAGTGCTACTTTTGAATAAGGTTTCATCAAATATGTCTACGATGAAACCATCATCTGGTAATAAACCATTCTCTAGCGCTTCAAATAAAGACGATTGTTGTAAAACTCCACCATCTAATTGTCTTCCAGGACATCCAACATCTATATAGCGAAAACAATAATCGTCATCCTCAACAGCTAACAGAATAATGCTGTTACTACCCTTATAATTAAAGAATTGACTCCCACAATTTGCTGGTGCGTGAATCGTAACATGTTTCCCATCAATCGCACCGTACCATTTCGGAAAGTTCCATCTCAGACTTAAAATATGTAAAGAAATTGACAAGGTATAGTATAGTTACGTATTTTTTTCTATTTTAGGTACGACGCGAAGATGCAGTTGATGAACAACAAGGGGAAAGTCAACAAGACGTAGTGACTCCAACAAACGAAGACCCCAAGGAACCCTCACCGAAAAGAAATAGACCTGGGTCAGAATTAAAACAGGTTATTACAGTAGTTAGCGAACTAAAAAAGATAAGCGACACTGTGAGACAGGAACCTGCTAATGAGAATCAAGACATACTTTTTGGTAGTAGTGTTGCTGCACAATTAATGACGTTAACTCCTATGTCCGCTATAGAAGCACAGGATCGCATACAGTCTATTCTCACAAGTTTTAAACTTCAAGACCCCCAGGATATTCAATACGATACATCACATACCATCAATACACCTGTCCCATCTTCCAGGGCCGTACCCGGGGGGGGGGGGGGGGGGTTAGAGGGGTCAAACCAACCCCCGGAATACTAAAACGAGAACGTCATAACAGCAGCTGGCTACGGAAAATACGAAATTTTTTCGGAAATTCGAAAATTGGCGGGTGCATTATTTTTCCAATAATTTGGAAGATGACGTGAATGGTCCCGGAAAGTTCTCCTGCGCTGCTGCGCTCTCCATTAATACTTGTAATAAAACATTTTCATCATTATTATTTTCGTTCGTCGTTCGTAAACTAATTTTTGAACTCACCGCTCTCAAAATGACATTTCGCGAACCCGACAGACAAACTCAAACATAGTGTTCGCGCATACTATACTTGGGCCGCCCAACAGACGGAGTGATCACCCTACAAGAACGTGCTCTAGTGGGGCCAATATTAATTTATGACAACCGAATTGGAGTGATGCGACTTCGTTGGGTCTAAAGAAAGCGCATCACTGCGGTTCTGTCGTCCTAAATTGATAGTGGCCCCGTCTAGAGCTTATGCTTGCTGGGTGATCACTCCGTCTGTTCGGCGGCTCAAGTATAGTGCGCGAAATCTAGCAAAAAGCACTGGCCCTTTCAAGCTTTCTAGAAATAATTTGACTTCATAGCAATAAAGTTTGGTTAACAAAAGGCCATTTCTCCAATTTGGATGTTGAAAATAGTGAAATAATAAAGATAAATCGCTATTAATTCGATTGACACTTTGACAACTCAATTCAATAAATTAAACCAAATGTTATTTTCTACAATTGTCAAATGGAAATCTGTCAATGTAACCACTTGATTTTTTGAAATTTTAAATTGGAAACGTATTAGATAATAATTAAACAATTATAATGTTCGTTTCAAAAAATATTGTACGAACCTCGATGCGCGAAGACGTCTTCGTCGCATTCGCGCAAATGAAACACGAGCGACGAAGGAGCGAGTGCTTCATTTGCGCGAAAAATGTCTTCTCGCACTCGTTTCGTAAATAACAATTAATACCATACCTTATCGACAAATAAAAAATGATCTTAGGTTACTTTTATCATTATATTTACAGTTATCATTCAAGACGAAAAAGGTACGATGAATGGGACTCGGGGTCTACTACTATATTTTTATTTTCAGATACTAACCCCCCCCCCCCGAAAAATAATTCTAGGTACGGCCTTGCCATCTTCTGTCTCTACACCTGTGCAATCCCCTGCTTATTCATATTCATCACATACCAGCAATACTCCTGTCCCATCTTCTGTCTCTACACCTGTGCCATCCCCTGTATATTCATACTTAAATTCTGCAAGTTGTAGCGATGGATCGAAAAATACAAACTATGCAGAACCACTCGACGACGATTTTCCACAAACAGACATTCTAAGACAAGCTTTTTTCAACATTTACCATACATTGTTCATCAATATCTTTTTGGCAATAAAAATGTTTAATAAGATTTAATTTTTACATACCTTCATATATTCTTTGAGACTTTCATAAATAGCATCACATACTTCGGGTACAAATTCGGAGATTGCAGGCCTTGACACACGAAATAACCTCTGTAACGTTCTACAACTATTGCCTGTGGCCAAATAGGACAATGTGATTTCCAATTTAATTCTGGCCGGAATAGCCAATCTCATTATAGTATAGTTTTTCGTAATTTGAGGAGCAATTTGAGCCAGCAATGATTCAAACTGTTCTTTGGTTACCCTCATCCAATTTCTGTATTCCGGTAAATCTTCATCTGCCAGTTCTCTTAATAAAGTAGAGGAAGCACCATATATTTCTCTCCGAAGCAACCATTTTTGTACCCAACAACGCTTCTTTTTGTTAATTTCGTCTGCAATTATTTCCGATAATTCACCATATATCCAATACGCAGTTCTGCATTGCTGCACAGACAACTTTTCTTGCGGTCAAGTTTAAATGAACACTAAACAAGAACACTAAAATTATTTAGTATTCAATGTAGGCACTCACTAAACTTAAACGGACTAAATTTTAGCTGCTTGATTTAGTAACTTGCTTTAGCTACTTGACACATGTAAATCCTCCTTTATGTTATGTGTCATTTGTTGTATTTTTGCGTGTATCTGTATATTAAATTGCCCAAAATAATTTTGGCGGTTACCACGTCTTTGAACATTCAAATATATGTTTGGTAAGGAGATAACCTTCTATAATAAACCTATGATTGTTTTTTCTGTTAATTCAGAGCTGGCAGAAAAGATAATTATGTACTTATAAAAATGTTTTTTTAATTACTAAATTACGACGGACGTTTTCGTTAAAAATGCAATCAAAACTTAACAAATAGTTTGAACGTTTTTATGAGTAAGTGCAGCGTTTTTGTGAAAGTAAACTGAAATTGACATTCTTCCATTACTTATTAAGGCAAAAATGTCCAGAGAACATTTTCCAATGAGTCATCAACGTTTACGGTACATTAAAATCGTTAAAGGTAAAAAAACAGATAGTTTCTAGAATTTCTCCATTGTGCGCAATTATAATAATGCGCACACTGTGCGGGTTGCATAACCAACCGGAACTACCTACCTCTCACTCCCCATGGCCTCAACAAACTATACCAGCAAACCAGTTCACTCGCTCTCTATATCTTTCGTTCCTCTGAGCGTATATCTCAATTTAAATTTAAAAAACATAACCAAATTGTTGTGTTGTATTTTGCTGTGCGCTTAATACTTTTTTGGAAGAAATACGAAAAGAAATTGGGGGATAAAAGTTGAGGACAGATAAAATAGAGGCTTTTTGGAGGTAGGTACCTATTTTGTATTACTGGGACACATTTCACATCACAAATGGATTTGTTTAATTTCAGCTATAAGTGCAAAGAACCGATTTGCCTTGTATTTATACATAAAATAAAATAATAATACATATATCCATTCTCAGTGAACATGGGCCTACTTGAAAAGTGAACAAGGTAATTGTGGTATAAGTGGCTAGTGTGACCACTGTGATACAGGCGGCAGCGCGTGTGGGAATATCGGGTGAGAGGCGATGGCCAGAACGAAGATGGCTGACGGTTGCACGTAAAAATAGCGTAGCTTTAAGTAGTTGCACAGTATAAAGACCAGTAAGGACACGTGCCAAAATTAGTGATACCTATTTTGTGCGCAGGCGTTAATTTTACTTGTTTAGAATATGGCTGCCGTTGTTTATTTCCTGTGTAGCGTGTTTTGGTGAAAAGTAGTTTTTATTTGTTTACTTGTTGACTGCTTGACCTGTGTTATTATTGTGTTTCATTATAAACTATTTGCTTCTGTGTACGAGAACTTTGTTATTCCCAAGACTCAATATGAGTCAGAAAGGTGGCCGTTGGTGTGCTGTCCCACAATGTCGAGCTAATTCGAAGCAGCATAAAATTGCTTTTTTTAGTTTCCATGCTGAGGATGAAAGGTATGAAATTAATAATTTTATATTTTTGTGAAGTTTTGTGAAATACCAACTTATTACAGATGCAAAATGTGGATTTTGAATTGTGAACGATTTGATTTGTTGGAGAAAACGTCGTCATATTGCCATAAAAATTGCAAAATATGCGCCTGGCACTTTGAAGAAAAAATGTTTTTAAATAACTTAAAAAATCGATTGCAGCCACATGCAGTACCAACCAAATTCCGTTGGGTTCCGGAGACACCTGAAATGCTGCAAGAAGTAGCTGAAGAATCTGGATCTTTCTCGCCCATTCCAAGCACTTCTGGCTTGCACATTCCATCAACAAGCACACCTAAAATGCCCGAAGTTGAAAAACCAGCCCACATGTCACCAATTCCAAGTACTTCTGCAAGTGTACAACATAGCTTGCCAACATCGTCCGTTCAGACACCCCGTTTTTTAACTGCGAATACACCGCGAAAATCCAAACTTCGAAAGCAGTTAAAGGTAGAGCGATCGAAGACGGGAAAGCTAGCAAAATTAATACAATCTGCTCCCCATGAAGACAGGGACAAACAGGTTAAAGAGTTTCAAAGATTGTGCGATGTTTTACTACCTCCAAATCTTGCCAATTTTATAAAATGCCAGTTGAAATTAAGCGGAAAGAAGAAAGTTAAGAGTTACTCTATAGAGTATAAACAATTTGCCTTAACAATATATTTTTCAGCCCCCAAGCCTACAAATTTTTAAGCAAAACATTTTGCTTGCCATCGACACGAACGCTTAGACGTATGACAGAAAAATGGTCTTTATATCCTGGTTTGAATGAATTTCTCTTCCAAGCTTTAAAATTAAAAATTGATACAATGGATGAAGAGAGCAAAACATGTTATATTTGCATAGACGAAATGTCGAAAGAGCAATTTGTTTTATAACATCAGTGACGATGAAATTATAGGATTTCACCATGTTCTTCCAAAGAAAAAACAAATTGCGAAATTTGCTGTTGTAGTTATGGTTAGAGCAATTCATTCAAAGTGGAAACTGCCTCTAGTATATGGCTTAACAGAATCAGCATGTTCTGGCAGTCAGTTAAGTAATTTAATTTTCAGCTCGATTGAAAAACTGAATAGTATAGGTCTTGATATAAAAGCCGTTGTGTCAGATATAGGTTCAAATTTTTATAGTTTCACACGTAATCTGAACATTACTCCTGAAAAGCCATTTTTTGAATTACAAGGCAAAAAGATTTTCTACTTTTTTGATACCCCTCACTTAGTTAAAGCACTAAGAAATAATTTCTTCAAGTATAATTTTATTCATAATAATGAAGTTATAGACAAGAAATACTTAAACATGTTTTATGCTGTAGACAAAAGACAAAATTTCAGATCAGCATACAAATTGACATTTGCACATGTTTACCCAAACGCTTTCCAAAAAATGAGAGTAAAATTTGCAACACAAGTATTTAGTGCCTCAGTAGTTGCTGGAATGTCTGTCTAAATGACACATGGTATTCTCCCTTCATCAGCTGCAAAAACAATAGACTTTATTGATAAAATTGATAAAATATTTGACTTAATGAATTCCTCAAAGAAAATAAGTGCAAAGAAATACAATAACGCGTTTACTGGTGAGAACTTTCAAATCAATTTTATTAATGAAATGGAAAGTATGTTCCGAGATATAAAAATAGTAGAAAGAAATAGTGGAAAGGATGTTACGAAAACAATAAAATGTTTAAGATGTTGGCAGATTTCATTAGCTGCATTAAAACAACTGTGGAGCAATTTAAATTGTGACATTCTATATACTCGTCGAATAAACCAGGATGGCTTAGAAAATTTGTTTGGTAGTGTAAGGAAACAGGGTGGTAACTGTGTGAATCCAACACCCATTCAGCTTCAAAGAGCATTTAAAAAACTATTTTGTTTGAAGTATTTTGAACACGCAGAAAGTGCAAATTCAGCTGAAGATTTTGACGAAGATTTAACATATATAAATAGTACACCGGATAACATACGAATTTTGCCAGAAACTGATGCTGTAAATATTCAACTTCATATCGACACCACAGACTACCGTGAATTAAATTTACCTGAACAAAACGTGTTGAGATATATTTGTGGATATTTAATAAGAAAGTGCCTTTCTAAACACCAATGCGATGTTTGTGTTGCATATGCAAATAGTTCTACCGATTTGTCGGACACCACACTCCTGACACAATTTCGAACATATGAAGGATCAGACTTCAGCAATTTCCAAGGACTTACTGTAGCACCATATGATTTTTTCAACTATATTACGAAACTTGAGGATAGATTCATAGAGAACTTTGAAAATTATGCGATACGGCACCCTGCCGAGTTACTTCAAAGCGACTTAGAATTTATAGAATACTCACATCCCTGTGGTCAATTCCCCTTAAATTTTATAATTAAATTATATATAAGGATGCGAATTTTTTATTGTTTGAAGTTTTCAAATAGAGAATTCATTAAAAAGAATTCCAACAAAAATAGAAAATTTTTAATTTTGTCCCATTTATAATATACATGTACTTACTCGTATTGTATGTAAATATTTTATTGCTATGAAATAAACTGGTCGTTTCTTATTTTCTTGTTTATTGTTCCTAAAAGTAATATACTTAAATCAATACAGTACCTAGTAAATTATTTTGAAACAGATAAATGATAGCGGTATAAGTTAAAGAAAAAACTGTTTAAAAAACCACCTGGTGCATTGCTAGTACCTATTGCAGTAGATTTGACAGTCGATCGAAGCAATTAAATACTTCAATCAACGATTTTACGCATTTAAAGTGCTTGATTGCAAACAAAGCAACGCTAAAATTACTAGTAAATAACATTTTATTAATAGAATCAATTTATGGTCCTCATTTTCAGTTTCTCAGATAAATTTTTCAACTACACATACATATAAAGAATAAGTAATGCATAGTATTTATTTTCTAATTTCTTTGGACACTTTCAAAATTGCCGCCTCAAATCTACTCCTTTACATCACGGCGTGCACTATCAAGGTCAAAAAAATTGGCCTGGATATTCTACACTGAACTGTGACTCCTTTGCCATATGTGCATAAGGGATATTTTTGCTTGCCATTTGTTTTACATGTCCATACTGTCTTTATACTGTGGTAGTTGTAAATAACTTAATATAAAAAAAACTCAAGAGCACTAATTTATTAGTTAATATAAGAACCCAGTTATATTATAGTAATATTTGTTTTTTGAAATGAATTGGGCGAAAAAATCAAGAACAGCTAAACGAGATGAACCTTGGGTAGGTGCAGGTGTAGGTGTGATAGGGCTATACAAAATGTCACTTGTTGCTCTGCAGTCCGTTGCATACTTTACAAAAATAATTGATTAAAGTTATAGAAATAAAACATTTTTCCGTTTTCCAGAAAAAGATCTGGAACGTAGAGTGAAATGGTTTACGATAATGTATTTGTCAATTCTAGAATTTATTTATGTCAGCACCATTTTGGCGACAAATATTTCTGACTCGTCAAAAACACGTTTGGGCAAGTTTGCTCTTCCTCTTCAGAAAAAAATAAATATTATCAGCAATATTTTATTGAAATCAGGAAATGAATTAGTGTCCCATAGAACAGTCCTACATAAACATGACCAAAGAATTGAAGAACCAACTGCCTTCACTGCGGTGTCTTCCACATCTAAGAATTTTTGTGTAGAAACAAACTTGTTGAATGCCACTTACACTACATCTGTAAGGGGTTCTCATAAAAGAGAAATAGCTTGTAGCCCTTTTATAGTATCTTCCAAGAAAATAAAAAGTTCTTCAATTTTGTCATCTATTAATCAGATCAGATTTAGAAAAGAGATACCGCAAATGTATGTCTATTAAGTCACCTCACCGTTCATTATGGCTTTCATTATTACCAAAAATACAAAGTTGGGTGTTTGTATCCGAAGATAAAAAAACAACCAAAACTAAAATGCCATGTAAAAGTGGTTAGATCACCACAACTACTTGAGGAATGCAGAAAAATGGGCTTCATATTTTTAAGGACGAGGTCTTTAAATCAAGACCCTCTCGAAAACGCTTTTGGATCAATCCGTAGCTACGGTGCTGAAAATACTATTCCCAGCTGTTATCAATTCATATCTGCCTTTAAGACGTCTATCCTTAATAATTTCGTTGAACCCCATTCTCGTGGTAGAAACTGTGAGAAGGATAAGGACAGTCTGTTAAATAATTTACATACATTTATTACAAATCATTCTGTTGAACAAGGAATACCTCTTGACACTTTTGATTGCGAATTTGAGAATGTTTCAGTACCAAATTTTGAAAAAACATGTGATGAGTATGATTTGCAAATTATAAGCTACGTTGCTGGATTTGTCATCAAAAAGGTCCAAGCATTAAGTTGCGAAGAATGTACAGTTATTTTAATCACAGATACTGTAGAGCCCCATCACACCTACACAATGTTCAAAGAACTAGTTATGATAGAAAATTAGCATAATGCTTCGTATACACTAGCAAGAAAACTCGCGCGAGCTACTGTCTGACAGCGCTGTCGCTAATGTAAACAGTGCTTCGAGTCGACTTGCAGCGACTTGCTGAAGTACTTCTGCGAGTTGTCGACTTGCCAGTGTAAACAAGTCGGTCACTACTTGCGACAGTTCTCACCGGAATTCCAACCCGTTTCGATATTTGTGCGAGTGCAGTGCAAGTTGAGCAGTAGAGTTACCAGTGCGGCTATGTCTCGGAAAAGGTGGAGTGACGAAGGAATTAAACAATTAGTAGTAATTTACGAACAATACGAAGTCTTATGGAATGTGAAATGCACAGACTATAGAAACAGAGTTAAAAAACAGGACGCTCTTGTATTCATAGCTAATAAATTTGAAACGGACACTGTCGAAGTTTCCAGAAAATTACACAATTTGCGTAGCCAATATATGCTAGAAATAAAAAAGAAAATGAGGAAAAGTGGATCGGGAAACGATGAAGTATATGTCTCCAACTGGCCGTATTTTTCTGCCTTAACTCAGGATGTTTCAAAATTGTTAATGAGTGTTCATGATATAGTAGTAAATATTTTACACTCATATGGTCATGTTCTGCATCTTACAAAGAAAATTAAAGTTTATGTGAAAAATCGTTTAAATTTAGATTGGTTTTCATGCAGACATCACGTAGATTAATTTTTTTATGATTTTTTTACCTGTTGTGTTCCTTTAACCCATTCGCTCCCCCATTTGAGTACATGATCAAAATCGTACTACAAGCGACATCTTTTGAGCAAAATATGAATGTTCATTGTTTTATTATGTTGCTGTGGAAGCTTTATACTTGGTGTATCGACACAAAGTGTCAATTCTTTTGACATTGAATGTTTATGTTTGTTCTTGGTACGAGTGAAAAAGTGTAGCCGTGCAGGTGAGAAATTTTTGGGTAATATATTTTCGATTTCATTACACTTGGTGTAAAGTCTACATTATTTTACCTTTGATCTGTAATTTATTCATAAAATTCAGCCCAAATAATGTTGTGATGTTATTTATTTATGCCCATTCAACTTAATGTACTTGTTCGAGTACAATGGGCCAATTTAGTTTCATTGTTACAGATGGATAATAGTCGTCCTATATCAACTGCAAGCTTCTATGGCAAACGCTATAGGCACCTAGCAGCTGCTTTCGACGACCTTTCTTCTAAATCAGTTCCACAAGCAGCCGAGATTGTTGTGATTCCACCAGATGTTGATCTACAAACAGACGAAGAAGATTTTGACGACGGTGTGTGTGATGAGGATTTGACATTCTCTCATGATGTAGCAGGTGAAGTAGAACTACAGTATATATCTCATGAAGATAGTGATGAGGAAAACTCTATACCTCTAGCTGTTTTGCGGCAACGCAAGTTGAATATCCCAAATTCTAACGTGCCTAAACGTACGAAACTTGATTTGCCGCAACCTAATTGGAGTAAACATTTTGTTGACATTGGAATGCCTACCACTGAGGGTGCCATTGAGCGCCTAGAAGTAGTCAAATCAGAATTCGAAGGTCTAAGTCCTGTGGATACTTTTGAGATATTATTTGATAATGATGTTATAAACCATATCGATGGTTTCAAATCAATCTAAGTCCGAAAATACCGTTTTTCACTTTTTGCGCCATCTGTGTTCAGAAACGTGTTTTCGATCAACCTATAACGAGAAAGTGTCCCAAAGATCCCTATTTTCGCAACGTTGGCGCCAAAACAATAACACGTATATCAAACGTTCTGACAATACCACGTAAGTCTGTGTATTCGTGTTGAAGCCGTTGACAGTTTGTGTGCGTCAGTGTTTTCTGCTGGTAAGTGTTGCTGAAATGACTTGAAATCGTTTGAAAGTGCATGGTCTCGTAGTTAAAGTTGTATAGAAACAATTAAGTTAACATAAATCACTGAAAAATTCTAACACCTGGTAATTTTTGCCTTTATTCTAAAAGCCTAGAGTTACGAGTTATTACTGTGAAAATCCATTACATCGTTGGGGACTTACGTGGTATTAATATCTATTTCAGATTCACAAAAATGAATTCCAGAGCGAATAAAATGTTGCAAATGTGCAAACCAAAGGCCAAAAAATTTGCCAAAGATTACATAGTCATAGAAAAACCTACATTATTAGATGATGAAGAAAATTATCCGTCGGTTTCAAATATTCCCACACAAAGCTTTTCTACAGAAGATCGTCTTGATGTCTGCCCGTCTGAGAATGTATCGGATGGAAACGAAAATTTTGACATTTCTTCGATGCCCATGGACATCTTTTTACCTGAGGATCTCACGGTTCATTCCTTCAATTTCTTAGCAAATGAAAGCTACAAGTTACAAAATCTCAATAACATGGAGCTTATGGTCATTACTGAAGGGCAATTTGAAACAACCCTTACTATGGAAAGTTTTGCGATTGAAGAAACTGTAACTAGCGGGGGAAGTAGCAAAGTTGTGGAGGATGAACAGATCCCGGACGAAACAGAGGAAAGGACGCAGGAAATCGATATGGAGCATGAAGAAATAACTGTAAACTAGCAGTGGGAGTCAAGTTATGGAGGATGAACAAATCCAGGACGGAACAGAGGAAAGGGCGCAGGAAATCGAAAGGAGCATGAAGAAATAACTGTAACTAGCGGTGGGAGTCAAGTTGTGGAGGATGAGCAGGCCCCAGAAGTCACTGAAGAAAGGACACAGAAAGCTGAAGGTGCTCGTAAGAACAAAAATGCGAGGCGCAATTTTGGCACAAATAAAAAGAAAATAAATAAAGTGCTAAGGATGAAAGGAGAGAAGTATGTAGGCTACAGAAGACCTGCAAATCAGAAAAAAACCTTTCAAGATATTGATAGAAGTAGAGAAATGGGACCTCCCTGTACATCATCTTTTTGTTTGAAGAGTATGAAAAGGAAATGCAATATGGTTGTAAAAGACGTTCCAACAGAAAGAAAGGCCGAATCTGAAGACGGGGTGCAACCTCGACGTACAGCAACACTAAGATACGCCATAAAAATTGAAAACAGTACGTTCTTTCCTGTTTGTAAGAAGATGTTTCTTGCAACTTTCGGATTGGGGGAGTGGCAAGTTAGGAACTGTGTAGAACAAAGCAATCATGGAATGACCGAGGTAAATAGAAGACAGGACACAAAAGAGGTTACCGTACGTCATCCCTCCAAAACTTCGAAGATTTCTTTTTTGGAAAATCTTAATAAAATGCCGTCGCATTATTGTCGATGGGATTCAAACAAATTATACTTAGAGCAATCATTTGCAAACGTCACTGATTTATACCGTGTATATGTGGCATATTGTGAAGAGTCAGGGAAAAGTGCAATGTCCAAGAATTCCCTCACAAAATTGATGAAGAAAATGAACATCGGTTTTTACCAACCAAAGAAAGACCAATGCGACATTTGTTGCCAGTTTGAAGAGAAGAATATTCCTGAGGACGTGTGGGCTAAGCACCAAAAACAAAAGAATAGAACAAGAGAGGAGAAAATGAAAGACAAAGAAGAAAGTTTGGCAGGCAGTGTGAATGTCGTAACTATGGACTTGCAGGCCGTTAAGGTTTCACCTTTTTCAATGGCGAGTGCTGTATACTTCAAGACCAAACTTTGTGTTCATAATTTTACCGTATTCAATTTGACGACAAAACACTGCAAATGTTATTGGTTCGACGAGACTCAGTCGAGTTTACAGGGCCTCCACGTTTGTATCATTCCTCGTACATTACATAAGAAATTATCTGAACAATGGTAAATCCGCAATAATTTAAAAATTTAAAAATTCCTTGTGAAGGGGCACACGCAGATGGAGTGCGATAGTGTACATGCCAATATTGACCGAAAGTTAAAAGGCAAAAAAATTTTCTTACCGAGTGATTATGCAAGGCTGTGTGAGGGCGCAAGGATAAATTCAGAACAGTATGACACGGAATACGTGTCTTTCGATTTTTTTCTTGACTATCGTGACTCCCAAAAATATTCTTCAATTAAACCAGGAGACCCTAATGTAACGGACATTAGACGATAGTTATAAACCTTTGCCTCAAAGAATTAGAAAGATCGACTTTTCAGTTGTGCAATATAAAGCGCTTAATTCAGACCGACTTAAAATAAAAAAAAAACGACCACTTGCAACAATTAAAACCTCTTTTACCGCGTGATTGTTGGGATTTTTATAATTTGCCATATTCTTGAATTTATCCAAAGAGGCTGATTAATATTTAAAACCGTTATGTTTTGTTCGTTTAGTGTATAGTATAATTAGCATTGTCAGATACCGAATTTTTGTATTTTATTAACAATAAATACTTGTTAAAACATTTATTTAATCGAGACCAATAACACGTAAGTTTGGTTTTTTGAGTTCAATACCTTGTATATCAATTTATTTTGCATTCGTGCAGAATATATTACATAAATATACATCTTTCGTACTCTTTATTGCATTCACTATTAAACTGCAACAATACAATTGTTTCGAACAGTACAGTCAAAATTCTAGACAGTTAAAACCCTCTACTGTAAAGTGACTATTTTCGAGTTACGAGGTATTGATCTGAAACCATCGATATAGTGGTCGAAACCAACAAACATTCGTCTCAAAAAAACGACCACTCATTTTTTGTCTCTGCAAAGGATGTAAAATTATTTATTGGTATCCTCTTAGTAACAGGATATCACAAATTACAGCGAGAAAGTCTCTACTGGAGCCTCGACGAAGATCTCGCAGTTCCTTTCATTACTCAAGCAATGTCTAGGAATCGTTTTCAAGATATAAAGCGGTATATTGATCTGGCCGATAATACGAATCTGGAAAAGAATGACAAAATGGTAAAGTTGTGACCTATGATCAACCTTTTGAATCAAAGGTTTCAGCATAAATTTCTTTCAATAGATGAAGCGATGATAAAACTCTACGGACGACATACGGCAAAACAGTTCATACGAGGAAAACCGGTCCGTTTTGGATATAAAAATTGGATGATTAGCAGCTCCGACGGATATTGTTACTCCTTTGATACCTACCTATTGTGAGTCAAAGAACAAAAACCCCGATACTACTAAAAGTAACTTGCCGTTGGGTTCCGAAGTGGTGTTGGACCTTCTCAAAGTTGTAGCAGTGCCCTCAGATCACACCATATTTCTTGATAATTATTTCAGCAGCTACGCCCTGTTGGCGACTCTAAGGGCCAAAGGACATCGAGCCACCTGAACAATTCGCGACAACAGAACCAAGAAGTGCCCACTTACCGATGTAAAACAATTAAAAAAAAAGAACGCGGGCATTTTGAACACTTTTATGATGAGAACTCAAAGCTCTTATTTGTTCAATGGTTAGATAACAGTGTCGTAACTATGATAACAAATTATGATGCTGTCGAGCCACTTGCCAAAGTACGAAGATGGTCATCACATGCCAAAGAAAAGGTTGAGGTATCCCAACCATTTCTAATCCAAAATTATAACCGATTCATGATGGGTGGAGTAGATTTAGTTGATCAATGCACTAACAACTATAGAATTCAAATTCGTAGTAAAAAGTGGTGGTGGGTAATCTTCACACACATGATAAACATGACCCTTGTCAATGCGTGGCGACTTCACCAACTATATAATAATGACAAGATCGATTTGCTAGAATTTCATAGACAAATAATTGCAAGACACTATATACTTTCTAATGAGAGATCCACAAGAAGCAGACCATCTGGAGATGCAGTTAAGGTGTGTGCAATGTCATATGAGAGCTGGATGGACATCTTGCAAATGTAAAGTGACTCTCTGTCTTGAACGGGAGTGTTTATCATTCCTAATTTATGTATTTTTTGCTTTACCTAAATGAATAATGTGTAACAATGCACCGACGTAATACCTAAGAGCTCTAATGAACTTAGAGTGGCATTCCGTAATTGTTCTCCGAGACCGTTGCTGCTAATTTGAAACAGACGGAAGCCCCGTTCAAATGATAAATTTGCCAGTATACGCATGCACCGAGGAAAGAATGAACCACGCCACACGTGCGACCGACGTCATGCGTGATGATAGGAATTCCCAAACCAATCTTTGCAAGCGGTACTGATGTGACGTAGGAACTCTTGACTCCCACTTTTATGAGATGGCAAGAATTCGTGCTGAATTTGCTCCCGCCACCACAGCTGACGTAGAAGAATCCGACGTCAAACCGCTTTAAAAGTGGGTGCTCCGCAGAAGTATTTCAGTATTTGGCCGTCCGGCCCTCAGCTGGAACAAATACTCCCAGCATCCGTGATGATGCTGGCCGCTGGCATCCGACCTAGTAGTAATTGCGATCGACCGTTCAGATTTCGCCGTGTGATCAATCCGAAAGTAATTATATTATCCCGTAAATATTTGAGTAAGTAACTTTGAGTAAGTACCCTACCTCGTTCGTATCAAATAAATGCAATCTGTTCATGCTGGGGAATTGGGAGTGCTGTCTATGAAGATCGATCGATTTTCCCATCCTGTGTGGCCCTAGCGCCTGTAACAGGACAATATACCGGTGGAAATCGATCGCATGCGGGTAATGGGCGGCTCCTGGTGAAATCTTAAGGTAGAACAGATTGATTATTTGCGACGGAGGAGCTAGCGGCGTTCCCCCAGGCGATTGCATTCGCGTGCTATAACGAGAATTGCCCGCCGATCCCGTCTCGGAGCCGGCACCGTTCGGTGCTCCCACGAAATCTCCGAGACCCCGTAAATATTCAGTATTGATCACCCGGCGGACCGCAAGCGTTCTATCTGGATACTCCGTAAAAACCGTGTAGGATTTAAATGTAAATATCTCGTATTTTTGTATATATTATGTTTTTATCTATTCAATTCTATTTTATTTACCGTTCCGATTTTTACAAGTGTATATAGATAAATTAATAGAGTACCGTTTCATTTTCTTTCTGTTGTGTTATTCGACGTTTAGCAATAGTAACATAATATTTGGACCCGCCCTTCTGCGACTACGAGCAAAAGGGTGACCAACGTATAAGTCTTACCTGACCGTAAATACAACCCAAGAAAAACGTTCATAAGCGAACGATCCGACCAGCCTGAATACACAGCGTATCCCAATAAGTGATACCGAGGGGTACCGCTGCATATTTAGGGACCGCACCTAGAACGTCCAGAATTGGCGTACGAAATAAACCCAGACGAAAGTTATCGTTGTATAAGTGACGTCCGAAATCAGGAGAAAGCAATCGTTGTAAATGTTTATTTATGCCCACTGTACTTGAATGAATACATATATATCTCATTGGTGATTTATTTTAGATATGTATATCCCCATTTCAAATGTTTCGAAATATACATATACAAGGTGATTCACGGAGACGGTCGGTTAGACGTTTCTCAGAAACGGCAACGAATTGAAATCTGAAAATTTGTACACGAAAGTTCTCGGCTTAGACCATTCTATTTAAAATATTTTCAACGCCCGACAACTTCCGGTTATACCGAAAACGAGTACCTACTCTTATTTTAAATGGAATGCCCACATTTTTCATGCGGCTTTATAGTTTTGGTTGAATTTTAAGGGCACCTTATGCAAAACATCATATGTGTAAAGTGCACTCTCTTCGAGATATTAGAAGTTAAAAATCGTCGTTTTTCAAATTTCATCAATTATAGCTTGGAAACGGTACGAGATAAAGAAAAATGATTTACATGTCCCTATCCTAGTTTTCATTCTCTATCTAATGGGTCTGGAAAATACTGCTTCCTGATTGGCAACTTTTTGTCATTTTTTGACCAATCAGGAGGCAGTATTTTCCAGGCCCTTTAGATAGAGAATTAAAAACTGAGATAGGGGCATGTAAGTCATTTTTCTTTATCTCGTACCGTTTCCAAGCTATAATTGATGAAATTTGAAAAATTACGATTAACGTCTAGTA
The DNA here is from genome assembly GCA_963966045.1 of Xestobium rufovillosum. NCBI lineage: Eukaryota > Metazoa > Arthropoda > Insecta > Coleoptera > Ptinidae > Xestobium > Xestobium rufovillosum. The sequence continues at coordinate 7,885,281 of OZ014498.1, read as the reverse complement.
TCTCGAAGAGGATGCACTTTACACATATGATGTTTTGCATAAGGTGACCTTAAAATTCAACCAAAAATCTAAATCCGTAGTAAAAACGTGAACATTCCTTTTAAAATAAGAGAGTAGGTACTCGTTTTCGGTATAACCGGAAGTTGTTGAAAATATTTTAATTAGAATGGCCTAAGCCAAGAACTGTTGTGTGCAAATTTTCGATTTTAATTCGCTGCCGTTTCTGAGAAACGTCTAACCGACCGTCTCCGTGAATCACCCTGTATATATATCATTGGTGATTTATTTTATGTATGTATATCCCCATTTCAAATGTTTCATAATAAAGTGTTTATAGGCCAGGCAAAATAGGACAAAAACAGTTCGAAATCGGAACTAATTAACCTAAAGCTGATTTTTTGGGGAAACGATGTTTGATATATGTAAAACGTTTTGTAAAAAATCCCCACAAATCCGAGTGTCGGAAGACCTTGAAAATCGGCCGACAATCTGGGCTCTGAAAATTTCGCGCAATGTCTCTGCGGTTGCTCAATTCGCTCAGTGCTATCGACAATTTTGTGTTAATAGCACGCCTTTGAAAGGGAATTAAAATAATGTTTCCAATTTGAGATATCAACTTTCCCAACGGCACTGTTTCAGGGCGATTAATTAAGAAAACTTAATAAATCCTATAGCGTTTAAAAGTTTTCGACAAAATTATAAGTCCAATACCTGAAATTATTGGCAAAATTAATTTAAAATATGTGAAAGATGGAGGACATCTGCTGCATATAGTTGTATGGCAAAACCCTGCCAGTTTTCTGAAATTTGCTCTCAGTACGAAACGCATATAAAATTTCATTACTGACAAAATGTTATTGTCGTGTTCGATAACTATCATCAAAAAACTACAAAGTAGCAGGAAAGAGTACGACGAGGTTTTGGTAGAGCAGTTGTTGTTGCTCTATTGACTATGAATACTGCAACTATCCACAGCAATCTGAATAATTTTTCTTGAATACAACAATACGATTATTTATTTTTGTGGTAAGCGATGACATTGATGTATTTATCATTCTTCTTCATGTATCTTCAAATTTGGATGTTTGATTCCTTCGTAAACGAAAAAAGAGAAATGGTCATCGATTCACCGAAATTGTGAAACTGCAACTTTGTATTGGAAATTTCAAGGAATCAGTACTTGCATTTTATGCTCTGTCTGGATGCGATACCACGTCCGACTTTAACAAGAAGGGAAAATTTGTTTGTTATGCAACCTTCAAAAGAAACAATTGTTTATTGAAGAAGCAAGTATATTCTATAAACAGAGTGTGCAAATAACTGATCTCTGCAGTCGACAAGAAATTGAAACAAAGGATATCGTGGAATTACAAAAAAATTTAACTTAGGTACCCAAGTGTTTGTGCTGGATAGTAAAGCTATTAAGATGATGCGTCGAAATTTGCGGGTACGAGCTATATAAGAAAAAAGTTACATGATTATCTCTTACATTGCATTTCATCTAAACATTTTGTCTTCTACGGCTGGTGCTGTAAAGCAACATGTATTGCGTGTATTTCACCAGGTACAACAATAACGGATCAATAATGATCTATGTCCAACAGAATCAGGATGGTATTTTATGAGTGATGGACTTAGGCCCTGCTCTGGCATACAGAATAAGACACCCGATTTGTCCATAATGTCACTCTTTTGCAACTGCTTAGAAGGCTGTGGAAGCATGTGTTCCTGCCAGAGGTCGTAACACTGCTCAATCCAATGTGATCAGTGCAATGGTCTTGCACAAATAAGTATACTGATCGCATTTGGGAAGATAAAGATTTATTATAATATTGTTACCATACAGTGTCATCGAAATTTAATGAACAAGGTTTTGGGATCGACAGAACTCGCCAAAATAATGGGGGTTTTCTTGATACATTTTTTCAATTTAGGTCCTCAACTTTCTAAATTAACTAAGATATCATTTTAATATTTGGTACACATGATTTTATCGACAATAAGCAGGATTCTATAGCAATTTCATTGAGTCAAATTATTGGGAGGTATTTTTAAGAGTCCGCGCGTACCTACCATTTACCCCACCTGCACTTTTTCATACCAACTTTCAACTTTCATAACTTTTGTCAATTTTTGATATTTTGTTTTATTTAATAGGTATTGACCAGAATTCATTTTCATGACATCTAATTATTTAAATAATTACATTTCCATATTATTTAACAAAATGATAAATGATAACTTGGTGGTGCGAATTGTGGTGTAACAATGTTTTGGTGATAACGAAAACAAACTTTTGTAGAATAATAATAATTATTAGATAAATGCCCTGTATCCTATAGAAATTGTGCATTTTTCAAAATATGTTTATTAAGAATATTCCTACTATTTTCTTGAGTTCTATCAATTTCTGAGGTCTCACTCATTAAAATTTGACCACTCTGTATACTAAAATAAAGAAAGCGTGTACCAAAATAAAGTCTTCCGACACACGGATTTTTGGGGATTTTTCACAGAAGAGATTACATACCACTAACTACATTTCCTGAGAAAATTAGCTTTAGGATAATTAGTTCCGATTCAAACCCTAATTTGCCTGGCCTATTAGAGATTTTGTATATTTTTCCAAAAATTCAAAAAAAATCGTGCGAACTAATGGGTTAATAATAAAAAAGTATTATGATGATATTAATCGGGCATTTCAGGAAAATAATAGAAGCAAATATACTAAAAAAAAACAGGTGCGTAAAGTTGGATTAACCCATCTCTCAAAGATATATTCTTTCATTTGCAGCATTTAGTGCTCAATTTGTGCTGCAATTCCCGTAATTTGTGCTCGTCAAATTTTTCGAGTTATTAATAAAAATCTATGGGTTAATCCAACTTCCAAATAATTAGGAGAAATTTTAGAGAAATTGGATCTAGTACCAAAAACATTAGAAATGAGGCAGGAGATATCCTAATCGGAAGTGGGGAGAAGGCAGATAGGTGGAAAGAATATTTAGGAAACTTATATGCGGGACAGGAAGTGCAAGATATATTAGAAAGCGAAAGCAGTGTAGAGGGGGATAACCTAGGGAGTCCTATAATGAGAGAAGAGTTTGAGATAGCACTAAAAAGTTTAAGGAATAATAAAGCACCAGGTATAGATGGCTTGCAGGCAGAAATCTTAAAGTGCGCAGGTCAAGAGGTAATAGATCGTTTATTTAAACTAGTTAGTCGCATATACCTGACAGGCGAGATTCCAGAAGATTACAAACGGAACATCATAGTAGCTTTGCCAAAAAGAAAAGGCGCGGATAGATGCGAAAATTTTAGAACTATCAGTTTAACTTCCCATGAGTCAAAAATTTTAACTAGAATTGTGCAAAGAAGGATGGAGAAAAAGGCGGAAGAAATATTAGGAGAAGATCAGTTCGGATTTAGACGAAATAGAGGAACGCGCGAGGCCATTCTAGCTTTACGAGTAATTATAGAAAAAACGATAGAAAAGAGAAAGAGCGTCTATATAGGATTTGTAGATTTAGAAAAAGCCTTCGACAACGTAAAATGGGGGAAGATGTTCGAAGTGCTGAGAAAGGTAGGGATGAAATACAGGGACAGAAGAAGGCAGTTATAGAATGTGAGCAGGAACAAAGGGAAGTAGATATCCGGAAGGGAGTGAGACAGGGATGTGCATTGTCACCTCTAGTTTTCAACTTATATATCGAAGATGCGATTAATATTGTTAAGGAAAGGACAGCCTCAGGGATCAATGTACAGGGCCAAACTATTAACATGCTCAGATTTGCGGATGATATAGCAGTGTTAGCATCTAGCAAAGAAGAATTAGGAGCGGCTTTGAATGAAATGGAAGCAGTTTTGACACAGGGCTTCGGCATGAAAATCAATAAAAAGAAAACTAAAATTTTGGTATGTAGGGGATGTGAAAATAGAACTAAAATGGAAATACAAATTGGAAATGAGAAGATAGAGGAGGTCGCGGATTTCTGCTACTTAGGAAGTAAAATAACTCAAGACGGTAGGAGCACTAAAGATATAAAACAAAGAATGGCGCAGGGCCGAGTTGCGTCTAACAAAAAGAAACAACTGTTATGCTCGAGAACGGTTAATATAGAGACTAGGAAGAGACTCTTAACGTCGTATGTATGGAGTACGGCATTATACGGGTGCGAAACTTGGACAATAGGAGAAGCGGATAGAAAAAGAGTAGAAGCGTTTGAAATGTGGTGCTACAGACGCATGATGAAGATACCGTGGATAGATAAGGTTAGCAATAGGGAAGTATTAGAAAGAGTTGGGGAAAAGCGAAAGGTATGGAAAACAATAAAGAGTAGGAGAGATAGGATGGTAGGACACCTTCTAAGACACGAAGGAATAGTTCGTGACATACTAGAGTCAGAGATAGGAATAAAAAGAGGTAGGGGTAGGCCTAGATTAGACTACTGCTCTCAAATAGTTAGGGATGTAGGATGTTCTACTTTTAGGGAAATGCGTAGGTTAGCTCAGGATAGAAAAGAATGGAGGTACGCGTCCAACCAGTCTTCGGACTGAGAACCTTATGATGATGAATCCAACTTCACGCTGATTAACCAATCTCTAATATTCCAGTTTGGTTAATGCAATCATTTAGTGCTCAATTTGTGCTGCACTTCCTGTAATTTGTGCTCGTTAATTTACCGAGATATTAACCAAGATCAATGGGTCAATCCAACTTCCCGCTGATTAACCCATCTCTAATAATCCGGTTTGAATGGTGCAGTCATTTAGTACTCAATTTGTGATAATTTGTGTTGAAATTCCGGAAATTTATGCTCGTCAACTTACCGAGATATTATCATATTGCAATAATTTAACCCAGAAACATTTTAGAACATTCCAAATTTACATTTTGCTGCATTAAAATTTAAATAAATAAATAATTTCAATTCCTTTTTAAATTCATTACTGAAGTAAACTGCAGCATTGACAGAAATTACAAAGGTGAACGGATGCTCAGTGGTTCAGCAACAATTTGTTTTGAAAATTTAAGTTTAATCTTAGGTAATTTTTTAACAGGCTTGGCGCAGTACTGAAAGGCGCGGGCACTTTCAAGACGCGCGGGGAGTTTTTGGTCGAATCCAAGCGGATCCTTTTTCTTCTAAAGTTTGTTGTAATTTACAGAATTTTGCATTCCATGTGCTGTGTCTGGTAGCGAAAGGCATTTGTTTAAAGAAAATCCGTGATTACTAATAAAAACAAGAGAATAAATAGCACGCTAAAACATTGCATAGGCAAAACTTAGTTCGGATGTAAATGAACGCGGTTCTGACACATTTTCATACATTTTAGATGTAATTTCCCCATTTGCCCATTTTGTCGTAAAACAAGAAACAGAACATTGGAAAAAAACCTACTCAGGCGCGTAGATCAGATGTGAAAGGCAATCCACTGATTACGCGTTTATTTATATCCCAAAATTCCAACTAGGATTCGCCAATGCAATATTTTTGCGTGCTATTATTCCCTTGTTTTCATTAGTAATCGCGGATTTTCTTTGAAAACATACCTTTCGTGACGGGACACCGGACACAATACATGGAATGCAAAATTCTGTAAATTACAACGAACTTTAGAAGAAAAAAGAAAAGGATCCCCTTAGATTGGAAAAAACTCCCACGTGTTTTGGTACTGAGCCACTTGTAGCTTGTCTAGAATAAAGTTTAACAGTCCATTAAAGCGCGTGAAAGTGGCCTACTTGACAAAACCTAGTTGGGATTCACGACTCACATTTCGGCAGACAAATCCACCATCTAAAATTTACCCAGTAACTACTATTGCTATTTTGAGTAGAAACTTATGTCTAAAATAAATATTTTATGTTTGGGATACTTATATCGCAAACAAAGTTGCTATTTTGGGCGACAAACTGGAAACGCTGCGGCGACATACCTTATAGAAATCTGGCCACACTGTGTTCGGTTAGGTTCAGCCCTTCAGCAGCTATAGCAATTTCCCACATAAAATTGGTGCTTGGCGGTATTACATTTCAGTAACAGTAACGTGTATTGCAAGTTAAAATTTTTGTATTTTATTAGTGCTTATAGGAATTTGTATTTGTGTAATACCTCTGAAACTTGAAGTTGTAGGGTAAAGAAGGAACTTATTATATTTTTATTGGGACGGCGTTAAAATAGAAAGTTATAACCTAACCTAGCAGTTATTTGTGGCAAGAAGAGGAGCGAAACGGCAATTTTGCGTGTGATTATTGTCCGATTGTTCTTTTAGTTTTTACGCAAGATTGCATGTTGGTGCGAATTCATTTGTGTTTGTTAGTTTCTGTACCAAGTCGGTGTGAGCAAAACAGAAACAAAGCTGCAGTACGTACTAAAGTGATTCCTATTATATGTACCTATAAGGTGCAGTGGGGCAAGAGCAATTTTGGGGAAAGTGCGACCACCCAGTTTCTTTTATTTCGTGTGTGTAAACTGGGCTTCATCACATTTGAATTCAATAGTATATATGCAACCGTTAGGGGAACACCATTAGCGCCACCTATCCTACACACCTATGTGCCTGCAAGGCTAAACTGCCAGCGGTAGCGGTTCTGTTGAATTTCGTCAGTCAAAAGTGCAGGTGCATACTCGTCGTAAATTAATGACATTAAAATTAAAATCTTTTAGTTTATTATCAATTGTAAAAGAAACCTTGAAGAGTCAACGTGCCTTTGATAAGCATTAATGAACTTTTAGATATATTTTTATCAAAAAAAGTTGTGGGTCGCACTTGCCCCCCAAAAATTACGGTTAAGGGTAAGTGCGCAGGGCAAGTGCGACTTATAGGTCTGTGTAGTTTTCCTTGACTGCTATGCCTGATTGTTACTCACTACTTTATATTTACCTACTGCAATCTATTTAAAATTTAATAATTGTATTATTTTTAGATACCTAATAAGTTACCAGTTTCATATACGTTAAGTGGAAGAACAGATGTACAATAAGTTGTGCATCTGAACTTCGCGTAGTACCCCAAATGTATTTTTTTGTGTTCATTACTATATTACATGTTATGTATTATTTTGGGCATAAAGTCGGTTATTATTATTGTTATTAAATAAATAAAAATTTAAATATTTGCATTTGCATTAATTATTCGTACTCTTAACTATTTTGTTCAATAATCCAAGACGTTACTATTTATATTTTTTTACTTACAAAATGCCATAACTTTCCACCTATCGCAGATACGAGAAACTATCAAGCACCAAGTAATTCAACTTTTGATGTACAACACGCTCTTGCCCCAACAGACACTGCTAGTTATTTACATGAGCTATAAATCAGGTGGTGCGCAATTGCCCCTCCTTCATGGGGTAAGTGCGACCCAATGATGGAAAAAATTTTTTTGCTTCAAAAAATTTGAGGCACAGTGTCGGTTCGAAGTATATAACTATAAATTATTATGAGTCCAGTTCGCGTTGAAGGTAATCAAAAATTCGTGCTGCTAATTGACTACCAGGGGTTTCAATAAGTACTCCGGCGAAGATTTTATCGTTAAAGAGCTGGCCGGTATTTCTCTCAAGAGTGGAAGAATTGGTCATTACTTATTTAAGCCGCCGCGGTCATTCGAAGAAATGAGCTCCGAAGAAGAATCCCACTTTATTTGGCTGTCGCGATATCACCTTGACGGTGTGATATACAGCGACGGATATATATGTTTGGAGGAGCTGCCGCGTATTCTCCAGAGGCTGTGCTTCATCACATGCAATGAATCCGAGATATGGACGGTGGAGTCTGAGGTGGTAATTGTATGCAAAGGCAGGCAGAAGCAGCGGTTTCTGGAGAAATTTCTCCCCGCCAACGAGGTTATTAACATTGAAGATATAATGCTAGGGCTGGCTACAACGATTCCACTGACATCACCATTGAAATTAAGCTGTCCAAGTCCTCCAATGTGCATTGAGCATATACACCAGGAATGTTGCCATTGTGCTTTAGCAAATGTGCATAAAATATATACTTTCATGAAAGATGTCAAGTGCTACTGCTAACAGGTATAAACACACAGTTTTATTAAATTTGAAATATCTAATCTAACACCAATTTTATTTCCATTTTTCAGAGAGCCGAAAGCAGAAGGACTATTATCAATTCCGAAGAAAAGCCCCTCCTAAGAAACTGGGCGCGACTCGACATCACTCTGTATTATTTATGTAATTATTTTATTCCTTACGAAACTCGCGTTTCCTTGTATATTATTACATAGTGAAATACAAATAATGTTTAAGTGACTTCACTGGTTTTATTAATTAAATCAATGCATAGTTTTCAATGTATACTTTTTTCCGTCAGAACAGTAATTTATATATTGAATATTTTATATTTCTCTTTTATTATAGAAAATACATATGTTTTATTGATTATTTATATTATAGTATATTATTTAACTTTAGTCTGCATAAATCCTGACTAACATGAACACTTCAAAAAATTCCTGAATAATCCTAAATCCTTCAAATAGTAATATGTACCATAAAATGGATGTCCACGCGAACGACACAATAGCAGATTTACACAAAAGCCATAGAAATACAGGTAGGTAGTCAAACTCCTGGGCGGGAGGTAAGGTTCAATTCACCAGCCCCACCCCAGACGTTTTCAAATGGAGGGGCGTGTATAACATTTTATTAACATCAATTGACCAATATTAATAACAATTAGCAACAATATAGCAATTACATGCACGAATCACGTCTCCGCGAGCCCCGCAATTCAAACCACGCATAAAACCGCGAGCCGCTAACTACGAATGCCAATTAAAGCCGCTAATTAGCCCACGGAACCGTCGGCTCCAAAGAGCCGGTCCCAGTTTCCCCAATTAACCCCTATTAGTGACGCATCTGTAGTAGGTGTGTTATTATTTTTTACGCGTGCCCAGATTGCAGTGGTAAGTTTTACGACTTAAAAATAATTATGAACAGCACTTATTCATTACACTTTTTCATATAGATACCACAAACAAAAGATGAGTAAATTAAGTCGTAAACCCTTAACAGGCAAAGAGTTGTTAGAACTAATATAGAGTTTTTTGGGACGACATGAATGAAATAGTCGGAGAAAACAGTGAAGCGGATTATCAATGATACAAATAATGAAGGTGATTTACTACACTGCTTGTAGTATCTACTTTTAGTCCGTAGTATATGCTTCAACATGTGTAGCATCTACCCCACTTTGACTTCTGCTTGGGAACGACAGGTTTAACAAGTTTATTAGATTTTCTGTTTTATTTTATTTGAAGTATTAGTGGTAGTGTACTCGTGGTTGTGTAAAATATCTTCAGATGAAGAAATGCCCCATCAAGAAGAGCCCCTAAATGAAGACTTGCAATTAGCATTTGTTACAATGCTAGAAGATTATAAGATACCTAATTTTGGATAAAAAAATGGCACCTGCAGTCAAGTCTGCAAAAGACAAAGCCCTTAAAGAATTAACGGAGATTTATAAAAAGAATACAAAACAAAACTTAGATATGAAACAAGTATTAAAAAAAATTAATAATATGAAAAGTAAAATAAAGAAAATTACGGATATGAAAAGAACAGGAAATAAGAAAATTAAATTAAATGAGTGGCAACAAAAATTTTATGACAAAATATCATCATTGTAGTGTCGTCTTGCACTGTATATTTTTCTTCTGCATATTCCATCCATTTTCAAACAAAACTAACCGTAGCATTCTCAGTGAAGCTGCTATTATACCAACTTCGCTAACGACAAGCAAATACTACAATTTCTTCTTGAAATCGAAGTATCTGCTGTAAGAAGTCGGTACTTCAAATTGTAGTAAATACTTTAGTCATTTTCACGAAAGTGCTACTTGGTATAGCAGCTTCCGGAAAAGTTAAAAGTATCTACTTTGAAATGTAGGTCCTTCTTAGTTTTGAAGTATCTACTATGTAGAAAATGCTGATACTTCTAGTATTAGCATGTGCTTCGTTTTTATTCATACCACCCAATGTGACCTTAGACCTTGCTCCAAATTCTATTTTGAACTATGATGAAACTAATTTTGTTGATGGTCCTGGCAGGCCAAGGGTAATCGTTAGGAGAAAAACAAAACACCCTAAAAGAATCATTGACTCTACCATATCAGTAATGTTATGTTGCACAGGTGGTGGTACTATGGTACCCCCTTTCATTGTCTATAAGTGAGCATTTATACGGAAGTTGGTTAGAAAATGGCCCAAAGGGATCTAGGTACGGTAGAAGTAAGACTGGGTGGTTCGATCAACCGCTCTTTGAGGAATGGTTTTTATCCATCGCTGTGCCTTACTTAAGAAAACAAGAAGGTCGTAAAGTTGTCATCGGCGACAATTTTGCTAGTCACATTTCTTAGAGTTATTTCACTATGTCAAGAAGAAAATATCGCGTTTTGCTTATTACCTCCGAACTCGACTCACCTGACGCAACCTTTAGGTGTTGCTTTATTTCGTCCTATGAAGTTGAAGTGGCGAAGTGTTCTAAATAAGTGGAAACTAAGAAATAAAGGCCCACTTTTAAAACAGTTACTTCCTTCTTTGTTAAATCAAACACTAATAGATTTGGAACCAACCATGAAGCAAAATATCATATCTGGGTTTGCCGCTACTGGAATAATTCCAGTGGACAGAGAAAAAATTTTAAAGCGCATTCCAACGAAAACTGAAAATAATGAAAAAGAGTGGGTAACTTCTCTAACAGACCTGTTTAACAGCGCCAGAAATGCTACCGAACCTGCCATAACAAGAAGGAAAACGGTGCCAGTTGTTCCTGGTAAAAGTGTCTCATTAAATGATTTTGATCAGGACGAAGAATTGACCATAATTGACCATAATTCTTACAATAAAAATGACATGGATGGTCCAAGCATCGAAGAAAATATGAGTCAAGAAGAAGTTTCTGGAAAGGAGGATGAGCTAGAAATGACACAACCCGAAGTTGATAATTCTGTTGGTGTTTCAAGGCTAATAAGGCTCATAAATATTTTATCTGTAAAATTACTAATGTGTGTTCCACCAAAATCACTACCGTTTTTCTCAGCAAAATAAAAAATGCATTTATTTATCTTAAGGTTGAAGATTCTAGTGAAATAGACTTAGATCAAATATGTGGAATAATACCAAAACCAAATGTATTACGAAGGGGTCGATATCAATTTCCGACTATGTTAAAGTTGCCTTCTTATACTACCCTTACTACTGATCCATAAGATAAGTTTTTAAAGGGGGTCTATCACAAAAATGAAAATTGTAGAACAAAAAATTCTAAGAACAAATTTTCAAACCGCACTTCTTTACGACAGGCCGTTTCAGAGATATGCGCCCTAAACGATATGTCGCATTCACTCGTGACGTCATGGCGACACCGCGCGGCGTATAGGCTGGTATGGGGCGCGCATTGTGAGTCGACTAGCTGCAGCGTGTTGTACCTCGTGTTCAATAATTATTGTTGCAAGGTTATTTCGCGCAATTCAGTTGCAAAAATTTATTGAGCATGGCTTTCGGGTTTGAAACAAAATATAGTGAGTCGGAAATGAGGCGTATGAACACTGAAAATCTTAAAAGAATCGAAGAAAATGATAATGCGCGGTTGAACAACGTAAGGTGGTGCAAGTGCACAAACTGTGTGCCGATGCCTAGTATGAAGGAAAGTGTTTGCTGTTGGGATAATGATGAAATAACTAAAGTTAGGAACGAAAATATATGCATAACTTTGCATGAAAGTTTTGATAATATAGTTTTAAATTTAGATACCTACTTTAAATATTGTAAGACACAACATAATATTAAAGGAAGTGCAAAAGCCACGCCAAAAAGAAGAGGTATATAGAAGTGAATGACAGGCTTTGGCGTCATCTTTCCTACAAAAATTTTACACCTTGGGTGAATTCTTGGACTTCAATTGGACATTTCAATAAAATTGTTATTCCAGCTTGCGTAGTAAGCCAAATTCGGGAACGCTTTCCTAAAATTAATGGCATGTACACTGGTTTCAAAGAATATGAAGATGGGCAAGAACAGTAAATCTTATAATAACGATAGATCTGCATAAATAGTGTGCTTTGAAAATTGTAATTAATTTATAATGTAGGTACACCTACCTATACTAATTTAACAAAATAGTTTTATTCTTAATAAATCAAAACTGAACTTAAATAAAAACAGAATTGAAATGTTTGAGTACATTACTCCTTAAACGTAGATAAAAGTCACGGCGATTTATTCTATTTTTCCACGCTTTAAACCGCTGAGGCTCCTTATTAGGAAATCTATGTAAAGACTCGGACGAGTTGTTATTACATCCAAAAACACAACAATTATTAGACATCTTAACCTGTGCTCCACCTTACGCAAATTTTATGGTTCTCCCAGGAAAATACAAACAAGAGAAACTGCAAGCTACAACCCATCTGAAGAGCGGCACGGCATACGCAGCGGCTTAAGAGCGCCCGATAAGTGTCGCCATGACGTCACGCGCAATAACCGCTCGACTTCAGAAATGAGTATCTCGAAAACTGTTGCAGTTTTTTAGATGCGGATTTCGCTTTTATCCTTAGATATTTTTTTACTATTTTTTCATCACAAGTTGTATTTTTGTGACAGACCCCCTTTAATAGCTTTAGAGATAATATGCCCGCTATAGATAATATATTTTTTGAGTTTTAAACTCAAGTAAATTACTTGCAGCTTTAAGTAAGAAATGTTAAGTTCATAGATATGCCATACCTATTTGAGTCAATAAAAGTGATATTTCAGCACTTTCCAGTTATTAAAATGTATGTTGGGTGTCCCACTTCACCTCATTGAAATTTTAGTAGAAATAGACATGTCTCACTTTGCCCCGAATCAAGGGTAAAACGGGACAATATATAAAAAATATTTCCAATATTTCTTTTTATAACCAGTTTTATGAAAACAGGTAAAGAAATAATCAGGTGCAACTTTCCGACACGTTTCTTCTTTTTACTATGTCATAAAAAAGTTACAAGCAAAAACCTCCAACAACCGTCCGACTTTACCCCAGTTGACGGTACCCTTTCAATTCAGGAGAACCTAATTATCAAAGAGAAGTATAATCCTCTTGCGTATAAAAGGTGGGAAAAGGAAAGCTATTAGCAAGATGTGCATGAAAGCTGGGTTTGCTTCTACATCTGCCAGTTCTAAATAAAACCAAGAACCACGTCTTTCTACATCTACCTCAAATGTTAACAGTACTTTGAGGAGCGAGACTGTTAGTCAGTTAAACAAAACAGACCAGCGGAAAAGAAATCCAAAAGAAAAGTTGCTAGTGGAGAGGAAGTCACCACATGCGAAGTAGTTCGTCTTCTTCAAGAAAAAATGTCAGAACTTCTACAAAGCAAACCAAAAATATTCAAATCGTCTTGAGAAATATATTGCAGTTTGCCAAAGAAAGAACCTTATTGAATGCGATGACGGTGATGATGACGATTTTGAGGATGAAATGATCGAAGATGGATCAGTTTATGGATGATATTCAATGGCAGGTTAGGTCAGATCAAGTAGTTTCCCTAAATCGAGCAGACGATGAAGTAGTAATAAATATTTTGCCAAGACTGAAGTCGTTGGACCCCTCAGCATCTTCCATTTTCGCCAGGGCTGATCCAGAGGTTCGATCTACCATTGTGTTTGATGCCTACCCCTAATATGGCATCAGGCCGAAGAAGTATGATTCGTATTGATATTGATTTTACGGGTGTAAGAAAGTATATCAAAAATTTATTTTTCTACCTCTAGAAAAAATATTTCCTGGGCCCTAAAAACATACCTTGTGTTAAATTAATTTTTATAGTCTTGGGTAGATTTTTATATGTATTTTCATTTCATCAAAGTTCGTAAAATATCAACTTTTTACTTTTTCATTTCTGTAAAAATATTTCTTTTTAACGCTTGTCCCAGAAAGCGTCTAGGTGTATTTATATTGAAACTGATAACATAATACACCCTTGTCCCACATGCCGGGGCAAGTGCGTAGTATAAACATAAGTTTAAAACATACCCAAAAAATTAAAAATATGGATATCGGTTTAACAGTGCCAGTAGTCTCATAAAGTAGTCATTCGGCAGAATTATATTTATATCGGTAACCTTTTCTAGATTTAGTCAAACCAAAGAACCATTAATGAATGAATTAGTTACTCAATTGGCTAATGTAAACCATACAACAATGAGGAGGATGTAGACATATTTAATAAGCATTACTATCCGTCTGGTGAAACCCAGCAACAGGTATCACCTGACGAGGCAGTAGCTGATTGGAAAAGAGAAAATGTTTATCATCCAGAAGATTCGGTATAAATTGATTTATGTCAACAAACTTATCTAGAATTAGATAATCAAAAACAAGCATGAAATGCCGTTCACCAATTGGTCAAGTAGGTATAAACGATGCACTGGAAATGGTGAATGTGGGTAAAACTGATAAGCAGACCTAATACTTTCAGTGAAACTCAGCAACAAGTATCACCTCTGAAGGCAACAGTTAAAATATTCCATCAGTCCTTGAAAGGTAGGTATAATGTTGTATGTTTCGAATGTGCAGTAGACCACTGGTTTTGTCCTTGTGGGACTCTTAAACTATTGTACTTTTTCCTTTAATTTCCTGCTTTCTGAATGGTTCCATACAGTTGATTGGACAGTTACAATATGCACTTAGCATTGAAAATTTTGGAGATTTTAATACAAAAAAAATGTTTATTTTCATTTAAGTGGCATTTTAAACAGATAAAATAGGTACACTTTATCCCCTATATTTTTATTTGTTTGCAAAATGAGTTAAAACAGACGCGAAGTTCTTTGTATCACGACGAAATAGCATCCAAAGTTTTTTTCTGTAAAAAATCAATTTGAGCTAAAAATACCACAGCATGTCAGGAAACCATTGAAAAATAATATGGTTGGATTCTACGAGTATTCTGTACCCCAAAGAAGCATTTAAAGGCCCGAAGGGTGTTATGTTTCATCTCCTAGGTATAGGTATTTTGAAAGTCGTTGACATATACTTTGCTTCAGTTTTACGAAGATTTGGTCCAAGAGTTTCTTGGCATAGGTACCTAAATTTAACAGTGGAGAGCAGAAAATTTGCTGATGTAGATGTTCGGGGATTGAACGAGATAATTATAGTGAAAATGATGGATAACAAAATGAACAAACTACGCACTTCAATAAATTTTATACTGAATTTCATGGCCTGTATACCCAGCACAGGTCCTGGGAAATGTAATAATGCAGTTCCTTCAATGAATATCTCGTTGAAAGGAGATCCAGATATAATAGTTAAGGGGTCGCAATAGTAAATTATTGCTGTATTTTCTATGATGCCAGACGGTATGATTATTAATGTATCGAACACGAGGAACAAGAGTATGGATATAAGAAAGTTGCATCTGCAGAGGGAGTTCGTTTAAAGTCATTAAATTACAAGTTGCTATTGACATAATTTCTACGAAGCGGTTTTTCTTTTATTGGCTTTTTCCATCATAAGGAATGTTAAAACATCACTGCCAGACGCATTCGATAGTGGCAGGTGGGTACCAGACGGCCCCAAACATGTAGAAATGGGTGGGTCATGTGACATATTTTCTATAAACTGACTTTTCTTTTACTAACTTTTTGCTTCTTAAGGAATGCCAAAGGGGTGAATGAAGAGGAGGATATTCTTCACGCGGTGGAGCAAAATCCCCCCATTAGAACTAGACGGTTATCCATTCAACTTCGTGTACCCCATTCAAGAGTATGGAGAACTTTCAAAAGTAACCTGCTGTATCCATTAGTATCAGTTAATTTAGCACCTGGAACAGCAGGATTTTCCCCAAAGACTTGAGTTTTGCCGCTGGTTAAACTCTAACCGCCGAGTGCAATATTGTAATTGTGTTTAATAAAGTTTGTTATTGTTTGTCAAATTAAATGAAATGTAAAAATTTAAAAAAAACAGAAAAATCTAAAATTTCCCATAACTCGCTTATTTTTGAGAATCGGACCCGTGTTCATAGGAACTTTTTTGCTTAAAATGACCTCTAGAATACACCCCTTAAGTGACGAAAAAGCGTCGTGATACACCCTGTATAAACCATAACGATGAACGCCGCAACCTCTGTATTATAAATAGAATAAAACAGTTGACCAGATTTAGGTCAAGAACAAATATACCGTAAAATTAAGTGATACCTATGCAAAAATAATCCTGTTAATCAATTCGAATGTATCACGGTATATATTACCAAAACGTTTAGCATTAGCGAATGGTTCGTTGTAAGAGTTACATCCTTAAAATGTCGTCTCAGGGTCCCAGCAACGTTAGTCATAATATGTACCATGATACATACTGCCAAAATATTTATCATTGGCGAATGCTACTTTGTGAGGCTTACACCCTTGAAATTTTGACTTTGCTACTTTTTCTCTCCATACTTTATCACATTTAGCAACCACGCTACTTTTCTTTCTTATCACCATAACTCTATAGTCTATACCATCAAAGCAACAATGCGCATTCTCGGCACCCTTATGTGCAACATCTACTTATCTGCCATGTAATAAAGGTCGCAACCTTTCATTAATCAACGTACATATCTCCTTAGTGTGCCGCAGCCTGACTATAACTTCGTCTTTTGTAGCTGCAGCTATTTTCAAAACTTCTCTGTCGCAGCATTCCCAGCAGCAAAGGCTCTCGACTACATCATTCAGTGAACAACCTACACAGATTTTCATTGAATAGCGTACGTTTTACAAACTGCAGCTCTTAACAAATAATATCAAACGTAAGTACATAATATGGTCAGTAATACAAAAGCGAACGCGTAAATAGGTCAGGTACAAAGACCATTTCAAGCCAACAGCCAAATAAGTCTTGATTACTAATTCATACAAAAATAACATAAAACAACATAAACTTATAACTTATAAGGGCTTACAAAGGACAGTACCAACTATATAATAACCGACTACATACAGGATAAATTTAGCAAACTTTTGTTTTTATGTTTCTCTGAAACATGGACGAGAGATGACAATATAAATAGTGTTTATTTTCCGGGATACGCATTGGGAGCGAGTTTCTCTAGATCTACAGCTAAATGTGGTGGTGTGGGCATATGGCATAAGGATGGTTTAAAGGTTGCTGATCTGAAGTTAAATAAATATTGCTTAGAGAAGCATTTTGAAACATGTGGAGTCTCTTGGAAAATCAGTTCTACTGCAACAATCCTGGTACTAGTGTTCTACAGGTGGCCTGTGGAGGGTGACGTCAACATTTTTTGTGAGAGAGCTGAACGAGTACTGGATACAATTTATGATCCTAGGTTTTCTATGTTTTTGTGTGGCGACTTCAATGCAGACCCAGGTAGAGACAGAATTACTTATGATAAATTGATAAATATTTTTTCAACTTATAATTTAAATAATATTAACATGGAAGCTACAAGAGGGGATTATTATACATATACTTGACCATATATACACAAATTTTGAACAAGTTGAACAGAGCAATTTTACTTTCAGTTAATTTTACAAATGTGGAAGAAGTGGTGCGGTACACTCATAGACGTTTTTTCAGGGAGAGTAGTGTGTTACTTTTTTTTGCAGCAACTGAGTCTGGAAGACTGGAACCCAGTTTATGAAAGAGACAATGTTGAGGAGGCTTTTGATTGTTTTTATGAATCTTTTCTTTATTATTTTAACTTGTATTTTCCAATAAGAAAAGTATTGTTAAAGAATTGTAACAAAAAATGGGTAAATAATGATGTTAAACTTTCAAGCAATAGATTGAAGGATTTGGCACGGTTAAAAAGAGCATATCCGGATTTGTTGGATCTTTATAAATCAGAGAGAAAATCACATTTTAAATTGATTGATGATACAAAGAAAAGTTTTTATCAGGGAATAATCAATGATTCAGATAATCCAGGTAAAACATCTTGGCAAGTTATTAACATGTTATCAAACAAAAAAGTGAAACGTAGAAACATTGTGGTTGAAAATGAAAATATTACTGTTGAAGATCCTCTTTTGGTAGCAGATCTATTTAATAATTTTTTTAAAGAAGCACCTCTGGAGGTAATTAAGCAGATTCCACGCGCAGACAAGAAAGATTATTTACACAAGAATATTATAAATAATGATACAATGTTTTTGACTGCTTTTTCAGAAACTGAATTGTTGGGTATTTTAAAAACTAAATTAAAAAACAAATATTCTGCAGGTCCGGATGATGTTCCGCCTTTTTTAATAAAAAGATCGATCCCGGTAATAATAAAACCTTTGCTTTTTATTGTAAATTTGTCACTTGAAAGGGATCATTTCCCTAGAACAATAAAAAATTCAAGTGTATTACCACTTCATAAAAAGGGCGACACTCAAAGTATATGCAATTATAGACCAGTGACAGTATCATCCGGTTTCTCAAAAATATTTGAATACTGTTTTTTGGATAGATTACAATCCTTCTTAAAGAAATTTAATATCTTGACGTCTAACCAACATGGGTTTCAAGCAGGTAAATCGACAAATACAGCAATTCATTCTCTTTATGATTGCATAATAAAATATATCGATGCAGGAGAGAGCCCCGTTGGGATCTTCTGTGATCTTAGCAGGGCTTTTGTCTGTGTCGACCATGCAAGATTATTGGAGAAACTGGAGAGATATGGAATTAGGGGGGTATCTAATGATTGGATATGTTCTTTTATAACCAGGCGTTCTCAATATGTAACAGTGAAAAATGAGTACAAGGGAGTAGTTCAAGTAGTCAGCTCGGGCAGTGTGGCTATTGATGTTGGTGTCCCTCAGGGCTTAGTATTGGGGCCAGTACTGCTTTTACTCTATGTGAATGACATGGATAGCCAACTTGGTGGAGATGTGTCATGTACAATTTATGCAGATGACACATCTCTAATAATATCTGGTAAGAGCAGTGATGAGGTTCAGGAAAGGTGTAACAAATGTCTTGGGGAGTTGATGAGTTGGTTTTGTGATAACTCATTGTACTTTAATGTGAATAAGACTGAATATTTAAGATTTCATACTTACCAGACTAGGAGGGACCTAACTGTGAATCTCAATGTGCATAACGGAGATTTGGGTAGGACTACCCTTGTTAAGTTCTTGGGTATTTACATCGACGAGACTCTGAGTTGGAGAGATCATTGTAGTAAACTTATTAGTCAGCTGAATTCTATTTGCTGGTTGTTACGTGGTCTAAAGAGTGTGTTGACAATAGCACAGATGATCAACTTGTATCATGCTTTGGTTGGTTCAAGACTTTCATACGGTTTAAGTTTTTGGGGTGCCTCTTCAAATGTCAATGATGTATTTATATGTCAAAAAAGGATTGTTAGGTGCATGGCGGGTCTGTCCAGCTTGGATTCTTGTAGAGTATTTTAAGTGTTACAGAATTTTAACTGTTACAGGAACATTTATATACCAACTTTGTATTTATGTACACAGCAGTAGAGATAAGTACACTACAAACAGCGAGGTACATAATTATAGTACTAGGCAAAGTGAAGATCTGAGAGTGCCATTTTGTAGGTTGGATTTGGGGAGGAATTCACCACAATGTTTAGGGGTACGCTTATATAACAGATTACCTAAACAAATAAGTAGCATTGGAAATGTTAATAAATTTAAGATAGCTCTTAAGGATTATCTAATTAATAGATGTATATATTATAATTTGGATGAGAACTGCGCTTGACAATTTTGACAATTTCCTATACACCTTCAATAACTGTAATGTTTGTTTGTTATTGTATATTTTGTGTCTTTGGAAATAAATTCAATTCAATTCAATTCTATAACTTCAAAACTAAACTTCACTCGTCGAGTACCCCTTCAAACAGCTTCAGACAGTCCGCTGCCATAATTGTCAAAGAATTCTTATATTGCTCCCGTAGATCTTGCACCTGGTACCAATCATTCTTTAACACTTTGGTAGCTACAAAGGGTCCTTTATACTTGGCTCTTAGTTTGCGGCTGCTTTCACTTGCGTTAATGCGGGTGACTTGAATTATCACAGTGTCACATTCACATTTTTTTATAGCGTTCGCATACATGTACGTATGTACTATAAACGCCAAAATTGGTATTCCACTTTACGGTTCAATTCCGCTTAAAATGCCATAACCAATTATTGCATTCTGAGGTAAAAAAACCTTAGTAACTGTTCGCCAATTAATGTTTTGAAGGCGGATCTAAACGATTTTATTTGAATGACAACAAATGTGCTAGCCTTGCACTAGTAAACAAAGGGCAGCAAAAAAACACAGTTGGCGAATTTTTAGCTTTTAGGAAGAAGTTCAAATAAATTAGTCCGGTATTATTTATTATTTTTCTCTGACCGTTAACTTCAGCTCAATGTTTATAATTTTAAATGTTAAGTATTACAATAATTTCTTATTATTTATATGAAATAATAGACTCTTAATACTTACTTATACTCGTGTGAAAAAAATTGGTTAAGCCGAATATAATTAACGTCATTTTAAAATCTGTATTGATTTAAAGATTAGTTCTCCTTATTATAACTGAAAAGCCCATTTCATTAAAATTCAACTCATTAATTACACACTCGACCTTACACTTCTTCACCGAACCTTTCCATTTTGATATCTTACGCATCATCCTAATTTCAGACCCCTTGTTCCATCGCAGGCATAGGTATTTCCTATCCTGGTTAGTGCAGTCTTAATTTTATTCCCTGTGATCTAAGTTACAAACCTCCATCACACTTCCTTTATCATTGCTAATTTTAAATGCATCACAAATTCAAAGTATCGAGATTGGATAACGAAAAATCACATAGTCTATGAGGGGGCCGGGCTGACGAAAACATAGCAACGTCCGGCATAAACGATTCGCGTCGCAAACTGGAACACCGCTTTTGGCATTTATAGTACATACCTACCTAAGAAGCACTGTAGCAAAAAGGTACATACATATATGTATTTAGTAATTTAATTTAGGATTTTCTCGGTTTCTTTAATAATTATAAGTTATTTTGTTCGGGTTTAACAGCAATAAGGCTTGAAAAAGTAAAATAAATAATTTCTTCTCAACAAAATTCTAAATTCAAAAAATCAATGTTTTGTAATTTCTTGCTAGTTTTAATTTCATCTCGCTTTAGTAAGTTGAACCCATTTATTAATCAAGTATCATTATTATATATCATTGTAGATTTCCTGCAGAAGGGACAAACTATTCCGAAAGCTCGAAATGAATAAAGAGTTTACTTTTTCAAGCCTTATTGCTTTTAAACCCGAACAAAATAACTTCTTATAATTATTATATGTACAGAGTCGGGAACCGGATGTTTTTGGAACACATAGTGCGGTACTTAGTGCGGTTAGAGGATGGCAAATGCGATGTTACTACCTTTGTAATGTTGTGCCATTTTAGTAACAATGGAGCAGTGGACAGTAGAGCATCGAATGTTTGCATACGACACGTTTATCCGAAATGGCGAGTCAGTGATCTACACAGCAGCTTTTTCGCCGTCAATAATTTGAGAACAACTGACAGCATAATGAAGAAAAATGTCGCAAGGACCACAACGTACTGTAAGAACCCCTGAAAACATCGAGCGAGTGAGAGAGGCGCTCATCAGAAGTCCTTCACGGTCTGCCCGAAAACATGCCATTGAGTTGAACATGAATTGGGAATCCACGTTGTAGACCTTGTGACTTTTTCTTCATTATGCTGCCAGTTGTTCTCGAAAAAGCCGCTGTGTAGTTATCAGTGACTCACCATTTCGGATAAACGTGTCATATGCAAACATTCGATGCTCTACTGTCCACTGCTCCATTGTTACTAAAATGGCAGAACATTACAAAGGTAGTAACATCGCACTTGCCCTCCTCTAACCGCGCTAAGCTCCGTACTATGCGTTCCAAAAATATCCAATTCCCGACTGTCACCCTGTATTTACACATACAAATAAAAATTATTTATGTCATATACGTAGAGCGCCAATAACAAGATAAATGTGCGAGAGCCGGAACATAATCCCGCTTCTTTTAAGATAATTCCTTTAATTATGATCGATTTTGAAAATTTTGATATCAGTTTGACCCGGAAGGACCAAGCGCATAAAATACAGAATGTAATTTTTGATATCTGCGGTCGTCTCAGAGATATTAAGAGTTAAACGAAAAATGTCAATTTGATAATTCCATGTTTTGAGCAAATCGCACTTTTATGCGGGGCATGTCCATAAGAGCCCGGGCTTTGTTCTGTTACGCATTTATTTAAATTTTGTTGGAGGATTTTGAAAGGCTAAATAAGATGATATAAAATTCTCATTGGACCATTTTTTTCATAAAATGCCCTGCATAATCCAAAGGCACGACTCACGATTCTTCTTACCCTAGGTGTGTACTGTTACTGGCTAGGTCGTCATTTCTAAGCACATTTTAGTGGTTCGGGCACCCTACCAATATGGAAACCTTATTACATCTGAAATTAAACTCATTAAACGGCGTAAAGAACATGGAACAGTGCCAGAATTAAAAGATTCTCATTTTGTATTGAAACATGCCATTCCCTGGGAATCATTCATCGTAGAAGAACAGGATCTGAAAACAGAAACTTTATTACTGGTGGAAAATCTAAATAAATCCAACACGTTTCAAATTAATGCAAAGTAGTGTGACACGGATACATTTTAATGATTGTTGGAACACGTGACAAAGACTGAGTTCTTCATCCATTTGCTACAGGGAAAAAGAGCTGAAGACCATTTATACTGCCCTAAGTAAAAACACAGAATCTCAAAAAAAAATAAAATTGAGCCAACGTTAGTATTGGACCGAACAGAAGTTAAACCAGACCTTTTTATAGCAAAAACACTGTATTTTAATGTTTTTTCGTACTTTACTTGGGAAATAAATTCCCTGTATGAGCAATTTTGTAGTGCGATTCTTAGTACAGTACAACCTCGATTATTCGTGCACGGTTTATTCGGGGTGCGGATTATCCGTGCGCTTTATAAATTCAATTATTCGTAACGGCGATTGGAAAAGTTCGTAAATACGTCACAACAATCTGGAACAATTCTCAGTTGTTATTTTGTTTAGACTTTATTTTTCTGTTACAAACACTATAATAAGAATAATATAAGTATATGTATGTATGTACATATGTATGCACATTATGTACGTTTTTTTATAAGAAATAGACATTTCAATTGTTCATGCATTGCAATTATCCGTGCATACTTCTCCCTTATGAAGCACGGATAATCGAGGTTATACTGTCTAAACAGGTTATACTGGATAAACACCGCAAATACTCAAAACTTACTAAAAACTACGCATGTGCACAGCACAAGCACATGCGTGGTTTTTACTAAGCAAAATTGAAATACGCGGTTTATGCTTAGGAATCGCAATACTTGGGTGATGTTTACGCGGTTTCTTCTAAGTAATGCTGGCGCTCATTTAACCGACAGAATGATAGTCCGAATTTGTAAAGAAGTGCATCGCTGTGTATGTGTTATTGAAGGTAACTTTCTTTTTATTTAAGTATGCGATTTTTGAATAACATATTTTAATTATTATACTAGATGGGATCAAAACGTGCTAGACTAATGGTTGGTTTATCAAAAATTCCTATTTGGACGGAAGACAATGTGGAAATAGGCACGTTGCAAGCAAATCGTAGTTTCAATGAAGATAGTTTTCAAATTGAGGAGCTATGCAATAGGGTGGGTCGAAAAAATCATTTTTTAGAGTACTGAATTCTAATTGTGCGCAAAAGTTGCGTATTTGCATGCTAATTAGTGAAAAAATAATTTAAAAAATCGTACGTTGGATCTTCAGTTCGCGCAGGGGGCCTAAAGTTTGGAAAAATGAGGAAAAACATCAAATTTTACGTTTATGCTGAAAATTTACGGGTAAACTTTTTTGGCTTCTAATAGCATCTAAGAACTAGCTTCACGCATCTTTCCACAGCTTGGGTGTGGCATGGAAAATTTATAAAATGAAAATCACGCAGCGTTTTCTCTTTTAGAAACGAAGAAATAGTTTCGGCTGTTATGCTTTCCAATATTGAAGGTGGCAACAGCTTACATTTGGTCTAGTCTATCAACTCAGTGTAGTCCGTGGCATCAAAATTTATTAGAGTCATAAAAGTCCTAACAGACTTCCCTTTGGGAATTTCAGATTTTGCCTTTAGTCTGGTTTGCCATTAAAAGATATCAGTCAGTGAAATATGGTCCGAAACATATCTTTAAGGTTGTTCAAACAACGAGACATTTGCCAAATGACATTAAAGGAATCATCGATCCTGTAATTCAGAGAAACGCCTTTTTCTGTCACCAGAGAACATGTTGTTGGCTATGATAGTCGATGAGAGACAGCACATACGAGAGTTGGGTTACAGGAGAGTACTAAAGGCAAAAACTGAAATTCCCAAAGGGAAGTCTGTTAGAACTTTTAGGACTCTTTTAATAAATTTTGATGCTGATGCTGATAGACTGGACCAAATGTAAGCAGTCACCACTTCCAATATTGGAAAGCATAACAGCCGAAACCATTTCTTCGTTTCTAAAAGAAAAAACTGCGTGATTTTCATTTTATAAATTTTCTATGCCACACCCAAGCGTGGAAAGACGCGTGAAGCTTGTCACGGAGTCTGCAGAAAAAGTTTGCAGAGAAGAAAACAGAGATGGCTACATTAGAACAACATTGCTCTCAAGATCGGCAATGCCAAAATTTAATCAAAAATCTGATTTTAAGGTAACATCATTTGCTAAATCAATCTAATTTACCACACTCTAATTGGTTGGATGGTTGGGAAGGGTGTGGGTGGAACTCGAATTGCAGCCACCTCCTCGTGGCGAGTTCTGGGTTATTTCATACAAAAATGTGAAATGGGCGAAAAGCTGCAAAGTAAAATAATAATATATAATTAAAAATAAAACAGTGGCTGTATTTGTAAGATGATAGAAACCCTAATTTCAGCCTAATTTTAGGCATTTTGCGCGAACTCAAAAAGGAGCGCATGGTTTTTAAATAGAATTTTTCTGTCATCAGACAACTAAAACGAAGTTCTTAGATGCTATTAGAAACCAAAAAAGTTTACCCGTATATTTTCAGCATAAATGTAAAATTTGATGTTTTTCCTCATTTTTCCAAACTTTAGGCCCTTTGCGCGAACTGAAGATCCAACGTACGATTTTTTAAATTATTTTTTCACTAATTAGCATGCAAATTCGCAACTTTTGCGCACTATTAGAATTCGATACTCGAAAAAATGATTTTTTTCGACCCACCCTACTATGCAATATTAATAACGCAATTCAGGAATTGTTAGATCATAATTCAGAATCTGAAACAACTGATGGTTGCTTCCATAAAGTTGATGTAGAAAGGAATGGATTTAGCTTAAAACCAAATGACGAAGGACAAGTTCAACTCACCTATCCTAAAATTGATTTAAATTTGAACTTAGAAACGCACGAACTTGCGATCAACTGTCAAAACACAGAGAGATATTTCAAGGTAATATCCAAATACTAATTTCCATTTATTGTAATGTTAACTCACATTTTCCGTTTTATTGCATTTAGAAGTACTAAATGTTACAATTCCCATTGGAAATGAGGAAGTGTCGATTTTTGAAGCCCAAATTCAATCTGAAAATCATGAAAACCAAAAACAAGATGTGGTCTGCGAAGAAAATAATTCAGGAGAGGATTTGATGAAGGTGATCATTTGTCATACACAAAAAACATGTACCTTACTGGAAACGTAAATTAATCTTATACCAAAGACATGGAGAGGGGACTTACCTATTTACATATTTACGACAGTCTAAGCGTTTGTTGGTGGAAAAGACAAAACAAAGCAGCCGATCAGTTGTGTAGTAAACAGGTGGCGCCGCGGAAACAGAATATCGCAGAACGTTCGCCTGGTCAGTTGCGTGAATATAATAACAAACAACGCTCCCCTCGACCCGCTGGCCAACGACCTGGTAGGCTTCACAACGCCAGGTCCCATTCTAGAAGTCTTTGTCTTATACAACATTTTGTTGGGGATATAAACCCATGCATCTTATTCATTATAAATAATGTGTAATATGTATTTTACAATTTTTATTATAGGTCATGAATCATATGCCAAAAAGGGAACTTTGGCTAAGAGAAAGAGAGCTAAAATGCCATTAAAATTAAGAAGAGAAAAGAAACGTGAAGAAACTAAGAAGATCCATGACGTCCTACCTCCTTGCAATGCTACAATGTGTAAGAAAAAGTGTGCAAAGAAAACTAGAAACGAAAGAAGGGTAGAAACTGATAAAATGAGGTATACAAGAAAGTTGTAAAATCCAAAAATATCCAAAATACAAACCTAGGTCATGGGTTTTGCGAGAGTTTCAAATTATATAATTGGTTGGAAGCTAGAGTTAAACCAGTTAGTTCAGAGATGGTGGCCTCCATGTGAAGACGTTGAAATCAGAGAGCCAGTCCAAAACCAGCAGTCTTCGGGCTTAAAGTCACAGCCGCAAGCTGAGGTGCCACCTAATTCAAGCCAGTATCGCTCATTCCGAGTCCGATAGAAGAACTGGACCAGATATCACATTTACAATACCAAGGTGTTCAAGTTCTAATTTCTTTTGGAGGTGTTCCAACTAACTCTTTACAGAACTACCCACGGAAAAGAGCCAAACAAGCCTCGTCACGTCCACATCTCCATTCTAAATCCACTTTGTACCTTTTTTCTTTATTTGTGTCACGAGCAATTCTGTAATTAATTCTTCATACTGACATTCTGTATGCCCTTTTCCCCACGCTTCATTCCTCTTGTTCATTTGCCTGGTATTATAACAGATTCATTTGTCCACTGCCTTTTTGTCATTTTATTATTCCTTTTACTTTACATTGCTTTTTCCTTCAATCCTTCCCTAACCTAATTCCAACTACACCCCCTGTCGTTTATAAATGACTTTTGGTATTCAATCCTCACTTCCTTCGCCAAGTGATTTGCCATTTCCTTTCCTTCAGCTTTGAAAACTGGGCACCTGAAAATATTAAGGGTGGGATACGCAACGGCAGGACAGGAGATCGGTAGTACATGAGTGTAAGACAGAAATAGACATAGCGTTAGCAACCGCTTGGTACAGTCAGTCCAGCAGATAATTGAAATAACGAAATTAGGCAAATATAGTCTTAAAATAAAGCTAAAAGATCGGTGAATATGCTCACATATTTTATTTGGCTGTCAACTAAAATCCGAATGTACAATTTGTGTGTGAATAATGTTAAGATTTCCGTTAAAATTTGCCAGATTTCAACTTCGTTTATTTTAACAATAGTGTAAATATGGCAAATAAAAAAGTTATAAGCGTATTCTACCAACCCTCATATTTCTTTTAAACCATAATTCATGTCTATAAGTAATACAGTTTTTGAGCTGGACTGTCTGTGTTAACGCCGTCTCAGAAGCGAGGAGAACGTTTCTCGGGTATTCGAATATCCCAGCCTTAAACAATTTACTGTTAATGAATTTAAATTTTGAAATTCCATTTCATCAATAGGGAGTTTTCTGAGTGAATGAGTACATCACACATAATAAATGTCAAAATCTATTAAAAAAAGTATTAAAAGAAATAAACAAAGCAGTATTAAACTGCAGGAGGAAGAGGTAGCTATAAAACCATGTCATATTGGACACTAAGAAGGAGATGTATTCAACTTTTGGAAACTACATCGCAAATGGAATGTACATGTTTCGGCAATACTTATTTATTTATTTATTTATTTACTAGTGCTTATTATGTACAATGTAACAACCATGCGAGCCTTCGGTTCATTATTACGGAATAACGTTACAATTTAGAAAGTCCGAAACGATGAATCCGAAAATTATGTGTCACTTTAAATGTAAAAACTTTAAAACTCTTCAAATTCAAAAATTATATTTTTCTTGAAATATTTCGCCCCCATCCAAACTGATGAGTTTTTTCTTCAACAATCCCCTCCTTAATATTCATTCAAATATTTTTTCTAAAGTATTTCAATTATCCTATATAAAGATTGCTGTGAAGATACAAACAATGTATTTGAACCAATCTGTGTTCAATAGTTCAATGTGTTTAATTAATTTAGTACACACATTAACTTCATGTTCAGGCAAAGTGGAAGGTCTGTTTAACCAAACTTTGTCCTTTTTGTATGACTATGCAATAAATAAATTTACTTACGAGGTGAGCGCCAAAATTTCCCGACCAGACATAGATGCAGCTCTAGTATAACAATAAAACTTCGACTTCTTTTAAATACATATCTTAGTAGGCTGCGGAAAAAAATTGAGGTCTTGAAGGGGGCAGCAGCTCTTTCAGTAATCATAGTGGCAGAGATCGTGAGGGTCGGTATGGCACTGTGATACACACTACTGCGATGTGGAAGGCAACGGGAAACCACCACATTATTTTATCCCTAGTACAGCGTACTTTAATTTATGATGATGGCACCTTCTGGAGTAAAATATTCCGGAGGTAAAATAGTCCCACAGTCGGATCTCCGGGCGGGGACTGCTTCGGGGGGAGTCATCAGAAATGATAAGTGTAACATCTCACGAGTCGGAGCGTGGAATGTTAGAAGCATGAAACAAGTAGGGAAGTTAGAGAATTTGAAAATTGAGATGGATAGGTTAGCATTAGACGTAGTAGGTATCAGTGAAGTGCGATGGCCAGAAGCTGGAGACTTCTGGAGCGGAGATTTTAGAGTAATACACACAGGATCTGTAGGAGGAAATTCGGGAGTAGGAATTGTTATGCGGAAAAAAGTAGGACAGAGTGTAGAAAATTTCTTACAGCAAAGTGACAGGGTAGTTATGGTTAGGTTAGATTCGAAACCTGTAAAAACAGTAATAATACAGGTATATATGCCCACTTCTAACTACAGTGATGAGGCCGTAGAGGCAGTTTATAGTGATATTGAATATGTGCTAGATTTTGTGAGAGGGCACGAAAATTTAATAATTACAGGAGATTTCAATGCAGTCGTAGGCACAGGGCGAGAGGGCGGAATAGTTGGCCCCTTTGGATTAGGCAATAGGAACGATAGGGGAGTTGGACTGATAGAGTTCTGCGATAAACATAACTTAACAGTCGCGAACACTCTATTTCACCATCATGTTAGGAGATGCTATACGTGGAAGATGCCAGGAGACTTAGGGAGATATCAAATAGATTACATTCTCGTTAGGCAAAGATTTAGAAATCAAGTTAGGGATTGTAGAAGTTATCCAGGAGCAGATATACATAGTGATCACAACATAGTCGTTATGAAAGCCAATCTTAAATTTAAGATTTTGAAAAAAAGAAGCGGAAGAAGGTATCTTGACCCAGAGAAACTAAAAGATGATGATATGCGCAATAAGTTCGAGAAAAAGACAAACGAAGCACTAAAGGGCACGGGTGGAAATATTGTTAGGGACATAGAGGCAGAATGGAATTGCATTAAAAATAGTTTAGTTTCCTCAGCTAGGGATATTTTGGGTCATAAACAGAATGAAAGTAGGAAACCCTGGATAACAAAACATATTGTGAGTCTAATAGAGGAAAGGCGAAAATATAAAAATAGGTTAGATGAAACAGGGAAACAAAGATATAAGGCGATCAAGTGGGAAATTATTCGGAAATGTAGGAAAGCGAAAGAGCAATGGATCGATAATAAATGCAAAGAAGTGGAAGATAAATTCGAAGTAGGAAAGACTGATGAAGCATATAAAATAATTAGGAGAAATTTTAGAGAAATTGGATCTAGTACCAAAAACATTAGAAATGAGGCAGGAGATATCCTAATCGGAAGTGGGGAGAAGGCAGATAGGTGGAAAGAATATTTAGGAAACTTATATGCGGGACAGGAAGTGCAAGATATATTAGAAAGCGAAAGCAGTGTAGAGGGGGATAACCTAGGGAGTCCTATAATGAGAGAAGAGTTTGAGATAGCACTAAAAAGTTTAAGGAATAATAAAGCACCAGGTATAGATGGCTTGCAGGCAGAAATCTTAAAGTGCGCAGGTCAAGAGGTAATAGATCGTTTATTTAAATTAGTTAGTCGCATATACCTGACAGGCGAGATTCCAGAAGATTACAAACGGAACATCATAGTAGCTTTGCCAAAAAGAAAAGGCGCGGATAGATGCGAAAATTTTAGAACTATCAGTTTAACTTCCCATGCGTCAAAAATTTTAACTAGAATTGTGCAAAGAAGGATGGAGAAAAAGGCGGAAGAAATATTAGGAGAAGATCAGTTCGGATTTAGACGAAATAGAGGAACGCGCGAGGCCATTCTAGCTTTACGAGTAATTATAGAAAAAACGATAGAAAAGAGAAAGAGCGTCTATATAGGATTTGTAGATTTAGAAAAAGCCTTCGACAACGTAAAATGGGGGAAGATGTTCGAAGTGCTGAGAAAGGTAGGGATGAAATACAGGGACCGAAGAATAATACATAATCTCTACAAAGAGCAAAAGGCAGTTATAGAATGTGAGCAGGAACAAAGGGAAGTAGATATCCGGAAGGGAGTGAGACAGGGATGTGCATTGTCACCTCTAGTTTTCAACTTATATATCGAAGATGCGATTAATATTGTTAAGGAAAGAACAGCCTCAGGGATCAATGTACAGGGCCAAACTATTAACATGCTCAGATTTGCGGATGATATAGCAGTGTTAGCATCTAGCAAAGAAGAATTAGGAGCGGCTTTGAATGAAATGGAAGCAGTTTTGACACAGGGCTTCGGCATGAAAATCAATAAAAAGAAAACTAAAATTTTGGTATGTAGGGGATGTGAAAATAGAACTAAAATGGAAATACAAATTGGAAATGAGAAGATAGAGGAGGTCGCGGATTTCTGCTACTTAGGAAGTAAAATAACTCAAGACGGTAGGAGCACTAAAGATATAAAACAAAGAATGGCGCAGGGCCGAGTTGCGTTTAACAAAAAGAAACAACTGTTATGCTCGAGAACGGTTAATATAGAGACTAGGAAGAGACTCTTAACGTCATATGTATGGAGTACGGCATTATACGGGTGCGAAACTTGGACAATAGGAGAAGCGGATAGAAAAAGAGTAGAAGCGTTTGAAATGTGGTGCTACAGACGCATGATGAAGATACCGTGGATAGATAAGGTTAGCAATAGGGAAGTATTAGAAAGAGTTGGGGAAAAGCGAAAGGTATGGAAAACAATAAAGAGTAGGAGAGATAGGATGGTAGGACACCTTCTAAGACACGAAGGAATAGTTCGTGACATACTAGAGTCAGAGATAGGAATAAAAAGAGGTAGGGGTAGGCCTAGATTAGACTACTGCTCTCAAATAGTTAGGGATGTAGGATGTTCTACTTTTAGGGAAATGCGTAGGTTAGCTCAGGATAGAAAAGAATGGAGGTACGCGTCCAACCAGTCTTCGGACTGAGAACCTTATGATGATGATGCGTCAAATAGTTTTTTATTGACAGATTTTGAACAAGACATGTCCAAGAAAATGTCGCACAGAGTGGTCATAAAGTTTTTGACAAAAGAAGGGTTAGCACCTAAAATTATTAAAGAAAGGCTGGATGGTGTGTGCGGCCAGAGTTCCCCTTCGTATTCTGTAGTGAAAGAATGGGCAAAATGTTTTCGCATGGGGCAGGAATCCCTTGAAGATGATGCAAGAACTGGTCGATCAGTTGAGGTGATAACGGAAGACATTGTTGCCATTGTGGAAGGGGTGGTATTGAGAGATTGACGTTTAAAGGTCAAGGAAATCTCAGAAAAGACTAAACTTTCTGATACTAGTGTTCGTCGAATCCTGCATGATCATTTAGGTATGCATAAGGTCAGTGCAAGATGGGTTCCCAAAAATCTTTCGGCTATTCAAAAACAAAGCTGTGTCGAGTGTACGCGATCTTTTTGGAACTGTGTGGGCCCGAACCAAAGCCTGTGATAGAATAGAAACCATTGTTACAGGAGATGAAACTATGGTTCTGTATTATGATCCTCTATCGAAAAGGGAATCAATGGAGTGGCGCCGTAAGGGTGAGGCACCCCCAAGAAAATTCAGAGTCTGCCAGTCAACAAAATAGGTGATGGTCACGATCTTTTGGGATTGTGAAGGAATTCTTTTGATAGATTTTAAAGAAACTAACACCACCGTTAATGGAAAATATTACGCAGCATTATTAAATAAATTGCAGGACTGCATACGTGAAATACGTTGCGGAAAACTGACCAGAGGCGTGTGTCTTTTGCACGATAATGCACCTGTCCATACTGCTGGTGTTGCACAAGTGTGGGAGTGTGGAGTGTGGGTTCCAACAGATAGATCATCCTCCCTATAGTCCAGACATGGCCCCCAGTGACTACTATTTGTTTGAATATCTGAAAAAAGACCTTCGTGGGCGACGGCTTAACGACGAAGTTGAGTTAAAAGAAGCTGTTTTAGCGCATTTTGTAGGCAAACCAAAACAAAAGAATATTTTTTAAAGGAATTGAATTGTTAATAAAGAGATGTAATAAGGGTATTGAAGTTAAGGGGGACTATATTGAAAAATAATAAAAATATGTTACCCTACTTTGTCTTTTTCATATTCAGGACGGGAAATTTTGGCGTGCTTACTTACTTAAAATTGATACGGAGGTGCCACATGCAAATAGGCAAGCCGAATATATGTTGACACAGTAATATTTAATTTGTTAACTACTGAGATTCAAGTAACATCCAAAATTTTCATTGGAATGGCTTTGATTTCCTGCTACAACAAAATTCGTGATTGCCAAAATTAGATACTAAATCAACAGATGTAAATTTACACCGCCAAGAAAACATGCTTCCATTGCGAATGATGTAAATTTATGTTCCTGTTTAGGTTTTAACTGCTGGTGGTGTAAATATATTTTTGATGGTGAATGGTGAATAATAATTATTAATAATCAATTATCAATAATTATTTTCGAGCAATTTTCGTGAATTCGGCATCAGAATGGAGAGTTCTGCAAGTGTTACAACAGACGATGAACTATTACATAAATTTAAGTTAAAAACAAAACAATTAACGCGTGATGATAACAAATGTGTAATATGCAAAAAAGGTGAAAAACTGGAGGAATTTACTCTAAAAACTATGGAAACCATTAACAGGTCAATGAAAATGAGACTTGATGTGCAAACTTACAATAAAGACCTGAGGTGCTTAGTGATAAAATAAAAAATAAATAATTTGTTGTGAGTTAAGGTGGCACAGAAACTGTTACTCCTCGTTTACAAGCCTGAAAAACATTTCCACGGCAATGAAATTAAAAGCACAAAGTAGTCAATGTATAGATTAGATTTTAGATAATGGTTTTATTGTTTCCCATTTGGGATTACAACTCAATAAATAAACGAATAAATGAATGGAACAAACAAAATAATAAATAAATAAATAAACTCCTTTTCACAATTAACTTCCACCTATCTAATTCCCATTTAAGTATAATTAAACCTCCCTCTCCTTTCTTCCCCTCTGAATCACTTCCATCCACTTCTCCCCCCTTCCGCTTTCTTCCAGTATCATCCCCACCCCGACATGTTCCGTGTTCTCTCTCCACCAGCACCTCTCTAACACATGTTCCCATGTCTCCTCCTCCGCCCCGCACACCCTACACATTCTTCTGTCTTCACTTTCCCAATACCTCCCCCCTCTCATCTCATTTCCCAGTCTAAACCTTGCCACCCTTATTATCTTCTCCTCCCTTCCCCTACTTCGTAGATATCTCGGTAGTCCCGCTGCCCTTATTTCTTTATATTTGCTGTTGTATCTTGACTCTCTTATCTTCTCTTCTTTATCCTGCACTTGTATTTGTCTGTCTCTCTCCTCTATCTCCCTCACCATGTTCCACCCTGCTGTTCTCAAGTTCTCCACTTCTTCTGCTGCATATCCTCGCTCCTGATAAAATTTCTCTCGTCTCTCCTCCCATTTCGATTTTTCTCTTCCTCCCTTCCGTACCTCTTCCCAACACTGCCTGGCTAACTCATTGCCGCCCCCACCTCTTAACTTTTCCTCATATTTCATGGCTCTCTTTCCTGCCCTAGTTCTTAGTTTTTCTCTATTTGTTTCGTCTCTTACCATGTACCCTGGCGTTACCCAGTCTAAGCCCAGTGTCCACCTTATGTATTTTTCCTGGATCCCCTCTATCTTCTCTCTCTCTTCCCACCCCCAAATTTCCGCTCCATACATGGCTACGCTGCTCACTAAAGCGTCAAACAACTTTACTCTTCTTTTCCAGTCGCCCCCAAAATTTCTCTTCCCTATTCCCCATACCTGCTTCATCGCTATTGTTGCCTTTCTGGCTCTCTCTCTCACGTGCTTCTCTTGACCCCCATTCTTTTGTAAGATGAATCCTAGATATTTAAACTCCCCCACCTCCTTCAATTCTTCCCCCTTCCACTCCCACTTCTCTATGCGACTCCTCCCCCCTCCTTTCCTGAATCTCATAATTTTGGTCTTCTCTGTGTTCACTACTAACTCTTTCCTCTCCAAATATCTTTCCAATCTTCTAAGCATCTCCTTTAGTTCTTTCTCTTCCTTTGCCAAGAGGACTACATCATCTGCATATGCTAGTGTCCAATATTTCTTTCTCCCTATTATCACTCCTCCTGCCTGCCCCTTTCTCATTACTTCTTCTAAATCAGACAGGAAGATGTTAAACAAGTACGGGCTCAGGGGACACCCCTGTCTGACTCCTCTCTCCGTCCAAAATACTTCGCCTAGCCGTCCTCCAACCCTTACCCTGTTTCTTGTTCCACTATATATTTCCTGTATTCTTTCTCTCAAGTTCCTTGTTATATTCTTTCTTTCCAACATCTCAAATAATTTTTCTCTGTTAATCCTGTCAAACGCTGTCACTAGATCTATGAAGCATGCTATTATTTTCCCTCCCTTCTTCTTCGTTTCTCTTCCTATTACGTGGTTCAAGGTGTAAATATTTTCCATCGTACCTTTTGCCTTCCTGAATCCCGTTTGCCCTTCCGGTATTATATTCTTCTCCTCTAATTCTTCTTCTAACTTGTTTGCTAATACTGCTGCATATATTTTATATGCTGTTGGCATCAGTGTCACTCCTCTGTAATCTGCTGTTTCCCTCCCATCTCCTTTCTTTCTTATTGGCACTATCAGTCCCTCCCTCCATCTTTCTGGAAAACCTTTGCCTTCCCATATCCCACTGCATATCTTCCTTATCATTTCCAGTGTCTCCTCACCTCCATGTATCCATACTTCGTTTTGTAGATCGTCTACCCCTGCAGCTTTTCCCCCTTTTAATCTGTTTACCACTTCTCTGACTTCCTCCAGTTTGATCGTCTCCACTTGTGCCCTCGCTTGTGCCTCTCCATTTGTATCTTCATTCATGTCATTATTATAATTATCTCTCTCCCCCTCCGTTCCCCCAAGTACCTTCATAAAATGCCTCTTCCAATCATCCATTGTAATTCCTTCCTCTATCTCTCTTCCTTGTTTCTTCTCTCTATTTATTATATTCCATACTTCTTTTTCTGACTTCACATTTTCTATTTCCTGCAATAGCTTGATTCTTGCCTCCTCCTTTTTCCTTTCACATAAGTTCTTGTACGCCTTTTTTTCTATCCTGTACTCTTCCAGACTCATGTTTCCTCTTCTGCATCTCCTCATTGCTTTCCTTACTTCTCTCTTTCTATCTCCACACTCCCTGTCCCACCATTTATTTCCCCTTCCCTCTCCCCTTACACCCTTTTTGATCATTTTCCATCTTGCTGCTCCCTTTATTATCTGTTCCATCTCCTTCACCATCTCATCTGTTTTTCCTTCTCTGATTTCTTTCCCTTTGATGCTCTTTCTGTACTTCTCTATTCCTTCTCCTGACCAATCTATCATGGTTTTTTCCTCTTTCTCCCTTTTTCTTCTTTCCACCGTATTGCGTTCTTCTTTTAATTCTACAATTACGGGGCAATGGTCCGAGTCCACGCTATCTCCCACCCTCAGACTCTCTACCTTCTCCCAAGCATCCATATTCCCAATGACATAATCAATCACCGAAGTCCCTCTGCCTCCTACATACGTAAATTCTCCCTCCCTATCTCCCTCTTTCATCCCATTCATTATTCCCCAACCTTCCTCTTCCACTAATTCCAGCACCAACCTTCCGTCCTTGTTTATGTTCTTATCTTTAGATTTTCTTGTTGTTTCTTCCTCTCCTTCAACCGTTGCCATCATTCCTCCTACTTCTCCTGTTCTTGCGTTGAAATCGCCTCCAATCAATATGTTTTTCCCCACATCTTCCCCTCCTGTCATTTCTTTCAACACTCTTATCTTCTCCTGCATATCTTTATTCACATACACCGTTATGACCTTCCATACTTCCTTTCCCATTTTTAATTCTTTTGCCATTACACCCTCATATCTTGGCGTTTCCCTTTTTATCTCTTCTATTTCTTTTCTCACGCCCACCAAAATTCCTCCCATCGGCCTCCCCCTTTTCTCCTTCCTCTTCGCTGGTTGATATTCCCAAATATACTCTCTTGATAGTCTCTTCTTCAATGTCTCCCAATTTTTCTCATCCACCCATGTTTCCACCAATCCAACCACATCCCATTCCTCCAGTTCGGTCCAGAATTCTATGTCTTTGTTCTTCAAACCGGCTACGTTCCAAAAGGCCACCCTTATTTTTCCCTTCTCCCTCTCATCATCGTTCTTATTCATTTCCGTTCTCATTGCACATTTCGTCTCCCTTTGTCCATCCTCTCCCGTATCTGTCAGTTTTTTGCAGTCCCTAATTGAAGTTCATCCTTCTCTTCCAAACATCCATCACTCTCATTCCATGCCCAACTCTTTCCATTTATAAACAGCTTCTGGTAACCCACCTTCACTGTCTTATTCTGTTTTCTTTCTTCTTCTGCTCTGCCCCGGATCTTTATTTGTATATTCCTTTCTCTTTCAGTGAGGTCATCATTTATATACACTTTCTCGTTTGTAAGTTTCCTGAGTTTACTTTTGTTCCTCATTACTTCCATTTTTTCTTCAAAAGTATCCAGTTCCGCTACATACCTTTGCTCATTAATTCTTTGGGCTGTTCTAATTCGTACATCAACCTGCAAGGCATTTTTAATAAATTCTTCCACTCGTCCTCTCAACATTTCTCCATTAGCACCGTCCATCTTCTTTCCAGCAATGACTATTTTGTTCTTTCTGTGCTTTTTCTCGAGTTTGTCTATTTTGCTTTCTATATTCTCCAAGCGGTCAGTTTTTGTTTTCAATTTTGCTATTTCCAACTTCAAATTAACATTTTCTTCCGTCAAATCTCTCATCTCCGCCCTCAATTCATTCATCTCTTCCCTATACTCTTGCTGCCCTTTCTTTATTTCTTTGATATCCATCATCATGTCACGTATCATATCTTTAAGCTCCTCCATACTCTCCAATTTTTCACTTACATAAGCTGTCTTCACAGGAGAATGCAAGATCTTCTTACTTTTCTTAAACACTTTACAGTCTTTATTCTCTTGCCTTTTCCTTTTCCCTTCGTCTGATGTGCCCTCCTCACTATCCATACGTTAACGGGCGGCAAGTAGCACGATCCAAGTTCACCTTTAGGAGGCGAATGACCTGAGGCGAATGACTGTGTTCACTGTAACTTAACCTTGCAATTTTTCCCGTTGTTTATTTTGCGAAAAACTTCCACCTAGACAACAAAGGTGTCTTTAATTTTTATTTTCACAAGTTCTATCACTTTTTCTGTATCCGATTATACTATTTTCACAATATTCAATTCACTAGAACCATCAAATCTCAACAATACTTTCCGCGTGGCGAAGCCGAGCTAAACTTAGCTATTATCACCTTTCTTACATCTAATTCACATGGTAATTCCAGTAGTCAATGTATAGGAAAT
The DNA here is from genome assembly GCA_963966045.1 of Xestobium rufovillosum. Taxonomy (NCBI): domain Eukaryota; kingdom Metazoa; phylum Arthropoda; class Insecta; order Coleoptera; family Ptinidae; genus Xestobium; species Xestobium rufovillosum. Next base: position 7,847,359 of record OZ014498.1, on the reverse strand, counting down.
GAAGATGTAACCGAAAGCAAGACAGAAAGAAAGCCAATAAGTTGCGATACCACAAGCCGAATTTTAATATCAATTTATGTGTTTTCTGTCAAAAATTGAAGAAGGGTAAATCTGTGAGCTACGTGTTGACAACTAATTTCAGTAATAAACTTCACGACATAGCTACCGGCAATTATAACCTTTTTAAAAATTAACACATTAGATTTAATTGATGCTGAAGTCAAATACCATAGTAACTGTTTCGCGGTAGAGTGGAAAAAATACAGTAGCAAATCTGAATCTAAGGTAGCTTCTATGGATGACTGTGCAAGTCAAAACGATAAAGAGAGCGAGACCTGGCAAAAAATTGTTGCGGAAATAAAGCAAGGCATATCCAAAGGAAAAGTACATAATTCCGCTGATTCCTTAATCATTCAGCTTTGTTATAAATATTATTTTGTAATTTTGGGCACATTAAAGTACCCTCATTACTTTTATAAGATTCGACAAAATGGACATCCTCCTTAAAACAAATTTTCAGTTTCATTAGGAAATACTGCGGATTCAAGCTACCACCCATTAGCGCATATCAATCGTAAACTGCAGCGAAATTATATACTTTTCCTTTGGATATGCCGTGCTTTATTTCCGCAATAACTTTTTGCCAGGTCTGGTCTAACTCCCTTTATCGTTTTGACTTGCACAGTCACCCATAGAAGCTACATTAGATTCAGATTTGCTACTATATTTTTTCCACTCTACGGAGAAACAATTACTATGTTTGACTTCAGCATCGATTAAATCTAATGTGTTAATTTTTTAAAAAGGTTATAATTAACGGTAGCTGTATCGCGAAGTTTATTACTGAAATTAGTTGTCAACACCTGGCTCACAGATTTACCCTTCGTCAATTTTTGACAGAAAATACATAAATTGATATTAAAATTCGGTTTGTGGTATCGCAATTTGTTGGCTTTCTTTCTGTCTTGCTTTCGATTACATCTTCATTTCATATACATTCACTACTTTGTGCTTTTAATTTCATTGCCGTGGAAATGTTTTTCAGGCTTGTAAACGAGGAGTAACAGTTTCTGTGCCACCTTAACTTACACAAATTAGGTATTTATTTTTTATTTTATCACTAAGCACCATCAGGTCTTTATTGTAAGTTTGCGCATCAAGTCTCATTTTCATTGACCTGTTAATGGTTTCCATAGTTTTTAGAGTAGATTCCTCCAGTTTTCCGCCTTTTTTGCATATCACACATTTGTTATCATCACGCGTTAATTGTTTTGTTTTTAACTTAAATTTATGTAATAGTTCATCGTATGTTGTAACACTTGAAGAACTCTCCATTCTGATGCCAAATTCACGAAAATTGCACGAAAATAATTATTGATAATTGATTATTAATTATTATTCACCATTCACCAATACAAACAATGCCGGCGCCGGGTAGCGTATTGGCATTCACCCGTGCAGTACAACACTTACCTATGTACAGCGGGGTTGTGTTAGTAACGGGAATGCCTAAACAGAACGCACCGTAAATTCAGACAAAACCCCACGCAGTCCAACGCGAGGTCCAACTCTTCACGGTTTTGTCCTAGGAGTAGGTACCTATAGATATTATAACTCAGCTCTCAACTTAAACATGCTATTGGTGGTTTTGTACTCATTAAATAATTTTATCTCAACAACAACAAAATATAGAACAGTAATTATACAAATTTTATATTATACGTATTACAAGTAAGTACAGAAAACAGTGATAGTTACACAGGAGTACATGACCAACTACAGATTTATCTGTGTGATCAGGTTAAATAAAAAATAATAATAATAATAATAATTAATGATTTTTCGCATTTGGTAAGTTAGCAGAAATGTTGGTGGATAAATTGTGAGGCCTTTTCTCAGGTTTTCTTTTTCTTTCCATATTTGACGGCCGACCTGCTTGAATTCTAGTTCCACCTTTTGACAAACCTCTTTGTTTTCGTCTCGCTATTGATGTAGGCTGAACTCTGATTTTTTTTGACCGTGTAAACTTATCAGCAGCAAAATTTAATGCCTGCATTGGAGTCGGAATTTTTTTTAGACTGGCATTCAATTTTATTAAAACCGCAGTAGTTTCCGGTGTACTGCTTTCGTTGAAGATGTTAGTTATTCTTTTAAATTCTCCACGTAGTTCTTCTACTGCTTTTTTGTGGTACACTTTGTTATCATCATATAAGTTAACTATTTTATAGTTAACTTGTCCAGATGATGTTGCGGTGTCTGCATTAATTTCTGTTCTGGAAATTTCAGAATTATGTTGAGCTGATTCATAATCCATATTTTGAAAAAAATCTGCAGGAACATTTTCCCCAATTGCAATCTGAGCCAACTTAACTCTGTCTTTATGTAGTAGAATTGGCGAATTTTGGAAAAGAAATCCACAATGACGTTCTACAGCACATAAATGTTTACAGAATGACCCACTCGTACCAGATGGGCAATCACAAAATCCAATTGCCGTATTTATGGTGTATAATAAGGATTTGTCATTTTCTGATGCTACGTGATACAAATCTTCTCCAATTTTAAATATTTTATCTATATTTTTTGCCTTTTCGCAAAAGTTTTTATAATCGATTTGTGGCTTACTTCGTCGAGAATTCGCAAACTCCAATAAGCGCCTTTTGTAGTAGCATTCAAAGGTATTGACAATAAAATCTACTAATGCACAGCTATTGAAAGCCTTGCATCTTTGCAGAATAACGTCTTTGAAAATACGGATTGAGGCTTCTGTATAATTATTTGTGTTATTCCCTCTTGTAATAATATTATTTCTGTAAGAAATACACCACTCCAATCGTCTTTCCCATAGATAAGTAAAATGTTCTACTAGTATATTATTTTTATGAACTTTCTCACTTGACATAAGTTCATTAAAGTTTTCTTGGGCATCTTCTGGTGTACCAGAATATAAAACCTCTCTGAACATTTGCATAATTACGCGCCTATCCCCTTTCGGCACCTTGTGATTACTTTGCCACAACCATCTCCACAGGGCTTGACATAAATGAAAAGTGCATAACAATAAATTAGAGGAGGGAAAAACTGCTTTTAATGCATTGCGTTCAGCGGCGCTATCGTCTGTCATTATTACGTTGGGTAGGAATACCTTCCCATGCACCTCCAATGTCTCCTTGACAGCAGAAAATGCTATAGCATAGTTTGCTTCTGTTTGAGCAGTGTGTAGAATACATGCCAGCGGTAATGCTCCAACTTTATTAGCGGAAAATAGAAAAGTGACACAAGTACTAGTTTGGTCGCATGACCCACTAGAATCGACAAAAATTATTTCGTTAGAAAATTCCTCAGCAAATGTTCGTTGCATTATTGGAGTAACAACAACAATTAACATTGGAGTTTCTCGAATTAACAATTCCACACCAGCTTCCTTGAAGTTAGTAATTTTTGATCGCAATACTTCGATAACACTTTTTTCATCACGGCCACCATATTCTGTTGTTCGCCATTTGGTAGGTATACAAATATTTAATTTGTCTTTCTGTCGGATTCTGTCTAGCGTTAGCAAGTAAAGAGAAAATGTTTACAGATTCGTTTTCTTCAGATTCTAGTAACTTCATTTCATGGTATGTTTTGGCGGAAGACGGTGTCATTCCGGACTGGAAATATGACTTGAAAATTTCTGCAGTGTCGGAATTTAAACGGAGATAACTGTATGCTTCTGCTACGTGAATTTTGTGGGAATGACAAAAATTGATATTTACTATCACATTTATGAAAAACAATAACACACCCAACCCAGACAATCAAGTCAATAAAGCAACACATCACCAGACAGGGTCACTCCTTTCCACCTATTTCCACTATGGAACCAAGTAACACCACCTCAAATCCAAATTATCGTGTTCACAAGTGTATATTCTGTCACAAGTGGTACGGACACTTCCACAGGTTTACATTTGCCAATCATAGGCAATTCACCTATCAATGTCCACATTCATCATGTAGCAACTACTTCAGAAAAGGGTCGGAACAACACAGAGCCAACCCGACTCACTCTGTCGTAATTTCATCTCTTGAATAGAAACAATAATGAGATTACAAAAAAACCGTCTATGTGTTCAACAATTTAACTACTCTCACATTCCTCGTCACACATTCCCCATCGCTCCTCCATGGATTCTAGCAGCAAAGGATCTAAACCTCATTTAAGAAAGGAATCTAATCCGGCTCGCATTCCATTTGTCCCTAGTTGTGCCTGTTTTAAACTCAGCAACAATCAAACTCTTGTATTAGAGAAACTCGAGAAATTAACCAATGGTAGCTCTTTACTCAAGGCATGGATAGAGCATTCTCAAACTGTCCACCCTTCAATCTGGAATAATATATTTTCTAAGTTAAGCAAAATAAATGAATCAGATGTGGACAAAATCAAACAACTTGACAAAGATCTTTCCTTACTCATTCAAGGAGCTGCACTTCAGGCAAATGCAACAAAAGCAGATGACCAAATGAATGTGATATCTGAGCTCAATATCTGGACCACAAAACAAAACAAATTAACTCAATTACATCTTGACAACCAAAAAACACAAATGTCCCTGCTGGAATCCGCTCAAAAAGAAATGAACAACACTATAACAAGTATCAGAGGGGTATTAGAACCATTACAAATAACCACGAAACAGTTAAGTCACCAATCCACACAGCAAAGAAGAAAGATGCCAGCTCATGTCAGTATCTCAACAGAAATCAAAGATAGATATGAATTCAAATTACCTCCTTTAATAATATACCTTTCAAAAGAAATTCCCAGAACAGGGGACATATTAAATCCCAACAAAATTAAATACAATCGAGAACAAGTTAGGGAATTCTTGGGAAAATTAAAATTGCTCTCTGACACCGTACTAGAGAGATTAAATAAGCAAGATTTGTCCAAAATGATGGAAATGGGCCAAACCAACATGCTGTGGAATGCTCCCAAACCCCAATCCTGGGAGGTATTTGTGACTAAGATTTATCTCCGAGACATATGACATTTCATCTCATTTTATACACATTAGACATTAGATATACCATCCTTAAGTAATGAATCATTTCTTATTGTGTCTCGATTAATTTTTTTAAATTTAAATTCAACGGTAGCATTACATTTTTTATTTCTATCTCTACAGTCTTGCCTTTTTCGTTTAGCAGCTTTATTTATATCCGAATGTTGGCATGCAAATATTTTACGAAATATTTAGCGCTGTGGATTAGGAAAACGTCTTTTTGTTATCCAATTAGTGCTAGTTAAGATAGAAAACTTTTTTATCCAAAGATCACATTTTTCTTCAGAATTCTCCCCTTCCTTTATTTTACATTGTAAGGTGATCTTAAACAGTTCGCTACTCTCTACTGCTAAGCTTTTGATATGCAGATTTACACATATTTCCGATAACAATTGTGTTATGGAATCTTCAGCCATGTTGTTGGCTAAATGAATAAACAAACTCAATGGTGACTGCTGTGGTCAAATATATTAAGTATTAGTTTACTTACCGATGAAAATATGTAGTTAGGTAGGTCCTGTGTAAACGATTATTTAGTATTAATAATACAACACACTGAAGTTTTACCTACTTTACTGCAAATTAATGCAATCTGCATGAAACCTAAACCCCTAACTGTTAGAATGACCACTGACGGACAAAAAAAGTGGCGCACCTAGATTTTTCCGTAAGTTTTAAGTTTAATAACTTTTGAATGAGGCAGTCGATTTCAATAATTCTTTTTTTTCTGAAAAGCGCGACTTTTCTAGATAATTATGAGATATTTTGCTTTCCACTAAAAATTTTTACTTCTTCTATAGTGCCTTTAGAAGTCGAGTATGTTTCTTACGCAAACTTTGATTGACGCTATGGAATGAAATTATAAGTCTATTGAATTCTTACATTAGTCACGTGATACCCCATTTCCTTTTCAATAAATTTCCTTTTATTTCACCTTTTAAGTCCTTGTGCCACCGAAAATGCCACACTTTAGACGAAGTAGTGCAATTTAGCTTGTAATTAACAAGGAGGCCATGGAATTACATGAGCCAAAGAACATGGATTTATGAAATGCATTGAGGAAGTGTTTGAGAAAGAAGAGCAACAATTTCGTAAACAACTGTAATTAATAAAGAAAACTACAAATAACAACATGAAAAATAAACTGAAAAATAAATTGATAAACAAGCTGGCTAATATCGAGTATTTCCTCCCCTGGCTAGTCAAACTTGTGATGTTGATTTGAGGAATATTTCCCATTCTTTTATAAGAGCGACCCTCAATTCATGAAGATTTTCTGGATTGCGGCCGCCAACACGTTGTCCCAATTCATCTAATAAATTTTCGAAAGGATTCATATCAGGGCTTCTTTTGGACCACGGAAAGCGTTTAATTACAGTGGTTTACGAAATTGTTGCTCTTCTTTCTCAAACACTGCCTCAACACACTTCATAAAACGATGGCGTTTTTTGGCTTTTGTAGTTCCATGGCCCCCTTGTTAATTATAAGCTAAATTGCACTGCTTCATCTAAAGTGTCGCATTTTCGGTAACATAATGACTAAAAATGCGAAATAAAAGGAAAACTATTGAAAAGGAAATGGGGTGTCACGTGACAAATGTAAGAATTCAATAAACTTACAATTTCACTCCATAGCGTCAATCAAACATTGCCTAAAAAACATACTCTACTTCTAAAGCCACTATAGAAGAAGCAAAAAATTTTAGTGGATAGCAAAACACATCATAGTCATCTAGAAAAGTCGCCCTTTACAGCAAAAAAAGAATTATTAAAATCGATTGTCTGGTTCAGAAGTTAATGAACTTCAAACTTATTGCAAAATCTAGGTGCGCCACTTTTTTTGTCCGTCAGTGTAGTTGCAGAAAATTGGCGCGAACCCAATCGCATAAGTGTTGACGCGTTGTACTGCACAGGCGTTTGTGTTCATTTACGCGCCACTATGCAAGACATTCCCAGGAGCGCTACAACTTGGTCCTATGGTTGTACTACACTGGCGTATGCCAATACTCGCATCTAGCGCCTGACCTGCAACTTAAGTGCCTGACAGCCGCATGCGCATTGCGCAGATTAACGCAAACAGCTGATTTACTTCCTTATCTAGGGCTGATTGTAGTTTGTCAAACCGAATCCCGGCGTCAACAACAATTATTATTTGTTTATGTTTGTTTGACTTTATTTTGTGAGATTGTGATAGTTTTGTGTTGTACATTGTACTTTTACCATGAATGTGAATAACAGTAGCGTGTGTAACGAGTGCAACAGCACATTTAAAAGATTTGCAGATTTGAGAAAGCACGTCAAGAAATTTCATTCTGGAAGACTACAGGAACTTGCCCCACTTGAAACGAGGGAATTTGATTTTACTTGTGGCATTTGCCACAAAAATTTCAACCATCAGCGCAATTTACAATTTCATATGAAAACACATGCATTAGGTACCTATTAAGTATTTCAAAGCAAGTTTGCCCTCATCTATTTACATATACCTAATTTGCTTTTTAGATAAATCCAACATTGATGTTGACACTACTCTCACTACAGTAGGAAAAAAGAAGTGCCCACTCTGTGATTACACTGGAAAGTTTAAAACAGAATTGCATGACCATTTCAAATCAGCCCATAATATTGTTATAGAAAGTGAAGTAGTACAATTTTCCAAGTCTGAAGAGTTTTCTAAATGGTTTATAGGAGTTCAGAAAGATACACAATCTAAATTTGTGAAAGAGAAGGGTGCTACAGTAACAACAACTAACTATGTTTGTCATCGGTCTGGATTTTTTAATCCTCAAGGGACTGGAAAACGACATATTAAAATGCAAGGATCCAGTAAGATAAATGGATTTTGTCCTGCCAGAGTAAAAGTTTGTGTTGGAGAAGAAGATACATGCAAGGCATATTTTATAAAAACACACGTCGGCCATCAGAATGATTTAGGACATTTATTTCTTTCTGCTGAGGAACGCAATATGCTGGCGACACAGATAGCTGCTAAAATTCCATTCGATGTAATTTTGGATTCGATTCGTGATGGAGTATGCACCTCTTCGTTGGAAAGAATACACCTCTTGAACAAGAAAGACTTATTCAATATTGCAAGCAATTTTAATTTACAATCCGCTGCTGTTAGACATAAGAATGATGGTACAAGTGTCGATGCTTGGGTGGAGGAGAAGAAGGATAGTTGTGTGCTATTCTATAAACCTCAAGGTTCCATCCTAGAGGAACATCTCCAATTTAAAGACGAAGATTTTATTTTAGTTATAATGACAGAAGGTCAGAAATCAATACTAAACAATTTTGCAGAGAAATGCATATGCATCGACGGGACCCATGGCTTAAACGGATATAACTTCGAATTGCACACCCTTCTTGTCCTGGACGACCTACATCAAGGTTTTCCTTGTGCATTTTGCATTTCAAATCGCAGTGATGAAATGGTAATGAAATTATTTTTCTGCTGCATTAGAAAAGAAGTTGGGCAAATCAAAACTAGGGTATTTATGTCTGACATGGCTGAGACATATTTCAATGGTTGGATGCAAGTAATGTTGAAACCTCAGTTTCGGTGAGCTCATTGTAAATAAGTAGATAATATAATGCAGTTTGATTCTTTTAGTTTATTTTGTTCCTGGCATGTCGATCGAGCCTGGAGAAAACATTTACCCTGCATAAATTCGAAAGACAAGCAGGTTGGTAATTATTTCATATTACATAATATATGGTAGCTAATGGTATACGATTTTAAAGGTTGAGGTTTATAAGGTATTAAGGACATTGCTGCAAGAAGTCGATGCTTCAGCGTTTGAGAGAATGATGCCAAAATTTCTTGAGCAACTTACCAATGACCCAGACACTTCTGCGTTTGGAAACTATTTTGCAACTTACTACATGAAAAATGCGCATTCTTGGGCTTACTGTTACAGGGTAAATGCAAAGCTGAATACTAACATGCACATCGAGCGCATGCATCATTCGATCAAATACATATACCTCCATGGGAAGCATGTAAAGCGGCTAGATAAAGCTATTGATGCTTTAATGAGATTTGTTAAAGATAAATTATTTGATCGTTTGATTTTCCTGCACAAGGGAAAAGTATGTTACAAACTTAAGGAATTGCAGAAACGACATCAAGCAAGTCTTAGCCTGAAAGATACATCAGTAATCCAAATAGATAAGAATATCTGGCAAATTCCATCTGCATCAAATTTTTGTGTTATTTACACAATACATGAAAATGATACGAACTGTGATTGTTAGTTGGTTTGTTCTGACTGTAATGTTTGTATACACCGCTATGACTGTGACTGTATAGACTCCTCAATTAGGTGGAATATGTGTAAACATATTCACCTACTCTGTGCCTATCGGAAAAATGAAGTAGAGTCCTGTGAGCAAAGTCAAGAAAACATTGGTATGATTCAAGGTCAGTAAAAGGTTTTATTTTGATATTAAAATATTGAGAAACTGCCTGATATTCGGTTTTATTTTTTTCATTTTTCTTAAGAACTCTTCAACAACTGCAAAATATCGGTCAGTTTCATACTGTAAAGAGATAAACACAATTATTGTTAAAAGTTTAAAATATTTCTACCGCAATCAGGACATCAGA